>OX421314.1:27353021-27978021 GCA_949125395.1 Diaphora mendica
TTCGTGCTGTCGTGTTTCGTTGATGAGTGCGAGACCGGGGGCCTAATGATGCTGAAGCATCACTAGGCCGCCATAGTGTGGGTCACCATGCTGTATTGTTGCATTGTCTGCATTCGCAATGAGTATGGTGACCACCACTCTTGGATTCTGCTTATGCTTTCCATCAGGCAGAATAGAGTCATTTTGGCAGAGTCATACATAAAAAAAACAATTAAAAAAACCAAATATTTTACTTTCCATGAAGAAGCAGAACAAATTGCTTCAGTTTAATAGTAATGACGATGTTTACAAGATTCAAAGTAAAGCAAACTACGACAAACAATTTATTTGACGTCAGCAATTTCCATCTGAACAATTTTCTCTATTATCTGCTATTATGTTAGGAGAGGAGTAAATCGCAAAATAGACCAAGATGACTTATCAATAGCTAAGAATCCATTTGTACCGGTAGATAATGGAACCATTACAATGATTGATGTGATTTAAAACACTTAATTGCAAGTAAATCGCTACAGAAACATTATAACATATTAACTTATTTTATTCTGCAAGAATGTGTTTATAACTCTGTTTTTAAAAGGTTAAGTGGCTTAACATATGACAATAATAAGGTGTATAGTGATAAAAAATAATTGTTCCGTTTTATTTCGTTCTTCCGTGTGGTGGATTCAGAATAGGGATTGCTCCCGGTGAGGTGATTCATCTTAAGGGTTTCATCTTAAGCTACCAAATTAGGCAACAGCACTGAGAAAATAGGAAAACTTAAAACTAATAATATGCCAACCTGTCTAGCCAGCGTGGAGAAGTGGATCAAAACTTCTTTCCTATGTCCAGCAGTGGACTATTAAAGACTGTTGATGATGATGATGCTGACTGACAAAAAAAAGGGAATATTGAAAGTAACTGTCACAAGTTCATTAATACCATACCAAAGCAGACTGAAGGACAGCACATATAAATAGTGTTAATGATAATGAAATCCTAAGAAAAGAAAGATATTTAATATCAGTAGTGCAGCAAAAGAAACGGAACAAAATACTTAATATGTAATAAAAAAACTAAACGATGAGACTCATTTTAGAATAGTAAGAACAGAGAAATCAATTTTTTTTTATGTTAATTGCTAATTTCATAATTTAATGATATACTGATTATATTAGCAACTCTCAGTTATACTCTCAAATAATAAACGGTTATTATAAATGCCCGATATTGACCTTAAATTTTTACATCATTCATTACTAATTATGTACTTTAATGCAATAACTTTTATACTTATTGATTTGTTCATTCTCAGATGGTTAAAATGTAAATCAAATACTTTAACATCAATTATCATTGAGCAACGCAAATTAACTATTGTTAAATACTCTAATAAAATCATTCATTGTTGTATGGCCACGCAGAGTAGCATCGACACTAGTTTTTTCGTAGTAATTACTCAGTTTGAGATTATGATATTATGGACTTCAAATCTGTGCTTAAATCTGTTAGTTAAAAAGCTAAGTCTTTTAAAAGCTAATAAAGAAATAACGCCAAACGGTACCATCAGTATCTTTAAAGTATTGTCGTCAATTGCCAGAAAAAATTGTAAAGTAGATTAATTTATCAATATTATAGTTTATAACTAAACATTTTTTTTATAAAATATCAAAACGGTTTAAACTTATTTTTTTAAATATAGCCCACTGCAGTTGCAAGCATCTATTTTGTAACATCATTAATCAAATCTTTAATATTATTTTTCAGTTCTTGAATACGTGGGATGTAAATACCGCACTGTAGTTGCTAATTTAGCTTTAGCATTATCTTTCGCGGTTGCTGGTATATCTCTACCCTGGATAGCGTATTTTGTCGCTGACTGGCGTATATTGTTATGGGTTACTTCACTACCCATGTTTCTCGTACTGATAATGCCGTGGTTCTTGCCCGAAAGTGTGAAGTAAGTTTAGTATTAAATTATGCTAAAAGAGTAATCCAGAATACATTTCATTTTATAGCTTGAAGGATGTGTTAGCTACTTTTACACATAAACGAAAGCTGCTTAAACTTGTCGTTATATTAAGTACACAATTTGGATCCTGTTTACTCCAATTTATAGCTGTCAATAACAATTTCCACTAGTTGTAATTTACACTCTCAATTGTCGACACTTGATGGTACTTGTTGCAATACCTTGTAGAATCAAAGTCACTTATTCCACTATTGTATTTATGTATACACCGGACCGGTTTTGCTTTATGGCATCATCAAAGGTTAAGGGCTATATACTAGTGGGCTCTACTGCCACTGGGCTTACTACTGATATATGATCAATGACCACAAAATATGGGTCTGCCCCAAATAAAATAGCAAATAAAAAATAAGGAGGACCAGAAGATACTTTAAATACAGAAGTTATTCCCTATGTGGTATGGTGAACAATAACTAAGCTTTTAAATGTTGTTAAAAAAATATTATTTTCATAATTACGTTTTTTTCTCGGATATTGTAACGTATGCACCATGTCCAAAGGTGGGCGTTAGTGACTGCGCCACAGTGTTATACTAATGCAGTCATAATCAAACATATTTACAATTTGTAATTTTATTATCAGTTCCAAATAAATATCTTTTTTTATTGTCACAGGTCAGTAAAACACCGATTAATTTGTTTCCAGATGGTTAGTAAGCAAGGGTCGCGTTGAAGAAGCTGTGGCAGTACTCAAAAAGTTTGAGGCGATGAATGGAAACAAGATTCCCGATGATATCTTGGATGAATTTAGAGTAAGATTTTATTGGAATCATTTATTTCTACTGCTATAAATAATGATGACATTTTCTTCCTTTGGCAACTTTAAAATCAACCCATACATATATTTTTACTATTATGAGAAAGGCATTTTAGGTTATAGACGTTTTTAAAAGATATGATAAATAAAAAAAACATATTTAAGAATACGTGAAAATTAAAGTGCCTTAAATTAGCTTAGAGATTTCTTCAACATGATAATGAGTTGTTTTAAGTAGTTTATTTCTTGATTATTTAAAATCCTGATTCTAACTTGTTTTAATAAGTACTGCATCGTATTGTATTATTACGAATGCAATAGTAAGTTTTACATCAATGATGTCAGGAATACAACAGAAGATATGACGTACCTTTTATTGAATAAACATGTGTAACTTTTGCAAAAACGTTCGAAAAAAGGCGAATACTTCCAAACATAAAAAATGCGAATATAAGATAATTTTGTTGATTAAAGTCAATAACAGTAACCAAAAATACTGAGAATAGAACTGTAGTGAACCCAAGATATGTTTTAATTTAGAGAAATAAATGTAGAAATTTAGAGAAAATCTACACTATACAATATATATTTTTTTTACAGAAGTTTGGGGAGAAAGCCAAATTGGAGGAGAAACAGTCAATATTAGTGATGCTGTCTAGCAAAGAACTGCGTTGGGCTATGTTCAGTCTGATCATAGTATTCATGGGTTGTGGAACTGTTTTCGATGGCCTGGCGCGCTTGGCTGACTCATTTGGCTTGAGTTTCTTCGCCATTTTCAGCTTTAATGAAGTCTTCGAATTCGCAGCTATTGTCTTCGTTATCATTATTCTTGACAGGTATGTATTGGAACTTCTGAACAAGATTTTATTTAATCATAGTGTAACATCGATAAATAAATGTTTTTAGTTTATACTGTGGTGACAGTAAATACTTGCTTATTTGTTGAACCTTAAATCTTTACTGCTGCTACATGCTGCATTGTTGTATTGTCTGCATTGGCAATGAGTATGGTACCCAACACTTTTCGATTCTGCTCATGCTTTCTATCAGGCAGTGTAGAGTCACTTTGGCAGGCTTATAGATATAAAAAAATACGTTGTGGCACTCGGGGACCGCCGCGGTAAAGCTATTACATAGCACTTTTTATGAATTTATGCAATTATAATTATTTATTTATGCAGTATTTTTTTCTTTGAACTTGTATACTTACGGGGCGCACATGCGGTGAGTGTGGCATTATAAAGATATGATAGATACCTATACACCTATGTACTTTCTCAAACCCATACTGTTTTGTCTGTCAGCCTGATAGAGACAGACAGATTTCGGAGCAGCTCGTCTCGATCCGTGCGAGCTTAGAGTGTCAGGTTTTATTTTCGTTACGGAATTTCTTGATTCGGTCGCTTAAAAAGGGTGGACAATTTTTCCCTTTAGAAATAACACTTTTTTGAAGCTTGCATAAATTTGTGTTTTATAAATATGAGCATTGAAGGCTCACTAATAACTTCGACCAATCTCAAAGAAGCAGTAATTAGCGTAAATTTAGAAGGATGATGATGTAATGAAATGCTAACATTGTTCTCAGGTTGGGCAGAAGAAATTCCGCAACAGGCTCTGCATTTTTAGCCAGCGTCCTCCTCCTGATCGCTCTCTTTGTGCCTGAAGGCAAAGTATTGTTTTTGATCACATTATGCTTAATAGTACCTACTCATAATTTATAATAAAATAGAAACCTATGAACATAACCATAATTAAAAAAACAATAACAATATTTACATACACGCGTCAAAAAACTCCACATCTTCGCTTACTGGTAGCGTTACCAAAAGACTAGCAGCATTACCACGTTGAATGGCAATGCTGATTCTCTGTGCTAGAAAAAGGCCGGCCTCCTGTTCGCGAGAAGCGTCAATAGTACCTACTTGTATTAATATTATGTATCATATATGAACATTTTGATTCTAATATTGCTTTAACTGGCTGCAAGAAAAGGAAAATTTAATTTAATTTCATTATTTTTTGTATTTGTTGCTTCAGATCTCTGTTACTTATAAACCGACATACTTTAACATATTTTATCCATCCCAAAAAAGTGTACAACGCCGCTAAAGAAGTTTTCATTTCAAAAAATCTGAAGAACATGATCAATTGGTCTTTATCTGCGTGTAACTTATCTATAATGTATATGAATTTACTACTAATATCTTTAAACGAGCAATTCTTATATTCTTATATCTTTTAAATAAAAATCAAATGCGGTCCGTTGTCTCGCTAAAACTCGAGAACGGCTTGACCAAATTAGCTGATTTTGGTTTTGAAATGTTTGTCGTAGTCCAGGGAAGGTTTAAACGGTGAAAATTAGAAATAACTAGAAAATCCAAATGTAACGTGTACGAAGTAGCGGGTACAGCTAGTAATATAAAACATTCTAGTGTCGCGGCGTTACCAAACTCCTTCGAAACAGCTGGATTCATTTTAATGAAATTTTGTATTTCGGGAGGTCTGAGAATCGGCCAAGATCAATTTTACATACCCCGAAATGATAAGGATGACCCATCCCTAAATTTTTATTTTTATGGCAAAACAACGTTTGCCGGGTCAGTTAGTATATTATATGTCGGAGAATGGGAAGGATCTAGTGGTCGTCGATCCATAATTTTATCATTCAGGTTGTCAGAATTGCCATCCAACGTCAAACTCCAAAAATATACGCACAGGCAGATAGAACACAGTGGATTTATTCAGAATCCCAAATCACTTTTACAAAATATAACGCGATACACTTGATATAAAGTGATTAGGTTTACAGCGAAACGTGGTGATCTCTGCGGAAGGTGCATGTTTGACCTGTTCATCAATTGAAATCAGAATGACTATAGCGATCTTGGTTATCGCATGCCATCGTTAACGGCGCAACGGCAGGAACTTCAAAATACGAGTACATTTGCGTTGTTCAACTTCCCATTATTCAGTTGTATCATAAGTTCACATAAAATCAAATACGATCGGTAAGATAAAGTTAGGTTAAGGGCCAATATGTTAGCACCTGTGCACCTCGTGTGGCAGCTGTCTGTAGAATGCCGGCCGGTCGCCATTACTAGTGGTGACACTTACGAATCGACCACAATTATTAAATCAAGCTATGATTAAACTAAGACGTTATTTAACAATAATGTAGTTTAGGATACCTAATCACGTCGTTATCAAATAATCAGTGCGCCGTCATTTACATGCACCGTCCACAGATTCCACCCAAACTGCAATGTTTCTCGATGCATAGTTTGACGTTTCGAATAAACAAATGAACTAAATAAAACTAGTCCAAAATAAACTTAAAAACTACTCGTTCTCCGACTTATATATAAAATCTGAATCTCGGAAACGGCTTCAATGTTTTTCATGAAATTTAGGATTCAGGGGTGACAAGTCGATCTATACTCTTTGCGCTGTAGCATGGTGCGGAATGTTTATGAGTGGCCTAATTATTATAGTTCAGGTTCTATTTAGTTTGAGTCGCTTTTAATGTGAAATGCAGTTTGATATCAATTTTCTATTTGCAGGTCTTCCACGGGCGATTTTAGCAATATTGTCACGTTTCTTTATGACGACGACTTACACATCTAGCATGCAGTGGTGTACAGAGGTCATACCGACACCATTTCGAGCGTCAGGCATGTCGATTCTTCATATGAGTGCATTTACGGCCAATATATTTTCACCCTTTATTGTATATGCAGTAAGTTTTATTTTTTATTTCTAAGAAAAGCTGTTAATTTGAAATTACAAACACACACTTCAATTTTATTTATCTGTGCAATATTTACCTGCCTCCTTTTTTTGGGGATCCGTCTCATTGCATTCCTGCTCTTACAAGGCACATAACCCACGCTAACATAATCAAATCAGCTTTGTGCACTAAAAATATAAGTATAATTATTGTGACCCGATCAATGTTTTTTTGAGAGCTTAAATCTAAAATTTATCCCGTTCTAATGAGATATACAAATAATAATTCCTCGGCATGAATTTGATGCAGAGGCATCTCAATAGGCCGCCGTAGTGTGGGTAGCATTGTCTGCATTCGCAATGAGTAAGGTGACCACTACTCTTGGGTCACTGGACTGGACACTTTGTGTGATCCACTAATTGTTGTACTGGGTGTTCTTTGTGACCGTCACTCCAAATGCGGGCGTTGTTTAAAAAAATAATTATTACATTATGTTTCTCAGCAGTTCTGGTTACCATAGTACATCTGCCTACTTAGGGATAAGATGGTCATGTGTAAGATGCTATAGACGCGAATTGTTCAAGACAGCGATAGTTGGCGCTCTTTGAGGATGTGTTCGATCAGGCGTGGATGTAGATATGATTATGTGTTTACATATTACAGAGTCGCGTATGGGATATGTTGCCGATGGTAATATTTACAATAGCAGCGTTCATAACATCGGCTGTCTGTCTGACTTTACCGGAGACTAAAGGCTTGGCGCTCCCGCAGACCAAAGCGGATGGCGAAAATATAATCAGGGAACACTCTTTATGTCGGTAGGTCTCAAAACATTAAGTTTGGATTCATTTGAATAGTAATTTAAAATATAACTTTGTAAGTCAGTCAGTCAAATCTGCGTTGGAAAGTCATTGTTATCTTAAAGTGACCAAGACTTTTCTCCTTTTTTAGGGTTCCGTGCCAAAGGCAAAAAACGGAACCCTTATAGATTCGTCTGTCTGTCTGTCCGTCCGTCTGTCTATCTGTCCGTCCGTGTGTCACAGCCCCTTTTTTCCGAAACTATAAGAACTACATTGCTGAAACTTGGTAAGTAGATGTATTCTAGGAACCGCATTAAGATTTTCACACAAAAAAAAAAACAAAAAAAAAACAATAAATTTTAGGGGTATATAATATATATACTCAGAACTTAGAACTGAAACTCATTTTTTTTTTCATCAAACCAATACGTGTGGGATCTATGGATAGGTCTTCAAAAATGATATTGAGGTTTCTAAAACGTTCTTTTTCTAAACTGAATAGTTTGCGCGAGAGACACTTCCAAAGTGGTAAAATGTGTGTCTCCCCAAAATAAAAGAATGAAAAACCTAAAAAATAAGGATGTTCATTACCATGCAAACTTCCACCGAAAATTGGTTTGAACGAGATCTAGTATGTAGTTTTTTTTTAATACGTCATAAATCGTAAACTGCAAAAAGAAATACACTATTATTATTATTATCGATCAAATTTACAACAAACTACAAGGATTTTTATATTATGTTACTTGCTGCTTCGGAATGGCCGCTTTTTTACTGTAAGGTGAATAACATTCTTATTTTTCCTCTTTACCTACCCTAAAAAATCAAATCAGTAAAGTGGCGTCACACGTTACTGGTATTCTGTAGACGACTCCTGTTAAACTGCGTCTGTCTCACACTAGTCCCAGAACTGAATTACTGGTGTAACTTGTTGGGACTATTGGGACGAAAAAGCGTCATTTGACCCATCAAGGGACGACGCCATGGGATACAGTGGTGAGACAGACCAGTTAAACTGACTGTGAAGATATAAAAAAGTAAAAATAATTATCACTTTTTTTCAGACAACGAAAAAAGACTGAAGATAACAAAATAGCAACAGTAGAAGCTAGATAAAGAACAAATACAATTTTTCTGCAACTGACTGCTGTGATATTGCCGTAGTATTCACTTTGTTCGAAGACGATCGAATCTAAATCAATTAAATCGAATAAATACAACTGCTTCCTATTATTGAATGTTATGAAGATATTAGGAAAGTGTGTGATTTAGTAATGTTTGTGATATCATTATTTAATTTAATATTGTGTTATAAGTAACGATTCCAACCTCGTATAAATGTCTCATTTGTTTAAATCTTAATAATTACTAGGCATACAATAAAATATTTTCTAAACTTATAATTCAATTGGTGATTTTATAAACAAGTAAATAGTTGATTCATAATAATATCTTGGCGCCTTCCGCTTGTCAGCTTCCGGCGCGACTTATATTTCATATCAAATCTTTAATGTTACACAATCCTGTATTATCAAATAATAATTGTATGCTAATAATCATTAGAATATTTATGGTAAACAATATTTGATATTATCTACTAAATATGTGAATTTAGTATTGAATTGGGTCAAGCCTGTCAAATACTATAAAAATACCTTCGTTCTAGTAATTTCACGCATTCATATCCCGAACGTTCTACTTGGTGCTAATCGACCGTTACAATTGTAAATAAAGTGATCTTAGGACCAGTTTCACCACTTGGTGAATAGTCCTTGATGGACAAATGTGAAATTATCAGCCAGATAACTAAATATTTTGGTTTCACCTATCTTGGATAGAGACATATTTATTAGACTAGATATTTATACCAATAAATAAAGTTCAAGTGGCTATTTGTAATTTCAAATTAACAAAAAATTGTCTGCCTGTCTCTTTGTGCCGGCTAATCTCGGGATCTGATTGTGACACACCACACAATTGCAACATCGCGACCCCACAGTAAGGTATGACGAAATAAAATTGGGCTCTGATGAAATAAAACAATACAACATATACTCTTTAGTTTTTATTTATTTTAAAACAAATCACAATGACACATGTACAAATTTTTATTTTTCATTTTACGTGTGATGGAGGGGAAAACCCGTCCCGATCATCCACGGCCTCATTCAAGGCGGCATGAGGCGCCTCCGCCGCCCGGTTCGCCGGCGGCTAATTGGTTCCGAGTGGATGTTGTCCTCTTGGGCTTTCTCGGCCACCTCCTTCTGTGAAATGACGTCTTCGCAGAAGGTTGCGACCGCGGTAAAACACCTGTCGCTACCGGCCATGGATCGTATGACGGCCGGTAGCGAGAGATCTCCTCCGATGACTGCAGTGAGGGCCCAACGCTGCGACGCCCAAGCCAGGCAAATCGCCAGCATGTGCTGGGCCGAGTCCTCACTGCAGTTGCAGTGGTGGCAAGCGGGACTCAGTTCTCTCCTGGCGACCGTGTGCAGGTACTTCCCGAAGCAACCATACCCGGAAAGAACCTGCGCCAGTCGGAAGGAAGGAAAGTAAGTATATGTTACAAGTTAGGCATCTATAACTCCTGATCTAACAAAGTTATCTAAGCTGTTATAATTTTCCTTTAAAGTTCACCAAAAGGACTACCATCATGAATTTTTTCAGACTTTTAGAGCCAGCCGTTAAGCCATTACGGGGCGGTTATTTTAACAAATAAAGTTAAAAAAAAAATTTAAAAAAGTTGAATATCGCCCAAAAATCATCTTAATATATGGATATACGGCGCGTTGCTCCGAACGCCTCAACAAGACTCTGAGCGTCACCGCCGTTCTTCAAATTTAAAACATACACCAACCCGTCTGACCATGGTGATATAACCTACCTACCGTTTTCTATCAAGTCACATTTATGCCCACCGTCTTTTCTTACCCTCAAAGTTCATAAATGTGCATCCCTGATTCACTGTGACTACCTTGAAATCGCAAAAGCAAATAGCGTAAAGTACCAGGGAATACACATAGACCAACATCTTATTGGCATAAGCATATAGAGATTTTGTCGGGTAGAATACGCAAACTAATTTATGGGGCATTTCACGTCAAGCGGTTCAAAAAAATTAGGTCGTGAATTTTGTTTATATTCTGGTCAGTTATACTTCTAGAAGACGTGGATGTGTACACACAATATTTTTTTGTATGATGCTTTATTGCCGAGTTATGAGCTTTTAAAAATTTACTAAAAATGAAATCTGTTATTTTTGGATACTTATTATTTGCATCAATTAATTTGTAAAAAAAACTAAAAAGTATTGTTTCTTATAGTTAAATAGTTGAAATTTTGTTTTTTTTAATCGAATTCTAAATTTGATTTTTTTACGTATAGTAAACCGGAAGTGAACATTTCAAATCGATTTTTGAGGAACTTCGACATTTTTTATTTTTATTTTTTTTATCTTGAATTAAAGCTTTATATGTACTAATTCTTCACAAAAAAAATTAAAACATGATCTCCAATAGTTTAGGACTTAGAGTGGTTTTATTAATTGAGAGTGAAACAGTGTTAATTAAAATGGAGTGTTTTATTTTCAAATTTTTACAATTTTACTATTTGCACTAGCTCTAATTCTTTTTACCCATGGATTTTCGTTAGTTGGAAAAAAAGCATAAAGCAAAAAAGCAGTAGCTCGGCAGAGAGGAGCACTATAATAATGGTCTATTAAGCTTTGTGCCAATCACACTGTCTTACTGTATACCGGTCTGGGGAAGCAACCGGAAATGTTTTTATTCGATTGGAGCGGGCACAGAGAGCCGTCCTTAAGGTCATGCTCACGCGACCTCGGAGGTATTCTACTACACAACTTTATGCGGAAGCTAAGCTGCTAACGGTGAGGCAGCTTTATGTGCTCCACTCTGTACTCCGGAGGCACTTAAATCGACCGTCAACATTAACGCCTGGTAGGCTGAGATACAAAGTGTTTACTATAATCACATGTAAAACTTCTTTTGCTGGTAGACAGTTGCAGAATACGAGTTCTAAATTATATAACAACTTAAAATAAAGCACTAAATATATTTTCAAAAACACAACGAAATTGCAAATCGATATTGAAAACATATCTACTCAAATTAGATTGCGGTAATACTGAGGATCTAATACTAGGATGTCTGGGATGACTTCAGGCGCACTCACAGACTCGCACGCATACACACACACACACACACGCATACACACACACACACACACGCCTACACACACACGCACACACACACATTTAAGTCTAACCTACTCTTAACACGTATTTTAATTGCGTTTTCTTGTATACTTTATTATAATGTTACGTTACATATCTAGAGGCTTCGATTGTATATTACGGGGGCACTGACTTCTGAAATACAGGCTAAAAACCTAGTTCAGAGGACAGAGTTTTCACATTGGTGCATACTATATGCACTATATGGTGCGTACCCAAATAGTCAACAAGTTCCATACTTGTTGACTAGACTAAAAGATGCAGCAGCATCACTAGGCCGCCATGGTGTGGGTCGCCATACTGCATTGTCTGCATTCGCAGTGAGTATGGCGACCAATACTCTTGGATTATGCTTATGCTTCCCATCAGGCAGAGTAGAGTCATTTTGGCGGGCCATACATATAAAAAAAAAAAAAAACTTTTAAGCCTTAAAACGTTGTATCTGTGTCATATATTTTATTCAATAAAGAATTTTATTATTATTATTATATAGTAGGCCAAAATCTTCTTTCTAAAGAGATACTATGTCTAGCAGTGGACTATTAGAGGCTGTCGATGATAACGATGAAGGAATGAATATAATTTACAAGGCAGTAGAGCCACGTTGATTTCAGCACAAACGGGCCAGCTCGACCGGGGAGGTACTACCCTCGCACAGAATATCAACATAAAATGACAGCGTTCGTGCTGTCGTGTTTCGTTGGTGAGTGCAAGACCGGAGGCCCAATAATGCACAAGCATCACTAGGCCGCCATAGTGTTGGGCACCATACTGCATTGTCTGCAATGAGTATGGTGACCACCACTCTTGGATTCTGCTTATGCTTTCCATCAGGCAGAGTAGAGTCATTTTGGTAGGACCATTATAAAAAAAACAAATAAAAGTATGGTATCGGTGACTGCAGCGGTAAAGCTATTTGCATAGCATTTTTTATCAACTTATGCAAAATTTTTTTTAAGCACTATGTTCGTGCATGACAGTGACACAGATTCGTTGATTCGTCGGAGCAGCTCGTCTCGATCCGTGCGAGCGTAGCGTGTCAGGTTTTTTTGTTACGTTACGGAATTTCTGCACAAAAGCCTCAAAGCCGGCGATAACAGCTATGCAATTGCTTAACAAGAAGTTGACAAAGCAGAACTGTTGTTTGTAAAATAAAAATTAAATTGTCCCTTCATAAATATCATTGCTTTTGAAGTTAACGAAAGTTCAACCGTGTTGTGTAGTTATTTTTAATAGACTCGACTAATGTCCTTTCACGTTTTAATCTTATTGTTTCTTTGCTAAATAGCGATATTAAAATGAAAGGCTAAAATAATTTTCACTTCTGTTTCGTTAAGCTCCGCACCCACTAGGGCCTAAAGACCTTCACTAAACCTTCTTAGTGGAGGTCTCCGTAACAATAATATTTTGTAATAATATTTATTCGTTTATCATATGAACGACTAGCTGTGCCTTGTGGTATTCGCAGTTTATCAGATATACTACAACGTGTTTCCTTGCTTATCGCATAGGACATATTTATGGATTATAATCACAAATTTTACCAAAAAAAATCGAATTCAATCTAGAACAAATTGAAATGGGACCACACGGGAAGTACCAGCTTTCAAATAAATAAAGAATCATCAAAATTGGTTCACCCAGTCGAAAGTTATGAGGTAACGAACATAAAAAAAAGGAAATTGGGTCGAATTGATAACCACCTCCTTTTTTGAATTCGGTTAAAAAAGTAGCCTAAGTGTAAATTTTAGGTGTTAGAATTTTGCATGAATACCTTTCATACTAAATTCTTACAACTAAAATCATATCTACTATTTGAGCGCGAAGAAGTTGTAACACTTTTTTTTTTAAGAAAGAAATAATAATACAGATTTCTAAATAGCGCCCTCTGTTAGACTCGGTATTATACACTCCAGTGTATTGATTTAATTGCTTGTTCGCCGATTGTGCGAGTGAGGGCGTAATTTTAAGACTTAAATTAATATACTGTATGATACGTTTAGTAGGTAGCATAGAGCGTTGTAGATGCTTTAATTTGAAGTAGATGTTTGTTGAACATATGTGTCAATGTCAAAGAAGCTGTCATGTAGAAATCATAGGGGGGAATTTCTAGAACAATCTATGAGAAGATGTATTTAAGGAGATGTTTGGAGTCTCGAGGCCTTTTCTGCTTAGAACTCAACAGGAGTAGTGTGACTGTCTGACTTTAAGTTGTGTTAATTACTTTGTGTAACCAGAACTTATGCGATCATAAGTGGTAAGTTGAGAAGATTTTCTTTCGGGACTTTTTCATGTCTTTTATGTAATTCATAACATGCTTAGGAGGTCTATTTGTTATAGGGTTCTAGGTTACCACTGAAATGGTACGGCTCAAGGATACGGTTGAAGGGTATCACCTTTAAGATACCACACAACGTTTCACCTCAGGTGTAGGGCGAAGATATTTTTTTATCGATCTACCTGCCCTGCAAGGCGTGGCTCTCCGCATCAGAGAACATCTGATGTATCTGCTGGCATACGGATGATGACCTGATCACTCATCAAGCCAACTACCGTAGCTACGGAAAGTCACGTATAATATTTATTTTTTTATTTTATCATCAGTCCACCAAAAGTTCAACACTCAAGCTACCTTGGGCTTGAGTGGAGG
This sequence comes from Diaphora mendica, assembly GCA_949125395.1. Classification (NCBI taxonomy): domain Eukaryota; kingdom Metazoa; phylum Arthropoda; class Insecta; order Lepidoptera; family Erebidae; genus Diaphora; species Diaphora mendica. The sequence goes on from OX421314.1 coordinate 27,367,221, forward strand.
ACCTGAAGACCAAGAAGCCTGATGGATGTAGAATATATCAAGATTAACCATCTTTGTTACTCTTATATGTATTAAATTATACCCCTACCCACTATAATTTTGTTTGGATTTTGTTTTATTGTAATGAAACTGTAGGTTTCTTTTATTATTTTTTTATTAGAAATATATACTGTAATTATGTTTAATGTAGTTTCTCTAAAGCGATCCTTTAGGAACCCACACACACACACATCTTACTTTTTTTTATTATATTTTTTCTATTTAATCTCTTTTAATTAACTTATCTAATAAAGGCGCCTTGGGTAATCATGCATCATTCTACCGATTGGGTCAGCTGGTGGGTAATGCCCCCTGTTCAGGCCTAGGAGATCCACCTTGGGAACCGCCTGACAGGTCTTGGTGTTACAAAGTGACAAACATGCAAATCCTCTGTCGCCACACACTCACAAACTTACCTATACATTCATAGTATTTTTGTGATACAATGTCTATCTGAGAAAAGAGATATGAGATAAATCAAAGTAATGTGCCACCAACAGAATTGTTTATTTTAAAACTGTCTACAAAAAATACCGAAATTCTATCAACAGTTGAGATATCTGATGTTTATTATAGATATTTTGATAACGTTATGAAACTTATAAATATAACCAAATAACTGCAAGTCAAATGAGATACACAGTACTCGTAATCATTTCTAAGTCGTGAATGACACAATGTACTTGTACATAGGTAGTAGATAAGAGTAAAGAGTATGTAAGAGTAAAGCCACGTTGATTTCAGCACGAACGGGCCGGCTCAATCGGGGCGATGCTCATAGAGTTATTAAAGATAGAGTGGGGAAGACATTCGGCTGACAGAAAGCGGAAACGTCCAACGGCTAGAAAGAGAGAGAGGATCGCGGTACCCTGTCTGTCTTTCTCTATTGACGCATGCACAGTGAAGGACTTTAAATGGTAATCCAATCACAACAATTAACCGTCTAATCGTTTTGCTATGCGCATGCGCTAGTAGAGAGAGACAGATGGGTACCGCGATCGTCTCTCTCTTTCTAACCGAGGGGCGGCTGGGGGCTTGGCTCCCCTACTTTATCTATAATAACTCTATGGCGGTGCTACCCTCTCGCAGAACCTGAAATGACAGCATTCGTGCTGTCGTGTTTCGTTGGTGAATGCGAGACCGGAGACGCAATGATGCAGAAACATCTCAATAGGCCGCCATAGTGTGGGTCAATATGCTGCATTGTGGCATTGTCTGCATTCGCAATGAGTGTGTATCGGCTCATGCTTTCCATCAGGCGGAGTAGAGTAACTTCGACTGAAGTATTTTTTATATTTATAAATACTCCGCATTCTTAATCCGTCGATACAGGGAGAATTTACCCTTAGCGGGAATTGAATCTGCGGTATCTAAAGCCGAATGCACCACTCTGCCCTGAAATAAATGACATCATAATCTTACGGCCGCAGTAACAAGCTGCCTTAAGGGGCCGGCAGTCACTGAGTTCTCCATACAAATTGAATACCAAAATAATTTGTAGTTTGAACATATTTCTACCATATTAAAATAATTTGTAGTTTGAACATATTTCCACCATATTATGTTGATATCCAGATTTAAACAGTATTTATCCAGGCTCTTTTTCCCTTTTTATTAAAAAAAAAACTTACGTAAACTAACGAAAAAGTTGAATTTAATTTTGCACATTTTTACAGCGTAAATGGCATGTTTTAAGTTTGTTTTTTCTATATTATAAACAGCAATACGTATAATATTTATTATAAAAAAGCATAGCTTGTATTATCAAATTACTAATTATCGAAAAGAAAATGAAAAAACATTGCGTTTTCATTGATGATTTTTGGTAGTCTACAACACATCCATATTTATTATAAAAACCAAATAGTTAGTTGTGCTATCGCAGCAAACAGATGTCAATATACTACGCCAGGTATGGCTTACCGAGATACAGTGACGAGATATTAGATATATATTTTATTTTATTATATATTAGATACAGCAATATTCCGAACAAATTTCAACTTGCAGTTGCGAGCGTCGGTCGCTGCGCTCTTAAGTACCGCTGTGTTAATTCCTCATTTGTTTCAGGTGGCGATGCCTTATCATTAATTTTTCACAGTTCTGAGGCTAAATACGTTACCGCCATTGTATTAATTTTAAATAAATAAAGTATTTTGTGCATTATATGTGAAATGGGGCTCTCAAATACAAATAAGGGAGAGTTAAGTGTTAGTTTTATTTTGTTTTATTTATGAATTTAACGGATGGTTCAAAGTTTACGTGAACCTCCTTTTTTGGATTAATAATAAAATAATTTAACAGTTGTGAATGTACGGTTGTCCGTGTGCTGACGGATTGAGAATTCGGAGTGTCATCACACCTATTCATTCTGTGCGTGTCTTAAGGGCTGACTAAAGAAGCCTACCTACCTATGCAAGACAACAACGCTGCAGAGAAGGAAATATTGACACATATCCTATACCAACCTGTCTGGCCAGCGTGGTAATAGGTCTATGTAAAGTGAATAGACTACGGGCCCGTGTCGAAAATTAATGGGTCATGAGAACCACCAGGAGACCTTAGAAACCTTAGACCTTTAGAAAGATACAGGGGTATAAAACAATAACATTCAGCACTATGCCGTCACTTGTAAGCTGTCCAACTGAGTGCCGATGAGAATTCAAAACCACGGGTAGAGGTAGTATGTTTTGGTCATATATTTTTGTACGGCATTCTTACCATAGAAAGATCAATAAAAAAATAATTAGAAAACACCTAGTGCCGTACAAAAATAGTGCGCCACAAAGTCGTTTTTTGTGATTTTCCGGCGATTTTCTCGGTGAATTTGGTCATTTGATTATGTACGGCATTGATTCCATAAAATTTCAATACCTCTTCTAATCCATTATTCCGCAATGCCGTACAAAAATCACATGACAAGGGAGAAAAATCGAGGGTTGCACCCTCCTCCCCTTCAGTGGTCCAGGGGGTTATTTGAAAAAGTACGGCATCGCTTTCAAAACATTATGTAGCACTCAAAAGTACTATTAAAATAAATGCCGTCAAAGAATTATTGTTCATTTGAATGTAAATCAAAACTTACCTTAATTTAATCGTATATTTGATTTTTAAAGCTGTAGCTAAGCCGTTTAGGAGGAGTTAAGTCATATACACACGCAGAGAAGATTTATGTATAGAAAGATAATAATAAAAAGTGTGTTTAATGATTTTAATAAAATTTAAAAAGAAAGGTATCTCTTTAAAATTTACTGACCAAATTTACTGAGAAAATCGCCTGAAAATCAATTTTTTTTAAGACTTTATGGCGCATTATTTTTGTACGGCACTAGGTGTGTTCTTATTATTTTTCATGTTTCTTTCGATGGTAATAATGCCGTACAAAAATATATGACCAAAATATACTACCACTACCCGTGCTTTTTAATTCTCATCTGCACTCAATTGGACAGCTTACGAGTGACGGCATAGTGCTGATTGTTATTGTTTTATACCCCTGTATCTTTCTACAAAGGTCTCCTGGTGGTTTATGTGACCTATCAATTTTCGGCACGGGCCCGTAGTCTAGAATGTATGATATTCAAATTTAAAAGTTAGAATTTATATTTTTATCATAGAGTGGTGTGGAAAAAGACACAAAACCCGTGGAAGATGGTCATATTTTGGATAAAGTTTTAACTCACGTGGGCGACTTCGGGCGGTACCAGATGCTGTTATTTTTGATCATGATGCCCTTGGGATACACTTCCGCTTTCGTTTACTTTGTGCAAATGTTCATCACTGCCACACCGAAGAACTATTGGTGTAGGGTGCCTGAGTTGGCTGGATTGAGTATGGAGATGAGGTAAGTCTGCTTGCATTTATTTTCACCTTAACTAAGTGACTGCACTGTTGGCCTAGTGGTTTAAGCGGTCGCTACCCCGCTTTCTACTGCGCGAAGTGTTGTGGGTTCAAACCCCACAGGGGACAACACTTTGTGTAATCCACAAATTGTTGATCTGAGTCAGGGTGTTCTTTGTGTCCGTTTCATGTATGTGTATTAAGCCCTCCGTGACACAGGATGTATTCCTAATATACCGTTGTGAGGAGGAAGAAGGTGTTTTACTAATATTCAGTGATTTGACCGAAGAGAAGTAACGATGTTATTAACTATGATTTGTTGGGCTAATTGTTCAGTGGGCTATAGGTTCACACTATAAACCAGGCAGTAAGCTGTTTCCAGTCGGTCGAGTAGCACCTGCAGTCGAATTTTTGTTTTGTAAACTGACGACCCACGCTCTCGCTTTAGATAACACGTGCTGAAAACCATTATTATTGATTTTTTTAAACAAAAAACGACTTCAAGGTTCGTCTCAATTTCTCTTGAATGCCATCATCAGATCTTAGTGTCCTTATCATGGTACCACTGTTGGGATATATCCTTTCCATTAAAAAAGAATCATCAAAATCGGTTCATAAACGACGAAGTTATCCGCAAACACACATAAAAAAATATACATACGGCCGAATTGAGAACCTCCTCCTTTTTTGAAGTCGATCAATAAAATGAAAACAAAAACATTGTATCGGCTGGTGATAAAGAATTTAATCTCAAGTGTATCACACTTCAATAGCACATCGCAAGATAAAGAAATGCAAATCTATTTAGAGTTAGATAGATTGCTAACTATTATCAAAGGTGGTTTTTGTAACGTTTTTGTGGAAAACCCTAGTTATTCGGTACCTTTTTTTTGTTGACGAGGTGGAAAATCCCTTCGTATCTCCAGCTGAGGAGCCAGGCTGCTCTGAGGAGGATCGACGGTGCGTCTATCCAGACTGCCGGGGGGAAGCACGGGCTTTATTCTATATCCATTATATGTTGTGGCCTGGATCCTAGTCGTTATAGGAATTGATGCCAAATGTATCGAGTATGCCAAAATGCACCAAAAAAGTATCCAGGAATAACTGTCATTTAATTATTTGGATTTCATCTAGGTCTGCCAACTAAGATGGTCCCGATGAATACCATATTGTAGAGTTTTTTTCAGTAGAGCAGCTTGAATAAAAACTACTTAACTAAGCGATGTCCAGCCACACGTAGATGACGCCCCCAGGGGCCTATAGCGAACTTATATATATGAAGAATAACACGCTGGTGTAAGTAGTTAGCGACTTGTAGGTGAGATGAATAACACGAATAGAGATGGGTTTATGCCCGGGCAAATTGGGCATAAAAAATAAGAGCCCAGTAACGGCCCGTAAATGCCGAATAAATGTCTTTTAACTGGGAAAAAACTTTTATTTACATTTCTTTAATTCTAATAGCTGTTTAATATAAACCTCCTAGCTAAGGATAGGTCTATGTCCAATAGTGTACTGTTATAGGTTGTTGATGATGGTCAAATAGATATATTTGTGTCAGTGTAAGTTATTTCGTATTAAGAACGAATATGCTACGTTAGTCTCGTCTGTATATTTTTACTGTATGATTTAATATGTGTAATGTTTAGTATGTGTGTATTAATTTTTTCCTGGCTTGTACTAATATTCTTATGAATATTTGTTTTACTAATCGACTTCAAAAAAGGAGGAGGTTCTCCATTATACCGTTTTTTTTTATGTGTGTTCGCGGATAACTTCGTCATTTATGAACCGATTTTGATGATTCTCTTTTTATTGGAAAGGAGATATCCCAACTACCAAAGAACTTCTAACTCACGTAGTTACCGATAATATCCTCATATCTGAGATGGTTGGGACGGTGTTGCTTTATGGCGCACAATCATAACATTTTCACTTAAACTTAACTAAAACAATTGTTTGTTGTCCTGAATAAAAATAAATAAAATAAAAATAAATAAAAACGAATAATCTAGTAGAATTTATACCCGTTATCCCTTTAGTTAGTAAGTTAGTAATCCTAACTCCTTACACTAGAGGTCGTGGATTTGATTTTTTGCAAATGTTACATGCTGCGCAGTAGCGAAATAACCGCTAACTCGCTAAAAGACTCACAGGACACACTGGATTCGCCAATTCACGAAATTGTAATTTTTCGCAATTTCAGCTTGCACTAAAGAACCTTCTCAAAATTCGTTATCAGCTCTTGGACCATATGTGTGAGTGTAAATTATCTATGACTAGTATTTGCTCGCGGCTCCGCCCGCGTGTATATCGGTTATCGCAGTAAATAGAAGCCCATGTGTTATTCTGATGTATAAGCTATATTACTGTAAAGTTGCATCCAAATCCGTTCAGTAGTTTTTGCGTGAAGAAGTAACAAACTTACACACAAACTTTCGCCTTTATTTATTAGTTTGATAGGATTATCATACATAAGTTTAGTACATTTTACTGTTATAAGTTAATGCTAGTCAAATAGGTTTATTTAGACGTTTAAACTGAGATATAATCCGCCATATAAGCATCAAACACCTTTTCTTGTTGAATACATAAAACAAATAGTTTTATTTTGCTCAAACGGCGCTTAAATAATAATGACAAAGTTCAATATAATAAAATAATTAAGTATGATACAAGAGTTATAAAAGTATATGAAAGAGTATATAAGAGACAAATATACTCAAACATTGTACATGAAACATGTAGGTGTCTAATCTTCTTATCAACACTTAATAAAAACGTAACTGGTCGCTGTCTGTACATGAAGGATACATAAGAAAAACCGGCTTTATGAATGCAATGGAACCCAAAATAATGATTTTTAGAATTTTTGTCTCTTTGTCTGTACGTTAAAATATATATAGAACCTCCTTCATTTTTTTCGTTTAAAAAATATACAATTAATTATGTATGTTTACAATACAGACTATGTCTAGTTTGGAATCAGACTATTGTGTATGTATGTGATATGTGAAATTATTATTTTAATAGGTAGGTACGCGACCTTTGAGTGAATTTAGTTTTAAGTTCAGAAGTGACTACATCTTAACATTTGAGTCTTGTAGTATTTCTTACCGTAGCTACCTTGTGTTCTTTCTGAACCCAACTACCTTTTTTCCTTTCTCCTGTTTGAAGTCGATTACATTTCCAAGAAGAAGGGAAACCTATGGCATTTTATTGCCCATCAGGTTGACGGCTGGCCATAAACATTTCACTAAAATTACTTTCTAATGTAATACACTAGCTGATATGCGTGTAGATATATATCTAAAGTCGTATAGGTTATTTGGTTTTCATGCTGTTTGTTTGGTAGATATGCTGCTAAGAGTACTCGCAGTGGTCGTCAGTCTATTGAATCTTTAGTCATAAATAATATAATATAATTTATTAGCATTACGGTTTTGTAATGCTAATGAAAATATTCAATAGCAAAAAGTAAATAACGTTCTTCAATTATTTATCTATCAAATGAATTATTGAATTTTTACATGCCTTATTTAGTGCTTGACAATTTGCGAACTTACCTAGTGAGTATTGTGTTTTTAATTTGAAGTAATATCCTCATCATTCCTTGTTTATTAAAGGCAGGTATTTTGTTTCCATACTGCATTAATTACTTTAACTGCGAGAGAGCCGCCCCTTCACTTGTTCATTAGAGATTCGTCTGCTCGTCTTCCCCATTCCATTATTTATTATCATACCAAAAAGTTTGTAATACTACTGTATGAACTATGAGACAAACAAATAATATTGTCGACAATATTGACTAACAGATCCGTCAATAATATTCTCATGATTGTATAATACATAATAAATAACCAACCTGGTATTCTACAAGCGAGACCTATGGTTTTCGTAAATAGGGTAGATGGCGCCTTAGTCAAATTAGTTAATTTTTATCATCTGTCAAATAGCTAACTGTTATGTATTAATGTTTGTAAAGTTTCCAGCAACACAGGATTTATTCCTAATGCGGGAGTTGTTGTTTTATAAGATTGAAATCAGAAATGGTAGTAAAATTTACCCTAAGGTATTTTCAAAGCGCCGTGTACCGTGTGCTGTTCATTTTCTTATTCCCGATTCGATCATTGAATTGTAATTAACTATATTCTTCATTTTTTCCTTTTGGCTGATGACGAAAATGGTGCCCAGAATTACCACTTTTAAGATAGGAGACCGACAGCTTTGGCTAATGTGCGGACATTTGAATATGAAGCTATGTAGAAACTATTAGTATAGGTAATTAGATACCTCTCTCTTTCTTTAGTCGTTCCCTCACTGTTGAGGATCATGACTCCATTAGATTCTGTCAACCAGTTGTCTCCATCGGTTCCACTCTGTAGCTTGGTGGAGTTCGTCGCTGACAATTATTTTAAATTCCTCCGATATTTGGTCTGACCATCGCTTGGGACTCCTCTGGGTCTTTTCCCTTCGATAAGTAGATTATGACCTGACCTATTATTATGTAAAAATATTATATAGTATCCCTTAAAACTAAAAAAAAACATTATTGATTGAGCACAATTTTGACTCGACAAAATAATCCAATGCAGATATAGTTTTAATGTATTCTTTGCAATTACAATTTGTCACAGCGAAACGTGGCGTGGTATAGTTATAAAAAAATAATAAAATGCCTTGTTTCTTGCAAGTATTTACTTAGTTTTTAGCTATCAACACCGTCATTTTCACCCGTCAATAGAATGTTATTTTAAAACAGATCTAGAGGAGCACCATTATCATTATCTTGCTCAGTTTAAGTACCCGATTATCAATTATAAAAACAGCAACTCACAGTCCTTCAGCTGACAGTGCTTTTGCTGTTACACTGTTTTATCACATCTAGATTATGCGTTGTATTGTCATATAACAAGTATATAAAATTATGCACTGTTATAATTGATGCAATGTATAGAACAGTAAGTCATCTTGTAGTAAGTTCAATGTGTATAAAAATTAGAGGTTCTACGTTTGAAGAGGGTACAAGGGGTTCAAGGGAATTTTAATTGACATCAATGATAGATATAAAAAAATCAAAACTGGTAATGTGATCTTGGAAATGTGTCTAGATCATTGAAAACACATACACATACACACACACACACACACACACACACACACACACATACACACAGACACACACACATACACACATACACACAGACACACACATACACACAGCCACACACACACACGACGCTCTAACGAGAAGACCACTGATTGGCAATTGGTACAATCAAAGAGTGAAAAGAAGAAGATGCAGCGCCAAGACCAGCTATCGAAGCAGCCCAAGAAGACGGGGACACGAAGATTAGCGACACTACCGAATGCGCTGATTATTCGACCGAAGGAGAAATCCAATATTGCGGACATCCTCATGCGGGTGATCAGGTCCGTTCAACAGTGGACAAAATCCGCAAGACAGGATCGGGAGACTTACTGAATGTCCTTCCTAAAGAGAACACCGATGGATGCAAAGCATTGAAAAAAAACCATCTCGGACCTCCTTCAGGGCTTCAGGGTGAAGATGATGTTGTCAGTAAAGAGCCCCAGGAAAACCTGGAAATAAGAGATCTTGACGACACTACAACAAAAGAGGATATCCTCGCAGCCATAAAGAAGGTAGCTGGTGTGGAGCATCATATTTCAGAAGATGCAATCACATCAGTGCGTAACACTAATAGAGGTACGAAAATTGCTCTAGTAACATTGGCAATACCAACTGCGAAGAAGATACTGGGTGAACACGGCAAAATTAGAATTGGCTGGGTCAACTGTCGCATCAAGCCAGTAGAAAGACCAACTAGGTGCTTCAAATGCTGGCACTATGGACATCTCTCCATTCATTGCAAAAGCAAGGTGGACCGATCCAAACACTGTATTAAGTGTGGAGAAGAGGGCCATAGAGGTGATAAATGTGAGAAAGAGTAGCCTTGTGCTCTATGCGTTGAAAAGGGCAATACGGAGACCTCTGCGCATATTGCTGGCTCAACTAGATGCCCAGTTTACCGAGCAGCACTCAAGAGGGTTCAAAAGAAATCAAAATGAAAGTTCTCCAACTCAACCTTAATAACTGTGAGGCCGCACATGATCTGCTAATGCAGACAGTGCGCGAACTGACACCAGACGTTGCGCTAATATCGGAGCCGTACAGACGGCTACCTATTCAACATGATAGAAATCGAATTTACCAGTATATTTAAGACAAAAACAATAATGCAACGGCCCAAAATGACGTTCTGTGATTGGGCGACAACAGGAATATACAAAAGTAGGGAAAGGCTGTATGATTTGTATGCTGTGAAAAAGGGTAATTTTGACCCAAAATTTCATGAATATGTAAAAAATTACTCAAGGATTTTTAGGAGAGCCTGTGGTGTGGCGAAGTCTTTGTATATAAGTGATAAAATTAAGTCTTCAAATAATAAAATAACAGCTACATGGAACATTATTAATAATGAAACGGGACGTTGTAAACCTCGAGATAATGATTTAAAATTAAATATCAATAATAGGTTTATAACAAACAATTTAGACATAGCTGAATCTTTTAATACCTTTTTCACAAGTGTACCAGTTAGCACAACGAGTACCTTGAATTCTTGTGCGTCCGGGTCTGAACTGTTGTTAAGGGCCAATGTAAATGAATGTAAGAATCTATTTAAATTTGAATACATAAACCCCACAGATATTATAAAAACGTTTAAGTCTCTTAACTCTAAGAAAACAGGGGACTTATGGGGGATTTCAGTTAAATTAATAGAAACTATTATAATTGATATAGCACCATTTCTAGCAATAACATTCAATCGATGTGTTGATTCTGGGGTTTTTCCTAACCTGATGAAATATAGTAAAGTAATACCTTTATTCAAGAAGGGTTGTACAACCGAACCAAGTAACTTTAGGCCAATCTCAATCTTACCGGCTATTAGTAAAATTTTTGAAAAAGTCATTTTGCAACAACTAGAAAGCCATTTTAATCTAAATAATTTATTTCACAAAGAACAATATGGCTTTACAAAGGGTCGTTCAACAATTGATGCGGGTGCAACTCTTTTGAGACATATATTTAGTGCATGGGAGAATTCGCAAGATGCGATAGGTGTATTTTGCGATCTTTCAAAAGCTTTTGACTGTGTAGAACATAACACGCTTTTTCTTAAACTTAGGCATTATGGTGTTAATGGTATTGCTTTGGAACTAATCGTTTCCTACTTGAAAGATAGAATTCAACATGTAGATGTCAATGGTGCGAGGTCATCTGAATTACCTGTTACTATGGGCGTTCCACAGGGCTCCATACTGGGTCCTCTACTTTTTCTCATATATGTAAATGACTTACCATATTATTTAAAAGATCTCTGTGATATAGTTCTATTTGCTGATGATACGTCACTTATTTTTAAAGTCGATCGTAAGAAAACAGTTTTTGACGATGTGAATAGGGCACTAAATGATGTATTGAATTGGTTTACAACGAATAATCTCCTACTGAATTCAAATAAAACAAAGTGTGTGAGATTTACTATGCCAAATGTAAAACAACTAGGCACTAATCTAACTATAAATAATGAAATCATAAGTATTGTAGACTCAACAGTATTCTTAGGAATTACATTAGATAGTAAACTTCAATGGGGAGCCCAGATAGATACCCTTGCGGGTAGACTTAGTTCGGCAGCTTATGCAGTATGGAAGGTACGTCAGCTCACTGATACGGACACAGCTAGGTTAGTTTATTTTAGCTACTTTTATAGCGTCATGTCCTATGGTATACTACTTTGGGGCAAGGCGGCTGATATTGAAACGATTTTTATTCTACAAAAACGAGCCATCCGCTCAATGTACAATTTAGGTGCTAGAGTCTCTCTTCGAGAGTTGTTTAAAGATATAGGTATTTTAACTGTTGCATCACAGTATATATTTGCTAATATTATGTTTGTTAGACACAACATTAATGACTATAAGAAAAACAGTGATGTACACAATATTAATACTAGAAACAAATCTAAACTCATTGGTACCTATCATCGATTACATAAGGTACACAACTCGTTCGAAGGTCTTGGTGTACGTTTTTATAATAAAATTCCTATACATGTAATCGACCTTCCTGTAAATAAATTCAAGCTAACTGTAAAAAATCACCTTATTAGGAAAGCCTACTATACGATCAACGATTATCTAAACGACAAACAGTCATGGGCTTAAGGTGTCATTAGAATTTAAATAGATACACACAAACTTCTTTGTCTTTTAATAAAGCTAAATATTAACAAACCATTGTTAGTTGAAAGTAATGCGTGGCGATTATCATGGTAATTTAATTAGTAGTGATTTTTATCAGTATCTAGACTATGGTTTGTCATGCTCACTAAAATGTCATTGCTTGCGGTGTCGTCGTGGGGCGGGTCGTTTCCTTCCCTCTGATATGGCGAAGGAGATGATGGCTGGTCCATGCGTCATACTCGTGAACGGGTGCTGCTTGGGGTGACTGGTCGGCCTAGTCAGCGATTCTTTTATTCTGGTTCGTTCAACTGCAACCCTAGCCTCTTAATCCAGTCACGAATTATTTTCAACAGTAGATTTTGCAACTGAATGTAAGTGGATGTGCACCTTGTTTCTATTTTGTTCTATGTTTAATAGACTCAAACCTTCAACGTTATCACTGAGTGTTTTTTTTTTGTTTGTGCGTTAGATTTTGGAGCTTTTTAATAAAAGGAATTTCAGGTGGCAACAGCTTGCATACTGTTTACCTTACATGTAATACTAACACTATTGTACCTGAAAATCAGATTTTGAAAAAGAGTAGCCATGAGTTTCTTTGCCAGTATTCTTCTCATGAGCTCTACGCATTTTGGAAACTGGAAGTTATGGATCGACACAGGCAGGCAGTAGATTTTGGTGTTTTCGCCTAACTTACCTCGAGAATACAGCACATGCTGTGGCCTCTGTTTGTGTCGATCTATGATTTTTAACTATAGCTTCAATTTGACGTTCATAAGTGTCACTTGGTGTCTTAGATGAATAAATGATTTTGATTTGATTTGATTGATTTGATTTGACATCTAGCTGGTCTTGGGAAACGGACTGCACTGCCAAGGCGGCCATCTGGTCCTGCGGCAAGTTTCCTTTTCAAAGTGTAGCAACTAACAAGGAAGCTGGTTTTGTAGTAGCAAAGGTGGACGGGGTCCACTTCTATAGTTGCTACGCACCACCAAGTCTCTCATTGGCAGAATGTATGGACTTTCTCTACCGGCTGACAAAGGACGCGAAGCAGCACTCTCCAGTAGCTATCGCTGGAGACTTCAACTCCTGGGCGGTCGATTGGGGAAGTAAAGAAACCAATGCACGAGGAGAAGCACTGCTAGAGGCCATGGCTACATTAGACGTGGTCCTACTTAATAGTGGTGATAAACCAACTTTTATCAGAGGAGGAGCTACGTCCATCGTGGATCTCACGTTTGTAAGTGAAAGTCTGGCTAAGGGGAACTGCTACTGGCAGGTAATGGATAGCTATACGGCAAGCGATCATTGCGCTATTGTGAGGACAATATTGACTGGCGAAGGTACTGAAAGAACAAACCGACAGGTCAACGCAGTCGGTTGGAAAGTGAGAGCTTTTGACGAAATTTCTTTTAAAGCAGCTCTAAATAAAGAGCCACTCAGCAATGGAAATGCCGAGGAGAAAGTAAAGGACCTAATGCAGAGGATCACAAACGCCTGCGATGCTAGTATGCCGCGAAAGCGGGACACTAATCACCGATCATCAGTATACTGGTGGAACGAAGAGATCAGCCTGCTCCGCAAGGAGTGCCTCAAAACGAGAAGAGCGTCGCAACGTGGCAGAAAAAGACCAAATGCGGCGGAACTGATCTTGAACTATAAAGCAACACGCCGGAGCCTGAATGCTGCAATCAGAGACAGTAATTGGAAATGCTGGAATGAGCTGACCAACGAAGTGGAGAGGGACCCTTGGGGTAGGCCCTATAAAGTGGTCACTTCTCGCTTAAAATGGCAACTAACGCCTCCACCGACATGCCCTCGGCTACTGGAGATAATTCTTCCGACACTGTTCCCACAACAACCAGATTTCTATTATCTGCCAGAGCAGCACAAGACGGAGCGCTTTCCCGAGATAACAGAGGCGCGATTGATGGAGGCGTGCAATAGAGTGGGAAAAAAGAAGGCTCCTGGCTTAGATGGAATCCCTAACATCAGTCTGAAGGCAGCCATTAAAGAGGCACCGTCACTTTTCCTGGCGGTCTATAATACATGCCTCAAAGAGGGTATTTTCCCCATGAAATGGAAGCAACAGAGGCTAGTTCTTCTCCCTAAAGGGAAAAAGCCGCCTGATGAGCTATCATCTTATCGTCCACTCTGTATGCTGGACACAGCTGGCAAGATATTGGAACGCATAGTCCACCAAAGAATCGAAGCAACAGTCGACCCGCTGCTGGCTAGCAACCAATATGGCTTCCTGCAACACTGGATGCAATTAACTTGGTTGTCAACATAGCTAAGGACGCGATTGCAGGGACCAGATGGAAGGGCGGCACGAAAAAGTACTGCTTGGTGGTGACACTGGACATCAAGAATGCCTTCAACTCTGCGAACTGGGACTGCATAATGAGGTTCCTCATTGAAATGAAGGTGCCGGAATACCTAAGGAATATGGTAGCTAGCTACTTCTCGGATAGGCTGCTTAAATACGATACGAAGACCGGCCCAAAAGAGTATAAAATCACTGGAGGGGTACCTCAGGGTTCAGTCCTGGGTCCCCTACTATGGAACATCATGTACGACGGTCTCCTGAAAATAACATTACCAAGAGAGGCCAAACTCATTGCATACGCAGACGACGTGGCCATTGTGATCGTCGCAGAACATCTCGAAGAGGTTAATTATGCCTTTGACACTACCTACGCAAGAATCACTCAATGGATGAAATCAGCCCACCTGGAATTAGCAGAGCACAAGACCGAAGCTGTGCTCATTACTAGCCGAAAACAGCTGGAAAAGATCACGTTGAGGGTGGGTAAGCATGAAATCACGTCTCAAACATTTCTTCGGTACCTGGGAGTGATGATTGATGCCCGACTCAGTTTCAAACAGCAGGCGGAGCATGTGGGTACCAAAGCATCGGTGATTGGAGCGGCGTTATCGCGGATTATGCCCAACGTGGGCGGCCCGAAGCAGAAGAGAAGAGCAATACTAACGTCCGTCATAACATCTGTGTTAACGTACGGAATTCCCATCTGGGCTGATACACTCAAGATGCAGGAGTCACGTAGACGGATCGTGCCAGTGTATAGGAGGAGTGCTGAGAGTCACCAGTGCTTTTCGCACGGTGTCTGAGGAAGCAGTGTGTGTCATTGCGGGAATGCTGCCCATGGCGGTGCTGGCTGAGAAAAGACAAGCTCTCTACCGGCGTAACAAAACGGCTACGCTGGACCCTGAAGAGCTCAGAGCCGAAGAACGGAAAAACAGCATTCGACGATGGCAAGTGCTGTGGGACGCCACGACGAAGGGCAGGTGGACATACCGCCTTATCCCACAAGTGGACGCATGGCTTAATCACAAACATGGTGACGTGAACTACTATCTGACGCAAATGCTCCCAGGACACGGATGTTTCCGAGCATACTTGCACAGGTTTAACCATGACGATTCTCCGGAGTGCCTGACCTGCCCCGGAATTGTAGAAGATGCAGAACACGTGTTCTTCACGTATCCTTGCTTCAATTCGCAGCGGGATGCCCTGGAAACTACCCTGAAATAGAAAGTGAGACCAGACAACCTAGTAAGTATGATGCTCTCATCGAAAGCAGAATGGGAGGCAACTAGAACATTCGCGACGGAGGTCCTCCAAGACCTTCGCCCGACAGAAAGGCAGCGAAATAAAAATAAGCGCAGCTAGAAGTAAGGAAGCAAAGGTTTCAATTCAAGATGGAAGAGCGTCAGCTAAAGCCTCCCCCCGTGAAGTAATGCCTAACGGCTGGTCCGCGGGGGCAGCAGAGGCAGAAGACAGAGGAGGTTTTTTGTAGTCGGGATGGAGATTCTCGAGTCCGACATACCAGGCAGAACATCTAGTCCTGATGATACGTAAAAGTAGTTTTTTCCACCTCTGCAAAACAAAAAAAAAAAAAAACACACACACTCAAACAAACACGCATGCACACACGCACGCACGCACACAAACATTTTTATTTAAAGTAATTTCTTACTGTTTTTTTTTCCATGTTTCAAGCAGAATGCTTTTAAGCTATTAATATAAATTCCGAAACGTAAAGTAACGAAAATAAAACCTGACACCCGAAGCTCGCACGGATCGAGACGAGCTGCTCCGAACGACGAAGCAACGAAGGCAGACAGATTCGTTGACGAGCTGCTCCGATATCAGTCTGTCTCTGTGGCTTTCCGAGATACAGTGACGAGAAGACAGAGAGATCGAGATGACGTCATCATCACTATCGCTGGTTGTGGTTGGTCAATGTTGTTATATAAAATCATTGTGGTTGGTTCATTTCGTGTTATGTTGCTATAAAGTGGTAACTGGATAGTGACGTCAAATCGAGCCACTCTCGGAATGCGAGATCTTGTTTTCTTAGACCATGAATATGTCAACAGCCAGCCGCGCAGGCGTATTTAAATACTACAAGGACGATTCATTGCCTTGGACACGATAAAAATATTTATGGTGGCCAATAAAAATAATTATAATTGCATAAGTTGATAAAAAATGTTATGCAATAGCTTTACCGGGGCAGTCCCCGAGTGCCACACGTCTTTTGAGGGTTCCGTGCCAATGGCAAAAAAACGGAACCCTTATAGATTCGTCCTGTCTGTCTGTCTGTCCATATGTCACAGCCACTTTTTTCCGAAACTATAAGAACTATACTGTTGAAACTTGGTAAGTAAATGTATTCTATGAACCGCATTAAGCTTTTCACACAAAAATAAAATAATAAAAAAAAACAATAAATTTTGGGGGTCCCCATACTTAGAACTGAAACTCAAAAATTTTTTTTCATCAAACCCTACGTGTGGGTTATCTATAGATAGGTCTTCGAAAATGATATTGAGGTTTCTAATATCGTTTTTTTCTAAACTGAATAGTTTGCGCGAGAGACACTTCCAAAGTGGTAAAATGTCCCCCCCCCCTCCTACCCATGTAACTTCAAAAATAAGAGAATGATAAAACTAAGAAATATATATGATGTACATTACCATGCAAACTTCCACCGAGAATTGGTTTGAACGAGATCTAGTAAGTAGTTTTTTCTTAAAACGTCATAAATCGTAAACCGCAAAAAAAATCACTTTTATTAAAACATTGATTAAAGTTATAACGAACTACAAGAACTTTTATATTATGTTACTTGCTGCTTCGGAACCCTTCATGGGCGAGTCCGACTCGCACTTGGCCGCTTTTTTTTCCTATTTGTTACTTTTGGAATTCGTGTATATCTCAGGAGAGTACGTTGATACCTTTGACACAGTTTTATTACTTAGGTATCATCGGTCACAAATGTTCTATGTAAATTTGTTATTAATTCCAAACAAAGAATTATTAATATTATTATTCCAGACGAAATCTATCAGCGCCCGGGGCTGCAAGTGGTGACTGGGATCATTGCAAGACTTTTGACGCAAACTGGTCTCAAATCTTGGAGACGTTGATACCACCCATTGATGAGACACCAACTATTCCATGTCAGCATGGTTGGGAGTTCGAGTTGAATGATATACCATATGAAACTGTCACTACTGAGGTGAGTGCTTATATTTCGTCAGGATCACCAGTTTAGAGCTATGCTTATGTAGAATTTTCGGACATTTTACACACAACGCCCTTCTAGCTTCCAACTAAGCAGAGCTTGTAGTATGATAGCTAGATTGATTGATAGAATTCAATTTTTTTGTAAATACATTCATATTATATATAGAAAACACCCAAACTTAGAAACAAATATTTGCAGATTATACAAACAGTTGATTTGAGCCGGAAATCGAACCTGTTTAATCCTTTCGCCAATGCAGCGTTCACCTTGTGAAGTTTGGAATGTCTATAGGCCCATAGTAAGGCACTCAATCGCTAACTCGTTCACTGGCAAAATAATTCAACTTTCACGGCGTTTTACCGTGTTCTTATTCTAAGCTAATGTAATCAAGCACTTACTGGAGATGTGTAGATTCCTTGATAGCGGCGTCCAAGAGGCCTCTTGGTAGTTTCCTCTCTGCGTCGTTACACATACATACTTCTAAGTGGCTTACGGGCTCCCGAAGTCTCGTAATTACAAGACACCCGATTTAACTATCGCGGATCGCGCCTAATTGAAGTTACTACTAAAACTCACGAGTCCAAACCAGACCAATCATACCGGTAACCAACGAACACCGAATTGGATGAACAATTAGCTAAATTTCAATTAAATTCCACTTAAACCGGCACTCCTTTACGAAAACCTGCTCGACCGATCAAAGCGTCCATAAGTCCTACTGTCACTTCAAAACGTCAAACAAGAAAAATGACAATCAAAAATGTTGCCATTATAATGACGTTCAATTTCTAACAGTCACCCGCCCGAACAGGTCCGTACCTGTTCCCTAATCTACAGGCAGGTGAGATAACGTTGCTACCGCTCGTTTGATAACTGAGTCCCCAACTAGAACCTCTGAGGACCGGGGGGTCCCATCCTTACCAGGGAACAAGTTAACAATGCGCCCCCGGCGCCAACGCAGTGGCGGTAGGCTAGCATCCTTAACCAGCACGAGGTCACCAACATTAGGGGGACTAGTTTTGTCAGTCCACTTAAGGCACTGTTGCAGAATGTGCAGATACTCTAGTGACCATCGTTTCCAAAAATTATGTGAAAACTGCTGCAACATCTGATACCGAGACAACCGAAACAATTTCACACCTTCGTACGGGCGCGTTGAGTGGCTGACCAATTAAGAAATGGCCTGGAGTCAACGCCTCCAGGTCATTTGGAGCCGAGCTCAGCGGACACAACGGTCGCGAGTTGAGAACGGCTTCGATCTTACAAAACAACTGTTCGGGTCAAACGTTCTCGCAATCGTCGATAGCACAGTTCTCTTCGTCCAAGTCTTCGGGATGTCCAAAACCACTCGATAGGTGAACACATCCTGGACTGGCCGATATTGTATGCCGAGCACTGACAACATATTAGGGTTGTCAGGATTTTCAAAGTCGTGCGGATCCTGTTGGAACTCATCCGGCAACCCCTCCACCAACTCAGGAGAATTGGACATCCATTTCCGCAACTCGTAACCTCCACGCTTTAAAAGCTGGATGAACTCGTCCCGGCGAGCAAGCGCTTCCTCGACACTGGCTGCCCCTGAGCAGACATCATCTACATAAAGATCCTGCTCCAGGATAGCAGCAGCCCTAGGGTAGTTTAAGCGGTCCCGTACCGCTAACTCCCGCAGTGTACGAATCGCGAGGAAGGGACTAGAACGCAAACCGTACGTGTTTGTGTTTAACTCGTAAACCTTTATCGGTTCGTGGGGCGACTCACGCCATAGTATCAGCTGATACCTCCTGTCTTCCGGATGAATTACCGTTTGTCTGAACATCATCCTTATGCCAGCAACAAAAACCACCTGGTGTTTCCGAAAGCTCGTGAGGATATCCGACACGTCCCGAATCAACTTCGTCCCGAATACAAACATTGGTTCAGGGACATACCGTTCGAAGTTGGAGCAGACCCATCAAACACTACTCGAATTTTTCCAGTAGGGGTCTTTAGAACAGCATGATGTGGAAGGAAGCAATGATCCTCGGATCTCCAATCCACACGCGACACAGACATGTATCCCAAAGATTCATACTCCCTCATGAAGGCCACGTATTTGGTCTTGAATACAGCATCCCGAGCCATACGAAGCTCCATCGACAACAATCGAGTCTCGGCTGTCTTCCGAGTGTGGCCTATTTGCCCTGAAGGGGAGCCGAGTTACAAACCGACCAGAACGAAGGCGACCAGTATTATTCTGGTAAAACAACTCGCACTCTTCTTCGTCTGGGTCTACTCGACGCGCGGTGGGGGGCTCCTCGACCTCCCAAAACCTTTGCATCGTCTCGGATAATGCTGAACCTACGAGTATACCATCCGACTCAATAGGTCTAACCATGGGTAATACCGGTCCCATTATCACATAGCCAAACTTAGTCTCCACAGCCATGAGTCGATCATGCTGCAAGACTCGCCGATCCGACAGCAAAAACTTACCCAGAACGTCTACTCCCAGTAGCACGTCAACCGTGCCCAGGGCTGTATTATGTCGAACGAATTGGCGATTTGGTTGGGCTTGAAACTTACTAGGTATAACAGGATGGCCATGGTGTGGCCGCCTGCCTTCGATTTAGGGAACAGAGAGTCCAAGGGCGACGCCAGATCACCAAGCAGCGTGGCTGGTGTTTTTGTGTCTGGGTCCCCATTTAGTAAGGGATTGCGCTCGGTCCGCAATGTGTAAGTTTTGTGGAGGCCGCCATCATGAGTTGCTCTGCCTGAATAGGCCCGGCCAACATCATGCAGATGGACAGGGCAGGACTCAGGGAGAGATGGGGTCATGTACACAGGGCCGGACTTTGAACCTGGGTCCACGGGACCAGGGCCCCCACAGGGAAGATGTTGGGGCCGGTGTTCAGGCCAACATCGCGGGTGGTTCCCCGACCTATTGGCAGGCCAGTGGCTCAGCTGGAGCTGGCACGGGCGGGTGTGCGGATGCACCCTCGAGTACGGAGCGGTTAGTTAGAACGCCGCCTCGGGTGTCATCGCGTTCGCCGCCGACCACTAGAACGCCGCCTCGGGTGTCATCGCGCTCGCCGAAGACGATGACATTTCGTCGATTTTCGCCGTCCATTATGGAACGCCCTCGGTTGGATCACCGCACCCCCCCTATCCGTGGACGGCACCAAGTAGAGCGCCGCGACTAAAGGGGCACTTACGAGGGACTATGGAATCCCTACCACACTGATATGCCCGGTTGCTCGGGCTATAATGCGTGGGGCCCCGGGGGCCCCCGCTAGGAAATTGCAGCCCAATCAAATTCTGGACCCCAACCGGAGGCTATAGTCTTGCCCACTGCCTCCGTGTGTGTTTGGGGGTTGAATGGCAAGTCAACCACGCTCTGCTACCAAAATGTTCAATCCTTTCGCCAATGCAGCGTTCACCTTGTGAAGTTTGGAATGTCTATAGGCCCATAGTAAGGCATTCAATCGCTAACTCGTTCACTGGCAAAAGAATTCAACTTTCACGGCGTTTCACCGTGTTCTTATTCTAAGCTAATCTAATCAAGCACTTACTGGAGATGTGTAGATTCCTTGATAGCGGTGTCCAAGAGGCCTCTTGGTAGTTTCCTCTCTGTGTCGTTACACATACATACGGCGGTGGCTTACGGGCTCCCGAAGTCTCGTAATTACAAGACACCTGATTTAACAATGAACACCGAATTGGATGAACAATTAGCTAAATTTCAATTAAATTCCACTTAAACCGGCACTCCTTTACGAAACCCTGCTCGACCGATCAAAGCATCCATAAGTCCTACTGTCACTTCAAAACGTCAAACAAGAAAAATGACAATCAAAAATGTTGCCATTGTAATGACGTTCAATTTCTAACAGAATCCGAGACGTCAAGCACAGCAGTCGAATACGATACCACTGCTCCACTGAGGTAGTCAATGTAGATGTAAGGTATATAATAGTGGCTTAATACTAGCTGGACCAAATAATGAAATAAAAGTATTAATATAACATAACATATAATATATAACATATTATATATTATTATATAATATATAATAGAGGCAGAGGCAGAGGCAGTAGAGCCACGCTGATTTCAGCACGAATGGGCCGGCTCGACCGGGGCGGTACTACCCTCGCACAGAAAATCAACGTAAAATGACCACGTTCGTGCTGTCGTGTTTCGTTGGTGAGTGCGAGACCGGAGGCCCAAATAGTCTAGTCAACAAGTTCCATACTTGTTGACTAGACTAAAAGATGCAGCAGCATCACTAGGCCGCCATGGTGTGGGTCGCCATACTGCATTGTCTACATTCGCAGTGAGTATGGCGACCAATACTCTTGGATTCTGCTTATGCTTTCCATCAGGCAGAGTAGAGTCATTTTGGCGGGCCATACATAAAAAATAAATAAAAAATATATATGTCGGAGACACAAGAATAAACGAGAACATGAATGACAGATACAGCCAATCTGGACCAAAGCCAAACACTAATCACTACTAAACGGATACGAATTAACTTAAACACCATCAGCAACCCCCCATGAGGGGATTGGGGCAACGCTCACCCCTCCGCGATGCCCTGTGGAATTCGCCACCTAGGCTAGTAATTCCCCCACTGATAAATATCGCCTCATACACACAATATAAAACACAGAGATACAATAAATCACAAATCAAATAATAGATATGGTCGTCGCGAGATCTGAAGAGAACTGTGTCCTGTTGCCGATCGCGCCGCTTTATATAGAGTGTTCCGTAGTGTTCGACAGTGGCAAATGTTTGTATCACTTTTATTATTTTGATACCCTCACTCCGACACGGCCGTCCTGACGTATTACACGTCCTCGTGTGATGTTGAAGGCATCATCATCATTATCCGCAGAAAAGAAAGAGATTTTTGTGTTGTTCGGCCACTCCTGACCAAGGACATTGGGTACATTATTACATTTTATCTTCTGTGGAACAACTTCATTTAGGACATTCTCATAAAATAGGCTTTTCGTTATCAAATCTGAATGCTAATAGACTTCTCGCTACATACTAAATTAATAACACCAGTAAGTAGTATCGCAACAGTCACCTCACCGTTTATCGCGTTACACATTTTTGGATTATTAACAATATCTAGATGGCCTCTTATTCTACCAATTTCACTTTTCAATGGCCTCCTCGCCTTTCAGTGGCCACCTCGCCTTTCAATGGCCACCTCGCCTTTCAATGGCCACCTCGCCTTTCAGTGGCCACCTCGCCAAAAACTTAACTTACTTACTTTTAACAAAACTTAACTAAACTTTAACAACCACCACGCTGTTAGGATATCTCATAGTCTCATTATAGAGACTACTCGCCACACAATTACAACGCAATTTCATTCCATTGCATCAGCATTAATTAACCCTTGATTATCATCATCAACATCAATAGGGACTTGATCTACGGGGATTTTCCTCACTATTATCAATGCCAGACAAATCTACCTCCTCGGGTATAACACTTAAAGGAGACTCTCGTATACGAACGCAAGCGCATTTGTAGATTCTGTTACTAGTTAAAGATTTCAAAGTATAACGATCGCCATCGAGCAACTCTACAATTTTAAACGGTCCTTTATACTTAGGTTTTAACTTTGTCTAATTTCTTTCTTAACTTTGAATCAAAACTAAGTTACTGAGATCAAACTTTACTAATTTACACTTTCCCTATCAAATGTCACATACGTGTACACACAGTATCACTCTCACTCTGCCATATCTGACCTCACTGTCTATTCTGTCTCAATAAAACAGTACACTACTGAACAGCAAAAGAAAACAGTAATATCGTTATTAAAATCAAAACAACATAAAATAAGAACTTTAGTAATTGACTACTGCTGCAAATTCTCAAAGCAATCAAAATAAATAGTATCGTAGGTCATCCCTGTGACCACCACAAGTGTAACAGTTAGTTATCCCTTGTGACTCCCACACGTGTATCTGCCAACTACATAGACATGCCAGCTACAATCACCCACTGCTGGTGAGATAGCTGACACCAAATAGAAGTCCGACCAGTTTTTTTTATCTTTACTGAAAATATCGTCATTTCATCACAAAATAAAAAAACGGTAATTATAATTCGAGTCACAACTATCTCAAATTGGTCAAAATAATAATTAAAAAAAATGTTAATAGCTACAATCAAAGATGAATCCGCCTCAAACTAAAAATCACATCACAATCATAAATTTAAAATTGAATAAATAAAAAAACCCCTTAAGCAGCATCAGGTCGAAGTTATCAATTACACAATTGTCATTTAACGATTATACTGGCACGTTTTGCAGACATTCGGTTATTCTTCCCCACTTTTACCCCCATAACTTTTTAAACGACTCAACCGATTTTCATTAAACACGTCTAAGAACACTCGCACGTAACTCACCTTTCATACAAAAAAACTAAATTGAAATCGCTTCATCCGTTCGCGAGCTACGGTGCCACAGACAGACAGACACGTCAAACTTATAACACCCCTCTTTTTGCGTCGAAGGTTAAAAATAAGAAATAAATTTAAACAATAAACAAACAGCATGTGCAAAATCGGCAGCTCAATCCCAGGCAGCTCCATTTCTGACATATTTCTGCTATGGTATAATACTACACTCTAAATTTCCTAAATCGACTACCTTTGTACCGATGCCACCAATAGAAACGACCTTATTATTTTTAAGAACAAGATTCTTTTCGAAAATTGCTGCTTAAAACCCTAATGCAAGCAGATCTCTTCCATAATTATGTCGTTTGAAATACAGTAATCGTGTACTACATGAAACAATAACCGCAATGAATAAATCTGGATTAAAACTGTACATAGAATTTCGATGCTACAATAAGAGCGGGCATTACCTACCCTCAATAATGTTACTGCACAATATTGTCCATTTTTGAATTAAAATCACTTACTTATTCCACAATTTTATTTTTGTTTACACAAAAATCAACAATCAATCAAACAATCGAGAGTATAAATTACACAATATTGTCGTTTGCCTAGAAATTCATCTGACCGAACTTATCTTATTAAAGAGCACTCAGCACAAAATAAAAATAGTACGACTCACCGGATTGTTGGAGTTGTCCGTACATACCGGTTACTTCCCAGTTATCGATGCGTTACTTTTACTACCGCACGCTGCCGCTGTTGTAGGCCGCACGTCTCATAAACCGTTCGTACGCGAAAAGGCTATACCGACACTTTGACACTATGTGAGCGTTCTCGCTTACAAAAATTTAACAAATGACACCTCGTACGATTTTCGAGCGGAGGGTAGTTCGACAGCTCGCCGTGACTGACGATCCGTTACACTCTCAAACGTTGTGGGCAAATGAGATTCAGATCCCACTTCTGATGTCGGAGACACAAGAATAAACGAGAACATGAATGACAGATACAGCCAATCTGGACCAAAGCCAAACACTAATCACTACTAAACGGATACGAATTAACTTAAACACCATCAGCAACCCCCCATGAGGGGATTGGGGCAACGCTCACCCCTCCGCGATGCCCTGTGGAATTCGCCACCTAGGCTAGTAATTCCCCCACTGATAAATATCGCCTCATACACACAATATAAAACACAGAGATACAATAAATCACAAATCAAATAATAGATATGGTCGTCGCGAGATCTGAAGAGAACTGTGTCCTGTTGCCGATCGCGCCGCTTTATATAGAGTGTTCCGTAGTGTTCGACAGTGGCAAATGTTTGTATCACTTTTATTATTTGGATACCCTCACTCCGACATATATATAATATAAAAAAATAGTATAAACGTAATGCCTAGCTGGGTTTATTATTGACTATCTTAACGGCGGGCACAACGCCTCTACGCACAAATACATCTGTTAGCACTTAAACTTAATGTTATGAAAGGAAAGTAAATAGATGAGATGCTTTCGAACCTTCAATCGTTACCATGAAATATATATTTAAAAAAAAGGTCAAAGCTCGGTCATCTATAAACTTTTCATTCATCGTTAAGATCACTACTCAAAAGAAAAGAGTAAGAACAGTGTAAATACTAATTAAAGAGTTAATTTTATCGCGTGGTTTTAATTGAATTTGTTATTTATTCCCTTAAGTTGAGACAGTTTCTGAAAAAATATTAATTGTTTACAGAGATATTGGGTGTGCAATCAAGCCAGTTACGTACCAACGGCACAGTCTGTATTCTTCGTTGGTTCTGTCTTAGGAACTTTTGCCTTCGGATGGACAGCTGATCGATTTGGCAGAGTACCTGCTATAATAGGTACGCAACAGTGTTTTTTATTTAAAATACCAGCTTTTCTTCTAGCTAGGCGTGTATGTTAGTTATCGCGGTAAACGATGCCTATGTTCTTTGTCAAGAATCAAAGTATTTCCAAGTCAAACTTCATAGAAATCGGTGCAGTGGTTAGCCGTGAAAACATTACAGACAGACAGGGTTACTTTACGCATTACGCACGATAGACCTAGTGGTGTAGGCGGTCGCTACGCCGCTTTCTACTGCCCAAAGTGTTGTGGTTTCAAATCCCACATGGGACGACACTTTGTGTGATCCACAAATTGGTGTTCTAAGTCTGGGTGTTCTTTAGGTCCGTTTCATGTGTTTGTAAAGTCTCCCGCGACACAGGTTGTATATTCTTAATGCGTAATGGAGTACTATAAAACTAATAAAAAATATATAATAAAATACCTATCCATCTGCTTTCAGCTATAAACTTGATCGGAGGCATCGGGGGTATTGCTACTACATTCACAAATGGTGTATGGGACTTCATCCTCTGCAGGTTCCTCTGTGGTGTATCTTTTGACAACTGCTTCATGATCCTGTATGTTTTGGGTAATTATTTCAATCAATACTCAGTATCAAATGACCGGTTATTGTGGAAGCTGCTGCCTTCGAGCTGGAGGCTATATGCACCAGTTAGGCTAAGATTATGATGATCAAATGATTGTTTGAAGCTGACAATCTTATTAATTACTATTACTTACCATGTTTTAAACTAATATTTCTATATATTGTTTTAAACTTTCATGGTCAGAAACATTAAAATAGAAATCTACGGGATTGCTACCATGTACCTTTTTGTTTGTGAAAGGGCACTCGCCGCGGCACCCACTGAGATAAAATTGTGGAAAAGGTATGTTGACGACGTATTCTGTGTGTTGCGAGGAAACAGGCATGATGTGGAGTCCCATCTGACATATTTAAATAGCATCCATCCGAAAATTAACTTTACTTACGAGATAGAGGAAGACAGAAGCCTGGCGTTTTTGGACGTAAAAATCGGTGTGCGGAGCGACGGTTCACTGAGCCACTCTGTCTTCAGAAAGTCAACTCATACTGACCGCTATCTCAATGCAAGCTCTCATCATCACCCAAGGCACATTGATTCCGTGGTTACATCATTGACAAATCGTGCATATGATTTGTGTGACGACCAACACCTAAACCAGGAGCTCGAGCATGTTCGGTGCGTCCTACGGAACAATGGACATAGGGTGAAGTTCCCACCTAGACACAAAGGAAGCCACCAGAGAAGGGACAGGGTAGACAGACAACCAGCATTTCTGCCTTATATAAAAGGAGTGACAGATAAGATCTCAAACATACTTAATAAGTTTTCACTCAATACTGTCTTCACTCCATTCAGAAAAGTGGCAAAATGTCTCCGATCCCAAAAGACAATTTCCCCTTGGAGAAGCCTGGTGTCTACAAGATCGACTGCAGTTGTGGGAGTTCATATATCGGCCAAACTAAACGTACCATCGCGTGCCGCATGAACGAACACATAAAAGCGGTCAAAAACAACGACCAGCAGAAATCGGCAATCGCGAAGCATTTGATTGACTCGGGCCCAAATCACTGGATTGAGTTTCACAACCCACAGATAATTACGACAGAACGCCACTACATACCTAGATTGGTCAGGGAAGCGATTGAAATTAATAAACACAAAAATTTCAATCGTGAGGATGGGTTCAAACTGTCAAATGTCTGGAATCCCGTGATTCGAATGTGCAAAAACCGGCGTAATCAACAAAACATAGTTTCGCGACCAGATACTGTTAGTGTTGTGTGTCGAGAACAATTACGAGTGAATAGTGAGTTAGTGAACAGTGGTACCGGGGGCGATCGTAGTAAAAGACTGCGAAAGAGGGTAGACCGATATGTCTGCCAATAACATCCCACCCGCAAGATCTTCAGTTACTCCGTGATCATGGCGCTTGCAACAGCGCCGAAATATCGGATACTCACAAACAAAAAGGTACATGGTAGCAATCCCGTAGATTTCTATTTTAATATTTCTATGTTTGAAGTTAAATAAATTCAATTAAAAAGCTTTTTAAAAACAAGCTTTTATTGGAATGCCTCGAGACGAATCAAACGAGTCTAAATTCGATGATGTTGCGACGTTTCTTTACAGAGTTCCTATGGCCACCTTCCAGCTCCAGCATCAGATCAGCTCCATGTCATTATAATATTGTATTGTCACGCTATATACAGATGCTTGCAAAATTTCAGCAAAATCGGTTGAAGATTTCTGCTTCAAAATTGAGTTGCAAGATTCCACCCGAACATACAAGCATACGTACATACATACATTGGAAGTTAATAAAAAGTTTGTAAAAAGATAGTGATTACGTTATACGCTTCCTTTAGAATTTTACAAGCCCAAGGATAATAATAAAATCTTATGCTGTTGCAAAACCACCCCAAAGTATCTCACACGAATCCCTGAAAACAAACATGGAAAATACCAAGTTAATAATTAATTCGTCAAATGATAAACTTGTCGGTGCGTTACCTACTATTACATTTTGGCTTGGCACCGAATTCAAACCTAAGGATAGGTAGCACATACCAATTCAAATTCGCTTTTTAGTCTTTCTCAAGTCTCTCATCATTTCACCTAAATAATTTGAAAGAATACGACTAAAGGTAACATACTTGAATTATAGTGACCTATAGAATCGAAAGGACATCAGGTAATTTTTTGTAACAAAATTTCAAATGGACTATCTTCTATAGGTTACTATAATTCAAGTGATTTGAGGTAAACTGACTATCTGAGGTAAACTCTGATATCGTTAGGACCCGTTTTATATTTTATGAAATTAAATGATGTCTACAGAATATGAAGGCATGCAGACAATTGCTTTTAACTTCATTGCAGGCGCTCACGTAAATTTGAGGGTTTCCTTCGATTTCCTTAGGATCCCATAATCAGATCCTGATATGGAGGCCATGGGACCACATGGGGAGCATACCCTTTCGAATACAAAAATAATTTTCAAAATCGGTCCACAAATTGACGGAGTAATCCGTGTACATACATAAAAAAAAACGATGAAATTGAGAACCTTTTGGAAGTCGGTTAAAAAGTTAGGTCTTATAAAAGCTAATAAAGAAATAACGGTACCATCAGAAACTTTAAAGTGTTGTCGTCAAATTGTCAGAAAAAAAATAGTAAAGTAGATTAATTTATCAATTATAGTTTATAACTAATCATTTTTTTTACAAAATATCAAAACTGTTTTTTTTTTTTTTATATAGCCAATCACTGGCGTCATTATTCAAATCTTTAATATTGTTTTTCAGTTCTGGAGTACGTGGGATGTAAATACCGCACTGTAGTTGCTAATCTAGCTTTGGCATTATCTTACGCGGTTGCTGGTATATCTCTACCCTGGATAGCGTATTATGTTGCTGACTGGCGTATATTGTTATGGGTGACTTCACTACCCATGTTTCTCGTACTGATAATGCCATGGTTCATGCCAGAAAGTGTGAAGTAAGTTTAGTGTTAAATTATTATGTTAAAAGAGTAAGCCAGAATACATTTCATTTTATAGTTTAAAGCCTGTGTTAGCTACTTTTATACGAACACAATTTTGATCCCGTTCACTTAAGTCTATAGCTATCAATAACAACTTGCACTAGTGGTCTCTACAGCCACTAATAATAATAATAAGCCACTAATAATATTATTATATGATCAACCACCAATTACACACCTATGGGTCTGCTCCAAATGAAATAGCAAATAAAAAGTCCAGACCAGAAGATACTTTAATTAAATACATAAGTTATGATAAACAATTACTAAGTTAAATGCTATGAAATATATTTAGCTTTAATTCCGCGAGACAAATATCCAGGTCTGAAAGCAGGGCGCAAATCCCACCGTCATGCATACTCACATGCACATATGGGTATCATGCATATGTACACATACAAAACAAGTGAGAATAATTAGCATGCCATGCAACCAAACCTATACTCGACACGTGTTTCGCCCCTCCACGGGGCATCCTCAGGAGATGTTGACTCGTCGAGCGTTTGAACTCGAATGAGCTAGCGCACCGCTGTCGGCCCTTTATATACCGTTTCGATGACGCTATATTCACGATCGATACAATGTCACAACGACATCTGTGCCGAACTACCCGCAATCATACTTAGAAGTGGTGATGGAATTAAGTTTGTTTGGTCATTCAACAGTGTATATGCATTATTATTGTTATATTTTGATATTTCTAACTGTTCCAACACACTCATCCGGAAACCCTTATCGCAAACATGCAGAATGTTATAGGTATTGTTGCCGCTCAAGGAGTGGCCGGTGTCGATTAAATGTTTTGCGAAATGTGATTTATCTGGATGGCCATTCCGGTGAGCGGCAACATGTTCCCTGTACCTAATTTCGAAACTACGGCCTGTCTGACCCACATAGACCCCGGTGCTACGACCCGGAATTACTAAGTTCGTAAATGTTGTTAAATAAAATTATTTTCATAATTACTTTTACTTCTTCCATATTGTAATGTATGCACCACATCTAAAGGTCGGCGTTAGTGACTGCGCCGCAGTATTTAACTAATGCAGTCATTATCAAACATATTTATAATTTGTAATATTATTAGCAGTTCCAATTTTTTTTTGTCACAGGTCAGTAAAACACCGATTAATTTGTTTCCAGATGGTTGATAAGCAAGGGTCGCCTTGAAGAAGCTGTGGCAATACTCAAAAAGTTTGAGGCCATGAATGGCAACAAGATTCCCGATGATGTCTTAGACGAATTTATAGTAAGGTTTTTATTGGGACCATTTATTTCTACTGCTATAAATAATGACGACGTTTTCTACGTCAGGCAACTTTATAATCAACCCATACCATAACCCATACATACTAGACATGCCTTTTAAGTTCTGTCGTTTCCATATTTCCCGGCAATTTTGAATTTGGAACTGTTCTATATTCGAATGTGTTTAAATTTTGAATCTCAAGACAGTTGAAAGTATTGGGATTAATGCCATTGTTTAGTCACAACGTCGATTTGAATCTGTCAGGTTACGTACGAAAATGAATCTTTCTAAGGAAAATGTTTGTGCAATAATTTTCTACAGCTTTAGAAGAGGCCTGACACGGCTTCAGTATTTTGAAGAGCTAACATCTATGTTTAGTGATGAAACCCCGTGTCTGCGGACTGTCGAACGCTGGTATTTAGAATTCCAGCGTGGACATACTAGTGTAAGTGACAAATCTCGCGAAGGACGCCCAAAATCCGCCTTCAGTGAAGATAACATCATTGCTGTGAGACAACTAATTCTCGAATATCGTCATGTGACGTATCGAGAGATAGAGGCTCTATTAGGCATCTCAGGGACAACCATTCAGTAGATCTTGCATGAAGCGCTTCGTGTGAGAAAGCTAGTTTGCCGTTGGATACCGCATCTGCTTTCCGACGATCACAAGGCGGCCCGCAGCAGATGGTGTAAGAAAACTCTGCAAAGGTTCAACCAAGGAGAGTCAAATCACGTCGACGACATCATCAGTGGTGACGAATCTTGGATCTATGCCTACGATCCTGATTCCAAACAACAATCTATAATCTGGGTCTTTCAAGACGAGCCAAAGCCGACTAAAGTTGTTCGTTCTCGAAGCACTTCAAAGAAGATGGTGGCCACGTTCGTTAGAAAAACCGGCCATGTTGCGACTATTGCACTTGGAGATCATAGAAAGGTTAACGCAGAGTGGTATACCACAGTTTGTTTACCACAAGTTATCGCCGAACTTCGAAAGTCTAACTTAAAGCGACGCATCATCCTGCACCACGACAACGCAAGCTCACACAGCGCTTGTCAAACGATTGAGTATTTGAAGCAGGAAAAAGTATACTAACTTTTAAACTTTCGCGTTCCATGATATAATTATTATTATTTTTACGGGAATTAACGCGATCACTATTTCAAGGTACTACATACCTCTGTTTTGCCTGACGTTTCGACCAGGTTGCACTGGCCGTGGTCACAGGCTGACTGGCTCAGCGGCGCACGCCCTCCGTCGTCGAATCCGTGAAGTCGAAGGTTCTTCATCCACCCGCACATTTTCGATATTATTGATATTTTTGTTTCGCCATGTACCGTCACATACCACACTAACAGGGTCCCTATTCTGTAAGCAAACCGATGTGTTCCTATTCTGGTGTTTATCCGACTGCGCAGAAAAGCGAGGTGGTATGTTTTTTAACACTGGATTCCACGCTGTAGATAATTTAAAACCATCTTCCCGATTGAAAGTTTTATGCTTTTTAATCTCAATCGCTTCACGTACAACTCTTGAATAAAAGTGACGTTCGGTGGAGAGGACTTGCGTGCGGTGAAATTCAATCCAGTGATTGATGCCTGCATCGAGTGCATGTTCTGCAATCGCCGATTTGCTCGTCTGTCGGTTCTTCACAGCAGCGATATGTTCTTTGACCCTTTCAGCAATAGTCCGTTTCGTTTGGCCTATGTAGGAACTTCCGCAGCTGCAGTCTATTTTATAAACACCCGGAGTTTGTAGTGGCAATATATCCTTCGGTGTGCCGACGATGTTGTGAACCTTTATGCCTGGTGTGTATACTGTCGGAATGGAGTATTTCTTTAACACGGACCCGATCTTATCCGTAACTCCCTTGACATAAGGCATATAGGCTGGTTGCCTGTTCACTTCTGGATACTTGCGTCTTATTTTCGGTTGCTTCCGTCCTCCATTCACTTGATATCCGTTACCTTTGAGTACCTCCTGAACATGTTCTAGCTCCCGTTCTAAATGTTCAGGGTCACAGAGATCGTAAGCTCTGTTCTTGAGTGAAGTCATAACAGATTGCAAGTGCCGGGGGTGATGATGAGACGTGGCGTGTAGGTATCTATCCGTATGAGTAGGCTTACGGTACACACAGTGTGACAAGGACCCATCTGATCTCACGGTTACTTTAACATCCAAGAACGACAACGACCTATCCGTCTCCATTTCATATGTAAACCTTATTTTAGGGTGAATAGAGTTAAGATGTTGTATATATTGATCTACTTCTTGTTTATTTCCTTTAACGATACTGAAGATGTCATCCACGTATCGCTTCCACAGCTTAACGGTATTCGGGCCGAGACTTAGAGCCTTCTCTTCAAAATGTTCCATCCAGATGTTGGCAAGTACTGGGGCTACAGGACTTCCCATCGCGACACCATCAATCTGGAGGTAATGTTGACCTTGGAAAAGAAAATAATTGCCATCTAAACAGTGTTCAAGTAGATCTATATAGTTGAACGGCAGTTCGTTGTCTCTCAGCAGGTCTTTTACGACGTTTAAGCACTCTTTTATTGGAACATTGGTGAAAAGCGACTCCACGTCAAAGCTCACCATGACGTAATCCGGTTCCAACGTGAGATCTTTTATGATTTGTATGAAGTGCCGTGAGTCTTTCACAAAAGACGGTGTTTTGCCTACAAGTGGTTGCAATACTGAAGCAACGTGCTTTGCAAGATCGTAAGTAGGAGAAGCAATTTGACTTACAATGGGCCGCAGCGGCACGTCAGGCTTGTGTATCTTAGGCAGACCATATAATTTCGGTGGCTGGTGTGACTTTGGTTTGTACAGTCTGTTGTACTCGTCTTCTGAAAATAGGTCCTCATTATCCCGGATTAGAGATCGTATTTTACGCGTTACTCTGGCTGTAGGGTTGTATGTTACCGGTTTGTATACCTTATTATCACTCAACAGTTCGAGTATTTTATTTTGGTAATCAGTTGTATTCATCACTACGGTGGCGTTTCCCTTGTCGGCCTTAAGCACTAAAATATCCTGGTTATCCCTAATGTTTTTTAATGCTTGACGCTCTTCCATAGTGATATTACTAGCCGGAAGCTTTGACCGACGTAATATTACCGCGACGTCCTGTCTAAGGATATCAGCATCACCGGGCGGTACTTTGTTCCGTGCAATCGATTCCTCAACGCTACTGATTACATTCTCAAACGGTATTCGTTTAGGCGTTGGAGCGAAGTTCATACCTTTAGCCAAGATGTTCATTGTAATGTTATCTAAACTCACGTTCGATAAGTTTACAACGGTGTCCTTCGATCGGTCGGGTACCACGGGTGACGCTTTGTTTTCTGTATACCGCCGATTATATTCTTTCGAGAACTTTCGATCAAAGCTTGCACTACATAACTCGAAGGTACGACTCGCTTGTAAAAACGTAACCCGGTCACACAAATCATAGTCCGATTGAGATAGATTAACACTACACTTTAATTGTAACGCATATAACTCCCTCTGTATACACTCCAAATCACTGTGTTTGTTTCGAATTAATTGTCTCAGGAGGCGTTCACTCGCGTTTTTTAGAATTTTACGTGAAAATGCGATATCACTACGCGGTTTTATTCGAACACACGAAGGTAATAAGTCCCAATCGCGACACTTCACAAGAAATATCAACGATGTTTCCATTCGCGCCCGTTTTTTACGTAAAAATTCTAGATGACACACTTGTTTTGCAATTTCCGACCCGTAGCGGTTTGCTATACTAACTTTTAAACTTTCGCGTTCCATGATATAATTATTATTATTTTTACGGGAATTAACGCGATCACTATTTCAAGGTACTACATACCTCTGTTTTGCCTGACGTTTCGACCAGGTTGCACTGGCCGTGGTCACAGGCTGACTGGCTCAGCGGCGCACGCCCTCCGTCGTCGAATCCGTGAAGTCGAAGGTTCTTCATCCACCCGCACATTTTCGATATTATTGATATTTTTGTTTCGCCATGTACCGTCACATACCACACTAACAGGGTCCCTATTCTGTAAGCAAACCGATGTGTTCCTATTCTGGTGTTTATCCGACTGCGCAGAAAAGCGAGGTGGTATGTTTTTTAACACTGGATTCCACGCTGTAGATAATTTAAAACCATCTTCCCGATTGAAAGTTTTATGCTTTTTAATCTCAATCGCTTCACGTACAACTCTTGAATAAAAGTGACGTTCGGTGGAGAGGACTTGCGTGCGGTGAAATTCAATCCAGTGATTGATGCCTGCATCGAGTGCATGTTCTGCAATCGCCGATTTGCTCGTCTGTCGGTTCTTCACAGCAGCGATATGTTCTTTGACCCTTTCAGCAATAGTCCGTTTCGTTTGGCCTATGTAGGAACTTCCGCAGCTGCAGTCTATTTTATAAACACCCGGAGTTTGTAGTGGCAATATATCCTTCGGTGTGCCGACGATGTTGTGAACCTTTATGCCTGGTGTGTATACTGTCGGAATGGAGTATTTCTTTAACACGGACCCGATCTTATCCGTAACTCCCTTGACATAAGGCATATAGGCTGGTTGCCTGTTCACTTCTGGATACTTGCGTCTTATTTTCGGTTGCTTCCGTCCTCCATTCACTTGATATCCGTTACCTTTGAGTACCTCCTGAACATGTTCTAGCTCCCGTTCTAAATGTTCAGGGTCACAGAGATCGTAAGCTCTGTTCTTGAGTGAAGTCATAACAGATTGCAAGTGCCGGGGGTGATGATGAGACGTGGCGTGTAGGTATCTATCCGTATGAGTAGGCTTACGGTACACACAGTGTGACAAGGACCCATCTGATCTCACGGTTACTTTAACATCCAAGAACGACAACGACCTATCCGTCTCCATTTCATATGTAAACCTTATTTTAGGGTGAATAGAGTTAAGATGTTGTATATATTGATCTACTTCTTGTTTATTTCCTTTAACGATACTGAAGATGTCATCCACGTATCGCTTCCACAGCTTAACGGTATTCGGGCCGAGACTTAGAGCCTTCTCTTCAAAATGTTCCATCCAGATGTTGGCAAGTACTGGGGCTACAGGACTTCCCATCGCGACACCATCAATCTGGAGGTAATGTTGACCTTGGAAAAGAAAATAATTGCCATCTAAACAGTGTTCAAGTAGATCTATATAGTTGAACGGCAGTTCGTTGTCTCTCAGCAGGTCTTTTACGACGTTTAAGCACTCTTTTATTGGAACATTGGTGAAAAGCGACTCCACGTCAAAGCTCACCATGACGTAATCCGGTTCCAACGTGAGATCTTTTATGATTTGTATGAAGTGCCGTGAGTCTTTCACAAAAGACGGTGTTTTGCCTACAAGTGGTTGCAATACTGAAGCAACGTGCTTTGCAAGATCGTAAGTAGGAGAAGCAATTTGACTTACAATGGGCCGCAGCGGCACGTCAGGCTTGTGTATCTTAGGCAGACCATATAATTTCGGTGGCTGGTGTGACTTTGGTTTGTACAGTCTGTTGTACTCGTCTTCTGAAAATAGGTCCTCATTATCCCGGATTAGAGATCGTATTTTACGCGTTACTCTGGCTGTAGGGTTGTATGTTACCGGTTTGTATACCTTATTATCACTCAACAGTTCGAGTATTTTATTTTGGTAATCAGTTGTATTCATCACTACGGTGGCGTTTCCCTTGTCGGCCTTAAGCACTAAAATATCCTGGTTATCCCTAATGTTTTTTAATGCTTGACGCTCTTCCATAGTGATATTACTAGCCGGAAGCTTTGACCGACGTAATATTACCGCGACGTCCTGTCTAAGGATATCAGCATCACCGGGCGGTACTTTGTTCCGTGCAATCGATTCCTCAACGCTACTGATTACATTCTCAAACGGTATTCGTTTAGGCGTTGGAGCGAAGTTCATACCTTTAGCCAAGATGTTCATTGTAATGTTATCTAAACTCACGTTCGATAAGTTTACAACGGTGTCCTTCGATCGGTCGGGTACCACGGGTGACGCTTTGTTTTCTGTATACCGCCGATTATATTCTTTCGAGAACTTTCGATCAAAGCTTGCACTACATAACTCGAAGGTACGACTCGCTTGTAAAAACGTAACCCGGTCACACAAATCATAGTCCGATTGAGATAGATTAACACTACACTTTAATTGTAACGCATATAACTCCCTCTGTATACACTCCAAATCACTGTGTTTGTTTCGAATTAATTGTCTCAGGAGGCGTTCACTCGCGTTTTTTAGAATTTTACGTGAAAATGCGATATCACTACGCGGTTTTATTCGAACACACGAAGGTAATAAGTCCCAATCGCGACACTTCACAAGAAATATCAACGATGTTTCCATTCGCGCCCGTTTTTTACGTAAAAATTCTAGATGACACACTTGTTTTGCAATTTCCGACCCGTAGCGGTTTGCTATACTAACTTTTAAACTTTCGCGTTCCATGATATAATTATTATTATTTTTACGGGAATTAACGCGATCACTATTTCAAGGTACTACATACCTCTGTTTTGCCTGACGTTTCGACCAGGTTGCACTGGCCGTGGTCACAGGCTGACTGGCTCAGCGGCGCACGCCCTCCGTCGTCGAATCCGTGAAGTCGAAGGTTCTTCATCCACCCGCACATTTTCGATATTATTGATATTTTTGTTTCGCCATGTACCGTCACATACCACACTAACAGGGTCCCTATTCTGTAAGCAAACCGATGTGTTCCTATTCTGGTGTTTATCCGACTGCGCAGAAAAGCGAGGTGGTATGTTTTTTAACACTGGATTCCACGCTGTAGATAATTTAAAACCATCTTCCCGATTGAAAGTTTTATGCTTTTTAATCTCAATCGCTTCACGTACAACTCTTGAATAAAAGTGACGTTCGGTGGAGAGGACTTGCGTGCGGTGAAATTCAATCCAGTGATTGATGCCTGCATCGAGTGCATGTTCTGCAATCGCCGATTTGCTCGTCTGTCGGTTCTTCACAGCAGCGATATGTTCTTTGACCCTTTCAGCAATAGTCCGTTTCGTTTGGCCTATGTAGGAACTTCCGCAGCTGCAGTCTATTTTATAAACACCCGGAGTTTGTAGTGGCAATATATCCTTCGGTGTGCCGACGATGTTGTGAACCTTTATGCCTGGTGTGTATACTGTCGGAATGGAGTATTTCTTTAACACGGACCCGATCTTATCCGTAACTCCCTTGACATAAGGCATATAGGCTGGTTGCCTGTTCACTTCTGGATACTTGCGTCTTATTTTCGGTTGCTTCCGTCCTCCATTCACTTGATATCCGTTACCTTTGAGTACCTCCTGAACATGTTCTAGCTCCCGTTCTAAATGTTCAGGGTCACAGAGATCGTAAGCTCTGTTCTTGAGTGAAGTCATAACAGATTGCAAGTGCCGGGGGTGATGATGAGACGTGGCGTGTAGGTATCTATCCGTATGAGTAGGCTTACGGTACACACAGTGTGACAAGGACCCATCTGATCTCACGGTTACTTTAACATCCAAGAACGACAACGACCTATCCGTCTCCATTTCATATGTAAACCTTATTTTAGGGTGAATAGAGTTAAGATGTTGTATATATTGATCTACTTCTTGTTTATTTCCTTTAACGATACTGAAGATGTCATCCACGTATCGCTTCCACAGCTTAACGGTATTCGGGCCGAGACTTAGAGCCTTCTCTTCAAAATGTTCCATCCAGATGTTGGCAAGTACTGGGGCTACAGGACTTCCCATCGCGACACCATCAATCTGGAGGTAATGTTGACCTTGGAAAAGAAAATAATTGCCATCTAAACAGTGTTCAAGTAGATCTATATAGTTGAACGGCAGTTCGTTGTCTCTCAGCAGGTCTTTTACGACGTTTAAGCACTCTTTTATTGGAACATTGGTGAAAAGCGACTCCACGTCAAAGCTCACCATGACGTAATCCGGTTCCAACGTGAGATCTTTTATGATTTGTATGAAGTGCCGTGAGTCTTTCACAAAAGACGGTGTTTTGCCTACAAGTGGTTGCAATACTGAAGCAACGTGCTTTGCAAGATCGTAAGTAGGAGAAGCAATTTGACTTACAATGGGCCGCAGCGGCACGTCAGGCTTGTGTATCTTAGGCAGACCATATAATTTCGGTGGCTGGTGTGACTTTGGTTTGTACAGTCTGTTGTACTCGTCTTCTGAAAATAGGTCCTCATTATCCCGGATTAGAGATCGTATTTTACGCGTTACTCTGGCTGTAGGGTTGTATGTTACCGGTTTGTATACCTTATTATCACTCAACAGTTCGAGTATTTTATTTTGGTAATCAGTTGTATTCATCACTACGGTGGCGTTTCCCTTGTCGGCCTTAAGCACTAAAATATCCTGGTTATCCCTAATGTTTTTTAATGCTTGACGCTCTTCCATAGTGATATTACTAGCCGGAAGCTTTGACCGACGTAATATTACCGCGACGTCCTGTCTAAGGATATCAGCATCACCGGGCGGTACTTTGTTCCGTGCAATCGATTCCTCAACGCTACTGATTACATTCTCAAACGGTATTCGTTTAGGCGTTGGAGCGAAGTTCATACCTTTAGCCAAGATGTTCATTGTAATGTTATCTAAACTCACGTTCGATAAGTTTACAACGGTGTCCTTCGATCGGTCGGGTACCACGGGTGACGCTTTGTTTTCTGTATACCGCCGATTATATTCTTTCGAGAACTTTCGATCAAAGCTTGCACTACATAACTCGAAGGTACGACTCGCTTGTAAAAACGTAACCCGGTCACACAAATCATAGTCCGATTGAGATAGATTAACACTACACTTTAATTGTAACGCATATAACTCCCTCTGTATACACTCCAAATCACTGTGTTTGTTTCGAATTAATTGTCTCAGGAGGCGTTCACTCGCGTTTTTTAGAATTTTACGTGAAAATGCGATATCACTACGCGGTTTTATTCGAACACACGAAGGTAATAAGTCCCAATCGCGACACTTCACAAGAAATATCAACGATGTTTCCATTCGCGCCCGTTTTTTACGTAAAAATTCTAGATGACACACTTGTTTTGCAATTTCCGACCCGTAGCGGTTTGCTATACTAACTTTTAAACTTTCGCGTTCCATGATATAATTATTATTATTTTTACGGGAATTAACGCGATCACTATTTCAAGGTACTACATACCTCTGTTTTGCCTGACGTTTCGACCAGGTTGCACTGGCCGTGGTCACAGGCTGACTGGCTCAGCGGCGCACGCCCTCCGTCGTCGAATCCGTGAAGTCGAAGGTTCTTCATCCACCCGCACATTTTCGATATTATTGATATTTTTGTTTCGCCATGTACCGTCACATACCACACTAACAGGGTCCCTATTCTGTAAGCAAACCGATGTGTTCCTATTCTGGTGTTTATCCGACTGCGCAGAAAAGCGAGGTGGTATGTTTTTTAACACTGGATTCCACGCTGTAGATAATTTAAAACCATCTTCCCGATTGAAAGTTTTATGCTTTTTAATCTCAATCGCTTCACGTACAACTCTTGAATAAAAGTGACGTTCGGTGGAGAGGACTTGCGTGCGGTGAAATTCAATCCAGTGATTGATGCCTGCATCGAGTGCATGTTCTGCAATCGCCGATTTGCTCGTCTGTCGGTTCTTCACAGCAGCGATATGTTCTTTGACCCTTTCAGCAATAGTCCGTTTCGTTTGGCCTATGTAGGAACTTCCGCAGCTGCAGTCTATTTTATAAACACCCGGAGTTTGTAGTGGCAATATATCCTTCGGTGTGCCGACGATGTTGTGAACCTTTATGCCTGGTGTGTATACTGTCGGAATGGAGTATTTCTTTAACACGGACCCGATCTTATCCGTAACTCCCTTGACATAAGGCATATAGGCTGGTTGCCTGTTCACTTCTGGATACTTGCGTCTTATTTTCGGTTGCTTCCGTCCTCCATTCACTTGATATCCGTTACCTTTGAGTACCTCCTGAACATGTTCTAGCTCCCGTTCTAAATGTTCAGGGTCACAGAGATCGTAAGCTCTGTTCTTGAGTGAAGTCATAACAGATTGCAAGTGCCGGGGGTGAAAAAAGTGCAAGGAAAAAGTAGAATTTCTTGACCATCCTCCATACAGTTCTGACCTAAGCCCTAACGATTTCTTTACATTTCCTAAAATTAAGAAAAGTCTTCGTGGTCAAAGGTTCCAGTCCGGTGAAGAAGCAGTCGACGCTTTTAAGTCAGTCATTTTGAACACCCCCACTTTAGAGTTATAATAACTAGTTTGAGCGAATGGAAAAGTGTATTAAGCTACGTGGTGAATACTTTGAAAAACAATAAAAAGTACTGTAAGGTTCTAGTTGTATTTTTTTCTTCAAACTACAAAACTTAAAAGGCATGCCTACATATTTACTATTATGAGAACGTCCGCAAGGTCTAAAACCATTAACAATGCTCTATTTTAGGTTATGAAGCTTTCAAAGGATATGATAAATAAAAATATCGTATATATCTAGAAGAATTCGTGAAAATTAAAGAGTTTTTGTGTGTTCTCTGGGCAGTTGTGAACGGTACATGTACATACATGCTTGACTTAGCTCATATATTTCTTTAACATGATACATAATGAGTTGTTTTTAAGTAGTTTCTTTCTTGATTATTTAAAATTCTGATTCTAACTTATATTATTATGTACTGCATCGTATTGTATTATTATGAATGCAATAGTGAGTTTGTTGATTATGTTTCAATATACACAGACGTGTAACTTTTGCAAAAGCAAAGGCGAATACTTCAAAATATAAAAAATGCAAATATAAAATAACTTTGTTGGTCAAGAATAGCAAGCAAAAATACTGAGAGAAATTTAGAGAAATAGAAGTGGAAATATAGAGAAAATCTACACTATACATTCTATATTTTTTACAGAAGTTTGGGGAGAAAGCCAAATTGGAGGAAAAACAGTCAATGTTTGTGATGCTGTCTAGCAAAGAACTGCGTTGGGCTATGGTCAGCCTGATCATAGTATTTATGGGTACTGGAATTGTTTTCGATGGCCTGGCGCGCCTGGCTGACTCATTTGGGTTGAGTTTCTTCGCCATCTTCAGTTTTAACGAAGTCTTCGAATTCGCAGCTATTTTCTTCGTTATCATTATTCTTGACAGGTATGTATTGGAACTTCTGAACAAGATTTTATTTAATCATAGGGTAACATCTATAAAAAATGTTTATAGTTTATACTGAAGTAGCAGTAACTAATTGCTTATTCGTTGAACCTTAAATCTTTACTGCGGCTACATGCTGCATTGTTGTATAGTCTGCATTTGCAATGAGCATGGTAACCACAACTCTTGGATTCTGTTCATGCTTTCTATCAGGCAGATTAGAGTCACTTTGACAGGCTTCTAGATATATAAAAGGATGGACAATTTTTCCCTTTAAAAATAATACTATTTTAAGTTTGCATAAATTATTGTTTTATAAATATGAGGCTGAAGCATTAAAGGGTCACTAATAACTTAGCTTTTAGAACAAATGGCCAATCTTGAAGAAGCAGTAATTATCATAAATTTAGAAGGACGATGATGTAATTAAATGTTAACATTGTTTGCAGGTTGGGCAGAAGAAATTCCGCAACAGGCTCTGCATTTTTATCCAGCGTCTTGCTCCTAATCGCTCTCTTTGTGCCTGAAGGCAAAGTATTCTTTTTGATCTCATTATGCTCAATAGTGACTTCTCATAATTTGTAATAAAATAGAAACCTGTGAACATAACCATAATTAAAAAAAACAATAACAATATTTACATACAAGCGTCACCTACTGGTAGCATTCGCAAAAGACTGGCAGCATTACCACGTTGAATGGCAATGCTGATTCTCTGTACTAGAAAAAGGCCGGCCTTCTGTTCGCGAGAAGCGTCAATAGTACCTACTTGTATTAATATTATACGAGTATATCATTCATGAAAGTTTTGATTCTAATATTGCTTTAACTCGCTTCAAGAAAAGAAAAATTTAATTTAATTTCATTATTTTTTATATTCGTTGCTTCAGATCTCTGTTACTTATAAACCAAATTAGTGTCTTCAATTTAGTACTTGCCGAGCGGTAGAAAGAGAGGGGGATATTGCTTACTGTCCTACGCCACGCCTCCGTCTTACGAGTATTCGATCAGGTCACGTGTTCTGACTCGAGTTTAACATATTTTATCCATCCCAAAAAAGGGCACAACTCCGTTAAAGAAGTTTTCACTTCAAAAAATCTGATGAGCATGATCAATTGGTCTGTATCTGGGTGTAACTTGTCTATAATGTATATGAATTTACTACTAATATATCTAATACCTTTAACGAGCAATTCTTATATACTTATCTAATATATAAAATTCGCGTGTCGCGATGTTTGCTACCAAACTCCTCCGAAACAGCTGGATCGATTTTTATGAAATTTTGTGGGCATTTTGGGAAGGTCTGAGAATCGGCCAACATCTATTTTTCATACCCCGAAATGATAAGGATGACCCACCCCTATATTTTTATGGCAAAATAACGTTGGCCGGGTCAGCTAGTATAATATATATAAAATCTGAATCTCGGAAACGGCTTCAACGATTTTCATGAAATTTAGGATACAGGGGGTTTCAGGGGTGACAAGTCAATCTAGGATTCATTTTTAAAAAAACAACCAAAAAAAAAGAACTGGTCATACAGGTACTGCATACTTATGAGTGGTCTAATTACCATAGTTCAGGTTCTATTTAATTAGGGTCGTTTATAATGTGAAATGCTCTATGATTAAAATTTTCTATTCGCAGGTCTTCCTCGGGCGATTTTAGCAATATTGTCACGTTTCTTTATGACGACGACTTACACATCTAGCATGCAGTGGTGTACAGAGGTCATACCAACACCATTTCGAGCGTCAGGCATGTCGATTCTTCATATGAGTTCATTTGCGGCCAATATATTTTCACCCTTTATTGTATATGCAGTAAGTTTTATTTCTAAGAAAAGCTGTTAATTTGAAATTACGAACAGAGACTTCAATTTTATTTATCTGTGCAATATTTACCTGCCTCCTTTTTTTGGGGATCCGTCTCATTGCATTCCTGCTCTTACAAGACACATAGCCCACGCTAATATAAGCAAATCAACTTTGTGCGTTAAAAATATGAGTATAATTAATGTGATCCGATTACGAGTAATGTTTTTATGAGAGCTTAAATCTAAAACTTATCGAGTTTTAATACGACAGGGTAAAACCGGGATATATGCCCCACTTATTGAAATACCTTCATAATTTTAAAAACACGACAGCCCGTTCTTAAATTGGGTGCAGGGTGATAGCGGCTCCTACTTATACCATTAATTCTTAGTTGCGAATTTGGGAAGGTAGATTTTTTTAAATTGAGGCATCTATCCCGTTGTGGCATCTATCCCGGTTTTACCCTATACAAATTCGCATCTATGGATGCGGACACATCTTACACACGATCGTTTTTTCTCTAACTAGGCGTAACATGCTGATAAACATACTTTTAATAATTTTCTTTAAAGACAACTTCCGCATCATGTGTATAATTACAAAAAAAAAACCCATACATACTAGACATGCCTTTTAAGTTCTGTCGTTTCCATATTTCCCGGCAATTTTGAATTTGGAACTGTTCTATATTCGAATGTGTTTAAATTTTGAATCTCAAGACAGTTGAAAGTATTGGGATTAATGCCATTGTTTAGTCACAACGTCGATTTGAATCTGTCAGGTTACGTACGAAAATGAATCTTTCTAAGGAAAATGTTTGTGCAATAATTTTCTACAGCTTTAGAAGAGGCCTGACACGGCTTCAGTATTTTGAAGAGCT
The DNA here is from genome assembly GCA_949125395.1 of Diaphora mendica. NCBI lineage: Eukaryota > Metazoa > Arthropoda > Insecta > Lepidoptera > Erebidae > Diaphora > Diaphora mendica. The sequence continues at coordinate 27,411,920 of OX421314.1, forward strand.
AACATCTATGTTTAGTGATGAAACCCCGTGTCTGCGGACTGTCGAACGCTGGTATTTAGAATTCCAGCGTGGACATACTAGTGTAAGTGACAAATCTCGCGAAGGACGCCCAAAATCCGCCTTCAGTGAAGATAACATCATTGCTGTGAGACAACTAATTCTCGAATATCGTCATGTGACGTATCGAGAGATAGAGGCTCTATTAGGCATCTCAGGGACAACCATTCAGTAGATCTTGCATGAAGCGCTTCGTGTGAGAAAGCTAGTTTGCCGTTGGATACCGCATCTGCTTTCCGACGATCACAAGGCGGCCCGCAGCAGATGGTGTAAGAAAACTCTGCAAAGGGGAAATTTGGGAAGGTAGATTTTTTAAATTGAGGCATCTATCCCGTTGTGGCATCTATCCCGGTTTTACCCTATACAAATTCGCATCTATGGATGCGGACACATCTTACACACGATCGTTTTTTCTCTAACTAGGCGTAACATGCTGATAAACATACTTTTAATAATTTTCTTTAAAGACAACTTCCGCATCATGTGTATAATTAGGTGTATACTTCCTGTATCGCGGGGAACTTTAAAAATATACATGGAACGGATACAAAGAACACCCAGAAAAACAATTTGTGGATCACACAAAGTGTCCAGTCCAGTGATCCAAGAGTAGTGGTCACCTTACTCATTGCGAATGCAGACAAAGCTAGTATAAAGAATTGGCTTCCTATTCGTCAGCGTCGTCACCTCCGCGCCCTGACCACCCTCTACACAATTCTCAACTCTGCTAACTCACCTACTTACCTGACTTCTTCCTTCCAGCTTCTGTGTTCCAATCACAATAGAAATCTTCGTTCTAAATATAATCTCTTACTGGCATGCCCCTCCCACACTTCTGCGTGTGTTCATCGTTCCTTCCTCATCCAATCTGGCCTTCTCTGGAATCCTCTTCCTCAGGAAGTCAGAATGGTACGAGCTCTCCTTACCCAAAATGCAGCAGATTCCTCACAAATTTGATACTGTATTTATTGTAGTATATGTGTATGTATATCGAATAGTATAGTTATGTGTTTATTTGTATGTATGTATTCTTGTAGTATTGTGTAGATATATTATAATACCCGGTTCTCCTCTGTTTATTGTCAGTTTATTGTGGGTTAATCTATCTAAGTGTTATAACAAAAGTGTAGAGTTCTCACTCATTTCCGTACCACCCAACGGTAGACTGGTAGAGAATGCCTTCGGCATTAAGACATTTTGTGCATAAAGTTAATAAATAAAATAAAGGCCTATTGAGATGCTCAGCATCGAATTCATGCCCAGGAATATTGCAGAAGATCGGGATGACTCGTTGAGTCAGCTATGGCCGGTGATAGGCTAATTTTGATGATGTGTTTATATATATTACAGAGTCGCGTATGGGATATGTTGCCGATGGTAATATTTACAATAGCAGCGTTCATAACATCGGCTGTCTGTCTGACTTTACCGGAGACTAAAGGCTTGGCGCTCCCGCAGACCAAAGCGGATGGCGAAAAGATAATCAGGGAACACTCTTTATGTCGGTAGGTCTCAAAAAATAAAGTTTGGATGCATTTGAATAGTAATTTAGTTAGAAACCTGCGTTGGAAAGTTATTGTTATCTAAAAGAAACCCAGGCTTTTGTCCTTCTGTACTATTACGTGTACCACATCATCATTTTTCCTCTTTATCTACCCTAAAAACCAGTAAAGTGGCCTACTCGTATACTGTAGAGGACTCCTGTTAAATTGTGTCTGTCCCACTAGTCCCAGAACTGAAATAATGGTGTCACTTGTTTTGGACTATTGGGACGAAAAAGTGTCATTTAACCCATCAAGGGACAACGCCATGGGATTCTTGTGACAGACCAGTTACTGTGAAGATATAAAAGAGTAATAATATTTATATATTTTTTCAGAAAACGAGAAAAGACTGAAGATAACAAAATATCAACAGCAGAAGCTAGTTAAAGAACAATGTACGAATACAATTTTTCTGCAACTGACTGCTGTGATATTGCCGTAGTATTCACTTTGTTCGAATACGATTGAATCGAAATCAATTAAATGTAATAAATACAACTGCTACCTATGATTAAATGTTAGGAAGATATTAGGAAAGTGTGTGATATTAGGAATGAAGATATTAGGAATGGTTGTGATATCCTTGTATTTAATGAAAATAAAATAAGTTTAGGGCCAGTTTCACTAATTGCTGATACAGTCATTGATAGTCATTGATAGATCAAATCAGCCAGATAACTGTATATTTGGTCATTTTGTCATGTCCGTCCGTCTTACATACTACGTCTCATAAACTATTACAGTTAGAAACTTTGTAATTTCGCATAAACATACAAAGTACACATGGAAATAACGGCGATAAAGCGCTAAACGCCGATGAACGCTTTTAAGAAGTTTTCATCTTATACCCTTTTTCTACAGGGACGATGTGATTTTTTACATTCACTCTTTTTTTTATTTAAAAAGACAACTCACGCACTAGGAATAAATCCTGTGTCGCGGGGGACTTTACAAACATTCATGAAACGGACACAAAGTACACCCAGACTCCGAACAACAATTTGTGGATATCACAAAGTGTTGTTCTACGTGGAATTTGAACCCACGATACTTGGCGAAGTAGGAAACGGCGTGGTGACCATTAAACCACTAGGCCAAACGTGCAGTCATCACATGGCAATTGAAATTTTGGATGTAAATAATTCAAGAAATATGCATGATTAAGAATACAAAACGTCAATACCTCTATTCAGGCCCGTGGGTATCCTAAGACGCCACTAATGCCTAGTTTACACGTGTTATATAGTTAACTTAATTTTAACTTACAATTAAGTAAACATTTTAAAGTAGTCGAGTGTTTACACGTTTACAATAAAAATAATATCTAATTATACTGTCAATACAGTCTGTTTTTGTTTGTCTTTACTCTCGTAAATAATGTAAAGTTAATAATATTGAAATGTAACAATTGAGTTTGAAGATTCGATAACATTGTTTGTGATAGTTTCAAGTGCAACTAATAAACCATTTAACACAATAAAACTAAAATATTTTACTTCGTTTTATGAGCGTCTTTTTTTTTTTTTTTTTTTTTTTATGTTTGGCCCGCCAAAATGACTCTACTCTGCCTGATGGAAAGCATAAGTAGAATCCAAGAGTGGTGGTCACCATGCTCACTGCAAATGCAGACAATGCAGCATGGCGACCCACACCATGGCGGCCTAGTGATGCTGCTGCATCTTTTAGTCTAGTCAACAAGTATGGAACTTATTGACTAGACTAATTGGGCCTCCGGTCTCGCACTCACCAACGAAACACGACAGCACAAACGCTGTCATTTTACGTTGATTTTCTGTGCGAGGGTAGTACCGCCCCGGTCGAGCCGGCCCGTTCGTGCTGAAATCAGCGTGGCTCTACTACCTTCACTGTTTATTACTATGTAGTGAAGATTTACTTATCTTGTCTTGTCTACGAATATGTGTAGATTGGTAGTAGATTTATACTTGTAGATAGATCTTATTCGTCTCATCGTGACGTACATTTTAAATATAACCCAAGTTTTTATACAATACACTTCCCGTAAAAGGAACCTTTCTGTGTCTCGGAAGACTTTACAAACATACTTGAAACGGACTTAAAGAACACCCAGACTCAAAACGACAACTGGTTGATCGCAGTGTTTTGGGGGGTTTGAAATTACAACACTCAGTGCAGTAGAAAACCACGTGGAGTCATGTTCAACCTTGAGTAGATTAAGTGATATTACAAACAGTTTTAAATAGATTATGTACACATTAGTTCAACAACTTATACTATTGTTGAAGGATTATGTAACTTTATAGGCATTATCTCTACAAATAAATGAAATTGAAGAGTCTGCTTGTTTTTTATAAATTCACATCTTTTCACTAAGTACACATGACAGTTTATACTTACATCAATAAGACAAGTCTATATGTGAGTTCCAGTTAAACTCTGGAACGACTGGACCGATTTTGACGGGACTATATAAGGAGTAACTTAGACTACCTTTTGTAGAAAAGCTTCGCCCCCAGCTGTACCGTAAAGGTACAAAAACAACCGTGGGTGACACCGCGGGGCTTAGCTAGTTTTGAATAAATGCTCAGTCAAAGATGCATTTTGATAAAACTGATAATTGTACTAGCTGAGCCCCGCGGTGTTACCCGTGGTACAACAACAATTGCGGTTATCGTCACGGGACAATTAAAAAAAAAACTATGTAAAAAGTATCTATACCTATACGGCTATACCGACATCAAAAAAAGCTATTAAATTGTACAGTCTAGCATATAATATTTAAATTGATACTTTTTTAAGCTAAGGCCTTATTGGACTGGCATACCCTAATAGGGTAAAATTGTCTTAAAAATAAATAAAGAGCAAAAAAAGTATCATATATCCGTCTCCTGGTACTAAGCTACCTCCCCACCAATTTTCAGCTAAATCGGTTCAGCCGTTCTTGAGTTATAAATAGTGTAACTAACACGACTTTCTTTTATATATATAACTAGCGACCCGCCCTGGCTTCGCACGGGTGGAGTTTAGATGCCCCCGCCGCGTCGACGACACGATTCGTGCATTTTGAACCTGTAATATCTTCGAATATATTCATTTAAATTTTAACCGACTTCCAAAAGGAGGAGGTTCTCATTTCATCGTTTTTTTTTATTCATCTATATTAAATGCACAATGTATTTAATTTACTTAATTGTATAAGGATTCATTCTGTATTGCTTAATATCGCTTCGTAAAAAAGCCATTATTTCTCGTAAAAAGAAAGGAGTAAAAAATGTTTATTGTGGGTTATCCCTAAGAGATAGACATATACCGTAGCGGACTTTTTTGTAGACCTTTTAAGGTGTACAATACTGTAGCAATTTTCGTAGGGTGCAACCAGCGTTTGCAATGTTAGCGCAAAAAATGCGTTTATTGGCTACATCACATTAAAAACCTCGAAAATTAACAGTGTTTCCATACTATATTATGCATTTATTATACATAAAAACCTTCCTCTTGAATCACTCTATCTATTAAAAAACATAATGGCAACATTTTTGATTGTCATTTTTCTTGTTTAACGTTTTGACGTTGACAGTAGTACTGACGAGACGCTTTGTGAAAACGGTCGAGCTGGGCTTCGTTGAAAAAGTGCCGTTTAATGAAAATTAAGCTAATTGTCTTCAGATTCGGTTTTTTAGTTGGTTACCGTTATGATTGGTCTGGTTGGACTCGCGAGTTTTAGTAGTCACGTTACCATTAGGCGCGATCCGCGATAGTTAAATCAGGTGTGTTATAATTACTAATGTGTTATAAATACTTCGGGAGCCTGTACAGCACTTTAGGAGTCATGTATGTGTAACGACGCAGAGAGGAAACTACCAAGAGGCCTCTTGGACGCCGCTTCAAGGAATCTACACATCTCCAGTAAGTGCTTGATATGACATTAGCTTAGAATAAGAACACGGTGAATCGCCGTAAAAGTTGAATTCTATTTCCAGTGACATAGTTAGCGATTTAATGACTTACTCATGGGCCTAAGACATTGCAAATTTCATAAGGTGATCGCTGCATTGGCGAGAGAATTGAACATAATAGTCTTTAAACAGCAGTTAATAACAAAGTAAAATTTTGGAGCTAAGGGCCTACCTTTGCAGTATAATAGAATGTTACAATACTGTGCATAGCATTGCAGCGCATAGCTAATTTTTTAAACAAATTACGGTCGATAATTCGGGACGGATACGATCTTCAAGAAAAAAACCTTACCCCGTCTTTGAAGTCCGACAACAAGCTTTTGAGTCCTGAGTTACAAGCAGACGTTTGGCCGCCTACTTCTCATATTCATGGACAGACGTGAATGTTTTAAAAAGATATTTGGCTTGAAACACCCATACAGAAGATTGTTGCTTACTTTCCGGAATGTAACAATATTTCATCATCTATGATTGTACTTTATCAAAAGTTTTTTACACCAACCTACTCAATTCTGTTTTTGTTCTGCGGGTGAGTTTGTGCGGAATCCACCAAAATGTCGATTAGTGTCGTGTTTTAATAAAGGAAATTTATTGTAGGTATTTAGCTCTCGATGAGGATTTAATGGCCATCGTGGTTTGACAGGCTAAAGAAACTGTTAAAAGCCGTTGGAACGGCAATTGTGTCGTAATTGTATTGTATTGTATTGTATGTATGGTATCTTTACTAATATTATAAACGCGAAGTATGGATGGATGGATTTTTGTTACTCTTTCACGCAAAAACTACTGAACGGATTGGGATGAAACTTTACAGTAATATAGCTTATACATCAAAATAGCACATAGGCTACTATTTGCCGCAATAACCCACATATACGCGGGCGGAGCCGCGGGCAGCAACTAGTATATTATAATGAGATGAATTAGGCCTGGAAATTATTTAGAACCGCTTAAAGTGGTGTCAAAGCCACGATATTCTATATTCACGATATTCTAGCCTTACACCATAAGAAAAAAAACATTCGCTCTTTTAGAAAGCTATAATTAGTCAATAATAAGAGGCAATTTGCCCGGTCGGCAATAGATACGCCGTTAGCAGTATTGCCTTTAGTATTTTTCAGGCGGTTTATTATAATTGATGTGATTGTTTGAAAAGTCCACAAATTAAAGTTTCACCACCCCTATTTAACCCCGGATGTCTTAAGAGGAAACTACGCCTGACAACAGTATAACAAAGAAAACGATAACTAGTCTCAAACCCTATTATACCAACCCGACTATCCAGCGTGCTATTGAGCCAAAACCTCAATTTTCAATTACAATAACGCAGCTAGGTTTTCTTACTTACAGCCCTTAATAGTGGCGAATATTTCGGTTTTATGCTATATCTATCTGGAAAAAAAATCGTGCCAAGTGCGTGTAATGGCACGTGGCAATTTTTTTTATTATTTTTTTATCAATCCAAATCAAAGTTATCTAGGTAAGCATTATAGTGTTCCTTTGCCCTCTCTGCGGTAGTCCCCTCCTCACGGGGCTCCGAGTAGCCTTCTGTGGCTCCTCAGCGGGCTTCACGAACAAACCCATGTTCTCTGCCCTCCGACACTCTTCCTCCAAAAACTCTATGAGCTGAGAAGAGGTGGGCAAGTTGTCTGCACCCTGACCATGATGCTGCTCAAATCTGGTCTGCACATCCACTGGCAGCCGGGACAGTACTATGTATACTAACATGTAAGACCACTTTTCTACCGGCAAGCCTAAATTTTCTAATGCCCGAGTGACACTCAACAACGGGTTCAACACTTCTGCCTGTATGGCAGAGACCCGAGTCACTGAAGGGATGCTAAACAGCCTCTTGAGCTGAGCATCAACCAGCCTTCTCTTGTTGTGGCCTTACCAACATTTGACGGGCAATCTCATAATTGTCCTCGGTCACCGTCAAATGGGCTACCAGTTCCCTAGGCTCTCCCTTCAGAGCTGACATCAGTTGTGCCATCTTATAGGCCTTAGGTAAATCCTTCCTTAAGTGGACCAAACTATCAAATAAATTGATGAAGCTGACCCACTCACCGAGCTTTCCATCAAAGCTGGGTAATTGTATCTGAGGCAATTTTGATACAACCCCGCGAGAGTGTAGGCCTTCCACAGCTCCTTCATCACAGCCGGTTCTGCGCTGGCGCTTTATTTCTGCTATGCGCTGCTGAATGTCATCAACAATTGAGAGGCACTGGTCAACATCTGCCTCCATCGCGGACCTTATGTGATCGCTGACCTTCTCCTCCTCAACGGCCTTGGCAAGCGCTTCCATCATAACCTCCAGCCGCGCCGGCGCATCCAAAACTCGAGCCAACAGTGCATTTTGTCTATCTGGTCGGCCTAGGAGGCCTTGAACCGATGTAAACCATCTCAATTCTGTGCTAATCTTAGCCCGGTACAATGAGAACGACATAGCGGCAAAACAATACTTACAAGTTACAATATTTTATGTATGTAACAAAACTATTTATTTAAACACTATTAGGAACTTCATATAAAACCCTATTAAGTGCTTGTGCAGTCACTTAATCTGTGATATATATCTACCTACAAGTTGCACTTTATCAGTGCCCACTAACAATAAGTTAATTTTATTAAAAATAATTGAATTTAAGCTTCACTAAACAATATTAGAATGATATAACAATATTATTCTAGTAATATTGTCTTTGGGCTAGCAAAATCTAATTGTATTACACCAATATCTTTGACCAATTGTCCCAAACAATTAATATTTAATATTAAGTTTCACAATTCAACCAATAATCAAATATTGTGTGATTGGGTGAATATATTGGACCAACCGTCCCAACAATCAATATCAAGTATACAATATAGCTCAAACTAGCAAACAATTAGTAAAATAAGTTTTACAATTAATCCAATAATTAAATTTGTGAACTACCTACATTTAATCATTATGCTAATAAATTGTTTCAAATACTATTCTAAATAGCTATATCAGTAGAATCAAAGATATGTGGACAGTGGAACAGTATAGTTACCTACCTAACAACGAGATATTACCTTCTGAGTGCACCACGGAGTGCCCAGAGGTAAACCACGCTTTTGCTACCAAAAATGTTCACTCTTCTCACCAATGGGGCGATCACTTTGTGATACTTGTAATACCTATAGGACCCATGAGTATAAGCATTAAATCGCTACTGGTCCATTGGCAAGAAGGATGAGCTTTACGGCGATTCACCGTGTTCTTAATCTAAACTAAAATCATCAAGCACTTACTGGAGTTGTGTGGCGTCCTGTTCTCGACGTCCCAAGAGATCTCTTGGGTAGATGGGTAGGTTCTTCTCTGCGTCGTCACACAATCATAAACTCCTAAAGTGCTGTACAACTTCCAAGGTATTCGAATTACAACTAACTCGTATCAGCTATCACGGATATTCGAATTACAACTCACTCGCTTCAGCTATCGCGGAACGCGCCTATAAAACTCGCGAGTCCACGACCTGGACAATACAATTAGCTTACTATCAATTTTACGGTTTTCAAACATCAAAACGTCGGCCGTTTTCAACACGCGTCATTCCATGTTCTTTTTACATTAACCTCAAACGTCAAAACGTCAAACAAGAAAAAGAGTGACAATCAAATGTTGCCATTATAATGACGTTCGAAATCCAACACTGTATGTATCCCAAAAACATTTTTGAATTTTTATTTTAGGACTTGTCGATGTTAGTAAATACACATATTCATGCAAAGTTACATCTTTCTAGCACTGAGATTTGGAAGGTAAGCCGAGGACGGACGGACTAGTTTATGTCTAGGAACCCTTATAGTTTCGTCATGTTCGGAACCCTAAAAATAGAAACTTATTGAGCTCACATACGACTTTATAAAATAAAAGTAAGTACCTAACCTTATAATATAATATTCTTAAAACAATTAAAAACGTACCTATATGTCAAAAATAGATAGAAGATGTTTGTGTTTCTATTGACAAAGTAGTTTCACGAGTAGATTTAGTAGCCGTTGTTTAGGCTTGGAAACCTCCTTGGGTCGAACTGACTAACATCACTCTGCGTCTAAATGGAGAGGGAATAAGTTTTTCTTAAGACCTCCGAACCTGAGTTCTAGTGAAGCATTAATCAATAAATGTTTACGATACTAAAACATGACCCAAGCATACAAATATGTATGCGAATTATTGTTTTTTTAATCTTTGTGTGATATTTCTAATAGCATACAACATAATAACAGACCAGTAGTCTTGCACTATAGTTTAGCCTTGGCATTGAACAATTATGTAACTAGCTGTGAGCTATTACCAACATTGTTTGCTTTAAATACTTACTCATACTACGCATTTATTTTTCAAACGTATTTCATAAATAAAAAGGATTAGATTTGTGATGTACATACTATGGGGCATATACTTTCATATACATTTAGTATATCATTCTATATAATTTCATAAACTCAAATAACACGGATACGATTTAACCTATTTTTAACCGACTTCCAAAAGGAGGAGGTTCTCAATTTCATCGGTATTTTTTTTAATACACATCACAGTAAATGGTCCAATATTTATTTGTAATTGAGTCATCAAAGGCAATTTTCAAAATGACTACGTGTAAACGACACATTACAGTGTAATTCCTATGTAATTTCTGGTTTTGTGTGAAGATAAGAGTAGTCACTAGTAGTAGCAGCACTGGCTGCTAATATTAACAGTAGATCACGTGAAATAAGTTTACAAATGAAATCACACTAATATTATAGGTTTAAAAGTAACTGTGTTTGTTACGCTTTCATGTCTAAACCGCTGCACCGATTTCGATGAAATTTGGCAGGAAGATTTTTTAATTATTGAGGAAAGACATAGGCTACTTTTCACAGCGATAACCCGACATACACGCGGGCAGATCCACTTGCAAAATTTGTGCTTTTTTTAAGAATGGCCCTGCCAAAATGACTACTCTGCCTGATGGAAATCATAAGCAGAAGCCATGAGTGGTGGTCACCATACTCATTGCGAATGCAGACAATGCAACAATGCAGCATGGTGACCCACACTATTGCGGCCTAGTGATACTTCTGCAGTAGTGGACCTCCGGTCTCGCACTCACCAACGTAACACGACAGCACGAATGCTGTCATTTTACGTTGATCTTCTGAACTACATATCTATATAGTTAAACAAGTTTCTTGGTCAATTTACACCACTGAAGTTTAAATTGAAGAAATTGTTCCATAATTTATGTATAACATTCTTAAACAATTTAGTCTGTCCTCAAACTGCATGAGGATGTTGCAACACGGTGTACCTAGACGCCGGATATCTACTATTCAGTAACAATTCTGTCCGTGAAGAATGTACTCTGATGTTATTTTTCGACAAATCCTTTTGTTGATCTGGTAACGAACAGAGCTGCTCAGAAAATTGACCCGTTGTCTTGTGACAAAAAGTTGAGTAAATATACTTTAATATTTAGTTATGGTGTACACCTATATCAATATGTACGTATAGTCACACACATATAATAGGTCTTTACCTATGAAATTGCCGTTTTGTATGCAATAAGTGAAAGTACTTATTTTTTCAAACTTTTTTATTTCTGTTATTCGAAGTAATCACCTAATCACCCATGCAATCGACGCATCTTTGCCAATTTATTGATTGATTGCATTGGCAGTTTATTGATGCCCTTCTTGTAAAAAAGAATTTTTTCTTACTTCGAATAACAGAAATAAAAAGTTTGAAAAAATAAGTACTTTCACTTATTGCATACAAAACGGCAATTTCATAGGTAAAGACCTAATATATACTATATATAATATTAAAAATATTATTCTAGTATTTTAACTCTAACGATAAATTGTCAGCTATCCTCTTTGCGCTGTAGCATGGTGCGTGGCATGGTTCAGTAACATTTCGTTTCACTCTTGAAAGTTGCCACGATTTTTTCTTTTTTCACAATTTTTTACAAATTATGACTTAGTATTTCAGCTGTACCACATTCGCAATATATTAATTCATTAATAACTGTAGTAAATTAAATTAAATCATAAACTGTTGTAAATTAAAGTTAATTAAATTAAACCACCATCTTAGAATAATAACGCACACGCAACACAGCGCAAAGAGTATCGGTAACTAGAAGATTTCCCTAGTGGCCGTTTGCGGAACTAAGGTATGTCAGATACTTCTACCTGACAGTTTAATATACAGAGCGAGACGAGCGAGTGCATTGATAAATTCTTTCTACAATGATTTCATTGATAGACGTCTACTGAGTAGTAAAAAATACTATAAGACCACTTCGTGAGCGTGAACAGTATTTTCAAAGTGGAATGTTAACGTGTATACGTATTTTTATCTGTCATATGTTAGTTCTGCGACTTGCCGCTAGGGAATCTGCTCGTCACCATTTAAATTCTTTCTACAATGATTTAATTGATAGAAGTCTACGGAGTAGTAAAAAATACTATAAGACCACATCGTGAGGGTGAACAGTATTTTAAAAATGGAATGTTAACGTGTATACGTATTTTTATCTGTCATACGTTAGTTCTGCGACTTGCCGCTAGGGAATCTGCTCGTCACCAATAGTCTTATTCGATTTTAGTTATGAATTCAACTCTGTGCAATTTGACATTTTCTCTTTCCTAAAAGAAAATGTCAAAGTGTACAGAGTTGAAAGCATAACTAAAATCCAAAGTATATAAATATGCTTTGCATTTTTAATATCCATAAAATCCAAAGTATATCAATATACTTTGGATTTTTAATCTATAATTTTTTGTTGGAATTATCTTTCATTCCTGCTTTCCCTCAAAAAAATGAAATTGAATAAAGACGGATGATCTTTCTTCAGATTGGTATCATCATCATTAACTCAATTATGCCGCCCTAAAATCCTCTTGGATCTATTTATGTCAGATATTCCAAATTCCATCAATTTTGGTTGCTACTTTTTTGCAGTTACAGTTTTTTTTATTTCTTGTCTATCATTTTGTATACAGTTTTGCAATGATATACAAAATTTGCATTTCATTAACTCGATTAACAGTTTTATTTCTTTTACTTTGTTCGTGAAAATAAACAGTCATATAGTTTCATCCAGGGTCTTAAGATTAGAATTTATATTATTGTGTTACTTATACATTATCTACGGCAATAATTGTAAAATAAATAGTATTAGGTATATACGTTGTCTATTCAAAAAAATCCGTCAATGACATTTTCAATGTTAACACTTCTTTTTACCCGACTGCGGCAAAGTCAAAGGAGGGTTATGATTTTGACAGGCTATGTATGTATGTATGTTCATTTGTTCCCTCATAGCTCCTTAACTACTTATTGGAACTTGACGAATAAGGTATCCATAGAAGCGTCTTGATCGTCCGCTGGTTATAGGCTATATGGCGTGTCACTGAATCTAATGTGGCGCCCTCTAACCGACAAAAAGTACTGTATAAAAAAATAAATTTGAGATAAATATGCCGTGCTTGGTATCATTCGAAAGGGCGTTACTTATACATTTCAAAAAATATATATTATTAGCATTTTCTCGTGACTTTGTCCGTATTTATTTGATAATTGTGATATTTCTACGGTACCTATTTAAAATACCTATACTTTGCAAAGAAATTAATATTTTAGAGGCACCAAAACATTTGAAATAAAAAAAAGTAAAAACTAAAATCCAAATACGCTATATATATACACTCGGTGAAACACAGCGCAAGCACTATTTCAGACCGGTTTTCTGTGAGGCCATGGTATTACTCCGGTCGAGCCTTCATGCCGAAGCGTGGCTCTCCCACGGAAGAAGGATTTGGACAGTATTCCCACAGTATTTCGAGCATTCAAAGAACAAAGATAAATTATAATCTTACCTACAAGGATTATATGCATAATACGTATATTTGTTTTAACGTGTTTTATGTATTCTATTTACTGGTAATAAAGGCCTGTATTCACTTTGCTTAGTGCGAGTGCAGGTGCTTAGTGCGGGTGATCGGTGATTGATGGAAAGTACGTGTGGGCAGCGAATTCGCGGTCCACACGTATTTTCTACCAATCGTTGATCGCCTGCGCTTCACACCTGCACTCGCACAAATCAAAGTAAATTCGGGCCTTAAAATATGTATATGTTAGTATGTTGGCCGCCGTTAATCTGTAGATAGCATTGCTTAGCTTAAATTCAGAAAGTGACTTATAAAATTCAATATAACCTAGAATATAATTATAATCGATTGCAATGGTACTGTTATTGTTTTCAAAAGTACTACTGATACAATGGTGACCATTCACAATGAACGCAATGAATAAACATTTGAACTGCAAGTGAGTAGGAATTTCTACAAAAAGGTTCTCAATGGAGAAATTATTTCGAAAAAACCTATTGACTTCCCTCTAATTTACTTCCTACTGATATTTTACTTAACACTTAGATCTGTTAGTTGATTCAAATAATGATTGTGATAAATTAAACAGTATTGGCAAAAAGCATCGCAAAAAGTACCATCATCAACTCGCAAGTTATTTTTTTCATTACATTGTTGTAACTTATAACCATAATTATAATGTCGTACATTCTGCCAGTCATTCTTCTTCTAACCGTCTTAGTGTGTAGTTTATTGCACCATTAGATAAAAAAACTGTATAAATAATTAATAATAAGAAATGAGATTCAAACTTATATGTTTTAGTTTTCACAAGCAAAGTCACAAACCGCAAACTTGTCAAGTGTAATTACCTACATCTGTATAGTTTCCGTGGACCAATTGTACGATGTAAGTGCGGAGACGAGTTCTAATTATTGTGTTTTCAGACTTTTGCGGCTTTAGACGTATTTTTAACAAATTTTATGGAAAATTAGTCTGTGAAATGGGACAAGAAGATGGTCAGCATGGAAATCAGAGTGTAAGTATTGAGACTTTATATCTAACTTAACTGAACCAATAAATTCATTGATTAGAGTTTTCAAAGTTTTTAAGTTCCTTTTTTTGTTTTTAAAAGGAGACAGAAAAACCTATTCATGATGCTGACATTTTGGAAAAAATCGTGTCTCACCTCGGTGACATGGGAAGATACCAGAAGATGTTATTTGCGGCGATGCTGCCACCGGGATTCACGTTTGCTTTTGTCTACTTTGTGCAAATGTTTATTACTGTCACACCACAGAACTATTGGTGCAGAATTCCTGAGCTTGCAAACTTGAGTATGGAAATGAGGTAAGTTCTTATACTTACCAGAAATATGCTGTGACAGAAATATTGCTTATAAAAAAGGGTGTTTAAATTTTCAAGTTCCCATCGCATCAAATATTTCATGTACTCAAAGCATGAGCTGATTTCATGAGTATCGGTCACATACTCAATTTAAATGGCGACTTATGTGACAATGGCGGTCTATTGTATATTCTGTTAATGTAATTTTTTTAAATGCGATGAAGCATATACCAATATTTCAAGGTGACACGTGAATAAAGAATTTTAAAAAAATAGGAAATAATGAAATACTTTTAGTTTCAAAGAATTGGTTTGCACATTGCAATAATTTACTACATAAAATAATGTTGAAAAAAAAACTATAATGGTTCTAAAACCAATCAAATCAACAAGTACTAAGTGCCT
Organism: Diaphora mendica; assembly: GCA_949125395.1. NCBI lineage: Eukaryota > Metazoa > Arthropoda > Insecta > Lepidoptera > Erebidae > Diaphora > Diaphora mendica. The sequence continues at coordinate 27,427,101 of OX421314.1, forward strand.
TTTAAAATATATATTTATTTTATTCGTAATTGGATTCTGAGGTAACTAATTTTTTTTTATATTCTTTAATAAAGAAAAAAAACGAGAAAAAAAAAAGAAAAGAGTTTTTTTTTTCAAATTTCAAAGAAATAAACGGGAATCGTGTAGTGATGGATTACGAATACACAGTGTCATCACTTCTATAAATTCCGTGGGTGTCATATAAGATTAAACTGCGCAGAACCTACATCACTGCAAACAGAAGGAAAACTTCCAAACGAACCTTATGGGCCTACCACACGCGCAAGTATCAACACTGTCTTGCCCGCGCAGGCCAGCTTGTATACGGAACACCGTATATGTGGTTGGTAAAACTGTATCACGCGCTAAACTAATGTATAACGACTGTTTTACCAGTGCAGTTATAACTGTGGTGCTACTTGCGCGTGTGGTAGGCACTTTATACTTACCCGTTTGGCCAGCGTGGGCCACTACCTCCTAGTAGACTGGATAAGGCTGTAATGATGATCATGAAAAGGGAAGTAAATCCTCTTAAATGAAAAAACCTAATCAGATAATAACCTAAGTATATAGAACATGTTTTCAAATAGGACATCTATTTTTTTATAGAATAGGGGCAAACGAGCAGACGTATCGCCTGATGGTAAGCGATTACCGCCGCCCATGGACACCCGTAACGCCAAAGGCGTCACAAGAGCGTTTCCGGCCTTTGGAGGATGGGGGGAGGTCTTGGGGTATGAGCCTCCGGTATCCTCACTCGCTCGGTGAAATACAGCGCAAGCGCTGTTTCACACCGGTTTTCTGTGAGGCCGTTGTATCACTCCAGTCGAGCCGGCCTATGAATGCCGAAGTGTGGCTATCCCACGGTAACACGTGGTGACATCGGACTCGAATCCATCAAAAACCGTATGATATCTCGGGTACTAGTAGTCGAAGAACCAGGTACACCCTAGAAAGGAAATCCCTGGAATGAAATAGGACACCCTGAAAACCAAAGATATAAGAGAGTTAAATAAAAAACGCCGAAAGCAGTTGTAAGTAAAAACTTAATTCGTTGACGTCAAAAGGTTTCAATGTCATTGGACAATCCTAATTTATACGGTATGAGTAGCGTGTTGTGTCTCGCTATTGTTTAGTGTGAGACTCTGATTATTACACGTACGTGTACATAATTTATATTTGTATTAACGAGAGATCACCTGGCAGACGAACTGACTGAATGTATTGCATTATTACTATAACCAGTATAACTTGAATACTTATCGTAGCCCATGAACACCCGCAGCACCAGAGACGTCACAAGCGCGTTGCCGGCCTTTGGGGGATTGGGAGGAATATGGGAGGAGGGGTTGTGGTATGGGCCTGCGTTGTCCTCACTCACTCGGTGAAACACAGCGCAAGCGCTATTTCACACTGGTTTTCTGTGAGGTCGTTGTATCATTCCGGTCGAGCCGGCCCATTCATGTCGAAGCGTGATTTTCCCACGGTAACGGTACGGCCTGTCTTGGGCAATCCACATCTATCCATTTATACTATGACAAACCAAAACATTTGGAAGAGCAATGTTACCCGTTTTAGTTGAATTTTTCAAGTTTTGATTCTTAAAGACAACGTCCTTATTAAGAATATACCCTGTATAGTGCTGTACTTCACAAACGTATAAGACCCGGACACAAAGAATTCCCAGTCTCAGAACATCAAAAAAACAACGAGTGTTGTCCCATGTGGGGTTTGAAGTTGAACCCACAACACTCAGCGCATTAGAAAACGGTGTGGCGGCCGCTAACCACTACGCCATTCATGCAGTCAACATGCAATGTTTGGTAAACACTAACAATCATTGTTTTTGTTATTGTTATTTAAAAAGACAACTCCCGCACTAGGAATAAATCCTGTGTCGCGGGGGACTTTACAAACATACATGAAATTGTATTTCATATATTTGTTTGAAAGGAGGTAGAAAGTAATTTCCTAATGTTTTAATAAATATAGAATCGGTAAACGCATACCATTAAGCCATACGTCTGCTCGTTTGCCCTCTATTACATAAAAAAGAAAATACATGAATAACCAGGTACCAAGGTACCAGTTAACTTCGTACGTGGCTACCAAGTGGAATATTTTTTCACTGTTCCTGCAAAATGGTGCCTGGCTCCTATTGGTGATATTATATAACGTGTAGGCTGCCGCAACAACTAGAACTTTAAAAACTTAAAGATCTTTTCAATTAAAACCAGTATTTTGTGAGATCTGCGTGTTCTGCCAAGCAAATAAACTATTCAACTTTACAATATTAACATAGATAAAATAAATGAATAGTTGTTTGAACACAAACTAAGAATAATTCTTAATATGTCTTTAAAACGTTTAGTTTATTATAAGTTAAGCTATATTTAATTGTTGTTATAAGTACTGGTAAAGACTAGCGAAACAAGCTTATACATACATTACACACATTTAGGTATTCGTAAACTAAATATATCATTCATCAACAACCCATAAAGTCCCACTGCTGGGCTCGGGTATCTTCTCAGGAGAGGGTTAAGGCCATCCCCACGCTGGCCGAGTGCGGGTTGGGGACTGGCAAGACAACGTTGTGGCTACGTAATCTTGCCGTTGGATGTTTTTAAGCCGCCCAAATGCTAAACTAAATAAATAAATATTTCGGACATCTAACACACAAAATAGGTCGAGAGCATTGTATTAAATTGTTATGTTACCATCTATCTACTGTATTCAATAGTGTCAAAAAATATAAAGCGATCCGAGATAACATGATAAGCAAGTACTTATAATATTATTATTCACGTGCAATTATCTGCAATATGTGGCGATGACCATCAATGATATTCATTATACAGGACAAGTATCTAAAGGATATATAATAATAATTAAAAGATAAGAACTGGTGAATAGTGTTAATATCTATCTACTGCATTCGATAGTGTCAAAACATAGTTAACAGAACACTTAAAACAACAGTAGACGTAAAAGTACATTACGTGTTCCAGTTTTAAAATCAGTTATAAAGTAGAAAAGAAATCCCTTCCAACCCGATTGACTTCAGACTACGGTTTCTGATCCCCTTTCAGTGACTAAAGTTTCTTCTAGGGCGACAGATACCTATTTGTAATATCTAAGTCTAAATTTTGAAAGGACGGAGGTCGGGTCGTTTAATGACCTCCAGCAACTGTACTGCCAATGCGCATCTAGTTGCTCGGGTTAGGTGAACTTAATCTTTCTTGACTCTAGTTTTGTTCAATCAAAAACCCTAAGGGCAATATATAAAATATAAAAACGCATGTGTTTTCCACTTCTATTTCCTAATCCTGACGATGAATGCAGCGTTAGAGACCCTTCTTCAAAGTACTTGAAATATAGATTCCGTTAATTAATTTGTAGATTTAGTAGTTGTTTCAGTTCGGACCTTGTTTTAATCATCTTTACACCTACGACTTCTTTTTTGCCTTGTACTTAAAAGGCCTTCAGAGTTATGACTAACAAAAAAAAACAGCTAAGTGCGAGTCAGACTCCCGCACCGAGGATTCCGACACACGAAACAAACCTGTAGGTATAATATATGATGTAACTAAATATGCATTTCACAATATTTCCTTTATCTGTGCCATAAGACGTGGCTTCGTATCAAATTTCAAGATTCTGATTTTACGGGAGTCAGTACCCTGTAGGTTTTGATTCCCGTGCGAGTGTCGAACATTTTCAGCATAAACGGCTGTATCTGTTGATTGCGTTGGCTTAGAAGTTCGATTTTTTCACAGCTCCAATGGACAGTAGACCTGAGTATTTGGTATGAATTTCAGCTTGATACTTCTTCAGTTCTGAGAAAAAGGGCCTTAACAGACCAGACAACAAAGTCATCCTTTAAGGGTTCCGTTTTATCCTTTTGAGATACGGAACCCTAAAAAAGATAGGTCTTCCTTTAAGATTAATTTTTTCAAGCTATTGCATTTCAATGAAACACGATTTTATGAACCTATAACAGAGTGATTGTGATTAGAAATACAATCTGTCGTTACATTTTTATTTCACCTCAATAATTGCTTTAACTGACCATTGTTTCTAAGCAAGTATCGTGTTCAAACAGACATAAAAGACAAAAGTGTTCTAAGTGTAACAAGATGCATAGAAGTATTCTTCCCAGGTGTACGATAGTCCACAACAATAACTTATATTCACCTCTAACAATATATCTTTATATTTATTATGGCAGTTGAATAGTAATAGAACTTGCGAAATAGGATCTGTAAAGGTTAGCGCTGCATACTACATACAACAGTGAAACTTTTCTTACGCACTTTTCATATGTTTCTACACAATGGGGTGGTTTATCGGAGTGATATCACGACATCAGAGAAAACCCATGGTCTAAGAAAACAAGGTCTCGCATTCCAAGATCGACTCGGGGTGAGGTCACTATCCAGTTACCACTTTGTAACAACTTAACACGAAATGATGGAAACATTTTCAGTCTATTAAAAAAAATGTAAAATGCATTCAAATTGTTGTTTTGTGTATATAAACAAACAAAATATTTGAATTTAAATATATGATAACGTAAAACTTTATTGTTCTATGGAATTCACAAAGGTAATAACGGTGGTTTAGTTGGAGAGTTTCAGAACCAGCGATAGCGGTAATGACGTAAGACTTGTGTCACCGAAGTGATCACTGTGTCTCAGAATGCTATACCTGGTGAAGTACATTGTTATACCATGAGAAAAACCTATCAGGAACAGTCTTCAATAGTATACTGCTAGACATAGGCCGCTCTTCCGAAAGGCTGGCCAGACGGTTAGCTATAGGGTTTTTCAAGATTTTTTGCGTTTTGTGGTGAAATTTTTACTCCTAAGTTTTTTTTATGGAACTATTCCATAAAATAAAACGAGCAAACGTATCACCTGATGGTAAGCGATTACCGCCACCGATAGACACCCGCAATACCAGAGGCGTCACAAGTGCGTTGCCGGCCTTTGGGGGATGGGGAAAGGGATGGGGAAGAATATGGGGGGAGGGGTTGGGGTATAGGCCTCCGGTATCTTCACTCACACCGTGAAACACAGCACAGGCCCTGTTTCACACCGGTTTTCTGTGAGGCCGTGGTATCACTCCGGTCGATCCGGCCCATTCATGCCGAAGCGTGGCTCTCCCACGGTAGTCACCTCTTGCGACACCCGTGAGATGAATAGGGGTGGTGAAACTCTGTATTCCTAATCCGTCGCCACAAGGATAGGAAAACCTATTTAAGCAACTCTTTTGTTGCTATTCACCGAGTGGGTAAGCAACCCTAGCTAAATTCAAGGTTTGATCTCAAAAGATGGTAATGCATTGGTCACTCAAGGTTACAGATGTCCATACATGAATACCTATTGTGTATAATGTAACTTTACAAACAGTTAAGCTATGTGTCAGCGGCGTGAGTGCCTGGTGACCTGAGCTACAGACTCACGTCTAATTCAGACACCAGTCCTCTTACAATTGCTGTATTGTTGTCTTGTTTTGTATTGTGAGGAAAATTAATATTGTTTATTGCAACTTTTATTGGTGTATTGCAATACGTCAAGGAAGATTCGTTGCCTTGGACAGGAAGATTTGTTATGTCATATAATGCATAAAATTATTCATTGTAGCCATACACTACTGCATAAATATATAATTATAATTGCATAAGTTTCCATGCCACCAGCCTGGTTTACCCCTACGGCCTCATCAGCGTCTAGGCACAGCACACTGCAGCTACGGTTCATGTAAGCAGAGCATATCTCTCCCGTCTATGCAGCAGCCAGCCACTACGCAGCAACCGCCCTGACTAACTGGGGACCTCACCGCAGCACCGCGCACCGCACTCAATCCCGACTCATTGGGATCAGCGGACTTCAGCCCCGACTCACTGGGACTAGCGGCATTCAGTTCCGACTCACTGGAACTTTCGGCACTCAGTTCCGACTAACTGGAACTACTCACTCCTGGCACTGGCAAGCTCCGCAATAGAGCGCAGACAGCTGTCTCATCATGTATTGACCTCCGGTCTTGGAGGGGAGTGATGTGGCGACTTCCACATACAGCGCAACAGAAATATACTACAGCGCGATCTACCGAAGTTACACTGAACTACCACGGAGTAACGAAGGAAACTAAGAAACCACCAATCCTGAATCGCGCAGTGAAAGTTCGCGCGCCAATTAAGATACATACAACATCCCAACATCAACCGTTGGGCAGTTGGCCCACCAGGCATGATCACCTCGCCTGGTCGGAGGATCCTCCCTTTGCGTTGGAGGGATATCATACCCGTCCCTCCACAGTGGTGACCCCGAAGTGATTGAAAGCAGCCTTCGATGCAGCATCAGCACGCCACCATCATGTTCACTCCCACAGCAAGTCTCACAGCCAGCCAGCAACCTCGGCCTCAACAGGGATACACTACACGCAGGAAGCGACAGCACCAGCCTGGTTTACCCCTACGGCCTCATCAGCGTCTAGGCACAGCACACTGCAGCTACGGTTCATGTAAGCAGAGCATATCTCTCCCGTCTATGCAGCAGCCAGCCACTACGCAGCAACCGCCCCGACTAACTGGGGACCTCACCGCAGCACCGCGCACCGCACGCCGTCCCAACTCACTGGGATCAGCGGACTTCAGCCCCGACTCACTGGGACTAGCGGCACTCAGTTCCGACTCACTGGAACTACTCACTCCTGGCACTGGCAAGCTCCGCAACAGAGCACAGACAGCTGACACATCATATATCCACTTCCGGTCTTGGAGGGGAGTGATGTGGCGACTTCCACATACAGCGCAACAGAAATATACTACAGCGCCATCTACCGAAGTTACACTGAACTACGGAGTAACGAAGGAAACTAAGAAACTACCAAACCTGAATCGCGCAGTGAAAGTTCTCGCGCCGATAATCATATATACAACATCCCAACATCAACCGTTAGGCAGTTGGCCCGCCAGGCATGATCACCTCGCCTGGTCGGAGGATCCTCCCTTTGTGTTGGAGGGATATTACACCTGTCCCTCCACACAGTGTTACTGGTTGAAGTAATAGCCCAAATAATAATGGAAATATAGGCTAGGAAGGGCAAAAGAAGAAGAGAGTTTCTAACTACAGTATATCCGCATTAAATGTATTCTGTTATGTCAAATAGACATTATTTTTTCATGAGCGTCCAAGAAACAACCTTACTTTGGTAAAGTAGTAGGCCTTGATTTCGTTACGATAAGAATTTAGGGAAAAATGTAACATCAACACGTCCGGCATTTCAATTACACCAGATAGCAATACTTAACCTAGAACTGTCTAAGCTTAAAGGCCACATCAAGTTCGGAATTCTAAAACTTTCTTAGTGAAAGTTTTAGAATTCCGAACTTGATGTGGCCTTTAAGCTTAGACAGTTCTGTTCTGACATCTGTTCGTCGTATTCACTATTGCCCCCGAACCTTTTTATTCCAAAAATAAATATTATTTTTTTATGGTATAGGGGGTAAACGAGCAGACGTATCGCCTGATGGTAAGCGATTACCGCCGCCCATGGACACCAGCAACACCAGAGGCGTCACAAGTGCGTTGCCGGTATTTTAAGAAGGAGCACGCTCTTTTCTTGAAAGTTTGAATGTCGTGCTATGGTTTATTCCACAGTTTTTATAGATAACAATATGATAGAATAACAAGAAAATATTTTTAAAAAACAGTTATATAAATTTATATAGCCTATGTTATCCCGTCATTATTACGATTCTATTCACACCTCATTTATTAAAAAAAACACCAAAAAACATCTTCAATAACTGGACCAAATAGAAATGGGACCACACAGGAAGCACCAGGTTTTAAATAAAAAAAGATTGATCAAAAATCGGTTCACCCAGTCGAAAGTTCTGAGGTAACAAACATAAAAAAATACAGGCGAATTGAGAATCTACTCCTTTTTTGTAGTCGGTTAAAAATGGGTTCAGTCCTTAAGTGCTACGGCGGAAACATACATAGATTGGCAAGACCTTTATCCTTCCTTTTGGCTTCGCCGCAGTCAGGTGTAAATAGCCTTGTTTCACGAAACATTCATAGTAACCGTGGGAGAGCCACCTACCTCCCCCCCCCCATCCCCAAAAGGCCAGCAACGCACTTGTGACGCTTCTGGTGTTGCATGTGTCCATGGGCGGCGGTAATCACTTACCATCAGGCGTTACGTCTGCTCGTTTGCCCGCCTATTCTATAAAAAAAAAAACTGCGTTGTTTAAAATTATGAAAAATCCTTCGCACAATGACATAAACATAGTTCTCGTCTTTATATCGCTATCTTTATGATAATTTAGATAAAGTGGCGCATTATAATGTGATTAAACGTATCTATAACTACACTGAATTAAAACACTCAACTGTACAATATGTATTGTAATAAATTAATTATTAATATTGTATCAACAAGAGCTTAAATTAAATATTTATTATCTTATCACTACCGTATTACTGATGTCATTATATTTAACTAAAATACCATTGATTAGTGGACTTTCACTAATATAATACTAGCTGACCGGGCGAACTTCGTACCACCATATAAAACATATCTGTCTCAGCTTTCCACTGGCAGTATACAGTCGCGGACAAATAAAATTGACTTTTCCCGCTATCTTTCAATTTTTCTTGTACGCGAACCAAACTTCCTGCGGCTATAAAGTCTTCGTAATTAGTAAATTACTTACAAAAACCTGGTTCGAAACTGGTTTCATACGAAGACTATGTTTTGTTCTTCCTCCACAACTTGCTACGAACTCACATTTCATTGAAATCGGTGCAGTGGTTTGGCCACGAAAGCGTGACAGACAAACAGACAGAGTTGATTTCGAATGTATAATACTAGTAAAGAAATATGGATTGCACTTTATTTGTGATAAAACTGGCACGTAAAGACTGAAAATATAAGTGACAGAATAAATCAGTTGTTCAAAATTACTTCATCGGTTCCGTAGCTATCTGTTACAGAGATCAAACTAAATTTTAAGGACTTTTAGATCCTTACTAACAAACCTCTTAATATTATTATGATTGCAGAAGAAATTTATCAGCGCCGAGCATAGATGGTGGTTGGGACCATTGCTACACTTTTGACGTGAACTGGACTGAAGTACTGGAGACATTGACTCCCCCGCTCGTTGGAACTCCTACTGTATCATGTCAGCATGGTTGGGAGTTCGAGTTCAGTGATATACCTTATGAAACTGTTACTACTGAGGTGAGTAAATAAATCTTTCATTTACTATGGTGACATATTTTTTTTTTTCACCATCCGAAAGTAGAGATTTCAACGAACAGAAAACATACCAACTTTTTGAAAAAAGCTGATATTTCGACGGGTGAATTTTTGATTGAATATTAGGATACTTTTTCGATATTAATTCAATATAAGGTGAATATTCAAAAAAAAAAAATACATCTAATCTTCGATCAAATATATCATAGATGCACTGTTGCCGCTTAAAAAGTGGCACCGGCAAAACAAGGCATAAAACAACAATATGCCTTGTTTCGCTCTCATTCGCTTGGTGGCCGTGCTCGTGTTTACACACAAAAAAATGTAAAAATTACACTCTAAAAGTGCAAAAGAAGGATGGAATATCATATTTTCAGTAAGTCTATCTTTAATCTTACATATTGGTGTATTTTCGTTATGCTTTAAAGCTAATTATATTAATATTTTGATAAAATTTGTGACTTAGAACGGCTTCTAATGTACGCATCCATCCCTTTCACACTCACGCGCGATGTTCATAAGAGACAAAAAGACAAGCCTAGTGCTAGCGAACAAAGTCAGTAGGATAATGATGGAGTCGCCGTTACAATGTTTTTAGGTTAATTGAAGATTTGTTTTTGTTTTAGTTTTTTGAAATTTACATATTCAGGAGAATAAATAAGACAGCCTTACCAACTTCACAGGTAGGTATTATATTCTTCTAAGAATATTTAACCGACTTTAAAAAAGGAGGTTCTTAATTCGATCTGCATGTATGTATTTTTGACAAAATTGCAAACTGTTTATAAATGTTGGTCTATACCAGATTCTAAACGTGATTACCAAAATTTAAAATTATCCGTCCGTTCGTAAATATCTGAAAAACATTTAAGTTGGAATATAAAATATATTCGATGATTATAGTTTAGGTATAGTCCAACTTATGGAATAGTGCAATATAATATGTATAAATACAGGCACGTAGGTATAGAAGGTCTAATATCTGAGTGGAATATTCAATATTAAATTAATACTTATTATAATTTATAATAAAATTCTATTCAAACTTTTAGCTATCAGAATCAAAAGAAGAAATAAAAATTGTGTGAAGAATTAATTATTTGTTGGTCCATCCAACTACCGTATGTTTTTTAAATCAAAAAGCAACTCCATTTTGTCCATGTTCCAAATAGAAGCGATAAGACGCGAACACACTATTTAACGTCAGTGGAATATAACTCTCGTTATTCTTTGTACTATTATGTGCTTTATTGTAATACGTTAAGTTTAATTTTTCAATACACTTTTTTTTGGGCATGTGATGTTTTATTTCTGATTTTTGAAAGAGTCATAAAATTTTATTGTCCTATCGTGTCATCAAACTAAAAGGTAATATGTAGTGAATTTAATATGGATTTATTTCCGTCCGTACGTCAATTACTTAAAGTTAAAATTAGGTTAAGCTGTATACCAGTTCGGGACTTTCTTCGCTATATCTCAAGTGGTATACATATACCTAAGTACGTATAGAAGCGTGGACAGTATTTTGTTTACTTTTGTATGGAACTGTGCATCTATAATATATTTGATCGAAGCATCTAATCAAATAAATTACAGCGTACTTGGGACATAAAAAGGTAAGTTTTCAACAAATTTCGTAAAAAAAAAAGAAAATTGTAAAAGATAAAAATAAAAAACCAAAAACTTGGTTTTTTGAATTTTTCACATAAATTTTGAGGTTATGTGATAAAAGTGTAAATACAAAAGTTTACATCTTTTTATTACCTACAACTTTGCCATTTGACTTTTTCCATAGGACTTTTAGTTTTGCCGGAAATCGAGAAAAACCGTTTTTTACCCTTAAAACCTCCCCCCCATCCCCTTCCCGACCTCAGATCACCCGTAAATTATTTTTCCTTTCATTTTTATAATATTCCCCTCCTTTTCTAATGGGTTTCATTCTACTATTATTTTTTTTGGTTTTAAAACTTATCGACACTGGTCTAACTAGACAACTGATATAAATACATGTATATTTTTTTTTGTAAATACATACATATCATATAAACGAAACACCCAAATTCCAAAACAAACATGTGTTCCAACCCATGAATCGAACCCGAGACCTCAAGCACCGCAGTCGCATACGCTCCCACTGCGCCACCGAGGCAGTCGAGTGTATTTCGTCCTTTTAACCTGAAACTAAATAGTAATACTCTGAAAACAGGCAACTGATTCTAAAATACTTGAAAATAGTAAGTTTAAAATAGTTGAACATAGTACGAACTACATAATTTTATAGTGCAAGTTAAGTAAGATTACTGTATGAATTACTTACATAGTTGATCTGTAAGACATGTTAAGGTTTCACCAGGTTTTGAATAGAGGTTTACTATTGACAGAATCAGGGTTGTTAAAATTCTTCGTTCAATCAGTGTCCATTTAAACTTAAGTGTATTTCTTTTTCTTTTTGTGTGATTTATAACTCTAACTGCGGTGAACCTGGCTTCTAATAAATACTTAATTTCATTTTTATTATATTTCTGATTATTTTCCAGAGATGACTTATTTGATATTTTATATTAGGCAAGGTTATAACTGTAACCTTTTACGTTAATAAAATTGTATTTTATATTTAGGAGACACAAGGTCACCTGACGGTAAACTTCTGAACACCAATTTTCTGTGAGGTCGTAGTTTCACTTTGGTCGAGCCGGTCATTTCGTGCACATCTCTCCCACGGTTCATCATCATTAACAATCCGCTGCTGGACATAGGCCTCTCCTTAGTGTGCAATAACAGTGGCCCAGGGCGGGCAGCGGCAGCTGGCAGCGGGTCGAGCGGGAAACGCACATTCCGTTTGATGAACACGGGGCGATTGAGCGGTCCCGACGTACCTATCTACATAACAATAGTTCCACAATGAAGGCTAGAGCAGTACGAAGTGACTTTACTGATTACTTTAATAATTATAACAATGAAAATAACACATAAAAGTGAATTACCATAAGAATCTCCGCTTATTATTTTTATTTCTTCCCATAGCTTTTTAATCACTAGTCGATTCGAATGATTTAAATCACTAGAATTCCACAAAGGTAGCCGAGCCAATACGGCACTTATTAAATCTTCACTCGGCAACGGCATGTCCGAACAAACAGAGCGGGAAACGCAAACTGACTTGCGTCCACCCGCCCCGCTCGCGACAAACGCTTGTTCCGCTGCGATTCCCGCTCACCCGCCCCGCCCGCACTTGATGCGCCTTAGTCAAAAACTATTTGTTTGTGTTACCCGCGAGCGGATTCCGCTGCCCGCCCCGCTGCAACTGTAATTGCACACTTAGAAAAAAGGTTTCGGCCTGTTTTACCACGCTGCATAGACGGATTGGTATATTTGTTTTGTTTCAAGTTTTCCTTCTCTTTGCAGTGATGTTAACCTGCATAGTTTTGCTCCCCTAGTCGCCTCTTACGACACCCATGAAATGAATGGGGATAGTAACACTCTGTATTCTTAAAGGCGCGTCTCCACCAAAATTGTTTTCAATTTCAGTGTTTCCAACTGTTTGCAACACTTGTAAAAATCGATAACTTTTGTTTCAATTGTGTCTACACCAAGTCGCCAATAACACTGCGTTACACGATTTTGGTACCCGCTTAACTGATAGCTGGAATGAATAGGTAATGAGTGGTAGATAAAAAGTCCCAAACATAAGAGGTATCCATCACGACTAGTTTTCGAGGTACACGTCAATAAATTTTCAACTACCCTCACTTTACGCGTATGTAGTAGTTGACGTTATCGATGTGTTATTCATTTTTTAGTGTTGTTTTGTTTATAGATCATTTCTATTCGATAACTTCAATATAATTTACTATATTTATTTGTAAATCCAATATGAGTTCTGAATTAAGTGTCCGTCGCAACTGCAAAAATGCACCAAAATAAGTTTTGTTATGTTTGCGGACAGTATATTAAAAAATCACAAACACTACAGGATGGATTTACTCAATACTGTTGTTTTGTTTGTATGTGGGACAGAAGAGAAGTTATTTTACAAAATTAGATATTAGAAAAGCATTATATTACACAATTATGGCTTGAAAGGAGAGAGGACGCTTTGTGTTTGTTTGCGGAAATGTGTAATATAACATATACAATTTGTAGATCCTAAAAATGTAATTTTACCACTACTTCACATAAAACTTGGTTTCATGAAGTATAAATAAGGAGGGCGATTTATATATAAAGACAGTATTTTCAAAGTTAAGTGAAGCAAAACTTAAAGAAGGGATATTCGTGGGACCACAAATACGCGCACTGATGAAAGACTCAAATTTCGGCAAAAAGCTTACTGATAAGGAACTTGATACTGGTTATCACTAAATGTAGTTGTAAAAGGGTTTTTAGGGAATCACAGAGCTGAAAATGCGAAACAGCTAATTACCGACATGTTAAAAGCATATGAAAAGTTAGGTTGTAAAGTTTCGTTAAAAATTCACTTTCTTCATTCCCACTTTTGCTTTTTTCCATCTCATCTTGGTACTGTATGTCGGTGATAAGCGGGGTGAGAGGTTCCTCCAGGATGTAAAGAAGCGTGAAGAATGATTTCAAGGCCGTGGAGACAACTATGCTACGCGATTACTGTTGGCGTTTAAAACGTGAAGATTCTACAAAGCATTTAACAAAAAGTTAGAAAATAGGAATATTCTGGGTTTAAATTGTATGAATTCACTTCTATTGTATGTTTTATATATTTATGATATAAATAAATGTGTCAAATAAAAATGAAATCTAGTCAATTTTATTATAATTCTTTAAAATATGTTTAGTTCTTGCAATTTTGAGTATAATTTGACAAATCGTCAGGGAAGAAAAATGAGACATAATGGAAAGAAAATATGAATGCACTTTTACTAAACAACAGGAATAAATAAGAAAGCATTACAATTCGAAGCGGGTACTCCAATTTTTTTCTTTTATTTGTAACGCAGTGTAATTTGAAAAACATTAGCGTCACTGGCGTCACCACAGAGCTAATAAATATTTGCAAAAGCGTATTCTTTTTACGTTTACCACTAAAACCAGAAACACAAATTGTAAAATAGGGTTGGTTTCTCTCTTTGTTCTTAATACATTACCATACAGAATACGAAAATGATATGCATTTAAGATTAACTAGCAACTAGCCCCAGCTTCACACGGGTTCTTTAAAATGTATTATTTTAATTGAAAAATTTAAATTGAAAAAATTAATATAGCCTATGCTATTCTGAGAAGATGTGCAGCTTAATTTTTTCCGACATCATCAACAAATATCATTATATTTTAGCCAATATACTCAAAAAATTAACAAATTATAAATGAAAACCTTCCTCAAGAATCACTCTATCAATTGGTAAAAACCGCATAAAAATCCGTGTAGGTAGTAGGTTTAGAGTTTATCGCGAATCGACAGACGCGGTGGAGGACTTCGTTTTTAACCGACTTCCAAAAGGAGGAGGTTCTCAATTTCATCAGTATTTTTTATGTATGTACACTGATTACTCCGTCAATTGTGGACCGATTTTGAAAATTCTTTTTATAATATGTTGTGATGACACTACACTACCGAAAAGGTAACATTCATACTGTTCAAAGTAATGTTATCACAAAATAAACAAGGTATAGTTTCAGTACAGTGAATAAGGCTGAAAGGGAGGCTTAACCGTGGCAGAGCCACGCTTCGGCATGAATGGGCCGGCTCGACCGGAGTGATACCACGGCCTCACAGAAAACCGGTGTGAAATAGTGCTTGCGCTGTGTGTTACCGAGTGAGTGAGGATACCGGAGGCTCATACCCCAATTCCCTGTCCCTAACCCCCCCCTCCCCCCCCATTCACAAGTTCCCAACATTTGTTGACAATTTTTGTTGCCAACACAAGGAAATTACAGAAACTTATTACACCAACACGTGTTGACAACACAAAAATTGACAACATTTGTTCGGTGGATACCCGGCTTAATACGTCACCACACGGACAACGAAATATTTTAATTTATGTTATCCTTCTTTGCTTATTCAAAATATACTTTGCGATAAAAAATACTTGCAAAATTTACCTTTCTTTAATGTCTATTATTAATATTCAAATCAAGGGTGTTATTTGTGTCCGTTTCATGTATGTTTGTAAAGTTCCCCGCGACACAGGATTTATTTCTAGTGCGGGAGTTGTCTTTAAAAAAAAAAAAAAAACAAAATCGTAATGCCTCGTTGGTCCCGCGATTGGCGTATGCGACTGCTGATCGTGAGGTCTCGGGTTCGATTCCCGGGTCGGACCAAATGTTTGTATCATCTACAAATATTTGTTTCAGAGTTTGGGTGTTTTCAATGTATAATATGTATGTATTTACAAAAAAAAAAGTATATATGTATTTGTATCGGTTGTCTAGTACCCATAACACAAGCTCTGCTAAGCTTGGGACTAGATGGCGTTGTGTGGTAGATGTCCGAAATATTTATTTATGTTTACAGAGAGGCTGGGTATGTGATCGTAGTAGCTACGTACCAACGGCACAAGCAGCGTTCTTCGTAGGGGCTGTAGTTGGGACTATTGTTTTTGGCTGGATAGCTGATCGCTTTGGCCGAGTACCTGCTATAATATGTACGTAGTAGCTACGTGCTTTTAGAATTTTTCTACCGCATTCCTTTATTTTAGGCTACAGCTGGTTAGATTTCAGTATTTTAATGTCTTGAATAATTCTAAAAAGAAAGCAACTGTAACATTACCATTATGTAGCTTGACCAGCCTTTGGTTTTACATGACATGGGCCAAGAATAAAACCCTGTTTAACTTCCATTTTTATTATAGACCCTAGAAAACGTTGGGTATTAATATCTAGTTTTGAATAATTTAAAACTTAGAAAACAGGTTTAAAGTGTAACACCTTGTTTTGCAATGCAATGCACAAGAGACTTCAAACTATTTTTTCATGTTGTACCTGTACTTTTTTATGATATGAGTAATTACAGAGAAAGCTTTGCAACAATAAATAAGTTTATTCATAAACTTTGTGGTACACTGATGGTAACAAAAGAGATCGAAAATTTATGGTTCATGAAAAGTAATTATTTGTTTGAGTTATTCTGAATCGACTTTCAATGTATAATCATTTTTAAATTAATTATTTGTTTATGACCTTTATTGACATATTTCCAGTAACAAACCTGATCGGTGGTATAGGCAGTATAGGAACCTCATTCACTACTGACGTGTGGGACTTTATGCTCTGTAGATTTATCGTCGGCCTGTCGTTCGACAACTGCTTCATGGTTCTGTACGTTTTAGGTAAGTACCTACTTCCATGTAAAACACATCTTAAAACTGTTTGCAAGATAAAATAGAAAAAAATAATAAGCAATGTAAGTTAAAATAGCTATATAAAATCACGTAATAGAGGACAAATATACGAAAGGGTGACTTGAAACACAAGCGCGTTGTCAACTCTTGAGTAGTCCTTCCCTATGAGTTTGGTGATCTCATTTGCCCAACGAAAGGCAACGAAAGAGTTGGTAAACTTCGAGTATTTGTGAGGGCGTGGTATGACTCTGGTCAAGCTGACCCACATGTAACAGAGCATGGTTCTCCCAAAACGTAAAAAACGCCTACTTATATGACAATAGCAAAAACTTTTCCATAGTCAGAAACATATGAGTATTCATGATTGAGTCGGAATTATGATAAATACGGATCCCTCCTTAGCAAAAGATCGGAAATTTAATTATATTATATTTTTTCAGTTTTGGAATACGTGGGTCTTCAATACCGCACCTTAGTAGCCAACTTATCAATGGCATTCTCATTTGCAATTGCCGGTATAACGTTGCCTTGGATCGCGTATTACATCGCTGACTGGCGCGTACTGATGTGGGTTACCGCTGTACCTATGTTTAGTGTGATATTCGCACCGTGGTTCTTGCCAGAAAGTGTTAGGTAAGCCTGTATATTTAACTGACTTCAAAAAAGGAGGAGGTCATCAATACGACTGTATTTAAAAAAAATTTTTCTTAACTCATAAGTTTCAACTGGGAGAACTGATTTTGATGATTCTTTTTGCATTTGAAAGCTGGTGCTTCAAGTGTGGTCCCATTTTTAATTTGTTCCAGTTTTTGAAGTTGGTATTGTTTTTCTGCATTTTATACATCTCAATAATCCTGAAAAAACTTATTAACTTTGAAATCAATTTTTTTATTGACCCGATGAAACTCGATGTAAATTCCCTTCGGATCTCCAGCTCTTTAAAGGCCACCATATGAGCCTGGAGTAAGTAGTGTTTTTCTGGAATACGAGTAAGTATTGCCTGCAGTATTTCCGGTCCAATGCTTATTATTTTCACGAAAACTTCTCCAAGTTCTACTCCAAGGACAAATAAAATTAGTCTAAATCGGTTCAACAGTTTTGAAGGTTAGCCTTAAAACACAGGGTAATAACAGCCTGAATCACATTTATAATATTAGTATATATTTATTGATATCTTGATGTTATTATCTATATCATTATGATGCTATAATGAAACTAAACTTAAGAGATTATTACAGTAATGGAAGCTTTGTTTGATTTCAGATGGTTAGTTACCAGAGGACGTGTCGACGAAGCCGTGACTGTGTTGAAGAAGTTTGAGAGAATTAACAATGCGAAGATACCCGATGATATCATGAGTAAATTTAAGGTAATTAAAATGTTAACTTTCTTTTTAAGAACCTGCATGTTGATATATAAATAAAATTAAACCCCTGATATATTTGGAACAAATTCAGAAGCTACATATTTTGAACAACACATTACATGGACAAAATTTGAACAAGCAAGTTGGTCTAGCGGTTTGTAAATCAGACTGTTAAATGATTAATTACATAATTATGTTTCCTGGATAGGAAAGGTAACCACGACCTTCACTGGCCGGTCGAATTAAATAATTGTAAAATTCTAATAAATTATGATTTTGTGGCGACTTCCACATACAGCGTCAACATAAAAAAAACATAATTATGACAGCGTCATCTACCGAAGATACGTCGAACTACGGAGTAACGAAGAAAACGAAGAAAGGGCCGTGGCCCGCCAGGCATGATCACCTCGCCTGGTCGGAGGATCTTCCCTTTGTGTTGGAGGGACATTGAACCCGTCCTTCCACAAATTAATAGTTTTTTCAAAATAAATAAATCTGTTTACGGGAATCAATGCGCTCGCAATCAGTATTACAATAGATACATTTTAATTGTCTGAATTTTTTAACAGATTGCATTGATCGTTGTCACGTCCTTTTGATTGCCTCGATGTCGCAATGGTAGCGTACGAAAAAAGAGGGGTGCTATAAGTTTGACGTTGATGTCTGTCTCTCTCTCTGTGTGTGTGTGTGTGTATGTCTGTGGCATCGTAGCTCTCAATCGGATACACCCATTTCGATGCGGTTTATATCATTTGAAAGACAGTTTCCTTGCGGAGGTTTTTACCTATGTTTGGTTAATATCGGTTCAGCAATGTAAGAGTGTCAGCTCTTTTCCAAGATGATGTAAGGCATTTTTGGCGTATGATTACTTGATTAAGTGGTTCACGCATGCCAGTATTATTTGCGTAGGGTTTTTTTTAATTTTGAATTTAATCTTGTTATAGATAAATAGTTAGATAGAAAACTCTTTTTTTGTACACCGTTTTACATATTTTCAAGAGAGCACATAAGGTGATCAATATAATAATGTTATGTAAATAACAGTTTACGATTACTATTTGTTTCTGTGCAGATATTTGCCGAGGAAGCCAGAAAGGAAGAAAGGCGCTCCGTCTTGGAGATGTGCAAAAGTCCACAGCTGCGAAAAGCAATGTTCAGTTTGCTACTGATGTACATGGGAGGCGGCATTATCTTCGATGGCCTGATGCGCCTCTCCGACACATTCGGACTGGACTTCTTCGCTTTGTTCAGTTTCTATGAACTCTCTGAGTTCGTGGCTATATTGGTTGTCGTTGTTATTCTTGATAAGTATGTATTATTTTACACGTAAATTGTTATAAGTTGTACTGTTCCGTTTCAAAGAATTTTCACACTAAGCAATCTTATAAAAAAGAATACCTGTTTTCCTTGGTCACGACATCATGCGTGAACAGCTGGACCAATTTCGCTAAATATTTTAGTATTGAATAGCTTATTTATCGAGCAGGTTTATAAGTTACTAGCTGACGCGTGCCCACTTCGTTGGGCGGTAAACATTATTTTCTCCGACTTACTTTGCAAATCCGGCTACCATGAAAATGTTTTTCCACTTTTCGGGTTATTATATATCCTATGTCACTCACAAATAACGTAGCCTTTTATTGGTAAAAGAATTTTCATAATCAGTTCAGTAGATCCAGAGATTACCCCCTACTACGTCACAAACTCACAAACTCACAAACTTTACCTCTTTATACCTACAGTAAATAAAAAAAGTATAGGTTATATAGTAGTATAGATAAAACATCATACTGAAAATTGTTTCAAAAACCTGAAAAAAAACATTACTTTTAAGAAGCGCTGACGAAGTTGCGTGGGTAAGCTAGTTCAAGATAAAAATCTGATTTAGTTTTTTTTTTCTATCAGTCAAGGTGGTGAGAAACCATCATGGTGCGTTGCCGCTAGTGCTCTCTACTTATATTGGGTGATACCATGTAGCCTACTCATACATATACCCAAAATAGTCATAAATTATTCCGGCTTTTTCACATACAAAGATGATACATACGTTTCAATCACGTTTTCTATTTACAGATTCGGCAGAAGAAGTTCGAGTTCTGCAGCAGCGTTCATATCTAGCGTAACACTACTTATCGCCATATTTGTGCCTCCAGGTAAGCTACTTGAAGCTTATCAGTTAATTATTATTAATGACCTTGAGTTATCAGTAGCTCAATTAACAATCACATTAGTCATCGCTATTTTTGTACCTGTTGTGATGCTATTTACAATGAATTCATACATTTTTGCACACGAATAATAAAATAGTTTAACATGGTTCTATATTTTATCGCACAGATAGTGTGATTAGTATTTTGAAATCTGGAATTTCAGGATTAGGCTATATCTTCTGGTCTTGAATTTATTTATTTGTATATAACACGTGTTGAATATATCAGATATCAGAAATAGGTGATAGATTAAAAAAACAACATCTTCATAAAAAAAAAAAAGTTTTCTTTTTTTTGTGTTCTATTATTTTTGTTGCCAAATAAATATTTTTTTCTTTCTTTCTTTCATGGCATTACTTTCCTTTTCTTTTATCAAAAATCAGAAGAACACACAAATTATAGTCTAAGTTTTTTCAACAGTTCCAATTGATACGAGTGCTTTCGAATCTATGGCTATGTATACCTAAACAAAAAGTTGCGTGTGCATAATTTGTCGGTTTATGAACCGCAATGAAGCCATAGTATAACAATATACTTCGGTAGGTATGGCATTCCGAGATGCAGTGACGAGACAGAGAGATCGAGATGACGTCATCATCACTATCGCTAGTTGTCTGGCGGGCCAACTGTTCAACGGTTGATGTTGGGATGTTGTAGGTATAATTAACATTGGCGCGAGAACTTCCACTGCGCGATTCAGGATTGGTAGTTTCTTATTTCCCTTCGTTACTCCTTACGTCCTTAGTTCGACGTATCTTCGATAGATGCCGCTGTAGTATGTTATATTGTTGTTGCGCTGTATGTGGAAATCACCAAAATATTATATTATATCATTGTGGTTGGTTCATTTCGTGTTATGTTGCTATAAAGTGGTAAGTGGATAGTGACGTCATCGAGCCGCTCTCGGAATGCGAGACCTTGTATGCTTGTGTCAAATTACTAAATCTAATAAGCTATTTTACTAGTTTTTTTTTATTAAATAAATACTTATATATTTTAGACATCTAACACTGTCTACTACTATTACTGATATAAATGGTACTAGACAACTGATATAAATACATATATACTTTTTTTTGTAAATACATAGGTACATATTAAAAAAATAAAACCGAAACAAATATTTGCAGATCATACAAACATTTGGTCCCACCCGGGAATCGAACCCGAGACCTCAAGCACAGCAGTCGCATACGCTACCACTACGCCACCGAGGCAGTTTCTCGTCTTAGGCGACAACCTTAAGATTCGTCTTAGTCGTGAAAGTGACACTAGGTACTTTAAAATAAAGAAAAAATGAAAAAAACTTTTCTTTTCAGTTCTTTTTATCTTTTCAGTTCTTCAATGAATTGAACAAAGATGGCAGATATTATGCAGTCGGGTTTTTTTTTTAAATAATTCGTTACTTGTTATAGTTTTGAATGTATTTTTTAATTTCACAGGTCTCCCTCGTGCTGTTTTGGCTATAGTAGCTCGTCTCTTCATGATAACATGCTTGACTTGCGTGATGCAGTGGTGCACAGAGATTATTCCAACCCCTTACAGGGTGTCCGGAGTTTCCATTCTACACATGGGAGGAGTTTTAATTAATATATTGTCACCTTTCGTTGTATTTTCGGTAAGTATTTGTCATTATTTAATCTCGTTATTTGTAGTGTGTTGTAAAAATAAAATGTAATTGTCTTTTGTAAGGGGCACTACTTCAGTCACGGACATTGATACTCATAATCAAGTCAACGCAATGAAAGTGACGAGGTGTCTGATAAACCACTAAATCATCCGTGTTGTCACTAAAGAAAATCATGTCATCATGACGAAGTAGCTTTGCTTTGAGCAGCAGTGCAGATTTACCAAGTGAGAATTTTAATTCCACTTATCTTAGGTACTTTTTATTAACAGAACCAGAACTTTGCTTTAAGGTATTTGACGATAATATTACATTGCTGATAAATTAATTATCTATTTAGTTTTAGGGAACATACCTATACTACGTGACCAATTCACTTAGTAATGGAAAGCTTAGATTTTTGTCATTTTAATCAATGTAATTAATAAAAAGGAAAGGAAGCCAAAAGTGTCTTTCTATTTCCAACAAAGCATTTCAATCCATATTTTGATTAATTATAACCTGAAATTGTT
The DNA here is from genome assembly GCA_949125395.1 of Diaphora mendica. Lineage (NCBI taxonomy): Eukaryota > Metazoa > Arthropoda > Insecta > Lepidoptera > Erebidae > Diaphora > Diaphora mendica. The sequence goes on from OX421314.1 coordinate 27,449,414, forward strand.
TAAATAATCTAGAATTCTAATTATTATTATTCCTTATTGTTACTTGTACAACATAATATGTTAGGAGATAATGTTAGTTAAAAATAACATTAAAGATCTTGTACCTCACCTATCCATACTTAATTTCATAATTCGAAGTAGAATTCGAAGATAAGTGTGTCAGCCTGTTACGCTTTCACAGATAAACCGCGCACCGATTTCAATTCAATAAAGTATTTCCGTGTTAACGGAGGTACTTTGATTCTTGAGCAAGGACATAGACTACTCTTTACTGCGATAATTTTTAAAACTAAAACTATAAATAAAGAATTCTAAATCACAAAAATTATGAAAACCAAAGAGTCTTGTTCTATGCAGTAGAAGATCACCTAAGGGGAGGTAGGACCCATAGATTACGTAGTATGGGTAAGTTCCCTTACACAATTAACACAATAAACTCAGAAAACAAAAGGCCGATCTAAATGCCTAAGATATGGCCTAGAGATAATGATGACTACATTGTTCACTTAATCTTTTTGATAAAGGATTTGTTGCATATACGATATACATGTTATTGTATGAAATTAATGTAAGTTCGTAAGTTATTAAATTTTACCAATTACTTACAACGGCACCCGGCGCTCACATTCGATGTATATTTCTATATCGACTGCTAAATTTGATGACGCAATTTGTTTTTGGTTTTACATTATATTGTATCAATATCGGTTATCAATTGCAAACTGAGTAATTTAATAAGTATGAGTGACTTAAATTTATTGTATCATACAACTTAAATGTGATTTATACACCTATAACTGTTTTTAGAATTTCGCGAATTTTACACAGGCAACTTGTAGATTTAGTACTTATTTTTGCTTTCTGCACTCTCCCTCCATGTAAACTTTAAATATCCTAAATGAGTATGAACTATCCTCTGTTCGCACAATTTTCGTAAGAAGGGGTACAGAGTGTTTGCCTAATTCTAGAGTGGTGACCACGAACAAAGTAGTCCGACGACCCGGTAAAGGTCGAGGATAACCGATGCTGGGCACACCACAATTGTTCAGAAGAGCCTTAGGGGAGGCCTAGGTCCAGTAGTGGATGCAATTCAGCTGAGACGATGATGATGAAGATTGTTTGATCATTATTTGATTTTGATCCAAACATGCTTCTTTCTCTTTCACGCATATGAGATTTTGGAGTCTACTTACCTTATACTTAAAATGCCACATTATTACAACTTTCACGTACCCCCCTGTGACGAAATGTGGGGAATAATAATTATTTTTACGGGAATTAACGCGATCACTTATTTCAAGGTATTACATATCTCTGTTTTGCCTGACGTTTCGACCAGGTTGCACTGGCCCTGGTCACAGGCTGACTGGCTCAGCGCAACAACAACCAAGCGTGACCACGGCCAGTGCAACCTGGTCGAAACGTCAGGCAAAACAGAGATATGTAATACCTTGAAATAAGTGATCGCGTTAATTCCCGTAAAATTTATAATTATTATATCATGGAACGCGAAAGTTTAAATGTTATGAAATGTGGGGAAGTTTGATTGATTGATTGATGAAAACTACTTCTCATACGTACGACTGCACGGTTGGCCTAGTGGTTTAGGCGGTCGCCACGCCGCTTGCCAATTCGCCAAGTGTTGTGGGTTCAAATCCTACACGGGACAACACTTTGTGCGATCCACAAATTGTTGTTCTGAGTTTGGGTGTTAATTGTGTCCGTTTCATGTATGTCTGTAAAGTCCCCCGCGACCCAGGATGTTTATTCCTAATGCGGGAGTTGTCTTCATTTTTCATACATCAATATATATATAAATCAATGCCACTTTTCGTTGTAATTTTATAACTCAATAACGGGCTCACCTATCCAAACCAAATGTTTAGGCTTTGTTCGGACTATTTAGTAGATGGTTTATGTGAAGTTTGCATGAATTCGGTCGAGCGGTTCTTCATTTAACTAGCAACAGCTAGTTTATTTTATTTCTTATGAATTTACTGTGTAAATATTGTCTAAATTTAGAAACATGTGCAGGTTACAAGATAACCTACAAATTATGCTCTACTTGTATAGATTTGTATATCTAAATTGGAATACCCTACTATAAATTTTGCTTGCTATCAAAGATAAGAGGTAAATGAACCTAAAATACTTTTCTTTTTGCTAAAACGACCAATGCAAGTAATCAATATAGTATTCAATCACCAAAGCGGATACGGGTGTCATTGATAAATACAAAATTATTTAAATTCCGCTTCGTCAGGGCGACACATTTTTATTGCTGCTTATTTTGCTGCTGTACAATATTTTAACCACACTAGACAATACAGCCGGATGTACATTATAACATCTGCACATGTTAGCTACTGGATAATTTCAGCAATTGCATCGCTAAACTATTTTGCTAAACGTGGTCAATTTTGGACTTTGATAACCGAAGTAGGTGTAATTGGGCCGGTTTATTTTCGAAATAATACTTTCAAAACAGTAGAATTTAAGTGAAGACGCAAATATTAGCAGTTTCTGTGTTTTCAAGAAATATTTAAAGTCAAAAAACTTTTTTTAAATAAGTTCAGATTATTTTAATAGAACCGATAAATATTCTTTAAATAAACGAACTTGCTGAATTCTGAAACCAACAAATCGATTGCATTAAACAATAAAATCTCTCGACACTTAATTAATTGATGAAACTTGTGTGTCTCAGGAATATAGCTCAGGTCTTATCATGTCATTTAGTACCTAATCATCAACAAGCCATAATGACCCACTGCTGGGCTCGGGACTCCTCTCAGGAGAGGGTTAAGGCCATACGTCCCTACGTAAGCCGAGTGCAGGTTGGGGACTGTACCCAATACTAATAACTATTGTAGATGTTCCTTGCGTCCGTTTCCTTAATATTTGTAAAATCCCCCTCAACTCAGGACTTATTCCTAATGCGGTTATCTTTTTAGCATAAAAAAGCGGTATTTTCGTTCTAAGAGAAGGAAAACTTGAATAAGTATCGTAGTATCTTCTCATCATTGCCGGGGTGTTTTCGACTTTTGAAAGCATTATTTTTACTTCAATTGTAGCAAGCTTGTTCTATAGCGAGCTGGCTAGGATAAATGATGCCCCGTTTTTGTTTTACTGGCAGCTGATGTTGCTCGAGGAGCCAGAATGGCAAAAGCAGACTGATCGGGTGGAGAAGATCAAGGCAAAAAAGTCGGCAACGCCTTATCGTTACTAGGCTCTACTGCATATACCAACCCATCTGACCAGTGTAATATAATAGGTCAGAACCTCTTTCTAATAAGAGACTAATGTTCACTGTACAGCAGTTGACTGTTAAACACTGTTGAAGTGATGTGATGTGTGATACACATATCTATTGCTATCGTATCTATACAAGGCTAACTAGCTAGGAAATGAGATATTTTGTCCCAAAACCAAGTATAAAAAAATGTCTTTTTAGTTCTAGAATCTTCTTTAAAGCGAAAATTTTCAATGAGAAATAAATTATTAAGGCGACACTTATCAACGTTTATTTGATATTAATCATATCATGACATTGAGTCGCCAACGAAATCTATTGTTACAGATAAGATTGGAAAATTGCTGATAAACTTGAGTGTAATTTGAGTATTAGCAGTGTAAACTAAAATTCAAAATTTGCAGTAGCGATAAAGACAAGAGTTTTAAATGACTCAATTTTTGAAGAAATTTATTTGATCAAATTGGCCGTAATTAGGAATCAGTCTTTGGTTAATGCTGAAATAAAAAATTCTACCATACTTCTGTTTAGTTTTCCTTTTGTGACAATTGAATACAAATATTAATAAATAAATCTTATTCTAATACTGAAAGCCCGATATTATTGTTTAAGGTCAGTACACTTATAAGCGATCCAACGGTTGCGAGGCATATTTTACACTCACATTTTGCCAAACAATTATTTCGTAGTGATAGCAATCTTCTTGTAATTTGAGTATCTAAAATAGACAAATTATTGAAAAAAAAGAAAGGAAGAATATGGAAGAATAATAAACAATTGCATAAGTATTAAATGTATAAAGTGTTTACGATAAGCGTAGAGTAAGTTGTAGCCTGAACGGGTTAAAATTAGGAAGGCCGAGTTCTCCAAAACCTTCACGTCTCGCTTTAAATTCATTTGGTGTCACTTGGTAGCAGCATTGCCAGACGTCCTGATTTTGGCGGGACATCCCGCTTTTAGAATCAAAATTGTAATGTCCCGCGCGGGACAGGTTTTGTCCCGCTTTTTGGGGATAACTGACCGGACGCCCAAAGTGAAGTTAGTTAGCAGTATTTATCGTCAGTGATTTATCGTCAATAAAACTGGCAGACACTAAAAAAAACCACTAATACATTACAAATAGGAAATGTCACTAGTTCTTTCACGAATCACGGACGATGTAGCATAAAAACAAAAATATTGTAAACAACCTTTATATTTTTGGTCACTCTTACTCATGTGTCGTATACGTTTTTTTTACTTTGTCCCGCTTTCGGCAAAAGAATCCCGCTTTTTTTCACTGAAAAGTCTCAAGATCCCGATTTGTCTAAAAAAATCTGGTAACACTGCCTGGTAATTTATTCATATCTTTGATTTCACTACATATCGATCATACAAATCCTAAATAGTGAAATAAAATAATTATTGATAATACCAACGGATCATAAGTATTTGATTTAGGGCTACTTAATAAATACATAAATCCTGGGTCATATAAAAGTGTTCGTAGTAGTCTGTATTTAATGCCTTAAAGCCCAACCTTAGCAATAAAAGATTAAACGAAAAACAGTCTGTAATCATGAGATAAGAATAGTATTGTAAGTGGAAGAGAATTGATTTGAGTCTTACCAATTAAATGAAGACATTATTATAAGAAAGAAGAAGAATACGATCAATAATAAAAATATTAATTCTTATCTATTGAATTTTATTCTACATTAATGTATTTATTAATAAACTAGTGGACCTACGCAACCTCGTTTACGTCTCCTACTGCCCGTATCGTAGTAATTTTCTCCCGTTTTTGTTACATTCATCATTGGTGCTCCGCTCCTATTAATCTTATCTTCATGATGTATAGCTTATAGCCTTTCTCGATTAATATGCTATCTAACACTGAAAGAATTTTTCAAGTCGGACCAGTAGTTTCTGAGATTAGCGCGTTCAAGCAAACAAACATACTTTATAGCCTTAAATATTAGTATAGATATAATGCTTTGTGAACCGCTTCTGCGAGCGTGATTTTTAGTTTGTAACAAACCAAACTTGCCAAAACTGTATTTATTATTTTATTAACATTTTGACTTGATTTCTTAAAGAAAGACGATTTTACAGCATCATCTTCTGTCCTTGACGCGTTAGTTTCAATGTCTGTAATTTCTAATGTTTCCCAGGAGCGGGTATGGAGTATCTTGCCGATACTGATATTCACAGGATCCGCATTCCTTCTAACTGGTCTCTGCCTCACACTACCGGAGACTAAGGGTCTACCAATGCCACAGACTAGGGCTGATGGTGAAAAGATCATCAATGAACACACCTTATTCGGGTTAGTATTCGTAGCATTAGTATAGTCTAATACATCTGTTACGTTTATTGATATTTGATATTCCGTGTGGTGAATCTAAATGAATGAATTGTGGAGGCATGGGTGTGATGTCCCTCCAACACAAAGGGAGGATGTGCTACGACCAGGCAAGGGGATCATGCCTGGCGGGCCACGGCCCAACTGTTTATGTTGGGATGTATATATGCTAATCGGCGCGAGAACTTTGATTGCGCGATTCAAGATTGCTTGTTTCTTCGTTTCCTTCATTACTACGTAGTAAGACGTACCTCGGGTAGATGGCGCTGTAGTGTGGTTCTGTTTTGCGCAGTATTTGGAAGTCGCCACAGGAATTAATAATATAGAGTAATAATATAATAATAACATATTTCCAAACAAAGAACTTAGTACTAAATTTCTTTGTTTGGAAATATATTATTATTATTTTGGTGATTTCTTTTTTCTCAGCTTGCGCTGGAAGTATGTAAGTGGTATTTACGGACTAAGTCATATAAATGTCACGGTTTTATATTATCATATTATTACTCTCACACTCTCACAGAGTGTCACCGATTCATCACGTGGATATCGTAAGGGAGCAAACTATGGAGAACAACTACCGTGTGAGAGCCACGCTTCGGCTAGAATGGGCCGGCTCGACCGGAGTGATACCACGGCCTCACAGAAAACAGGAGTGAAATAGTGCTTGCGCTGTGTTTCACCGAGTGAGTGAGGATACCGAAGGCCCATACCCAATCCCCATACCCCTACCTCCCCCCGTCCCCTACCCCTACTTCCCCCCATCCCCCTACCCCTACCTCTCCCCCCAAAAGGCCGGCAACGCACTTGTGACGCTTCTGGTGTAGCAGGTGTCCATGGGCGGCGGTAATCTCTTACCATCAGGCGATAAGTCTGCTCGTTTGCCCGCCTATTCCATAAAAAAAAACAAGTACTGAGACAAGGGAAGAAAAACCTAGAACAGACTATGCCAATCCGTCTAGCTAGCGTGGTATAGTAGATTTCCTTTCCAAGAAGTATCTTATGTTCAGCAGTTCACTATAAAAGGCTATTGACTATTTGACAATAAATAAGTTTAAAAACAAACTAGGCACCGAGCTCAAGACTTTAGTGCAATAAAACTTTCATCGAACAGTAGGAAGCTCACTTCCACTTCAGTTTTCTCCATTTGCTAAGTGTTATGATGCCAAATAGAAATGGTGTACTTAAACTTATAGTCGCTGAAAAACACGTCATTACTTACGAGCACACACCATTCACCACCACGTTCATCACTGAAATATTAACACCATACTATACTATCACCTTATTCTTAAAATAAAGACAGAAAAATAATATTTATAAAAAAATAAACCACTAATGTAAGTGTGATTTAAACTCTTTTGGGTTGTTGATGTATGAAACTCTTTTTATTTTAACAGGTCCAAAAAGAGGAATACCACACCTGCGGTACCTTGATGTTCAAGTCAACTGTATCTTCTTCTGTGATGAGACTACATTTATTTACATCTAATATAAATGATTCTAGTAAACAAATATTGGAATTACCATGAAGGACTACTAATTAACCTATTAGGGCGACTTGCACAACGTTCGACTTAAATAGCTATTAAACAAAATTAGTTAAATGCAATTGAACGCATAAACACGTTTAGCTTAAACAGATTTAGCGCCCTCTTGCACAATGATGACAGCAGGTAAATTTAGTTAAATATGCTAAGATTGGTAAGGGATAGCGCGCCGGCGCGCCCTGCGAGTGTGGATGAAACGGCACTATCCTAGTGTTGCGCCTACACACACGCACGTGTTAAACACGTTTAGCGCCGCCAAATAGCCGAGTTTCGATGTTTAACTTCGACAGTTCAGCAAAAAATTGATCGTTGTGCAAGATGCCAATTGTGTTTAACCTTTTTAAACGCATTTAGTATGTCTTAAATGTATTTAAGCTATGTCATGCAAGTGGCCCCTAAACTCTGTATTATGTAATATTTAGTTAGTAAATCAGGTACATCATCGAAATGAAACGAAGCCATAATATGAAAGAAAATATTTAGCCACAATATTTGTAGTTAACTACCTACTCTAAAGCCCTATTACACTGGTTACAAATAAGATCCGGATTATCTGACAGATGATTTGATAGAATTTATATAGAAGATACGTCAAATTATCTGCCAGATAAGCTATTCAAAACTTATCTGTAACCATTGAACAGAACCCAAGTAAAATTAAGTTATAGTAGGTACCGTGGTAGTATTACAGTAGTTTAATATTACAATGGATGAATCCCCCTATAGTTCATATATTAATTCAGTTTTTTTGTTTATGAATAAGCTGGATGTTGATTATTTTTTTAAAGTTTAAGGACTATGAAAAATATTTGATAATAGGTGGTTGGATTATTAATTCTAAAAGTATTTGAGAACTAATCTAAAGAGTTTTATTAGAACAAATCTGGAAAATCTTCTTTCTAAGTAAAGGACCATGTCCAGACAGGAACTATCAAAGTCTGTTCATAGTGATGATAATATCAGGGCTTTACAGGTCTTTTGAATTTAGTAGAGTCACACCGATCTCAGCACGAACGGGCCGTCGGTACTACCCTCGCACAGAAGATCAACGCAAAATGACAGCGTTCGTGCTGTCGTGTTTCGTTGGTGAGTGCGCAGATCACGTAGAATAGTCATTTTGGCAGGCCCATACAAAAAAATACACACAAGAGTAATAAGTTAATTAATGTAATGAGTATTACTATAATATAAAGGTACCGTAAGAGGAGTAATACAAGATAAAACTTAGTTTTAACTAAATGTTACAGTTTTGCACAAAAAAAAAAGATCGCTAATTCACCAGTTCTATGTCACACCGAGAAAGGCTGTTATTGATGATGATGTCATACCGAAAATATTACAAGAAACTTCTTTTGTATTTAAATATTTTGAATTTGTATTGTATTGACGTAATTGGCGTACGTTTATAAGCAAAAATCACTGAAAACACAATAATAAAAATATGAAAAGAGTTTTGTTTTGTTTGTGTTCCATCTTAATTTTAGTCAAAACCAGTCAAAATCTTCCTTAAACCAATATGAAACTGAAAGATGAATCCTATGTTATAGAAACTTCACAAACACAATGTAACAATAACAAGCTAAAATTAAAAAAAACCCCGTACGCAAATACTTAATCGAGTAATCATACGCCAAAAATGCCTTACATCATTTTGGAAAAGAGCTGTAGAAATTATTATTTTTACGGGAATTAACGCGATCACTTATTTCAAGGTATTACATACCTCTGTTTTGCCTGACGTTTCGACCAGGTTGCACTGGCCGTGGTCATAGGCTGACTGTATAAGTACCTTGAAATAAGTGATCGCGTTAATGCCCGTAAAAATAATAATTATTACATCGTGGAACGCGAAAGTTTAAAAGTTAGTAAGAGCTGTAGAGTATCCTCTTACACTGCTGGACCGATATTATCCAAACATAGCTAAGAACCACCGCAAGGAAACTGGCTTTCAAATGAAAAGAACCGCATCGAAATCGGTTAACCCGTTTGATAGCTACGATGCCACACACACACACACACAAACAGACAGACATCGACGTCACACCTAAAAAAACCCGTTGGGGTTAAAAATAAGGTATTAAGGTTTAACATAACTTGCATTTAACCACGTTCCTGAACATTAAACCTTAATCTCTGTGGCAGATGGGTACGAAACTGATGAAGTAACTTTGAACATGCGATTTTATTTTGTATCACCTATTTTCATTCTTTATATACTAGTTTTATCACATATGAAGTGCAATATGTACTTCGTAAGTTTTATAATGACACGAGCCATATCTTTCTCAGATTTCAAGCTATATTTTAAGGACTAGAAGTGAAAATGTCATATTTAACTACTGCATAAGTTTACTCTACAGTGTCTATCGTCCCTTTTTACCCATCTTCAAATAAGAAACTTCACTTTGCCTGTATCTTTCTTGATTATGTTTAACAACATTTTCACTTGTTGCAAACCGATTTTAAAATTATTTTACAAGCTTTTAATTAACACGCAATGTATGTATGTATGTTAGGGTGGAATCTTGAAACTCAATTTTGAAGCAGATATCTTCAAACCGATTTTGCTGAAATTTTGCGAGGATATGTATACAGCGTGACAATACAATATTATAATGACATGGAGCTAGAAGGTGGCCATAAAAACTCTGTAAAGAAACGTCGCAACACCATCGAGTTTGGACTCGTTTGATTCGTCTCGACGAGTACTATTCTTTAGGGCATTCCAATAAATGCTTGTTTTTAAAAAAGTTTTTTTAAATAATTTTTTAGATTAATTTTACAGTAAATACATCGATATCTATCAAGATTTGGGTGTATTTTTGCCCCGTTACAATATGTAAAAAGTAAATTAGCCACGTACCTACATACACATGTACATCTTCGACATATAGGATTTATCTATCTATCTATACTTATAATAAAAATGTAACAGGTCAAATTCTGTACATGGAAGATATTTAGGAAATTTTTTTTGGAGGACTCTACTCTGCCTGATGGAAAGCATAAGCAGAATCCAAGAGTGGCGGTCACCATACTCACTGCGGATGCAGACAATGCAGTATGGCAACCCACACCATGGCGGCCTAGTGATGCTGCTGCATCTTTTAGTCTAGTCAACAAGTGGAACTTGTCGACTAGACTATTTGAGCCTGTTATCGATACTGAAACCAAAACTATTTTTTTTTTCATTTTTGTCTGTCTGTCTGTCTGTCTGTATCTTGGCGCATCACGCCGAAACTACTGAATGAATTCAAATGAAACTTGGCATGGTTTGAGTTGATACTACGAGGTAGGACATAAGATACTTTTTATCCCGAAATTCAGCACGGTTTCCTGGAGAGAGGGGATGAAAGTTAAAATATGTAATTAGTTGTAATTCAATAACACATAGTCCGATTTTATTCGTTATTTTTTTATTAGAAAGAAAAAAAAAGATAACGGGAAAAGTTTCTTTTTTTTGTCCGCGACTGTACACTGCCTGTGGGAAGCTGAGACAGAAATGTAAATAAGGCGGTACGAAGTTCGCCGGGTCAGCTAGTTATATATAAATCCTTTACCTTCAAGAACTTTTGCCCCTACACTTAGAGGTTCAATTCACTTGCTATTGAAACATCAGTTGGCCTAATTATCTCAGGTCTAAATGGGCCATATTCTTTCACTAAGAAATTCTGTTTACTGCAGGAAGTACGGATTGTATCTTACTTTGAAACAAGTAAGTACCGTGACGCATAGTTAATTACTAATGGTAATGAAAGGTCTTCAAAAAAATTGATTAGGTACCAAATTGTCTATTTTGGTGTCGCGACGGATGTACGCTTTAATTTCCATAGACAATCAGATTACCATTAATTTAGGTGACTGTGTTTGATTTTTTTAAGTCTTGTTTGTAATTATTGAGATAATGAGATACATTGCAAGGAGGGTGGCCATGCATAAAAGGAATGTTTCAATTCAAAATCGAAAGTTATTATGTATGAAGAAATCTAATTGGACTGTTGTATCAAACCTATCGCTATCCATTGTTGAACGAAGGTTTCCACCAAAGAACCTATCCCGGTCTTGGGCGGTCCGCATCTTTCTTCAAATCATCGGTCCATCGTGCCACAGGGTGCCCTACACTACGTTTACTCGCCCTAATCGCAATCTCCACTCTAAGAATTTCGGCTCCAGCGACTATGACTCCAACAGGAACTTTGAAAGAAGTCTATGTTTAGCAAGTGCAAAGGGATGATGCCGATGATGATGAATCATTTTTTTCATATTTCTGCGGTGATGGTTAAAGAATACGGAATATCGCCACCCTTATTCATCCTGTAGGTCATGAGCCGACTAAGAGAGCAAACTAAGCAGAACAACAGCACTACAAAAAGAAGGAAAACTTGATAAAAGCCCTATACCAAAGCAACTGGCTACCGTGACAGTAGGATAATATCTTCGTTATAAGAAGAGACTTGTTTGATGAGGAAACATTTATTTTCATTGTCGTCGTCATCACCTCAATGGGCTCACGATGAAGCGATATATTGGAATCGGACCGACCAAGACGGTGTTACGTTAAGTAGGTATAAGTGTACTCAGGTAAAATATCGCCATGGACAGCCACACCATTGAGTGTAAAAGGCCTTGCTCTCCTTTCAGTTTAGATAGGCGCCCGCGGAAATTCGCCAATCTATTTACATATTAAATAGTACTTTTGATCGATTATTTTATCGACTTTTTGATCGGTTATTAGATCGATATTATTTTTGTATTTTTAATCGATTGAAAAACCCTGTTTAACACTAGTTTTTAATAAGGCCAATCACTCCGTTAGAGCCACCACATGTGTGCACAAGCCTTTTTTCAAGTTTATTATATTAGTAGAGATAATATAGATTACGTTAAATCAATTTAAAGATACTTCCAAACGGTTTCATAGTCCAATAAACAATCACAGATTAATATCAATCTTTACGTGTCAGGAGCTTATCAGCACTTGGTGAGCACGATGTCTGGAAATTTACTACTTACCGTACGAGCAGCTTGCATGAACCGAAGTTGATAAGCACCTGTTTGAGTTGATAGTCCAACGCCCTGATTGTCACGTTTTTTAAAGCATGCGCATTCTCTTCACAATGGAAAAGAAAAAAAGAAAATTCTCTATTCGGTTGTATTTGAACTACTTCGTTTATGATCAGGTTTGATTGTTTAAATTTTGAATCTGATCAAAAAGGTTTTGTGTAGGTCAATTATTGATCGATGACGAATTAAGAATAAATAGTATCAACACTAGAAGAATCTGCAGATTTGCCCTCCGATATCATAAAAGTCCTACATCAGCATAAATGTGTTTTGCGTAACGCATTTTAGGGGTTTTTAAATAACACTATTCTTCGTCATTTACATGACAATGTAGAGCTCTTTTAGTTATTAGTGTTATTTAAAATGTATTTTCTTTATTCTAATGGCAATGTGCACTGCTAGATTTCTTATCATATTGTGAATTTATTAAAATTATTTGTAGTTATATTTCGCCCCAACTACTTATCGACTAAGATCTCATAAGTAATATTTGATTAAAATAAATAAAATTAAAAAGCTTTTTAAAAACAACCTTTTACTGGAATGCCTCGAGACGAATCAAACCAGTCCAAATTCGATGATGTTGCGACGTTTCTTTACAGATTTCCTATGGCCACCTTCTAGCTCCAGCATCAGATCAGCTCCATGTCATTATAATATTGTATTGTCATGCTGTATCTTGCAAATTTTCAGCAAATTCAGTTGAAAATATCTGCTTGAAAATTGAGTTGCAAGATTCCACCCGAAGATACAAGCATACATAATCATATGTACATACATTGCAAGTTAATAAAAAGCTTGTAAAATCCTTCAAGTGCGTGTCATTCGCGTTATGCTATAATTTATTAATACTTATTTTAAACAAGTAAAACCTGCACTTTATATCTTGCTAGGTGATCCGTCGAAATAAAAAATACATACATTCTTGTCCTTCTCTTACTTTATCCTCATGAAGAGAAGCTTGTCAGTAACAAAATCACTGCACTCTACATTAAATCAATTATTTTAAAATTTGCAACCTTTACTTATTTCAATAGGCCGATATTTATCTACGTATCGACTCAAGGTTAAAGATAACAGTATTTACCATTAATCGATAAGATAAATAAAAATTTAATATCATTATTATAATTCAAACTAATGTAACACATGAAAATTAAATTATATGTCTGTACGTTACATTGTGTACGATTTCATACTTACCGTTAGAGGGCCTTGCTATAGCACATATGCAGTCGGCTAGTTCTGCCGGAGTGATAATGGTATCAATCCGGCCAGTGATATAACCGTGGGAGGCGTGGCTCTCCCACGCTCGGCATGAACGGGCCGGCTCGACCGGAGTGATACCACGGCCTCACATGAAACCGGTGTGAAATAGCGCTTCCGCTGTGTTTCACCGAGTAAGTGAGGATACCGGAGGCCCATACCCCAACCCCTTCCCACATCTCTTTCCCCATCCCCCAATGGTCGGCAACGCACTTGTGACGCCGCTGGTGTTACGGGTGTCCATGGGCGGCGGTAATCGCTTACCGTCAGAAGATACGTCGGCGCGTTTGCCACCTATACAAAAAACAAATGTTATAATTTACGATGAGGTGAACCTCCTTTCTAAGGAGGGGTCTCCTAAGAAGTATCTCCAGGAGTAGACTGTTATAGGTTGTTGTAAAATAATGATTTCCTTGTTTTTGCACAGAGTGAGTAAGGTTTTTTTTTTTTTTTTTTTTTTTTTTTTTTTTATGTTTGGCCTGCCAAAATGACTCTACTCTGCCTGATGGAAAGCATTAGCAGAATCCACGAGTGATGGCCACCATACTCATTGCGAATACAGCAATGCAGTATGGCGACCCACACTATGGCGGCCTAGTGATGCTTGTGCATCTTTTAGTCTAGTCAACAAGTATGGAACTTGTTGACTAGACTAATTGGGCCTCCGGTCTCGCACTCACCAACGAAACACGACAGCACAAACGCTGTCATTTTACGTTGATTTTCTGTGCGAGGGTAGTACCGCCCCGGTCGAGCCGGCCCATTCGTGCTGAAATCAGCGTGGCTCTACTACCTACGCCTACTCTACTAGGTTGCCGGAGGCCCAACTATCATGATCATCAACAGCCATTAATAGTCTACTGCTGGACATAGGACTCTACGTAGGATTAATTTCGGGATCAATAATTTCTCAAACAATTAACAAATTATATTTATGAAACTCTACAAAAAAAAAGGATTTTGTTTTTTTTATGTATAGGCCTGCCACAATGACTGCTCTCAAGCATAGCATGGTGTCCACCACTCTTGGATTCTGCTCTCAAGCATAAGCAGAATCCAAGGATGGTGATCACCATATTCATTGCGAATGCAGACAATGCAACAATGCAGCATGGTGACCCACAGTATGGCGGCCTAGTGATGCTTCTGCATCATTGGGCCTCCGGTCTCGCACTCACCAACGAAACACGACACCACAGAACGAATGCTGTCATTCTATGGTGATGTGCGAGGGTAGCACCGCCCCAGTCGAGCCGGCTCATTCGTTCATGCTGAAATCAGCGTTGCTGTACTTAGATCTGCATTGTAATCAGACAAAAACAATGAGTATTCATCAATAAATCCTCTACAAAAGAAAAAAAAAAAGAATAAAATCAGAAAATCTAATTTATAAAAATTAAAAAAAATCTTTCTCTTGATTCTATTCTATATAACAAACCTGGAGAAAAAAATCTGCTAGAATACGATCTAGAAGATTATACGCAAACAAACTCATAGGCGCCAGGTTGTTTTCAAGTAGCCTTCACAATTAAAAAAATAATTCCTTTTACGTGATACACATAATGATTATACCTAATTAAGAGTTTAACATCTAATCTTATTGCCATTCTTATCACAATCAGGAAGTATTTTTTCCACGCAGATATTTTAAAACTACTTAAAGTAGTGTTTAGGAAACTAAGGATATTATAATGGGATAATTTTACTTTTTAAGTCTAGGAAGTGGAAAGAGGTTCCTGTTAGAGTCCTGCTTAAGTGAGAGTAGACATAGCAAGTTAGGCGATTTCGATTACCACCTACAATAGCTAAAAGTATGATAAAACCAAGATTATTTTTAACTCTTCATAAAAGAAGGAGGTTCTCAATTGGACCATACCTATTTTTTTTATGTGTGTTCGCAGATAACTTCGTCGTTTATGAACCGATTTTAATGATTTTAACCGACTTCCAAAAAGGAAGAGGTTCTATGTTCCACTGTATGTATATTTTTTTTATGTATGTTCAGCGATTACTCCGTCAATTGTGGACCGATTTTGAAAATTATTTTTGTATTCAAAAGGGTATGCTCTCGAGGTGGTCCCATTGCCACCATATCAGGATCTGATGATGGGATCCCAAGTAAATCGAAAAAAAAAGAAAAAGAGAAACTCTCATTTTTTATAGGCACATACTATGTTTTTCGTATATTTTCTGAAATAACACCGGTATTTGCGTCTGGTTGTCATCATTTTATGATGATGAGCTGATGATGTAAGGTACAACTCCTTAACGGTTAGGAGTTGGAGGATAAGTCTTTAAATATCATATGTATGTATGTTACCTTTAGTCGTATTCTTTAAAATCATTTAGGTAAGCTGATGATGGAAGGTGGGAGGTACAACTCCTCAACAGTTAGGAGTTGGAGGATAATTCTTTCAATTTCAGACGTATCTAAAGACCTTCAGTCGTATAATTTCAAGTTATTTAGGTGAGCTGATGATAGAAGGTTAAACTCTTCAATAGTTGCGGATTAGAGGATGATTTTAATATTAAACGTACGTATATACCTGAATTTGTATTCTTGATGAAGATGATGAAATTGATGAAATAGTTCAACTTACTACTAACCTACGATTGTTTGCACTAAAAACTGAAAAATAAAAACGACCTCAAACAGATTCTAGGTACCTAGCACACATTATAATACTACTATTTTAATGAATAAAGAATTAGGTATAGGCAATTTATGAAGAACCAGTTCATTTTACGCTTTTTAGTGTTTTTTGGCAGAGAGTTTTCGTTGCATGTTTTTTGGAAGTCGTTTTTTTTTTAATGGAAAGGAGTTATCCCAGCGGTGATAACATGATAAGGACACTGATCTGATGATGGCGTCCAAGAGAAATCGAGCCGAACCTTGAAGTCGGTTTATTTTGTAACCGACTTCCGAAAAGGAGGAGGTTCTATGTTCCACTGTATGTATTTTTTTTTTTTTTTTTTTTTATGTATGTTCACTGATTACTCCGTCAGTTGTGGACCGATTTTGAATTATTTTTTTTGTATTCGAAAGGGTATGCTTCCGAGGTGGTCTCATTGCCAGCATATCAGGATCTGATGATGGGATCCCAGGGAAATCGAGGGAAACCCTCATTTTTTATAGGCACATACTATGTTTTTCGTATATTTCCTGAAATAACACCGGTATTTGCGTCTGGTTGTCATCATTTTATGATGATGAGCTGATGATGTAAGGTACAACTCCTTCACGGTTAGGAGTTGGAGGATAAATCTTTTAATATCATATGTATATATGTTACCTTTAGTCGTATTCTTTCAAATTATTTAGGTAAGCTGATGATGGAAGGTGGAAGGTACAACTCCTCAACGGTTAAGAGTTGGAGGATAATTCTTTCAATTTCATATGTATCTAAAGACCTTCAGTCGTATACTTTCAAGTTATTTAGGTGAGCTGATGATAGAAGGTTAAACTCTTCAACAGTTAGGGATTAGAGGATGATTTTAATATTACACGTACGTATAGACCTTAATTTGTATTCTTGATGATGAAATTTGATGAAATAGTTCAACTTACTACTGACCTACGATTGATTGCACTAAAAACTGAAAAATAAAAACTTTTTATAAAAAAAAAAACGACTTCCAAAAAAACATCCAACGAAAACTCTCTGCCAAAAAAACACTTAAAAGCGTAAAATAAACTGGTTCTTCATAAATTGCGTATACCTAATTCTTTATTCATTTAAATAGTAGTATTATAATGTGTGCTAGGTACCTAAAATCTGTTTGAAGTCGGTGCTAAGCCAAAAAGAATACAAACGAACAATTACAAAAGTCTAAGCGATAGTCACTTGGCACCGACTTCAAACAGATTCTAGGTACCTAGCACACATTATAATACTACTATTTAAATGAATAAAGAATTAGGTATACGCAATTTATGAAGAACCAGTTTATTTTACGCTTTTAAGTGTTTTTTTGGCAGAGAGTTTTCGTTGGATGTTTT
This sequence comes from Diaphora mendica, assembly GCA_949125395.1. Lineage (NCBI taxonomy): Eukaryota > Metazoa > Arthropoda > Insecta > Lepidoptera > Erebidae > Diaphora > Diaphora mendica. The sequence goes on from OX421314.1 coordinate 27,466,891, forward strand.
TTTGTTTGATAAAATTTTACTTGTGTTCTGTGCCGTCCGTTTTTAAAGGACAACTTCCGCACTAGAAATATAATCTGTCAAGAGGGATAGTTTACAAACATTGAACACGGATAAAACACTTGTTTGATTCACTTAGTATCCAAACTAGGTATATCTACGACGATTAGATTAATGGGATATTAACGAAAATAACATCGGTAGAGAGAGGTGGCTGCTTCAACCACTAAAGTTGAGACGGCCACGTCTCTCTCTCTCTCTCTCTCTCACCTTGGTAATTTGTGATTCGATTCCGATATCCACATGTGATAATCTTTTGTGTGATCCACAATTGTTTTCCTGAGCCTGTGTGTTCTTTGTGTTCGTTTCATCACATCACATCACACTAATATATAAAGGCGAATGTTTGTGAGTGTGTATGTATGTTACTTCTTCACGCAAAAACTACTGAACGGATTTGGATGAAACACTACAGTAATATAGCTTACACATCAGAATAACACATAAGCTACTATTTGCCGCTATAACCGACCTACACGCGGGCGGAGCCGCGGGAAACAACTAGTGTATATTTATAAAGTCTTTTACGACATCTATACTAATATTATTAACGCGAAAGTTTGTAAGTATGGATGTTTGTTACTCTTTCACACAAAAACTAATGAACGGATTTGGATGAAACTTTACAGTAATATAGCTTATACACCAGAATAACACATAGGCTACTATTTACCGCGATATCTGACATACGGGCGGAGCCGCGAGCTAAAACTAGTAGGATATATTCCTAATGCAGGAGTTGTATTTTTAAAATGGACCCAGAGAACACCGAGAATTAACTTAAAAGCCATACAAAGAAAAAAATTACATGCTCATTTTACAAACAATTGTCTTGACCAGGACTGGAATCCACAACCTCTTCTGTCTCAGAATCACGAACCAGTCGAGAAACAGCCCCGTCTTGTCAACCGGCCAGTTATCATTGATATCTGGATTATGCATAATCTTGGCGCGATATCCACAAAATGTATTGAACAGGTTTCAACTAGTTCTATATTCAACAAATGAATCACTATTTATTAATATTATTATCTTTACACGTAAAATAGAAAAGATATGGTTGGAATGCAGTCCGTATTAACGTCAATGGCGTGAAGAGACATTGTTTACTAAAATAATGATTTAGCTGTACCTAAACTAATATTTATGAGGTATACGTGAATTTGCTTGTTCGGGGCTATCTCGGAAATTACTGATTTGAAATGAGAAGTTAATTCGGTTTTGGATAGCCCTTTTATCAAGAATGGATATAGATTATATTTTGTCATCTTGCATACTAATATCAGCAGAGTATCAATGAAAAAAATAATTTTAGAATTTCGCAACGTCAACATATACCCTCACATGATATTTGTTGTACAGCGGGACCTATTCACGATAAATTTATTTAAAATTTCTATATCACCCAAAGGATAAATAAGGATGGTAGAGAATTGGGCATTAAGACCGCCGATGTACATGTGTGCATAAAGTTTTAAAAAAAAAAAAAAAAAAAAAGGGTATCGTCAGTTTTTAAATCATTTTATCGCGAATAAGTCCCACTGTCAAACAGCAACACGCGGACTGGAGAGAAGTACCCATAGCGTTTTTTTCCGATACAAACAATCCCACCAAAAACATTTTCATGTAAAATGTTGCCAAGACGACTGCATATGGCTTACCCTGTGAAAAAGATATCAGATCTCATGTAGAGCCAAGCTTCTGAATCTACATGCCCTAACTCTACCAACCCTAACTTAACAAAATCTACATCTCAGTAAAAACGTATGGCTTCGCCGTTTCGCTACCGTCACTAAGGCGAAACGAACGCCTTTTGTGTTATGCGAATATTTAGTTTATGAAGTAACGAAACTAAATATTCAACTCAACAAAAAAAACAGCTTTCTAGCACTTCAGGAAGTACCCTAACAGTTTTGATGATCATCAGAGTGTCAGTGACAAAATCGGTGTTTTCAGATATCAATAAAATCAATAAAAAGATATCAGAGCTATGCAATTGAAACTTTGTAAGTTTAAGTAATTATTAAATATATTATTCACATCATATCCTGAGAATTTGAACGATCTGGTATATTGGAAACCAAAGTAATGAGGGTTCAAAAAAACGACGAAACACTTCGAGAAAAGGTAGGTAGTGCCCTTACGCTACGCTTGGCTCGTCTTGGCGGGGACACAACCGTGCCCCCAAATCTGTTAATTATTGCGAGCATCAATCTTCAAACATACACATATTAGGTTCATATACGAAAACAATCGCCTGTCACTACGAATTTAGATACAGATAACAATTAAAACAAAACATACACAATTTCACACATACACAGAAACTCATTCTGTGTCTTATTAGTGGAAAGGACAAAAAAATATTCCTTTCGAGAAATGCAGTTGACCGGGTCAATTAGTTAGTTATAAAATGTGTTCAAAAAGATGATTTATAGACACCTAACAACTATGTCAACTCAATACTTACATATGTAATTTATTAATGAACTGAATATATGTTAACAGTACTGAATCATCGTTTAATATTTCTTACTTTGTCATCACGGACACTTTGTTTTGACACCGTAAAAAGGTATTGCACTCTAAGGTAAAATAAAAAAGTCATTCGGCAAAAATGTGGCAAACTGCAGACTCGACAGAAAACACCCCTCGTCTTTAGAAAAGTGTCAGAAATTTCGGTCGTTGATGTTCACTTAATGAATGAAGTTATCAGATAAACGAAGCCAAGCACGAAATATATAAAGGCATTTGGTCTAGATATAGTAGTTTGGGTGGTTGGTCGTAGTAGTGGGTGAAACATATATATTTTCACCGATTCGTCGTAGGACACGGAGGACTACTAGATGGGTGATTCTTTGAGGCTACTGAATATTTTCTTCTACTTAATGTTTACATGAGTAGTACAAGATAAAGAGAAATCCTTCGACTTATTATACGATACCTTTAATTTTAATTTAATTACCTATTATTTTCTCGATCTCCTGACTACTTAAACCATGCAGTTGATAATAATGGAGTTTTCACCATGAGTTAGGCAAAGAGAAAGATTTATAACCATACAAATATAATAAATTTTAAAGTAACTCTGTATCTGTCTGTATTTTGCGCTTTCACGGTCAAACCAATGTACCGATTTCAATGAAATTTCGCATGGAGATATGTTGATTCTTGAGAATAGACACTGGCTATTCTTTTGGGCGATAACTCACATATACGCGGGCTGCAAAAGCTAGTATGAAGTAAAACATGATTAAGTGGAACAAATGAATATTTTACAAATTTTTGTGAATACAACACGGAGGCCTCGCGAATTGCTTAGTAGTTTAACAAAGTAATATTTTAAACAAAATGATCTGTTTTCGCAATGCATTTTTCAATCCAATCACTTGTAAATAACTCGCATTCAACATTATAAAATAAAATCAAGACACTTATGATTAATTTCATTTTTATTCATTCATATACAAATGTATATTTATTCCTATACAGAGAATCCGTTCCACATTCAGACATATTCATAAGTTTATACTTTTAAACATAATACTCTGTGTAACTACGTGAAAACAACCAAAAAAAAATTCAAGTGATTTATCTAAAAATGACAAATTAACAAACAAATTTCTATTTTTTGCGGTAAAGTTTGAGGTAAGGTTATTCCATGCTAGCAGACCTCGGCATTCGGTGTTTGCGTTTCAAATATTGTGCACGCTATTTTCCACAAAGAATCTTTTAAAATACTAGTGTATAAAAATTTGTGTTGGTCATCATGTCTTTGAAACAGCAGAAAGAAGATGTCAGTATATTTTCTTTTTTACTTATCAATATTTTAAAGACGATAACTTACTTTTTATAACTTTAAAGCTGTTTTTTTCGTACTTTTTATTTTATTACTTTTTAAACAAATGACGAGTGACGTTTATTAACAGTGAAGTGCGTATAGTAATTAGTATGGTATAGTATTATGGTACAGGTTTTATCTAATTTGTGAGCACACGATCGTGCGTGAGATGTATCTAGTACCTTAAAGCCGAGTCTCCACAGAACAAAAGTTGTCAACTTTTGTGTTGTCAACACGTGTTGGTGATAAAAGTTTCTGTAAAGTCGAGTCTCCACCGAACCAAAGTTGGCAACTTTTGTGTTGTCCATATTTTTTTGTGTTGTCAAATTTCGGTGGAGACGCGCCTTTAAACAAGCAATTCTTGTATGTATATATATAATCTGAATCTCGGAAACGGCTCCAACGATTTTTCGATGGATTTCGGGGGCGATAAATCGATCTAGCTAGGATTCATTTTTAGAAAATTTACCAAAATAAAAACACTGTTGTCATTGAGATTATAATAATCTAATTGTTTACTATTCAGTTGACATTAAATACTAAGTTCCAGATTTTTTTTTATGGAATAGGCGGGCATACGTATCGCCTGATGGTAAGCGATTACCGCCGCCCATGGACACCTGCAACACCAGAGGCGTCACAAGTGCGTTGCCGGCCTTTGGGGGGTAAGAGGGGGATGGGGGAGAAAGGGGGAGGGGTTAAGGTATGGGCCTCCGGTATCCTCACTCACTCGGTGAAACACAACGCAAGCACTGTTTCACACTGCTTTTCTGTGAGGCCGTGGAATCACTCCGGTCGAGCCGGCCCATTCATGCCGAAGCGTGGCTCTTCCACGGTCATTTGGGATAATAGTCTTTCTTCTAATTTTAATTGACCTGAAGGAAAGACAATCCACACTTACATACTGTACGTTTACATGGTTAAAGCGCTGCACTCATTTCAATGAAATTTGTAATGGAGATGCTTTGATTCTTGAGGAAGGATATAGGCTACTTTTTACTACGATTCTTCTTCTTTTGATGAACTGGCAACCAGCCGGATCTCTTGGATAAGCTATTTCTGCCAATGTCAAGTAATAGGTCTTTACCTATGAAATTGCCGTTTTGTATGCAATAAGTGAAAGTACTTATTTTTTCAAACTTTTTTATTTCTGTTATTCTAAGTAATCACCCATGCAATCGACGCATCTTCAGCAGTCTTCGTCGTGATGAAATTAGTGATAAAAAATATAAAAAATGTGGATGAGATGAAATGGGGACCGTCTTCCGAAAAAACAAAAAACGATCTCCTTTTACAACGATGACCGACATTTTTTTTTTTTTTATGTATGGCTCGCCAAAATGACTCTACTCTGCCTGATGGAAAGCATAAACAGAATCCAAGAGTGTCAGTCACCATACTCACTGCGAATGCAGACAATGCAGTATGGCGACCCACACCATGGCGGCCTAGTGATGCTTCTGCATCTTTTAGTCTAGTCGACAAGTATGGAACTTGTTGACTAGACTATTTGGGCCTCCGGTCTCGCACTCACCAACGAAACACGACAGCACGATCGCTGTCATTTTACGTTGATTTTCTGTGCGAGGGTAGTACCGCCCCGGTCGAGCCGGCCCATTCATGCTGAAATCAGCGTGGCTCTACTACCTATAAATATACGCGGTCGGAAAAGTTCTATCACAAAGACATTGATTAAAGTTCGTTCGAAAATCAAATCAAACAAAATATATTAAAACTGTTATAGAAAACAGAACTCGAATTGAGATCTTTAAAAAGTCGAATAAAATAAAAAACTCAAAAGAGAAATCCTGTCGTGAAAGGAAACAATATCAGATATTGTTATTATTATCATAAGTAGCTATTTGGCCGGCACCTAAATGGCCGGTATTTTTTTTTTTGGTAGATTTCCTAGAAATGAATCCTAGCTAGATCGATTTATCGCCCTCGAAACTCCCTGCATTTCAAATTCATATTATATAACTGGCTCACCCGGCGAACTTCGTACCGCCATATTTACATATCTGTCTCAGCTTCTCACAGGCAGTATACAGTCGCGGACAAAAAAAAATGGACTTTTCCCGTTATCTTTTGTTTTTTTTCTTTCTAGCAAGAAAAAATTATGAAAGAAATCGGACTATGTGTTATTGAATTACAATTAAGTACATATTTTGACTTTCATCCCCTGTCTCCAGGAAACCGTGCTGAATTTCGAGATAAAAAGTATCCTATGTCCTACCTCGTAGTATGAACTCAAATCATGCCAAGTTTCATTTGAATCCATTCAGTAAACTATTGCTACACTTTGTATAGTCTAGTATTAGCTTTATCTTCATCAGCTCAGCATAATTAGTGTAGCATGTGGGCGTCCTACGCTATGTTTGCTAAGACGCGGTGTTCATTCTAGAACTCTTCTACCACAACGATTGTCAGTTCTACGACTATGACCAGTCTTGCAATAATTTTTTTTTTTTTTGGATAAATAAACTTTATTAATTTTTTGAGAATATTTACGTTGAAAGGTTTAAAAATATGGTAAAATTAACAACATTTTTTTTGCATTTTCCACTATCAGTCCTGCAATTTTACATAGGTAAACATTTATTAATCTAGCACCAAAATCAAGTTACCTTCGGGAAATTACTTTGCCCAATTTATTCATGACTAGCTGACCGGGCGAACTTCGTACCGCCATATTTACATATCTGTCTCAGCTTCCCACAGGCAGTGTACAGTCGTGGACAAAAAAAAAGACTTTTCCCGTTATCTTTTATTATTTTTCTTTCTAGTAAAAAAGAATGAATGAAATCGGACTATGTGTTATTGAATTAGAACTAAGTACTTATTTGACTTTCATTCCCTCTCTCCAGGAAACCGTGCTGAATTTCGGGATAAAAAGTATCCTATGTCCTACCTCGTAGTATGAACTCAAATCATGCCAAGTTTCATTTGAATCCGTTCAGTAGTTTCGTCGTGATGCGCGGCCAAGATACAGACAGACAGACAAAAATGAAAAAAAAAATGTTTTGGCTTCAGTATCGATTATAGAGAGCCCTCCAAAAAAATTTTTCAAAATATCTTTAATGTACAGAATTGGACCTGTTACATTTTTATTATAAGTATAGATAGATATTCAAGAATTGCTCGTTTAAAGATTAGATTAACCAAAATATCTATTTGACTAAAGGCACAGTTAATCACAAGCTCTTATGACTGTGTACGTAATTGAAAACAGTGACATATTCTGAAAACAAATTTAACTCTCAATTACTCTCTTTGTTAATCCCTTTATTAATGTTTTATTGTAAAAAATAATTGTTATCACCAAAAGTAATCCAACAGAAATAAAAGTGTAGCAATTAAACGGTTGGGGATTTAAACCAAGTAAACAAAACGTTGTTTAAATACATAAAATATGTATTTTAAACATTTTATCATCTTTAACTGCACCTACTTATATCCTTCCTAATATTATAAGCAATTAAAGTTTGTGAGGTTGTAGGGAATAATCACTGGATCTACTGAACCGATTTTGTAAATTATTTCACCAATAGAAAGCCACATTATTTGTCTATACACTAACCAGAAAAATGATTACCGCATTATCCGATATACGTTCGGGCCGAACCACGACCAAATTCTAGTGTAACATAATTTCTTAATTAATTCTTGAACTGGATTTTTACTCATTTTAAAAGATCAGATTATTCAGATTCACTGCGAGGACCAATGATGATACTATATAATGAAAAGGCTATTAAAATACATATTTAATAGTTTAGTAAACAATATCAAAGTCAAGGATAACGTACAGTAAGGATAGTCGTTGCAGAAATGATACAACCTAGTAATTTTAAAATATATAATTTTAAAATCTCGGTGATTTTATGGACCCTTTTATTCTTAATCGAACTAAAATATCTATACAAATAATAAAATAGTTAGAGGTCGATGTCTGTATATTAAAGATATTGAAGAAAACAATGAAGTGGGTAAAGTAACGGAACTCAAAACAACAGTTTTTAGAATTTATTACTACATAATTCCGGGCCAAAATGCCAAGTGAACCGGCCAAAATGGCCGAACCCGGATTTGTGAACTTGCAAAAAATATAGTACAAAGTAATTCATGCTTTGACCAAAACCACATTAATCATCGCAAATCTCAATGGGGTGACGGTCCCATATTTTGCAGCGGTGAAACTCGCTGAAATAAAGACCTCATCTTCTAATTCTGGGGAGACACTCAAAAACTGGCAACACACTCGTAACTCTTGGGCTGCAAGAGTCTATGGATACTAATAGTGATTTACAGTCGGTATTTGATTTTTTTATTTATAGATCATCACATCACATCTAAATATTTTCAATACAATAACTAAATACAAAAATTTACATACGATAATCATGCGCAAACGAAACGTCTGAAGGGCAAAATAATAAAGCACGAGATTGCGGGAGTCAGCTAGTACTTAAATAAATAAACTTCAAACACCTTAAGCGGTTTATACCGTAACAATATTGTAAATACAAATTATTAGCTCAATTTCTCATTGATATTAGCCTTGCTCAAGGTCACAATGAAACATCAACACAATGAAAAATACTTGGAATAGTTTGCGTTTCTACGAAAAATTCTCGCTCACAACGTGATAAATAAAAGTAATAAAAGGATTAACCTTGAGTTATATATTTTTATGATATACTACCATGTCTCATGGAGGGTACAGATGAAAGGTAGTAGAGCCACGCTGATTTCAGCACGAACGGACCGGCTCGACCGGGGCGGTACTACCCTCGCACAGAAAATCAACGTAAAATGACAGCGTTCGTGCTGTCGTGTTTCGTTGGTGAGTGCGAGACCGGAGGCCCAAATAGTCTAGTCAACAAGTTCCATACTTTTTGACTAGACTAAAAGATGCAGAAGCATCACTAGGCCGCCATGGTGTGGGTCGCCATGCTGCATAGTCTGCATTCGTAGTGAGTATGGTGACCACCACTCTTGGATTCTGCTTATGCTTTCCATCAGGCAGAGTAGAGTCATTTTGGCGCGCCATACATAAAAAAACCTGTAACTCAAGACTGAGAGATAGCTTGCCATTGCATCGTTTCATATTTACCCACAGTCTCAAGGGAAAAAGGTGTCTACTCCGGTATCTTATCCACTTACTATACTTCCAACTCCTCAAGTTTTCCTCTGATGAATTTCGTTGTGGGTACCAAAACACTTTATTTTTTCCTTAGTTTCATACCTTGGTGTGTGCGTGGGTCACTGCTGTCGATCTTGGTGTACAGAAGTTATAGTAGTGGGATTGCGGGCGAGATTAGCCCCGAATAAAACAAAAAATCACTCACGCGGTGACAGTAACTAAAGAATTGCTGATCACCAGTTTTCTATGAGGCCTTGGATGACTTTGCTCAAACTGGCCAAGTTGTCTTAAAGCATGACCAACCCAAGGCTTTATATATCTCTTTTCTTTCAGAATCTAACAGAAGAACTTAATAGTAACCTGCACAATGACGCTGATGCTCTGGAGTCTGTATTATCTCATGTGGGAAGCATGGGACTATATCAGAAACTGCTTTTCGTGGCCATGATGCCGTTCGGTATCTTCTACGCCTTCACCTATTGTGTGCAGATGTTTATAGTAGCCACACCGCAAAATCATTGGTGCAGGGTTCCGGCGCTGGCTAATTTGAGTATGGAGTGGAGGTAAGTGCAAGAAACGGTGGACTGAGATCATTTGCCATGGATTTCAATTTATTTAATTTGCACGTTTAATATTTCGAACACATCTTTATTATGATTATTGAAGAAGTATGTTAAGATATTGTATTTCAGTTTCTAAAAAATAAATACTCAAACCTTGTAGTACTTCGGAGTTTTTATGAATGTTTCTTTACTAAACTCTAGATAACTAGATAAGAATTTTCACAAGGAAAACTTTGTATGATGCAGAGAAAGAAATGGACATCTGGAAAAAACCTAAATTCTCTTTCTAAGATTGGTGATTTTTAAATTAATTTATTTTACCTTTCTTTTAATTTTACTAGTATAAAATCGAATAACGACATTTCATTAGTTAATTATAATATGCTTGCTATTGCTGAAAAATTATGAAGCCATCAGTGTCATATAAATATTCATCTTTCTGTTACAGGAAAAACTTATCAGCACCAGTCACCTCAACCGGCGAAATTGAACGCTGCATGACATTTGTTACGAATTGGACTTACGTTCTGGAAACTATGACACCGCCGCCAAGTGAAACACCTATGATCCCGTGCCAGCACGGATGGGAGTTTGAACGAATTGATATTCCCTATGAGACCATAGTTACTGAGGTAAATTTAAAGTTGTCAACTGCCCTTAAGAGCCCACTTTTACCGCAGAAAGGAAGCTTATGCCCACTATCCAGCCCTGGCTAGTTTGCAAAGAAACTGATATTGACGAAGAAAATGTATCATGGAATTGTATAATTCTGAGTGATAACACATATTTGTAAAGGAAGATTGATGAAACTTGTCTTATATGTCATGTCTAAACACAAAATTATTTGTTTACGCTTACAGAGAGGTTGGGTATGCGATTCTGCAAGCTATATACCGATTGCTCAGTCGATTTTTTTCGCTGGGTCTTTATTTGGTGCTATCATTCTAGGATGGATAGCTGATCAGTATGGCAGAGTACCCGCTTTGATAGGTAATAAGCTTCAAATACATATTTTCATCATCATGTAGTTGATGGATGGCTGCTTATTTATTAATATTTCTTGCCTTTGTGTTTTCAGGAGCAAACTTGGTTGGCGGTATTGGTGGTTTGGCAACCATTTTCACTAGTGGCGTGTGGGATTTTATCTTTTGTAGATTTCTTGTCGGAATGGCTTACGATAACTGTTTCATGATGGTATACATTTTAGGTAAATAATGTCTAGAAAATAATTAAAAAAATTGACAACCCCAAATTGCAAAATATATACTTTTCCCTATGATTACACTAGTTTAATATGGCAATGGTTATAGTAATCACTTCACTTCACTTATAGTAATACAGGACAAAAGTTTGTAGACAGTCAAATAGTTGTCCAAATCAAAGGACTTACCTAATGAAATCATCATCATCATCAACAACCCATAATGTCCCACAGCTGGGCTCGGGTCTCCTCTCAGAAGAGGGTTAAAGCCATACGTCCCCACGCTGACCAAAAGCGGGTTGCGGACTGGCAAGACAACGTTGTAGCTACGTAATCTTGTCGTTGGATGTTTTTAAGCCACCCAAAGGCCTCCAAATAAGCTTCACGAGTGTTATTTTATGATAACAACCAGGACTTTAACGTGACCTCCAAATCACGGAGAAGCTCATGGTATCATGCCACCAGTGGTCACCCATCCAGATACTGACCGCGCCGTCATTGCTTACCCTCGATGATTGTTTTTAATCACCGAGTGCAACTGGGCTATGAACGTCTCTCTAATGAACTCGTTAAGGCTTAAATGAAAAATTAGTTGTAGAATAGAAGCATCAAGAATTAAAACTCATTAACTCTAAGCTTTTTCTATTCGTAATTAGTTCTAGCAATTTGTCCGGTGTAAAAAGGACATTCAAACCATGTGTGAATCTAATTCAAGTGGATTTTCTTTTCCACAGTTCTAGAATATGTGGGTACACAATATCGAACTTTGGTAGCGGCAATGTCGATCGCTTTGTATTTTGGTGCTGGCTCTATGGCGCTCCCGTGGTTAGCGCTCTGGGCGAACGATTGGCGCTTATTAGTATGGATTACTTCGCTACCTATGTTTATAGCAATACTAGCGCCATGGCTTCTACCCGAAAGTGCCAGGTAAGTTCAAAAATTATCTAAAGTAGTTCCTTCCAACATTTTTTGTCTAGTCCGTCGATTTCCACACATATTTAACAACGTTTTCAAGGTCATTAGTACACCTACACTTGAAAATATATGTATACTAGCTTAAGCTGTTGCTAGCATTTAATAAAAAGTATCCTATGTTACTTCCAATACCTCCAAGAATATGTGTACAAAGTTTCATGATGATCAAATTACCGTGGTAGAGCCACGCTTCGGCATGCATGGGCCGGCTCGACCGCAGTGATACCACGGCCTCACAGAAAACGGTGTGAAACAACGCCTGCGCTGTGTTTTACCGAGTGAGTGAGAATACCGGAGGCCAATACCCCAACCCTCCCCCCATTCCTCTCCCCATTTCCCAAAGGCCGGCAAAGCACTTGTGACGCCTCTGGTGTTGCGGGTGTCCATAGGCGGCGGTAATCGCTTACCATCAAGCGATACATCTGCTTGTTTGTACCATAGATTACATAAAAAAAAACACAATTACAATATTTCAAATTCAACATTATTTATTCAATTAAGAAACTAAGTGACATTTATGAACGTTAAATTAAAGCTACATTTAAATCATAGATCGACACAAACAGTCGCCACAGATATACTGTATTGTCAAGGTGAATTAGGTGAAATTTACTGCCTGCTTGTGTCGATCCATAACTTCAAGTTTCCAAAATGCGTAGAGCCTTATTAGAAGAATACTGGCGAAGTAGACTGGTTAAGTGGTTTTCGCGTTATACATACTTACAATATATACAACAAACAAACTTATTTTTACTTTTATAATATTAGTGTGGTTACCATTCTACAAATTTCATTAATGCAAATTTAAAGTCATTTGTGGATTACATTCCACGAATTAGTAAAAAAGTGGTCAATCGAAAGTCATTCCGTTACATGTATGTAACTAATATTAAGGTTAAAAGCTAATTTAACATGTTTTGGTGCATAAAGACAGTTTTGGAATCTAAACGATCTACCCTGTAAGTAAATTAATTTTGATACCATTATTTATGATGCAGATGGTTGGCAAGTACCGGCCGCATCAATGAAGCTGTGAAGGTCCTAAGAAGGTTTGAAACTATCAATGGAACAAAAATACCAGATAATGTGATGGGTGAATTTATAGTGAGTTTTAGTTTTTTTTTTAAAACAAATGATTCTTTTTTGTTTTAAAGAAGTTCCTGTATCGCTCCTAATAATGTATCTAATGAATGGTTATGAGATTTGTAGCGTTCATTATGTGAATCATCGTAATTATTTCATGAATATATCATGCTTTTAGAATAGTGCTAAAATAATTTCATTTATGTTTAAAACTTGTTACAATCAATTAAACACGTTCTTTAGTTTTCTAAACAATGCCATGCTTAAGGTCTTAAATCTTAATTTGAAAACTAGACGGTTTTAACTTTTTTTTTTCAGGTATCTTCAAACACGGGCAAGAAAAAAGAGTCATACACGTCACTGTTCAAGAGTGTGCCTCTTCGGAAATCAATGATCTTAATGTTATTATATTACATGGGAGGAACAGCTGTCTTTGATGGCTTAGTGCGACTTTCGGATTCTTTTGGATTAGACTTCTTCGTCACGTTTACGTTGACATCGGCTACTGAAATACCATCTGTGGCATTGCTCGTAGTTGTTCTTGACAGGTACAGTCAAAGATAATTAGCTTATGAAGTTGTTTGGAAAATAAGAAAATTAGTGAAGTACAATTGACGGCTCTTATAGGCAACTATGAACCAAATCAAACAACAACGAAAGCACATTAGTACAAGCAAGAATTTTGTCTTTTTAACCCCCGACGCAAAAAGAGTGGTGTTATAAGTTTGACGTGTCTGTCTGTCTGTCTGTCTGTGGCACGTAGCTCGCGAACGGATGAAGCGATTTCAATTTAGTTTTTTTTTGTATGAAAGGTGAGTTACGTGCGAGTGTTCTTAGACATGTTTCATGAAAATCGGTTGAGATGTTTAAAAGTTATGGGGGTGAAAGTGGGGAAGAATAACCGAATGTCTGCAAAAATATCATTGGCGTACGATTACTCGATTAAGTGCTTGAGTAGGGGGTTTTTTAAATTTTTAATATTAGCTTGTTATTACCTTCCCTTTTGCAAAGATGACGACCATATTCAATAAGCAGGCCTTATTGGTTTGGCCACTTTCATATGAATCGAAGTACATTATAATTGGTGAAACATCTGTAGGTGTTTAATATGTCCCCATTTTAGGCCATTTTACCATCCATATGATATGTATTTACCTCACAACGTCTTCACTAATTCCTTAAAGTAATTGTAACATTTTGATTTTAGTAAAACTTATATTATATTAAAATATTATATTAGTCTAACGTATAGTCATAATTTAACTAAAGATATTTTTCCACAGATGGGGCAGACGAAATCTTGGTGTTGGTCCAATGACTTTGACTGGTCTCTTAATACTCATTGCATTATTTGTACCTAAAGGTATGAGATATTATTTTTAGACATTTATAAAAGTTCCATTACATTAGTTCTATTTAACAACTTAGTTTTTTTTTTTTAAAACTGTCCTTTCGATGGCAGAATGGTGGTTTTTTTTATGGATCAAACGAGCTTACGTATCGCCTGATGGTAACCGCCGCCCATGGACACCCGCAACACCAGAGGCGTTACAAGTGCGTTGCCGGCCTTTGGGGGATGGGGAGGGGGATGGGGGGAGGGTTTGTAATATGGGCCTCCGGTATCCTCACTCACTCGGTGAAACACAGCGCCAGCGCTGTTTCACACCGGTTTTCTGTGATGCCGTGATTTCATGCCGAAGCCTGGCTCTCACAGTAAAGTAGTAAAAGTTTAAGTTTTAATAAAATAATACTAAAATATAAAATAATATATTAATAAAATAATAATAAAATATAAAACTTAAAAAATTTCGCCAACTGACGACACGTCGATTTGAAAATTTGAACGCGACATCTGGCGAACTTTCGTTGCGAGGCAACGTAGAAATATGCATAGATTATTATATAATACCATTAAAAATCTGCAACGCACTTTTAACTCTTGACTTGTAGGCGTCTATGAGCGGTGTTGATAACTTACCAGCAGGTAAACCATCTACTGATATGCCCAACATAATTTCCAAAAATCCATTTTTTTTTTTTTGAGCCAGGTTGAACTGACAGTGGTTATAATATAAGTTGACCCACTCAGTAGTCTCTCTCTTAATCTTCCTAGCAAAGCGTAAAATACCATTATCTTCGCACGTTTGTTCGCGACAAGAATCCACCCGTGTCGTACGATACTACGGTGACATTGTATTGGTGGTTCAACGTTACCGTTATAGCTAAAATAATCACTGTAAATCCTTAATCTTGCATCTATATGATAAACTTCTGCATCGTCATCGAAGACATTAATATGATTGTGTGATGACAGATTAAATATACGGAGTGTTACCATACCAGTTCGTAGGTGTCGTAAAAGCCTAGTTAGAGAGCAAAATTTGCAAGATAACAGCATTGCGAAAAGAGACTACCTCGTTGATTTAGAGTTTAAGAAATTCTTAATATATATTGACAACTAGTACAACCCTCAAATCCAGTTCTCCATCAGGGTTGCGTAGGTCCGATGCCAGTCGTTCCGTGGATAAACTGATATTCAGTTAAAACCGGTTGAACTAGTAGCCGACTTCAAATAATCTTAGGAATAATAAAGACTAGGAAGATGCTAAACAGCATTGCGAAAAGAAAGAAAACTTGAAACACACCTTAATACCAACCCATCGAGCCAGAGTAGTGTAGTGGGCCAAACATTCTTTCAAAGAGAAGGTCCAGCAGTGAGAGAATTGAGGCTGATGATGATTGATAACACTATATCTTGACTGCCTCGTTGGGTTGTCGTTGCCACATGAGGTCTTGGGTTCGATTCCCGGGTCGGACCAAATGTTTATATGATCTACAAATATTTGTTTCAGAGTTTGGGTGTTTTCTATGTATTGTATGTATTTACAAAAAAAGTATATATGTATTTGTATCAGTTGTCTAGTACGCATAACACAAGTTCTGTTTAGCTTGGGACTAGATGGCGTTGTGTGTTAGATGTGTAGAAATATTTATTTATTTATTTATCTAGCACTCTATATAATTTAGCTTTTTCCTGCTAATTTCAGGTTTCACTCAAGCAGCTTTGACGATAACGGCTCGATTTTTCCTAAATATGTCATATTGTGCATCGATTCAATGGGCAACAGAGATCTTGCCAACTCCTTTCAGAGCTTCAGGCTCATCTGTACTGCACATGACTGGATACGTGGCTACTGCTGTGTCTCCTTTTATTATTTATTCGGTAAGAAAGATCAAAAAACGTATTGTGTTAATTTTGGCATCCGTATGATGAATAATTCAGACTACGAAGTATGATAACCCATGTTCATCTATTCGGAATAACTGAGGAAGCAAACTATGTGTAACTTGCTGTGTTGTTCTAGAAGTAAAATGTAGTACCCAATATCTCCTTCTAAGAAGAAGCTTTTATGCAGCAGTGGATTACAGAAGGCTATTGATGATAATAATGATGAACGTTTTAATCCGTAAGTGATGCTCATAAATTATCAATTCCAGGAACACATTTGGTCGAAGCTGCCTTTACTGGTTTTGGGTATTATATCGCTGATTTCAGCTGGACTCAGTCTACTCCTGCCTGAAACTCAGGGAAAGCAGATGCCACAAACTGTGTCTGATAGTGAGAATATTATAAAGGAAAATACATTATGCGGGTAAGTATACAACTGAAATGTCCAATGTTATAGACAAAACTTAAAGTTAAAAAAAATCTCCCTTTTTTTCTTTGTTGTACAATGTAGTTCAGGTTACATTATTTATCGGTATTTACGGTACGGTTATTTAGCTATAACTACTTAAATTGATGATTAAGTTTGTACCTCTATACTACCCGTAGAACGAAATACATGTTATATTTACCAGAATATACTTTAGAAACGTTTACTGTAAAAATAGATTTTATACGTTTTTTTATCAACAAGCTAAAATTAAAAATTAAAAAAAACCCCTATTGAAGCACTTAATCTTACACTGCTGGACCGATATTAACCAAACATAACATGGGTTAAAAATGAAATTATTTTCCCAATGTCAAATAACATGTTTTATACTTAAATACTAATGATGATAATCTATTAGATGATTATATATAATAATCCCATTTAATAATAATTATAACAGCAATAATTTGGACTAGCAGTGGGCTATGTTTTGTAATTATTGTTTTCCCGCAAGATCTATACTTTTCACGATAAAAAATATATGTGCAAACCGGTGTTTGGACATACATTTTTTCATAGTTTGATGTGTAAATTAAATAGGATTGATAAACTGGATAAACTGTACTGTGTGACTTTTTTCTTCTTAAATTAACTCCATATTTTTACATTTTCAGAAAACCAGAGAATGATTAAAACGGGCTCCCTACAAACAATTCCTAAGCAAAATATGTTAGTCAGTTTTATAGGGCAACTTAAATTTATTGGACCTGGATCTGATTATTGATTATAATGTGTGTGAATCTAGATGAGTGTTTAACAAGTAAAGATATATCTAAAGATAAACCTGAAAGGGATTCCACTCCTGTCTTGACTGCAGAGTTGTGGAGGACACATGAAACCACAGGGAATTATTTTTGGTATGACGCCTACAAATATAACCCGGACTTTGAAATTAAGAATTAAAGACTTTATATGTATATTATAGTTAAGTATGATATTATTGTTAGTTTTATAAAAGAATAAACCTAGTGTATTAACACTTTTTAAGTGTTTGATTAGTGATATCACATCATCATCAGCAGCCTATTGCTATAAACTGCTAGAAATAAGCCTCCACCATTGCACATAACTGTGTTATTCACGTTCTGTGATAATGGTCCTCATTAAACACATGAAGACTGTTTTAACTTATGTTCCGTAAACCGAACAGACTGGACACTTGATTGAAAGTAACTCAAGATACACACAGTTCTTTGGCAATCTTACTCACGTGAAGAGCGGAAGAGGAAGGCAAGCATTCCTAAGTTTTGGTCTGTTTTTTTTTTAAACTTATTTTTTTCCTTTTTTAAAATCGATGTTGTTGTTTTAGTGTTTTTGTTGTAAAATACTACTAAAAGTCAAACAGGTGATTAAAACAAATGATAATAACAATACAAACTATTTTGGAAATGATATTTAAAAATAATATAAATAAATGTACCTTATTAGCCTGTACATTTATTTATATCATTTTTCCTTCCGTTTGTTGACAAATTATAGTTATTTTCATCCCACCAGCTCGTAAAGAGTATTGTTACCCTTCGATATCTGAGTGTAAAAGCCGTTTTTATCCTCTAGAGAATAAGTAAATTGAATTTAGAACATCATCGTGTGCACTAAGTTTGTGAACTCAAAACATCATTAAACCTATTTACTTCTACTTCCATGGTGCCGAATTAATCATACAATATTTTTTAATTTGTTAAAAACTCAGAATTGTAATAAAACTACACCAAGAAGGTTCCCTTCTTGGTGTAGTTTTTTTTTTATTTGCTCTGGCCGCACCATTTTCTTCTTAAGTAACTATAGCACCGTAACTTTCAATTTTTTTTAATTTATATATACATCCATACAAATAAATAAAATTGAAATGTCTGTTTGTAATATTAAAATAATCGTTTTTACTAAATGCATATGTATGTATACACGGTAAATATACTAATATATTATTTTTTTACAATTTCTGTTTCATTGTCTGTCTGTCAGTCGGTCTGTCAGTCTGTTTGCTCCGGGTAATCTCTGGAACGGCTGGACTGATTTTGACGGGACTTTCACTGGCAGATAGCTAATAATCTAAGGAGTAACTACTTTTTTTAGACTAGCTCGCCGCGGTGTAACTCGCGGTACGACAAAAATAGCGGGTAATACCGCGGGGTTGAGCGAGTACCTAAGTATTTTTGAAATAATTTAAAAATAAATCTGTAATACTTACCTATCATAATGTAGTACCTAATAAATATTAATACCTAAACTGAAATAAAAGTATCTTGTGATTGTTAATGCTTTTTTGGCATTTAATTGTTTCCTCGCTGAGGTGGAATGAAAAGTTAGGTGTTGCACTCGAGTGCAAAGATTTTTCACATCGTACTCTTTTGATTGCCTCGCTATCGCTCAAGATTCTAATTTTTGAATCACTCGCTGCGCTCGTGATTCAATTTTAGAATCCTGCACCCTTGTATAACAAATAACTATTGTTATACTTAGCGCGCGGTTAAAAAGCAACTTTGCACTCTTGAGTGCAAAGTTGCTTTTTAACCGCGTGCTCAATTTTGATACCGTACAACAGAAGAATTCTAAAATTTAGAATCAAATGATTCAAAATTTGGAATCCTGAGCGTCAGCGAGGGAATCTAAAGAGCACAAGGTTAAAAATCTTTGCACCCCAGTGCAAAAATTAATAAATGCAAAAAAAATTACAATCACAAAATACTTTTATTTCAACGCGTCATTTTATGAACAAAGCAAATTTAGAAAAAGAGGTACACCAAGAAGGTTCCGAGTCTGAGTTTTTAATAAATTAAAAAAAGGTTGTATGATAAATTCGGCACCATGGAGGTAGAAGTAAATAGGGTTTAATGATGTTTTGAATTCACGAACTTGGTGCACATGACGTTCTAAATTCAATTTACTATATCCTCTTACGGCTTTTGCGCTCAGATACAGAAGGGCAAAAATACTCTTTCCGAGATGCGGAATGAGAAAGGATTTTATTTACCTCCAGTTTCCTTAACTGTTCATAAATAGAAAAATGTGTCATGAAAAATTGAAGTTTTTGAAATGAGAAACGGGAGTATGTACGTGGCTGGTAATTCAATTCAATGATAAAAATGTTTAAGGAAGAAGAAGCTGAAGGCCAATGGGGTATTAGGTAGGATAGCTGTTAGTATTAAAAAATAGAGAGACGAAGGAGGGTAGAGACGAGAGGTAGGGTAGAGACGCTAGGTTCATGGGGTTTGAGTGCTCGCGCTATGTTTTTATATGTTTTAGTATATTATCGACATCATATTCCGGGAGTTTGAACTATCTGGTATATTGGAAACCAAAGTTATGAGGGTTCAAAAAATCGAAGAAGCACTTCGAGAAAAGGTAGGTAGTGCCCTTGCGCTTCGCTTGGCTCATCTTGGCGGGGCCACGACCGTGCCCCCAGATCAACACCGTTTTGAATTTCTTTAATGTTGATATATTTTATGCAGAGTGAAATTAAACCTCCTCTTCAACTGATAGCAAACTGGTTTTGCTAACCAGTTTAACTTTGACCTTCTGAAGTCATTACTTTGAACTATATGTATCTGGTAAATGAATTTCGAATATCATTTTTACTTATTTTACCTAGTGTAAATTGAACCGTTAATGTACATACTTTTCTACTATATTAATGTACTGGATACTGATCCAATAAAGTTTAAAAATATCTAAAAACCGGTGTTTTTAGGTAATTTTTTAACTTTATAACATAACTGAGTTATTCAAGCTCTTCTCCGTCTCCTTTTGCGCGTAACATGTACAAATAAACCATTAAAAGGTTTAACCGAGGCATATGCTGTCGCGGACTTTTTTTAAGAACGTTTAAAGGAAACAATTTTTTCACGCATTTTTGTGAAACTTTATCCTCAGCCCAGCGTAGGTCGAGGCGATAACAATAACAATATAACGATATTAACAATATTTTTCTTTTTTCTGTTTCTTTTCTTTCTTCTTTCTTTTTTCTTTTCTTTCTTTCTTTCCATTGAGGTTCCTGACAACCGAGACCGACGGCTTAACGCGCTCTCCGGAGCACGGGCGTGAAACACCCCCATACTTTTAAACTTCGGGCTGTTGTTAAGATTTTTTGTAAAAAAAACCCAATAACACCGTTGACCCGACCCGGGTCGGGTCGACCCGGAATCGAACCTGAGACCTCTTGATTGGCAGTCGCATACGCTAACCGCTAGACCAACAAGGCAGTCATACTCTTTCACTTCCAGTTGTATCACAAAAAAAAATCTTATCTCACAATTGTTCAATGTTTGTTAATACAGTTACTGCTCAATTGTTTATCTTGGATATTATCTTTAATAATAAAAATCAAATGCTTAAAGTGTAATGTTTTTATCACGTACTTGGGATTATTCTGTAAACCAAGTTAAGCTTCTGCTATTTTTGATAATTTCCATTTGTTTATTAGCAACACAAAAAGCTCTAGGAATTTTATCTAAATACCTTGAGTTAACATCACCCAGCACACTTCGAGTTGAAGCCACTCTGCCTTTTTTTTAACCCCCTTTAACCCCATGGAGGCTGTCCATTAACAACTCTAATTGAGCTAGAGGTTTAGGGACCGGTGTGTCGCAATGAAGCCAACAAACATCAACATGATCTTGCGCCTGAAATAAGAGAATTCCAAAAACAACTGAAAACGCAACATACTATTAAGTATTTGGTATACAATTACTAGGTACATAAATAAAGAAATGAATAAATATTTTCGGATATTCAACACAAAAGTCATTTAGTCCCAAACTAAGCAGACCTTGTATTATGGGTACTAGATCATGATATAAACACTTTAATACTTTCTTTTTTAAAACAAACATATATAGAAAACACCCTAACTCCGAAATAAATATTTACAGATCATACAAACATTTGGTACAATACGTTTTCGCTACTGCGCTACCGAGGTAGTCAGAGACAAGTATCTATAAAATGTTAATAAATACTTATCACAAAGCCATCTCTTTGATGCCAAAAATGAAATTGTAATGCTTAATTCTTCGGATTTTTCCTACAAAACATAGCTGTAACTCACGCACGCTTGGAAATTATCATCCAACTCTTTCACTTATGTTGTTATACGTTGTGGCAGAATAAACAATCTCACTTAATATACAAGTTTCATTTCTCTCCTTTTTACCCGACCAAGCCAAAAGAAAGAATTATAGTTTTGGCAGTACTTATGTTTCACTGTAGCGCCTTAACTACTGAACCGATTTTAATTAATGTCAATAGATTCTTTATAAATTACTAGTGGTTGCCCGCGGCTCCACCCGCGTATATATCGGTTATCGCGGTAAATAGTAGCCCATGTGTTACTCTGATGTATAAGCTATATTACTGTAAAGTTTCATCCAAATCCGTTCAGTAGTTTTTGCGTGAAAGGGTAACAAACATCCATCCATCCATCCATCCATACTTACAAACTTTCGCGTTTATAATATTATTTAATAAATTATAATAGCCCGGCTATATACATTTTATCATAGACTAGCGACCCGCCCCGGCTTCGCACGGGTGGATTTCAGATGCCCGTTGGCGATGGACGTTGACGTTCGTCTCGAAATATAGCGAGTGTGGTACCTACTATTACATTTGGCTTGGCGCCGAATTCAAACCTATGAATAGTTAGCACATACAAATTAAGTTATTTTATACTTTTCAGTTTTTGAAGTCGGTTTTTTTAAACGAAGTTTTCTCTTTATTTTTTTGATCTATCTCGTAGGGTGCAACCAGCGTTTGCAATGTAAGCGCAAAAAATGTGTTTATTTGCTACATCACATTAGAAACCTCGAAAATTAACAGTGTTTCCATACTATATTATGCATTTATTATACATAAAAACCTTCCTCTTGAATCACTCTATCTATTAAGGAAACCCGCATCAAAATCCGTTGCGTAGTTTTAAAGATTTAAGCACACAAAGGGATATAGGGACAGAGAAAGCGACTTTGTTTTATACTATGTAGTGAAGTTACGTAGTCGGGTTAAAGTTTTAAACTTGTTCTTGTTATTGACTGTGAACTATCCTACTAATATTATAAACGCGAAAGTTTGTATGGATGGATGTTTGTTACTCTTTCACGCAAAAACTACTGAACGCATTTGGATGAAACTTTACAGTAATATAGCTTATACATCAGAATAACACATAGGCTACTATTTGCAGCGATAACCGACATACACTCGGGCGGAGCCGCGGGCAACAGCTGGTACTTATATATTTTCAACCTATCTCCTGCGAACTACATTTGAGTCATTCGAATTTGCAATGAATGAATTTATTTATTTGTTTGATAACATTTCATTGATAAATTAGTGAGCTACTTCATGAACTCCCTGTCTTATCAATTAATTTAAACTATCAGAAACTTTTGACCTGTCCCGTCTGTAATTTTAGGTGTAAGTAGGTTTCCTTTATAAGTAGGGTAGGTTTATTTTACAAACTTTTATTTAACTTGTAATGTTTCTATGTTTTTTGGACATGAATCTTGGAAGGTAAATTAGATTCGCTCCTCAATATATGATTGGGCTCGAATATGGTGTTCATGTGTTTCTTTAGAGATAATACAATTATATGGTACAATGGAACTGCATTGATAAAGAAGCCGGAGGGTGGCGACAGGGACTTCTTAATTAAACAAGAAAAATTCATCTAGTTCGAGCTCGATTTTGTTTACTCTCAGTGTGTAGTTTAGTGCGACATGATATACAGGATCAAATGATTAAATCGGAAATATGTATGTGGAGGAACGGGTGTCATGTCCCTCCAACACAAAGGGAGTATCCTCCGACCAGACGAGGTGATCATGCCTGGCGGGCCAACTGCCCAATGGTTGGGATGTTGTATATATGTTAATTGGCGCGAGAACTTCCACTGCGCGATTCAGGAGTGGTAGTTTCTTAGTTTCCTTCGTTACTCCGTAGTTCGATGTATCTTCGGTAGATGACGCTGTCATATGTTTTCTTGTTGCGCTGTATTTGGAAGTCGCCACAATGTATAAGATTGTTTAAAAAAAATAGCCACTTTGTAAAGGTTCCGTCCATGTCTTTGACTGAACGGTTGGCCTAGTGGTTAAAGCGGTCGCCACGCCACTTCCTACTGCACCAAGTGTTGTAGGTTCAAATCCCACATGGAATAACACTTTGTATGATCCACAATGTTGTTCTGAGTTTGGGTGTTCATTGTGTCTGTTTCGTGTATGTTTGTACAGTCCCCTGCGACATAAGATGTATATATATTTTTTATACTGCTTTTGCCCGTCCATGGCAACGACAGGACCTTGTTACTCTAAAGACTACATGCTATCGTTGTTTATATATGTAGGTCTCTTATCGGGTACAATTCCCGCTACTTTAACTGTTTCTACTTTGCCTACTATTGGAATATTTTTACATGTTTTATTATCTACGACTTAACTATTCTTTCTTGTATTTTACACAGTTTCATTTTCTTAACCTTTGTGTATTTCTTCATCTGATTGTCTACTTCTTTTCTAATACTACTGTTATTTTTACATTTTTCTAGTAATATATATGTCGGCGCAACTACGAGTATTAGTCTAGAAAACCTAGAATAATTAAGTTAAATCATTTGATTGTTCCAAAATTAGTTTATAAACCACCAGTTGATTACTTAAAAGTTTATTATGATGTAAAATGAATGTCATTATAATTTCAATAACTACCCTCAAATCTTACAAACACGTGCACGTGTGCCGCGCCTATAAATACAGCTGCACTGTGAGCAATTGAGTCAGTTATACTCGAGTCGTCGTGCAGTGCGGGCGTTGTACCAGGAAGGAATGGCTGTAAATAAGCTAAGTACTTGGGCTTCTTAATTGTTGTAATTAATTATTATTAAACTCTGTGACTAATAATTTAAGATGTGACTTTTAAAAGAGTGGCTATGAGTTTCTTTGCCAGTATTCTTCTCATAAGGTTCTACGCATTTTGGAAACTAGAAATTATGGATCAACATATGACCTCGACAATACAGTATACCTGTGGAGTCTGTTTGAGTCGATTTATGATTTTAACTGTAGCTTCATTCATTCAATAAACTATTTGGAATTCAATATTGTCTTTGGTTGTGTAAATAAACCCTGCCTACCTACGTTTGTAATAATTAATTGATTGAAAGCGATTTCTATTGCTACAAATCATCAGTGCCACTATTGAAATAATCAGTGACGTCGGTGAGGCTGACGTCACCCTTTCTAAAAATCATTACTGGCCCTATCCTCCGACATCAGAAGTGGGATCACATGTCTGATCGTTTATTTGCACAACGAAATGATAAAATCAAAGCGATACTTTTCTACCCTCATTTGATCATTATTGTAACGTTAACATTCGATAATACTGTGAACATATTGACAAAGCTATTGATATTTATAATCTCAAGGACTACGAAGTTCGTATGAAAGTGAGCATCATCACTGAAGGGTCACGCTTAATTATTTGTAGAATTTGTGAATATTTAATCACCACAACTTTTGATGGTGGATGCCTGATGAGTTCAATCCGTTAAGAGAAAAACTTGTTTTTGAGTGTTACATTTCAATTTATGAGTGTGGCAAATTGTTTAACATACTTACCACATCTATTATATATTTTTCTTATTTTTTTAAGATCCAGTGTGGACCACGATCATACGAAATGATCCAGACCACACCATCGACCTAGACCCAAATCCTTTAGGGCCTCTGTGGACCACAGCATCATCCTTTATCTACAAGAACATAAATAATATTCACACAATTTCGTCAGGAGTAAGCCGAGCTAATGGTCAAGTTAAGAGTGTGATAGACATGCTCAAAAATCCTTTGGTTATTATAAATAATTATGCTACTTAAAATTGGCATACAGCTCTTTACAGTTTACTGTTGGCACTTAACTGTGCACTGCAATAAACAAGCGTGGCACCACTCACCCTACTCACCTGACAAAGCCAATATGTTCCACTTGAAATCGGTAACTTAATCTATGAGTCCTAGATAATGACCGCTGCTTTATGAAGAGATGTTAAGGGCGACCTCGCAAGGTTGCTCATGACCAGCTACGCCGAGCGGCCCCGAGCAACAACTGGCCGTGTCGGCGGCACCACAAGAAACCTCTCACGGCAATCCCTAGTCACTGCATACCATTGCAGAAGGGGAGCCACGAGTACCTTCCGCGTCCCAACATGAGCAGGAGTAGCGGCGGAATACACCATGTTACTGGGTGAGCAGTGTCCATTTTGTTTACAATAGTAACATGCTCATTTCGTTCTAAGATATGCTCACCGTCCACAACACACATTTCATATAATTTTCAGAGCCTTTATGTGCCACGGTCACAAAGACCCAAAGCACAGCATCGACCTTCCCAATAATCCTTTACC
Source organism: Diaphora mendica (assembly GCA_949125395.1). Taxonomy (NCBI): domain Eukaryota; kingdom Metazoa; phylum Arthropoda; class Insecta; order Lepidoptera; family Erebidae; genus Diaphora; species Diaphora mendica. The sequence continues at coordinate 27,492,873 of OX421314.1, forward strand.
CCCTGTGTACCACGGCGTACGAGAACGCCCCGAACACAAACTTACCCTTTTACATTAAATCATTATAACATGTTGCCTTAGTGAGAAGTCAACATCACTACAAACATCAAGCTGTTGCTTTAGTGAGAGTCAACGTCATTACAAACAAAATGTATCATGTGACATTGTGTGCCATGGCATCATATCACCTAATCATTACATATAAACAGTCGCACTAATCTGAAATCTGCTAAAGAGCAGTGTCTTACATGTAGCATTTATAAAACACGCCATTTATCTGTAAAAGTACTTGCCTTGCTTGATTAAAGTTGGTGCAGAATATCTGTAAGTAACCCAATTCAAAGATTCTAATAACTCTGCGAGTATCTCCGAGAACTCTACCGAGAACTTCCGAGAACTCTACCGAGAACCTCCGAGAACTCTACGAGAACCTTCGAGAACCTTTCGTTATAATCTCCGAGAACCTAACAACCTTAGCAGCATGCTCAACAAAGTAATGGGAGTTGCTTACAGATGTTCTACTCAAAAGGAATTGTTTCTTTTCGTTCAGGTCAACGAGAATCGACGAGATCCAACGAAAAGCTACGAGAATCCACAACAGTCTACAAGAACCTATAACAGAAGCAATGAGGCCGGTGCAGAGCGCGCACCGCCTGTCAGAATGGCCGTGTCGGCGCAACCACAAAACCTAGAATAATTAAGTTAAATCATTTGATTGTTCCAAAATTAGTTTATAAACCACCAGTTGATTACTTAAAAGTTTATTATGATTTATAACTATAAATTCTCAAAATTTAAAAAACCCCCGACTTAATAACCTGAGTTCCCTTTAAAAAGTAAAAAACACGTTATGCGCTTTCATTTGAGACCCCACTCGATGATATTTTTGCAGACATTCGGTTACTCTTCCCCACTTTCACCCCCATAACTTTTAAACGGCTCAACTGATTTTCATGAAACATGTCTAAGAACACTCGCACGTAACTCACCTTTCATACAAAAAAAACTAAATTCAAATCGCTTCATCATATGTCTTTACTTTAATTTTGTTATCCCTTCTAATTGTAATGTCTCCACGGCGTCTCATACAGCCACTATTTTCCGTATTAGGTGTATATTCCTAATGGGGAGTTGCTTTTTTAAAAGAAAATAAAATCTGAATTATTCTGGTGGCAAATATTGTTTTTCTTACTGTCGGTATTGATCGGTTAGTCGATATTGAGATGTGTAAGATCGACTTTGGTTTGAAAAATTTTAGAAAGATTATTTATCTTCTTGGCTTAGAACTATTATATTATCATTGCTAATTTGCTCAATAAAGGCTATAATTACAGACAAGTTCTTGGCTGTTATTGAAAAATAATATGATAACGATAATGCTATCTATCTTTTATAACAAATTAAAAGATAACATCTACTTTTTGCCAAAATATATTATTATTAACAAGCTTTTCAGTGTCAATAAGGCGAAAACCATCATAATATGAAGTAAAGATTATAGGCTATGAGTATTTCGCAAAGTACTGATTGCACAGAATTCCGTCAACCTTGTATCCAGAAACCAACCAACTTTGTATCGGATCACCACCACCATGACTTAAAATATATGTGAATCATTTGTTTTTTACTACATAGGAAGACTACGTCATGTTGTCCATTTTCGAAAAAAGTAGGTCTCAAATGAAATGATACCATGGCTATAAAAAGAACCTGTGTCAAGCAATTATTTGTGAATAAGATTGCCGAAGTTCAAAGTTACCACACTTCCCCCTATTTAGGCTAGAAACAAAGTAATGCACTATTGCCTTTTCGGTTATAGAAGCTCGTGGACGCAGTAGTTGCTTTCCTCCAGGTGATGTGAGGACGGCAACCATCTCTTAAGTTAGACTTGGTTTTCACCGTGGCAGAGCCACGCTTCGGCATGAATGGGCCGGCCGATACCACGGCCTCACAGAAAACCGGTGTGAAATAGTGCTTGCGTAGTGTTTCACCGAGTGAGTGAGAATACCGGAGAATACATACCAATCCCCTACCTCCCCCCCTCATCCCTAAAAGGCCGGCATTGCACTTGTGACGCTTCTGGTGTTGCAGGTGTCCATGGGCGGCAGTAATCGCTTACCATCAGGCGATACCTCTGCTCGTTTGCCCGCTCTTTATAGCACTGCAGGTTACGTATATGGTACTATAAAAATATATAGACCTAATACCCTAACAAGTAGGTATCTATGATGGAAATAACAACACTTTAAAATTACCCCAATGAGATGATGACACGTACGGATTTGCATACGTTAAGAAGATGTGTCACGTGCAGAACATCGAAGCCCTAAATTATATTAAATACAAAATAGGATATTTTATATAAATTATTACTTTATAGATAGTTACATACTTAAAAAAAAAAAAACTACGCTAAAAAGTGTCCGAACAAGTTATTCTTTTGTTTATGTGAATCAAGGAGGTATAAATATAAAGGGCTTCAGTAACTTCACTACCTCGGTTTAAAACAATAAATAAATTACCTAAACCTGGTTTTCTGAAATGCCAATTCCAGTTGAGAAGGATGGACCAAACAAACACCCAGACCCGGAACAAAGATTTTTGTGGATCTCACAAAGTGGTGTCCTATGTGGGATTTTAACCTACAACACTGTTCGCAAAAGGGAGCTTCGTGGCAACTACTACGAATGAATCGTCGCGGACACCGCTTAATCTTGAATGAGTTGGTACAGCTTACCATAAATACCATAATTCGCCTGTAATACACAATTATCCAGTCATGTAGTGCCGGATATTCTTGGGGTCATTTTTAGCATGATGCGAAATAATTTTAAAATATTTAGCAATTTATCCATTACTGTGACAACCCTTTACTAAGAGAAATAACGTCATTACGGAACAGCCAGACACCGAGCTGATAATACAATATGTTGTGTTTTATCATTTCCCATCTTACTGTGTTACACTTATCGTATATTGGTCAGAAAGTGTATAAAAAATCACGCAAACAAATTTATCACTTAATTACGAATCGGCAGTAGTTACGAACAGTCACGTGTAGTTTAGTAAATAGTGTTTAGTGAGCAGTGATTGTGAATCAAAAATGGGGGCCGAAAAAATTCAATTAGAAAATATGAACGTTAGTATTCTTTTATATGTTATTATATTCGCGAAGACTATTAAACTATATCATAAAGCTACTGGATGATGTAAATACAAGAAAACTTGCTATGAAATAATAGGTCTTTACCTATGAAATTGCCGTTTTGTATGCAATAAGTGAAAGTACTTATTTTTTCAAACTTTTTTATTTCTGTTATTTGAAGTAATCATCCATGCAATCGACGCATCTTTACCACCGCATTGGCAACTTTGAAGAGTTTGTTGCCTCCCGTCCAGCTGATTTTTACAAGAAGGGCATCAATAAACTGCCAATGCGGTGGTAAAGATGCGTCGATTGCATGGGTGATTACTTCAAATAACAGAAATAAAAAAGTTTGAAAAAATAAGTACTTTCACTTATTGTATACAAAACGCCAATTTCATAGGTAAAGACCTATTATAAACTAAAACGTTATTTTTTGACGGTTAGCAAAAAAGAGAAGTTTCTAGAAGAATAAATGGGACGCTACTGTATTTTCTCAATTTGGAAACCGGTTTCTGTGGTTTGTCTAATCTATAATATTAAAGGATTTCCAAGAAACTTAAAGAAAAAATAAGTTTATTACGATTTATCATGTTAATCTAGCAAATACTATTTTAACGTGGCGACCCTTTTAAAGTTTTCAAATTGACAAATTTCTTGAGGTGGCAATTTTATAGTAGATACTTTTTTTAATATTAGAAAAATGTTCTTGCTACATAAAACAAATCCTGTCATTGAATTTAATATTTGAGCTTCCATCTCTTAAGTTAGACTAAGTTTTGATTAACAAATTTTGGTTATCAAACCTTAGGGGTGAGGGTGTTGATATTTAGATTGACCTTTGTACGTAGAAAAGTACGCGTGATTTCGCTATAATTTGATTTTCTTTTCTAAAAGATGTTTCCAGTTTCTTCTTTATCGAATTCCTTCTTAAAATTTTAGCGCATTATTTATCCAATTCCAAGTGTTAATTTTTGCAATAAGAACTAGAGCATACTAACAAACGTTTTTTTTAAATACCTCAAGTTGGAAACGAGATAAGCAACGATGTGAAATTGTAAAATTCATTCCACGACTGCCAATATTATTCGTAATCTCAATTATGAAATAAAGTATTAAGTACTAAATTAGGTCCAATGTTGAAAAAAATTGTAAAATTTAAGTCTTCTAGAACATTCTTAATATACATATATTCCTTTCTTTTATCTCAAAGAAGTGTAAGCATATACAATGAAGCTTTCACTAGTAAAGCCCAGAAATGCCGTCTGTAAAGCTACGGAATTTGGGCCATCTACAGTAATTTCGGAATTCCCATGTCCAACATTTTTTAATATAAAATCCCTAATAGTAACTCCGAATATTTATACTGACAAATATGTTGTCTATGGTGCTCGTACACCCATGATAGCAGCATTTTACGCCAACGTTCAAGCTTAATCTGGTCGTACTCAGAATCGATTCGAACAAATACCGCATTCGAAAATTGATTCTTAAATGTAATTATCATAAACGGGATCGATAAAGACCTTATTACACCGATTAAGAATTTCTTTGTAATCTTGTATAATGAAGAAATCCTGTTTTTATAATGTACTAGGTTTTCTTTTAAAGCTTTTAATCTATTTTTTTCGGCTTAATAGAACTTTTTTTTTAAAACAATTACTTGAAAATGTAATCATAATTTTGTGACAAAACTTTTCCGCGCTAGTTTTGCCCCTTTACCGTATAAAAGAACAAAATTCGTGAGCCTTTAGTAAAACACTATGAGTATTATTTTTATAATAGCGTCGTACCCAAAAAAAAAAAGTTTAATAAAACTAGTGGTTGCACGGGGCTCCGCCCGCGTATATGTCGGTTATCGCAGCAAATAGTAGCCTATGTGTTATTCTGATGTATAAGCTATATTACTGTAAAGTTTCATCCAAATCCGTTCAGTAGTTTTTGCGTGAAAGAGTAACAAACATCCATCCATCCATCCATCCATCCATCCATACTTACAAACTTTCGCGTTTTTACAAACTTTTTTTTTGAGAAACCTCTGAGCGTAAAAAGAGCTACTACAATAGTCATCATAAGACTAGCCAAGTAAATTTAATGATAAGACTTGCCTTGATTTGATTAAAATTGATTGATGACTTGATGGTGATAATTATATAATTGATTCTGATTTTATGGTTGAATTTGTAAATGAAACGGCCCTACATATAAAAATGATTACACATTTAAAACTAAATAAAGTTTTTCTACTCACGATCTGTCGTGGCGTATGTTTGTTCTGCATCATTGGGCCTCCGGTCTCGCACTCACCAAGGAAACACGACAGCACGAATGCTGTCCCTGAATCACCCCGAGCCGGCCCGCTCGTGCTGAAATCAGCATGGCTCTACTACCTTGAGCAACGAAAAAATAAATATTACTTGCCAATGCTTAATGTGCCGTGTTGTGGCGAATTAAGAATCTGGGCGTAAGAGCAGTGCCGTCTTTACCATAAGGGCACACGGGGCTAGTGCCCAGGGCCCCCATCATTAGGGGGGCCCCCGTTTAGGTTAAGACGGCCCTGCGTAAGAGCCAACTAAGGGAGCAAACTACGTATGACAACAGCACTGATAAAAGAGAAAGAAAGGTTGACACAAAACCTTTTTTTAAACCCCCACGGGCTGTCACCCCACCAGGGTTTGCGGCGATGTGGTGTGGCGGAATCGGACCAACTTTTATTTTATTTTTTATTTATTAATAAAAATTTGATACATGTAGGTACATCTAAATTGATTTCGCCAAACTGCATTACAGTTTGTTGGCGAATACTGTGCGCTCATTTACAATTTTTTTTTTTTTTTTTACGTATGGAAATCCCCTCGGACCGTCACCCGCGCCGGGGCTTGCGGCGGGGCGGTGTGTCGGACCCGAACCGACTAAAACCACAGGGTGTGCCACTCTGCGCCTGAGGAGGGAGGGTTCCGGGAACTGCTGTTGTTAAGACATCCGGACCTTGGCTTATAATCCTATACCAACCCAACCAATGACTGCACGGTTGGCCTAGTGGTTTAAGCAGTTGGGCCGGATGTGTTAATATCTGCAGTTCCCGAATTCCTCCCTTCACAGGCGCAGAGTGGCACACCATGTGGTTTTAGTCGGTTCGAGTCCGACACACCACCCCGCCGCAAACCCCGGTGGGGTGACGGTCCGAGGGGATTTCCACACGTTAAAAAAAAAAAAGTGGTTTAAGCAGTCGTTACGCCCCTATCTACTACCCACAATAGGGTTTAAATCACAGTTCCAACACTTTGTGTTATCCACAAATTGTTGTCCTGAGTCTAGGTGTTTATTCTATCAGTTTCATGTATGTTTGTAAAATTCCCCGCGTTACAGGATGTAAATTCCTAATACGGGAGTTGTCTTTAAAAAAAAACTCATCCAATCAGCATGGCCAAAACCTCCATTTTAAGGAGAGGACAGTGTCCTAGAAAATTCAGCAGTGAACTGTTGAAGGCTGATGATGCGATTTGCTTCATACTAATGACTAGAGACCGGATTATATGCATTTGCATATTTAAGCCATCTCAACGGTAATAGCATATTTTACCTAAGATCTAGTTAAGATGCATATTATCGGTACATTTTGATTTCTTTCTGAGTTCAGTACACTTACCCTACACTCCGAAATGCGAAAAAAGTGATATTATATCCAGAATCCGACCAAATTTAATAGTCACAAAATATAAGGATTAATATGTAATGTAACTGGTCGGATCGCATCGCATCGGATTGCATTTCGGTCAGTAGCTGTGCATGTCTTTTGTTTTGAAGAATTGATCGAAGTCACAATCTTACCACTGAATATTTGGAATAATACTTGATTGTTTACATTTACAACAATATTAAATAATTTTTGTGTCATCTAATATTACTGTACTGTACCTATTTTCGCCTATTAAATGATAATTTACTAATTGTATGCTGATTTTGTAATAAAAAAATTAAAACTAGGTTTTCATGCCTAAAATTAGTCATTTAGTTTTGCATATTTTGCCAATTCTCGTGCATATTTTGCCAATTTTCGTGCATATTTGCATGCATATAACAAACGTTTTATGTTGCATATGATCCAGTCTCTGCTAATGACTAATACCACAGAATAAATAGTAGTACTTACGTACAGAAGTTCCACTGTCGAACAAAAGTCAAGTTTAGGCATAAACAATTTTCAACTCTGTGACCTCGGAAGCGACTACCTACAAACATAACAATTAGTTCGTTTCGTAGTTATTTTTCGCAGTAAGTACACGTAATATTCAACTTGTTTACGCACGACGCGACTCGGCTAGCGTGCGCAGCGTGCGAGCCGAGCGCCGAGTGGCAACCATTGCCTAGTAGTACTTCTCGGAAGGCGCTCAGCGGAACATACCTTAACTGAGAAGTGAAACCCCCCTGCTAATACTCCAATTTTCTATAACTTTATTAACCATTTAAAATTTATGTTTATAGAATACAACAGAAAAATTACACAAAGAGGAAGTGGAAGAAGATCACATAATAATTGACAAAGTATTATTCCATTTGGGGCACATGGGACTTTACCAGAAGCTGCTGTTTATAGGAATGTTTCCTTTTGGTTGCTACATGACTTTCGTTTACCTGGTACAAATATTTATAACCGTCACACCTCAAAATCATTGGTGCAGAATACCTGAACTGGCTAATTTAAGTATGGAATTAAGGTGAGTTTGAATTAGTTTTGTCATTTTTAGTACTTTATATGTCACTAACAATACGTTTTGTTGCATTCGAAGACCGGGATGCTTGGTGTTTCTTGAGTGCAGATATTTTAAATCTTTGTTTAGTTAGGGATTTGTAGTCACACATAAGATCATGTCAGCCTCATCGTACCCTAAACTTACATTGTACTCATCTCTAAATCCAACTAAGTAGCTAACTAAACAGCTTTGATAATATAATAATAATTATTTTTACGGAAATTAACGCGATCACACACAACTGATAATATACTTTGGAACATGCCAACATCTAAAATTTAATATGAATCTTAAGCCATTTTTTACATTTTTTTACCAGTCTTTCGCTTAGCTCTAGTTTTGACACATTGAGGTAGGTCGACAGTGGACAGTAGACGATACGGGGATCATGAATAACATTTTTTCACTAGCTGAGCCCCGCGTTGAAACAACGACCGAGGGTAACGCCGCGGGGCAAATCTAGTCCAAAAAAAGTAGCCTAAGTTACTCCTTATATCATTAGCTATCTGCCAGTGAAAGTCCCGTCAAAATCTTTAAAGACGTTCCAGAGATTAGCAGAAACAAACAAACAGATTGACAAAAAAATGGTATATAAACCGTGTATACATACATATGCATTTAGTAAAAAGCGATTATTTTAATATTACAAATAGACACTCCAATTTTATTTATTTATAGGAGGTAACATGATACTTAAGCAGATCTATAAAAAAAAACTGCAACAAAGACTACAGAACCTACATAGTACGCGTGTAATCAACCTAATGTTCGTCACTTCCAGTTAGATAATTCTGTCTGCAACGTTGCGTATGACAAACAATTTTGAATGTTATCTATTTCTCATATTTCTACCATGTGCTTTCGCTATCACAAAATGTACCTATAAACATATCTAATCACCCTCAACACGGCCAAATTAAACATATTATGACATAACAGTGTCTGCGTGTTACACATAATAAAACTGCCTCGTTGGTCTCGCGTCTGGCGTGTCCGACTGCTGATCATGAGGTCTCGGGATCGATTCCCGGGTCGGACCTAATGTTTGTATGATCTACAAATATTTGTTTCGGAGTTTGGGTGTTTTCTATGTATAATATGTATGGTATGTATTTACAAAAAAAAAGTATATAAGTATTTGTATCAGTTGTCTAGTACCCATAACACAAGCTCTGCTTAGCTTGGGACTAGATGGCGTTGTGAGTTAGATATCTGAAATATTTATTTATTATTATTTATTTATAATAAATTGAATAACGGTCTATCATAAGAGCACCTGTTCAAAAGAAAAGAAAATGATGGCTCTTAAGATATTTACTCTTTTTTGGGTACCCCCGCCAAACGTAAAGTGGGAATAATTTTTTTTCTCACGTCTACCCCATAGGGTGGGGTATCATTAGATAGGTCTTTTAAAAAAAATGAGAATTTACAAAGAGGATTTTTTATTTTAGAGATCTGTTTGCGCGATATTTAATTTTAAAGAGTATTTTTTCTGTTAAAACAGGACGCGCCTTTTAATTGACGATCAATTAGCATCTATTTATCTATTAATTTTATTTTTTCATAGACGAAACCTGTCAGCGCCAATCACTACCTCGGGTGACTTTGATCGCTGTATGACATTCGATACTAATTGGACAGAAGTATTGCAAACATTGCAGCCCCCACCTCTCAATGCATCCATGATACCGTGCCCGCATGGCTGGGAATTTGAGTTGAGCGATATACCGTATCATACAATCTCTACAGAGGTGAGTTTTAATACACACTATTATTTTTCTTTTGTAGTCATAAATATGATATTCAAAACCTTATACTAACTAATCAAGTCATCTTTCAAAAATATTTTGAGGTTGACTAAATATACTAAAAATACAATATTTGCTTAGGTCACGTGGCCTGGCGTATGGCGCACTGGTAGCATATGCGACTGCTGTCCTTGAGGTCTTGGGTTCGATTCCCGGGTCAAACCAAATGTTTGTATGATCTGCAAATATTTGCTTCGGAGTTTGGGTGTTTTCTGTGTATAATATGTATGTATTTACAAAAGAAAAATTACATATATATATATATACATATATTTATACCAGTTGTCTAGTACCCATAACACAAGCCCTGCTTAGCTTGAGACTAAATAGCGTTGTTGTAAGATGTCCGAAACATTTTAATTTTATTTACTGCTTGAAAGAAGATAACAGTCGTTGCTATACTTCTAACTTGACGATGTATGGCTTTTCCGCATCGACAGCTTTTTAGACCAGTCTAAGCTGGAGTATTAAAAGCATACTAATTATCTCGATTTCAGTCTGAAATCGCTACTACCACTACTAGATACTACTTTTAGTTTTTTACTCGACTAATAAATTTTGCCACCATCTGACATTCTTAATTATTTTTAACAGAGAGAATGGGTGTGTGATAGAGCAAGCTACGTGCCCCTAGCACAGTCACTATATTTCGTTGGTTCTGTGGTGGGAGGTTTATTATTTGGATGGATGGCTGACCGTTTTGGCAGAGTACCTGCCTTAGTAGGTATGTATTTGTCTATATTAACAATATTATGTTTAAAACAAGCAGTAAAATATTTAATTCATCAAATTCGTGACACATTTTTATCTGCATTAGAATTTCACCAGATTTTGGCTCGTCTATCTATCACATCTTTATCACATTCGTCATTTGGTCTCATTTAAATGGTTTAATTAATGTTAAGTTAAAATACAAATTTGAATGCTACTAATGCAGTTTAGTTTATGATTTATTAGTAGCCCATCTCTTTTAAATTATAAATAATAGTATAATTTAAAAAATTGCAATTAATATGACTTAAGCTAAACATATTTTATACAGTTCACATTAACGACATTAAATAACCGAAGTCTAAAAACTTCAGCATACAAGTTTCATTGTTTTAAAATGTCCAGGAAAAGTATCTTCTAAACAATACAATATTAACTATACTGTCACTTTACATGCCATTATTTATGTTTGAATATGTAAAGTATTACTTACTATCACCTATTTTATCTTCATTTCAGGAAGTAACTTAATTGGTGCTATTGGTGGAGTTGCAACTATTTTCACAACCGGCCTAGTTGATTTTATAGTGTGTAGATTCCTGGTTGGAATGGCTTATGATAACTGTTTTATGCTTATGTACATTTTAGGTAAGTCTTAAAGCCTTATTGTTTGTTACATATAAAATAGAGAGAGATACCCAGAAGTGTAGCCATTTTTGCACGGACATACAAAATCTCAGCAGTAAACTCATTAGGGTTTTATTTACTAGGATACCTCGAAAGTATCCAAAAGTATTTTTTACATATCAACATCAAACATATCACACAAGTATTCAGTATCTTTTGCCTTGTAATCTATTGAGTCGAAAAGGTAATTGCTCTTGCGGTAGTGTTAAAACAAAATTAACAGTACTATTTAGATTTATAGGATTATTTTTTATTTTTCAACCGACTTCAAAAAGGAAGAGGTTTTCAATTCGACTGTATTTTTTTTTTTATGTTTGTTACCTCATAACTTTGGACTGGGTGAACCAATTTTGATGATTCTTTTTTTATTTCAAAGCTGGTGCTTCCCGAATGGTCCCATTTAAATTTGGTCTAGTTCTGACATGTCATCCATGAGAAATCCATATAAGTCTTCAATTTGCATTATGTATGTACGCGACAAATTAACGAATAACTCAATATTCCCGTATGGTCCCATTTAAATTTGGTCCAGATTGAAGTCAGTTTTTCTTTTTGTTAAAATTTGTGATTATTTTTAATCATTTACGTGAATGACATCGACTTCCGTTTCCGAAATTCTAATTTGATATATAAAGATTTGTTCTGTAGTATCATCGCCAAAGGACCTTCAAATGCTTTGTAAAAGCTAAAACGCGTAACATTCTGTACTGTACTTTTGTTTTGAGCCACCTAGAATATGCCTCGCAAATTTGGAACATCGAGGTTCCTGTGTTTTCGTCTGAATATTCCATATAGTGCAAATAATTACACTGGTCTGTGCAAAGTATCTCATGTCCAGCCACTTGTAAATCGACGTCAATTAGTAGATTGATCTCTTTTTTTTATAAAATTGGTTGTTTTGGCTTATTGCGAAAAAAATAAATTAAATGTTTCCCGTAGGTCGGTTAGAATGAATACACACATTTTTTGTTCCCTTTTCCTCCTCCAAATTCAATAAGTTGTGCAAGGAGTACTGTATTGATACGTTAAACACCAAAATCAATGTTGAGTGCAGTATGCTAAATCTTAAGTTTTTTCATGATGGCATTTTTAATTTCATTAATATTTTATAATATAGGTGTAGGTTTTGTTGGTTAGCGTTCCAGAACTTCTATTAATATATTATGTTGCAATCCGTGAAAATCTGTAATTGGATTGATGTTGCATATCAAATTAATCAATTTCTTTTTGTAACTGTTGGTATTGCAAACCGAATAAAATAAATAAAGTTGATATCTGAAGTGTACATCGTAACGAGGTAAATGATAAACGCAAATATAAATAACACTCTTAGCTTTTATCAGGCGTTGTAATCGAGACGTGATAAGTTTTTATTATTTTTCATCAGTAGTTTATTCAGCTATAAAAATAAATATTTACCCACAACCTAACTTAAAATTGTTAAAGCTAAACAATTTATTAAATTATAGAATTATTTAAAAAATTACATTTTTGGTCTGTAAGTACTATTAACACCTATTTCCAGAAGCATAGGTACTAAAAACCCACATTTTTAAATCAAGCTTACTGCCGTCAATTTGTGGACTTTAAACGTTGCGAGTTTGATTTGGACGAGTTAGGTATGGGAAATGGTGGGAAAGGGATATCATGGGCTATTTCATTGGCTTATTGATATATTGGCGAATAGGTAGTGACAGTTAAATTAGTCAGAGTCGCATATCTAAGACTCGAGCTGGCTACTACTGGAATTTTTAGATGAATTAAAAATTTATAAAGTATTTTTAATTTTCAGTTCTCGAATATGTAGATCCTGAAGACCGCACTATGGTAGCCAGTTTAAGTCTGGCATTGTTCTATGGAACTTCTGTCACATTGCTTCCCTGGATTGCTTATTTCATCGCTGATTGGAGAATTTTGCTATGGGTCACTTCGCTGCCCATGTTTTTAGTAATAGCAGGACCATGGCTCATTCCTGAAAGTACAAGGTAACATTATTTTAGGCAAAAGAAGTTGTTATTAATTTTATTACTTACCCTTTATATCATTATCATAATACCCAACGCTCTCTTTTTTTCTTCTTCTCTTTCCATTGCCTTTCTTTGAATTTGATTTCTTTGCCAAAACTAGATTCGTATTAAAAATTACAAAATTATGTAACTAGGTCAATCTTCATAGTTAATTTTTTCTTCATAGTTAACTTCTTATAACTTTTTAACATCTACAACTCTCACATATGTGCGTTAGTTGGTATCAGATGCCAAATTCACCAGGCGCTTGATATAATCTTAGGATTGCTTCAGCTATTATTAAAAATCGTTGACCCCGAATCTAGTCGGCAAGTCTTAGAGTAATGGAAGAAATAAGTATACATAAACGTAACACAAAGTTATGCTTTAAATATATATCCAACAGGTAAAGGCTTATTGGTGAAATTTATAGGAGAAGTTCGTGAAACATTTACATTTTGAACTTTACCACAAAAGTCCTTACTAAATAATGTATGTTTCCAGATGGCTGATTAGTAGGGGCAAGGTCAACGACGCTATTAAAGTTCTTAGGAGATTTGAAAGAGTCAACAATGTAAAAATCCCTAATGAGTTAATGGCTGAATTTATTGTAAGTTAACTCAAACAATATTCTTTAATGTTATATGAAACATAACTGCTTTATACTTGCTTAAATCACATAATTTTGACCGCAGACATGGCAAGTAATTCGTGTCAAATCTTAAAATACGGTTTGGAGAAGCCTATATCCAGCATTGAACTGCGATAGGCAAAAAATTGGGCTATAATAAGTCTCAATATGACTTAAATTTATAATTGAATGAGGATCCAGAATTCCAATATTTTTTTTTACTTGTTTTAGTGAAGGTTTTTAATTACTATGTTAATTTAAATAATAAACCAATACTATAATAATAAATAATATATATATTATTTAATATTCAAACCTTCAAGAAACGAGCGTAATCCTTCTTAAAAGGCCGGCGACGCAATTGTGACGCCTCTGGTGTTGCGGGTGTCCATGGGCGGCTTACCATCAGGCGATACATCTGCTCGTTTGCCTGTATAACATACTGTGTTTTTATATTCAATAAAAAAAGGTTTTTTTTTCAATCTTACTTTCTGATTTACATACCTATGTACTTTCTACATTTGGTAGTCAGTTAATTAAGCGCGCAAAAGTTTTCTGTAGAAATAAAGTAGTTGATAGCTCACTATTGAATATCAATCCAAATACTTTTACATACTGAATCCACATCCATCGTTCGGGTTTTAAGCAAGTTATTTGAAATTATTTGAAATGTTTCAGATAACATCAAACAACAAAAAACTAGCACAGAAAGAGACACAGTCTTTCCTCGATGTGTTCAAGAGTGGGCCTTTGCGTCTGGCTACAGTCTGCTTACTGGTTGCTTACACTGGATGCAATATGGTATTTGATGGGCTCATACGTCTATCTGGTTCTTTTGGTTTGGACTTCTTCGTTACGTTCAGTCTTAACTCTGGGACTGAGATACCAGCTCTTATTCTACTAGTTTTCATCCTCGACAGGTATGCAAAATATCTAAATAATAGTAACGCATCTTTTGCAAAATACGAGTGGATAAATACAAAATTAAAAACGAATGAACTTGGCATATAAGCGATGACTGATTATATTATGAACTAAATTATATAGGTAATACAAATCAACACGAAAATACACATACAGAACTAGGTAACCGAAATAGATATCGCAAAAAGGCACCCCGAGATGTGTTCGAATGCAGCCATAGTTACTGTTAGTAATGCAGACCCATCCCTAAAACATAATTTGTTCATTCTAAGATTGTATCGAGTAGAACAGTAGTTTCAATACCATAATAATATTAGGTAGTCTTAGATGCAAATATTTTTAATATTTTGTGCTTTTAGATGGGGTAGAAGAAATCTCACTTGTGGATCTCTAATGATGTCTGGAATATTTATAATCATTGCTATGTTTGTACAAAAAGGTAAGGTTTTTTATATTATTGTTAGTAAAACCAAAACATTTATATCTACATCTAAATTTTAGTCTAACATCTAGAATACTAATATGATTATTTATTTCACAGGTGTTGGTCAAGCGGCACTGGTAATATTATCAAGATTTTTCATAAATATGGCTATAACGACTGTCACGCAATGGAACACAGAGATCTTTCCAACTCCCTTCAGAGCATCAGGATCGTCCATCCTTCATCTTTGTGCGTTCTTCGCCACTATATTAACACCTTTTATTGTCTACTCGGTAAGTATAATTTACTTTAGAGAAATGAGAAATAAACCTACAGCACTCGGCCGAATGACTCGGGTGCAAATTGCATCTTGCCTAGTTCGCTTATAGCAACTATCAAAAATTTTAATGGGTGGTCTTGGTGAAGTCAAATTTATTTGACTGCCTTGTTGGTCTAGTGGCTGGCATGTGCGACTGCTGATCATGAGGTCTCGGGTTCGATACCTGGGTTGGACTAAATGTTTGTATGATCTACAAATATTTGTTTCGGAGTTTGGGTGTTTTCTATGTATAATATGTATGTATTTAATAAAGTAAATATAAAAAAGTATATAATATATTATGTATTTATATAAGTTGTCTAGTATACATAACACTAGCTCTGCTTAGCTTGGGACTGAATGGCGTTGTGTGTTAGATGTCCGAAATATTTTTTTTTTATTATTTATTGTTTTGATATCTATCCACAAAGATAAAAATCACTTGAATGTTTATTAATTTTGCATACTTGCTAATAGCACTACTAGTTGAGTCCCGCGGTGCTACCCGCGGTTATTGTTGTACATTCACAACCGCGGGTAAAACCCCGCCGAATTTCGAATCTAAACCATTCTCGAATCCTCAGGAATACACACAATTTATATGCCTCCGGTATCCTCAGTCACTCGGTGAAACACAGCGCAAGCACTGTTTCACACCGGTTTTCTGTGAGGCCGTGGTATCACTCCGGTCGAGCCGGCCCATTTATGCCGAAGCGTGGCTCTCCCAAGTTTAGCCCAACCAGTTTTACCTGAATATCAGTTTACCACGGAGCGACTGGCATCGGACCTCCGCAACCCTAAGGGTGAACTGTATTCGGAAGTTGAACGATGTAGTTATTAGTATGAGTATATTTGACGGCACTGACTATGGAAAGGTCTCAATGTATTGGGAAATAGTAGTCTATGTGCTATTCTGATGTAAAAGCTATATTACTGTAAAGTTTCATCTAAATCCGTTCAGGAGTTTTTGCGTGAAAGAGTAACAAACATCCATCCATCCATCCATACTTACAAACTTTCGCGTTTATAATATGAGTATATATTTTCCAGGATTATTTAACTTTGCAAAATGCAAATCTACTCGATTTCTACTTAATGACGAACCCTTGTTTCGTAACAGGCTTGATTATAGATACACATTTTACTTATTTTCAGGAACGCGTTTGGAGCCTCTTGCCGCTTTTGATTTTTGCTTTAATAGTCGTAGTCACAGCAGGCGTTAGTTTGTCACTGCCAGAGACTAAAGGCTTGCAACTGCCACAGTCAGTTGCCGATGGCGAAAAAATTATTTTAGAACACTCGCTGTGCGGGTTAGTATATTTATTTTTGTTTTTAAAGTGTATTTGTTTATATTCTTTGTTGCTTAGAATTTTTTTTTATTAAAATATCATTCCTAGTCGTATCATTTTGTATTTAAACTATTTTATTTGACCCGATAATACATTTACAAAAATCTTGTTATTTTTCTGTTTAATTTTACTAATTCTGAACTCATTCATTATGAAGCATATCCAATTGAATCTGGGGTGACCTGACAACCCAGTGTTAATTCTTTTAAATTTTTGTGAATTAGTATAGTCAACGATTCATAAAATATGTGAGGATGGATGGAAATAAGGAATGTCCCTGGTAGTGCTAATGAGTTCTTGCTCCTGGTTATGGTCTGTCCAAGACTATTTAAATTATCCAGATATTTGCTGAGTGTCATGCTAGTGATCCTAGTGCAAGTCATGATAGTGGCCATTTGGGTAGAACTATTGCCTTGTAATCTAATATAGAAAATAATTTGAGACTGGTTTATTTCAGGAAACCAGAAGATGGAGAAGAAGGCCCGTACCAAACAGATGTCAGCAAACGTCACTTAAATGACCATGCATGACGGGATGTCAAGTGAATGAACGAAATAAGTTTTGTCACTGTACCTGCATTACCATAAACTAAGTATACTGACGAAAATATGTACTAAGTTTGTGTGTATTCAACAATACTGTTCGACATTATAGAAACTAATTAATTAACAAATTAAAATGGAAATGAGAACAAGATGTTATGTTCTTGGTGGGGAATTAAAAACGAATTAATTGTATTCTATTTCTGTACAAATTGTTATACCTAAGAGCCCCTTAACTATTTTATACTGTTTTAATATATTTTTATTTTTTGTCATTTTTTGACAACCTCATATGCTGGGAAATATCCCGACATCTAAGATACAATCAGTCAAAAAATAGTTTATTAATTATATTTATATCCAGAAGGTATGATTTCCTTGCGTGTGTTTGTGATAAAGATTGATAGGAAGTGCTTTTTAAGATTGAAATCTAGTGACGTGTTAGACACATCACTAGTAGAGTACTAGCATAGAGCTGTTGCGGTAGAGAGTAGCCATAGACAGGCATTCCTCTCTGTCAAAGTATAAGCCCAAATGGGCCTACGCGTTACACTGTCATTAGATAAAATGTATTTATGTGTGTTTGAAATTGTGAACGTTTTGCTTTGAATGTGAGTTCCTAGTGACAGGAGATTGTTTTTATATTTGGGTCTGGTTGTATGGAAGAAGATTTCGCCTACCGCAATAAAGCTGCTTTGTATCGAAAAAAAAATCACTATTGCTACTCCCATAGAGGTATTATAGATAGTGCAGGGGAGCCAGGCCTCCAGCCGTCCCTCGGTTAGAAAGAGAGAGACGATCGCGGTACCCATCTGTCTCTCACTACTCGCGTATGCGCCGTTAGCGCGGAAAAGCTTATCTCTCTTTTTAACCGTCGGACGTTCCCGCTTACTAGCAGCCGTATCTCTTTCCTACTCTATCTATAATAGCTCTATGGCTAGTTCCCTCCTGTATGTAGCCTATGTTGCTCTGTCAGTACTAGTTAAGTGTTAAGTCTAATTAAGTTGCAAGTTGTTTCTAAGTTGTATTAGTAGTTATGTATCCTGAGTGTGGTTTAGATCCAAGACGAATTGTTCTAAGAAATAGCCAGTAATCCACTGCCTCTTTTAAAATATGTTTTTTGAGTTATAAGTAGAAAAGACTATTCATTTTTTTTTATTTAATTAAATGGTTTTTCAAATCTCCAGGGTTTGAAACAATTTTAAGCTTAAGAACAAATCTATATAGTGTTGCTATATTATAATAGCAAAAATATATTTTGTACATATTTTTCACTTGTTTTGAAAAGTTTAATAAATTAAATTATTTTAGAAGTATCTATTATTATTTTTTTTATTTATTTCCTAAGATATTCAATACCGTGGGAGAGCCACGCTTCAGCATGAATGGGCCGGCTCGACCGGAGTGATAGCACGGCCTCGCAGAAAACCAGTGTGAAATAGCGCTTGCTTGTTTCACCGAGTGAGTGAGGATACCGGAGGCCCATACCCCAACCCCTCCCCCATCCTCCTCCCCATCCCCCAAAGGCCAGGAACGCACTTGTGCGCCTCTGTTGTTGCGGGTGTCCATGGGCGGCGGTAATCGCTTACCATCAGGTGATACGTCTTCTCGTTTGCCCCCTATTCCATAAAAAAAATAGGAGAACGATTAGCTACGTAGATGAAAATATAAGACACACGCCTAAACACACCCATAAACATTAACATGTGTAAGTAATGCACATATTCTCGCAAGTAAACTATCTACACAAACTCATACACACAAATACTGACATTAAAATTAACACGGAATGTGTTCGTGAATCTATCAATAAATCGAAATTTATTAATCCAGATGAATTACTGGCTTACCATCGTGTACGTGTTCTATCTGTATTGGCGAAAGGTGCTGATACGGCGACACTCAGTGAAGTTGGTTTACAATCTAACAGCAAGGTGGTGTAGCTGCTAGCTTTACGCAAAAGATCGCGAAAAAAGACATATTACTAAAATGAGTAGGTACCTGAATGATAAGTGATGTTTCGTATTGCAAACTTGGCATACATATTAATCAGATAAACTAAATAACTTTAAATTAGAACAATATTTGAGGACAACAACTCCAAGGTCTTGTTCACATCTACTAAAGATATTGGCTCTAACCGTTCATGAATTTAACTGAGTACACAGTTTAACTTTTACCCCTCTTCTTGAGAAAACTATCAAGGATTCGAGACAAAAGCTAGCCAGTGTCTTCATTTAAATTCATTTAGCAATTTCATCGAGGCCAAGATACATATAGGACACACAGAGAGCAGATACATGGAGAGAATAGGTAGAAAGCATGGCCTTCTCAGGAACAATGTTATTTTGCGTTGCAGTGACACAAACATTCAGCAATATCTTTCCTTTGATAAATAACTATAAAGTTGAAAAGCAAAAATACCGGAAACTAACTTCCGAATATAAACATGTTCAATATCCTCTTCGTAATAACTAATCAAAATAATAACTATGATAATCAAATATCAATAAATAAATGTCTTTCCTTTCATTGTCATTCTTATCTGCCTCGTTGGCGCAGTGGTATCGCATGCGACTGCTGCGCTTGAGGTCTCGGGTTCGAATCCTGGGTCGGACCAAATCTTTGTATGACCTGCAAATATTTGTTTTGGAGTTTGGGTGTTTCCTATGTATAATGTGTATGTATTTACAAAAAAAAAGTATATATGTATTTATATCAGTTGTCTAGTACAAATAACACAAGCTCTGCTTAGCTTGGGACCAGATGGCGTTGTGTGTTAGATGTCCGAAATATTTATTTATTATTTATTTATTTATCTGCTTTTCCTATCGACCTGTGTCCTTCTTATTCCCATATCTAATCCATAAAGTGCTTGGTTATTGCCAATAGACCCCATTAGTTTAGTGTGATGAATTTTTTCTTCCATTTCCCGCCATTTACACATTCTATATTATGCAATCATCCTTCATTTTACAGATTTTTTTTTCTTTTATCGGCGGCCCGCGTGGCCAAACTAATGCCAAACTTTCCTGAGAATTAAATCTTTTTTCGCTCATAGTGCTGCTGCTAATCACCTGATCGTTACCTTAGCCATGGTGAAATTATCTCACTTCGATTCTCTTTCCACAATCGCTAACTCCTGAATGATTTTAAATTACTGGGGAACACTTTGTTTTGACGACGTGACTTACCGTTGAGAGATGTCATTGATCACAAATATATGAGTTGTTTATTTTATTATTAACGTTTTTGTTTGTAAAATGCAACCTGTCTAGGGAGCTGGTTGTGTTTGAAGTTTTTATGAACGTTTTTTATGTCAGTGGGGCTAGTAATAACTATCTTTAGCACATTGTGATATGGACGTAGGCATGCAATTTCAAAAAATATTGCGGCAAATACTAGATAGTGATGGATACGGTAACCGATAGCACTGAGCTGATAATAATGTAATATATATTGTGTTTTATCAGTTTCCATCTCACTGTGTTAGCCTTATCGCGTATTGGTCAGAACATTATATGAAAATTCACGCAAAGAAATTTATCATTTATTTATAGTTTATCACCGTCATGTTAAGTAAATAGTGTTTTGTGTGTATTAATCTTAAAACTAAAATGGAGAGTGAAAAAATAAAATTAGAAAATCTGAATGTAAGTAGTATTTCTATTTTCATGTTATTTTTGTTAAACATATATGAGCCTACCAAAGTGCTTACCTACTCTAAATATTTGTTAGATTTCATTAAACGTGGGAAAGCCACGCTTCACATATGGGCTGGCTCGATGGACCACCACCCTGAAATGTGTTGAATGATCTTTTTTTGCATTTCACTGATCCAGTGTGGTGTCCAGAGGCCCAGCTCCTCCCCTCTCGAAATACCCAAGTGTATTGTCTAACTTTATGTGCCCATATAAATAAAGAGAGGGTCTTTATTAGCCTCATTCACTCGAAATAGGCAATGTTTCGTTCGTTCAATTACTTTAATGTTCTAATGTTAAGGAACCCTACCATATCGTTCAATCTCCACGCCTGATGGTGGAGTAAGTGGAGGTGGAGCATAGTTTGAGCACAATAGTTTAGATTATAGTAATAAAATCAATCGATCAAATCACCAAGTGGCGCGCAATTGGAGAGGCCTATGTCCAGCAGTGGACTACGATAGGGTGATGATGATGAATAAAATCTAAACGTAATCCCCAATTCACCATTATCATCATCATTATTAAATAACTGCAGAGTTAGAGGTCATTGGTTCGATCCACATCCAGAACAAATAACTGTACGGTGAACACAATTATGGTGTGTCTGAGTGTAATTTATCTGTAGTAAATATATATTGAGGTATGAACAAGGCATGTTTATCAGCAGGCCTACAATTGAAAGTTATTGTCAGTCATACAAGGTAGTAGAGTCACGCTGATTTCAGCTCGAACGGGCCGGTTCGACCGGGGCGGTACTACTCTCGCACAGAAAATCAACGTAAAATGACAGCGATCGTGCTGTCGTGTTTCGTTGGTGAGTGCGAGACCGGAGGCCCAATGATGCAGAAGCATCACTAGCCCACCATAGTATGGGTCACCATGCTGCGTTGTTGCCTTGTCTGCATTCGCAGTATGGTGACCACCATTCTTGGATTCTGCTTATGCTTTCCATCAGGCAGAGTAGAGTTATTTTTACATAAAAAAAAGTCCGGTTATCAAAGTCTCTCTGAATAGTTTGGACTCAAATGTTTGTGTGTGAGATGTGTGAGGTTTATTTTTGTTAATACACTCTCAATGTTCCATCTATAATTCTTTAAGTACTTGGTTTTTTCGTTTCTAAAATGTGAGTAAAATTATAGTAAGGGGACTCGCACAATCAATCTGTAGAAGGAATTATCTTCTCTTCTGCAGTATCCAGACCGATATTTAAGAAAAAAGGGTACTCCTACCTCAAAAGCTGTTACGTGGTTGTGATTTCTGAGTTGCAGGCCTTAATGGGCGTTCGAGATGTAAACTGACTACAGTCAGTTAATTTACATCACGTACCACGATCCGTCTCCTGGTTTGACCCTTCTATCAAAAAAAATAAAACAATTACCGACTAATGCCTTGGTCTCATAAATATGGCTGTCTATCGTTTAATAGTTTAATGTGTTTTTTACAGGATGTGACAGAGAAATTAAACACTGAGCCTGACCCCCTCAATGAAGACCTAATATTGGACACAGTGCTATCCTATTTGGGTCATATGGGCCTTTACCAGAAGCTGCTGTTTGTGGGGATGTTGCCTTTTGGTTGTTGTTTGACTTTCATCTACCTCGTGCAAATATTTATAACCGTTACACCTGAAAACCATTGGTGCAGAGTACCTGAACTGGCTAATTTAAGTATGGAATTGAGGTGAGTTTCCACAAGATTCTCATATTGTTACTTGTATTGTTTTTCAAATAGTTAAAAAAACTTTTATTAAAAATAAATTTAAATCCATTGGCTTAGACCTCAACTCGGACAAATGTGAAATTTTTATTTGTGACAATACAGACAGACTCTCGACTATACAAAAATTTAATTCCTTGGCACCTAACATTAAAGTTTTAGAGAAAAGGTCTCTTCGCCTTCTTGGTTCTCCGGTCTTGGAAGTAGGTTTTCAGACATTCATAGATGACAAAATAAAACATTTTGATGAATTTTCTGATCGTTTACTTAAAATCAATAATCATTCGGCTTTTACTATTATTCGTTATTGTCTTTTTGTACCTAATTTTACACATGCGCTTCGGTCATCACCCCTTTGGAAATATTCATCACTTTTGGAAAAAGTTGATAAAATTATACAAAACACGCTTAGTAAAGTTTTGAATGTGGCTTTAAACGATCGAGCCTGGCTCCAAGCATCCTTACCAGTTCGTTTGGGTGGTCTTGGAGTACGCAAAATTGTAGATGTCAGCCTTCCAGCATTTCTGTCTTCGGTTCATGGCACAGAAGAGTTAACCAGGAAAATTCTTACAAACACACTGGTTGATTCTGAAGTATCATGCAAGGCCATTGCCATAGATGCTTGGCAGATAGCTTGTCCCAGTACTGCATTACCTGTTAATCCATTTTCTCAGCGACAATGGGACTCACCGTTATGTATTTTAAAGCAAAAGATACTTTTAGATACATCAACCAGTCTTGCTGAGCAAGCTCGTTTGTTAGCTGTGGGAGAGTGGGAATCAGGTTTATGGATTCAGGCACTTCCATCACCCAACATAGGTACCTTGTTGGACAATACTACTTTTCGCTTTGCCACTTGCCTTCGTTTAGGAGCGCCTTGTGTTTCTTCGCATTTTTGTCACTGTGGAGAAGCTGTTGACAGTTTCGGACATCATGGCCTTTCTTGTAGCAGAAGCGCTGGCCGAATATCTCGACATGCCAATATTAACGACATTATCCGTCGTGCTCTTGTTACCGCCGGCGTTCCAGCTGTACGCGAACCAAATGGTCTGGTACGGGACGATGGCAAGAGACCAGATGGTATGTCGTTACTGCCATGGAAGATGGGTAAGCCTTTGGTGTGGGACGCAACTTACGTTGACACCCTCGCGCCATCTCATCTTCCAAGTACAGCTTTTTATGCCGGCGCTGCTGCTGCTTCTGCGGAAAGCCTCAAACGGCGTAAGTACCAAAATTTAATAGGTAATTACATTTTTGAACCGTTTGAGGTAGAGACGCTAGGTTCATGGGGTCCGAGTGCTCGCGCTATGTTTAAACAACTAGCCAAGCAACTGATTGACGCTTCTCGCGACCAGAAGGCCGGCCTTTTTCTAGCACAGAGAATCAGCATTGCCATTCAACGTGGTAATGCTGCCAGTCTTTTGGGAACGCTACCAGTAGGCGAAGATGTGGAGTTTTTTGACGCTTGTATGTAAATATTGTTATTTTTTTTAAAAATTATGGTTATGTACATTGTGAGATTATTTCTTAATTTTCACTATTTCTAATCAAATAATTATTTAGTAGCTTAATCAAATTTTAATAGTTAACACTGTATTGTCATGTTACAAAGAATAATTAGTCTTTCTTAGTGTATGTAAAGAGAGGTCTAATATATAATATTCTACATAGAAATATCGTGAACAGTTCAAAGTTTCTTTACGTGGTGGCGGATTAAGAATGTGGTGTGCAATCACCCCTGTTCGTTCTATGGGCATCGTAAGAGGTGACTAAGGCCTCGGTCTACTATTAAATGCCATATGCGGCGTCTGACTTCAGTATAAACATTCCGATCGACTCTCATACGCGAACAACGACGTCTCGTTCATAAATCACAACAGTCGTCGACAAACAGTGCTCGCTTGTATTCATGTGGTATAAATTCGACTCTTTTGGCGGCACCTTATTTTTATTGTATAATGTACTAAAACATTGGACTGATTCAATCAATAATTCGTTTTTTTCTTTTATAAATATTCAACATTTTGTATTGACGCCTAATACGACGTTTAGTACGCTGCAATGGTTCGAAATAACTAGAGACGCGTTTATAGGAGACCACAGTCTTAAGGGAGCAAAGTACGCAGGAAAACATCGCTACAAAGAGAAGGAACACCTGAAACCAATGCCAACGCGTCTGAACAGCGTTAGTACACACACACACAGTAGGCAAAAACCTGCTGAGGAGAGGCCTTTGCCCAGCAATGGACCATTTGAGGCTTTTGATGATCGAGTACAGAAGCAATTGAAGCAAAAGTTTAATCTAGACGTACTTAATACTTATAACATACCAAAAATAAAAATTGGCAGTCATAAGGACTGCAATAGAAGTGAAAACTTATAACTTAGAATACAGGCTATATGACCCAAATAGGATAGCACTGTGTCCAGTATAAGGTCTTCATTGAGAGGGTCAGCCTCAGACTTACAACACATGAAAACTGACCACTGACGGAAAACTTAGAATGTTGTTTGTTTAATTAATGTGTAAAATTATATATTTCATAAAGTTTAAATTTAAATGATCAACATCGAACATTAGCATGTCGGTGACCCGAACCCATAAAATTTTCCCCTACCAAAAAGTGCTCAACGCGGCCAAAGAAGTTTTCACTTAAAAAATGCCATGTCAGCATGTTCGTGACGCGAACTCATAAGATTTTCTCCTACCGAAAAGTGCTCAACGCGGCTAAATAAGTTTTTCATACCTTTTACAAATACTATTATATCAGCAATCAAACGTATGGACATAAACTTAAGTAACAGTATTAATATATTAAGCATGCAAATAATATTAATGCAATGTTTTTACATTTTGTTCACTCCTCTCACCAATGGGGCGATCACTTTGTGATACTTGTAATACTTATAGGACCCATGAGCATAAGCATTAAATCGCTTCTGGACTAGAAGCGATTTAATGCTTATACTCATGGGTTGGCAAGAAGAATGAGCTTTACGGCGATTCACCGTGTTCTTAATCTAAACTAAAATCATCAAGCACTTACTGGAGTTGTGTGGCGTCCTGTTCTCTGCGTTCCATTCCAAGAGATCTCTTGGGTAGTTTCTTCTCTGCGTCGTCACACAATCATAAACTCCTAAAGTGCTGTACAACTTTCAAGGTATTCGAATTACAATAAACTCGTATCAACTATCACGGATATTCGAATTACAACTCACTCGCTTCAGCTATCGCGGAACGCGCCTACAAAACTCGTGAGTCCACTACCTAACACAAAACGGTTTATTACTGACGAGACCGCGGGTCGATGGACAATACAATTAACTTAATATCAATTAATTACGGCTTTCAAACAATAATCGTCGACCGTTTTCAACACGCGTCTTTCAAGTCCCTTTTATTAACCTCAAACGTCAAAACGTCAAACAAGAAAAAAAGTGACAATCAAAAATGTTGCCATTATAATGACGTTCGAAATCCAACACACTTCATATAAAATTTCTTTACTCTTAAGTGTTTTAAAATATCAGTTATAAGATCAGCAAATACTGTTTTTTTTTCAATATATTGAAATAAAATCCATTAAAGTTTGTAACGAGAAGTGAAAACATACTTCCCAGTAGGATCACACAAAGTTGGTTACAAAATTACACATATATTATATTAAAACTGAATATCGTATTGCGTTCAACATCTCCAACTAAGATAATATATAGGTATTTATAAGTATACTAGCTGACCCGTGCCCACTTCGTTGGGCGGTAAATATTTTTTGCTCCGAATTACTTTGCAAATTCAGCTACCACGAAAAAATATTTCTACTTTTTGGGTTATTATATAGCCTATGTCACTCCCAAATTACGTAGGCTTCTATTGGTAAAATAATTTTCAAAATCGGTTCAGTAGATCCAGAGATTACCCCCTACAACGTCACAACGTCACAAACTCACAAACTTTACCTCTTTATATAATAAAATAATAAAAAGTATAGATAAATCCCTATTTCTCTTGGCAACGGCATAACGCGTGAACAGAAAGACCAATTTCCCTAATCTTTTCCTTTTAGATATTTTTTTCTCAGATAGCTCATTTATCGAGGAAGGCTTGATCAATACGACAATAAGTTTGATGATGTAATAAGCGGATTCGTGTAATCATACTAATAACAGTTACGAAATAGCGGTTTTATTGTATTTTTCAATTTGATATATAGCCATATCAGCGGAAGGCAAGTAATCTTAACATTTATTTGCTTGTCCTGACTTACTGATTCATTATTATTATCAGAGATTAAGGAAACTGCTAGTCTTTTGTATTTAATACATATCAATTCTATATTTTTTTAAATATCTATTCAGAAATAACCTATCACAGTCTATGATTGTAAGAGGCACCTAAAGGCGCGTCGCCACCGAAATTGTTGTCAATATCAGTGTTTCCCACTGTGTGCAATTCTTCAAAAAATCGCCAACTTTTTCCATTGTGTCTACACCGAGTCGCCAACAATTTGAAAAACATTTTAGTTGACATCAAACTGTCTTCATGATAAAATATCTTCGAACGACGATGACATTATGCAGGCAGCCGCAGTATTTATTATTTTATGCAAAAATAAACAGAAACTTATGTGTTGGGTCGACCAAGCCTGAAAGGAAGAAAAGTACATGGAGGGATTGATGCTTTGAGAAAAGATGATTTGTTAGCATTAATGATGAACAAATCAGAAAATTTCATCGTATTTGTATGCGATATAGATCAATTAACAACTCGATTGATTTTTTCGTCTACGTGTTAGGCTTGTTTCTTTTTGTTTCCAACTAAGCGTCTCCACAGAGCCAATTAATGTCTGCAACATTCTTTTGATGTTCACCGCCAAAAACAGAAACACGGTTCCCGATATTTCTTTGACAATTCTTGTTGTCATTTTTGTCATAGAAACTTTTATCACCAACACGAGTTGACAACACAAAAGTTGGCAACTTTTGTTCTTTGGAGACGCGGCTTGGGAGCAACTTGTGTCGGACAAAATCACAGAACAGAATGAAAACTTGATACAAATTCTAAAATTGAAATATTTTACAAGTTGTATCACTTATTTGTGGTATAAGGGGCAAAGATCCTGGCAGGTCTCCTGATGGTAGGTAAGTGACTACCACCATTCATAGAAACCTGAACCTCAAAAGCCATAAGTACAATGCTGCTCTTTATGTTCCTCACTAAGAACCAAAGGGCTGGGAGGTCCCCTCATTAGTCGTGAACGAGTGAGAAAGGGAGTGAGAGAGCTTTGGGGAAGCGGGCGGAATTCACAAACTGCATTCACTCTGTGAAATACAAATGAAAATATTGCCAATCCTAACCGAAACCAGGTGTTCAGTGAATCGCCAAAAAATTTTTGCCTTGAGTTGGATATATACCTACTGGTAACAGTAATCACTTAGCTGGCTAGCCCTCTCGTTTGTCCCTATATATAGTTATAAAAAAATTGAGAGGTGTCAAGGGACACCATGTATAAATATACTATTCAGCACTATGACGTCAACTAAATGTTAAAAGTGTCGTTACAACGAAAAGTGTCGTTACAACTTAATCCGTCTAGCCCCCTATCGTAACTAGATCGCAACGCGCCATAAGGAACTTCGTTCCAATAAAGCTTATACATCAACTATAATTTATTACAGACGAAACCTGTCAGCGCCAATCACTGCCTCGGGTGAATTAGATCGCTGTATGACATTCGATGCTAATTGGACACAAGTATTAGAAACGTTGCAACCTCCACCTCCTAGTACACGCTTGGTACCATGCCGCCATGGCTGGGAGTTTGAGTTGAGTGATATACCATATCATACAATCTCTACAGAGGTGAGTCTAGCGATATTTTTTACTTCGTTCTCGTCATCATTAATGTATGCATCATCATAATTAGCCTGTCGTATTCCACTCCTGTACATTAGCTTCTCCAATTGCAGGTTACTTAGTTCAATTCTTGGCTTTTCGCATTAAGTTTCAGCCAGCCATCTGGCGGAGATCGTCATTACATCAACACAGCGATAAAATACGATTAGTATATCTTCTAAACTCCTAGTAATAATATTTACATGGATATATTCCCTTGAATCCAAAATCCCTTGAATCAGTTGATACACTGAATTTTAGCAAATTATGAAATATGCTTTGAAGATTAGAAATAGTAACGATAAATAAGCGACAGCGCCTGCAGTCTCGACATAGATAGCGATCGTTAAAGTTGCGAATTCGGTAGCTAATTCATATCGATAATTTTTTAACGATTTTTGTAGTCTCTACCGTTGCAACTATCGATTTTCATCGGTATCGTATTGAGTTCGCTTTCAATTTAATGACAATCGCAAATAGCTTATCGAGACATTTTGGCAGCCTGCTAACTCGATAAGTATTCGAAAAGGATCGTTAACTGTGAAATATTATAAAAATAGAAATTGTATGAAGATACATATTTATCAGATTGTAATAATATCTTTTGCAAGTGTAGTGCACTAATTTATAATATTAACTGTAAATAATGGCGGATAACAATTGATTCAGAATGTTGCAAGGATATAAATATGTGTCCTATTAAAAAATTACAATGTAAATGTATTTTGGATTTAAAACTATAAATAAAAACTTGAGAGGTGTCAAGGTACACCCGGATAGAACGAAGTTTATATATATGTAAATATATATACATATATATATATATATACATATACCTATACATATACCTATACACATACCTATACTATACCTATACCTATACATTTACCTATAATTTTTTTTTTTTTTTTTTAATTTATTAATTACAAATGTGATACATGTAGGTACATCTTAATTGATTTCGCCAAACTGCATGACAGTTTGTTGGCGAATACTGTGCGCTCATTTTACAATTTTAAATATGTAAACACATTTAAAACAATATGCATATATACGTTTCAAATTAAATACATTAAAATGGTGGGTACAATTTTTTTGGTGGGTAGGTGTTAAAAAGTTCACACGCTTTTGAGAAAGCTCTCCATATATTTACTAATTTAAAATCATTTTTTCCACCAAACTTAGTAAATAAGTGTGTACTTACTTAACATATACAACTGCTTTATTGTTCATATGTGTTGATTCAAGTTTTAAAGCCACCTGCCAGCTTTTGTGCACAATTTTACATCACCACATTAAAGTTTTTGAAAGTTCACCCTGCACTGATAACTTCATTTAATATGTCTCAACTAAGTGAAATACAAATGGCTCAAAGCACTCTTGAAGAGAGCTTCTCCAAAAGGATGACCCAGTTGGAGGCACAGCTGCATTCCGGGGGGAACTCCAAAGATACAGTTGCTCGAGTTTCCGAAGAATTCCGAACATTCCGAGAGCTTATGTTCAAGATGCTGGGCCTATTGCGGAAGCAAATAAATGAGTGCACCAAGATGGTAGATGTCATAGAGACCCGTCATCGTCGCAAGGCGCTTATCTTCCTCGGAGTGCCCGAAGCTGTCCAGGAGGACTGTACCAAGACCTTGCTGAGTACTCTCAACCAGAAGATGGGCCTTAGTGAAGTGACATCATCAAACATCAAGCTCTGTCACCGCTTGGGCATCCCATCGAAGGAACGTCGTCGCCCGATCCTCGTCAGATTCTCTTCGGCGGAGGTCCGGGGAGCAGTCTGGAAAGCGAAGACGAAGTTGAAGGGGTCCAGTTTTGCGGTAAGGGAATTCCTGACCAAAACCCGTCAAACAGTATTCAGCTTGGCTAGGCAACATTTTGGGATGTCGGCCTGCTGGACACAAGACGGCACCATTATTGTCAAACCCGTTGATAACAGCCGTCACAAGGTAACTTCACTGGACGAGCTAGAACCCCTAATTGCCAAATATCCCAAGGCAATATCTCCACCCAAGGCGAGTGCGAACGTGGCCTCGAAGAGTTCTCGGAGACAATAAGTGTGTCATACCACTGCACTTTTCTTTATAATATTTACAATTTACATTTAATTATGTTTCATTGTTTGTTTATTCTCTTCTTAAAAGCATTTAATTACATTTTGTCTCACAAATAATATCAACTGACGGCTGGTGTTGTGACACATCTGTCAAAACAATGCTTTCGTTCGACAACCAGTTTAGATACGTTCGGAATGCTATTTTCTTTATATGTCTAAAAACTAATAGTGTCTGTATTTTGGTGCGATCTCTCATCTGCATTTTTTTTTCTCTTTTGTGTTTACTTCTTTCTCGCTTTGATTGTCTATGTGAATTAATTAACGGCAGACACTTACTGAGCTTTTTACGGAATGTCTTTATTTTTTTATGTACTCTTTCTGTTTAAGTGCCCGCTGGCGGGTGGTGTGGAAATGCGATCTACTAACCCCGGCTCACTTAATATAAACATTTATATGTTTATAAACTATTTTATATTGTTAATAGGTTTTTGATATTTATATACGTATATTTATTTAGGTTTATATTAGTACACTGATGATTGACGATGAAGATGTGGTATACTTTTCCGCCAATGAATCTTCGGACAACGATAGTTTTGCTTCCTTGACGGATGCTCTGGGTGATCAATTACGGCAAAAATTTTCCCCTCAATCTCGTCCTCGCTTAAATGTTTGCCATATTAACGCCCAGAGTATCCCCAGTCACTCGAGCGATTTAACTGAGACTTTCGTGGACAATGGTATTCATGCGGTCCTGGTTTCGGAGACCTGGCTCAAGCCTCACCTCCCCTCCACCTCCTACCCTTTAACCGGTTTCGTCCTAATCCGCAATGACCGCATGGACAAAAGAGGTGGTGGCGTTGCTATCTACCTCCGTAGTGCTTTCCCTTATAAAATATTAGCATCCTCTTCTTCCAGTATTTCCACTACGGCAGAATATCTCTTCCTAGAGGTTTGTGTCAGGGGAGTTAACGTTGTTCTTGGAGTAGTCTATTGCCCTCCTACTGTCAACTACTTCTCCAGTCTGGAAACAGTTCTGGAATCTTTAGGGTCGGAATATTCACATCACATCATCATGGGAGATTTCAACACAGATCTCCTAGCCTTAAACTCTTCCCGTACACATAATCTCCTACGGATCTTCCAATCAACCAGCCTACATATCCTTCCGCTTCAAGCCACTCATCATAACATCCAGCACCAAGACACCTGGCTTGACCTTATGCTTACCTCGTCCCCAAACCTTGTCTCTTCCCATGGTCAACTCCCTGCCCCTGGTTTCTCCCACCACGATCTAATTTTCCTATCCTACATCCTGAAACCCCCTAAATCACCTCCAAAAATTATACAAATACGTAGTTTCCGGAGCATAGATTTGAACAAACTAAATGCGGACGCTGCGAGCATGGATTGGACGGGTGTGGAGGCAGCCGCAGACATGGACACAAAGGTTAATATTTTTAACGATAATATTATAAAACTGTATAATGTGCACGCTCCCTTAAAGTCATTAAAAATGAAACGTGCCCCGGCACCATGGTTGACGGATGAGGTGCGTACTGCAATGAGGCGAAGGGATCAGGCCTTCCTCAAGTTCAGGAGGGATCGCTGTGAGGACAAGTGGAATCGCTACAAGGCTGCAAGGAATCGATGTAACCAGGTGATACGTAACGCTAAACGCCGACACATTCTGCAGAATATAGAGTCATCCTCTTCTTCCAGCATCTGGAAGTTTCTTGGCACGTTAGGTATTGGCAATAAGCAACTTCCAGAGTTTAAAAACACCATTGGCTTGAACGATATCAATAGCTATTTCTCACCCACAACAATGATGGATCTTCAAACCAAGTGCCAAACGCTTAATTACCTATCTGGTCTTACCAGCCCCAACATCGACTCTTTCGATTTTTCTCCGGTGCCTTCTGGGGATATCAAGAAAATCATACTATCTATCCGCTCCAATGCTTTGGGATGTGATGGCATTAGCCGACGCATGATCATTACCATCTTGGACCATACGCTCTCAGCAATAACTCACCTTATTAACTACTCTCTTGACTCCGGAACCTTTCCCTCTCTTTGGCGTAAGGCCTTCATCATACCTCTTCCTAAAAAAAATAATCCTTCACTACCCGAACACTTTCGTCCTATTTCCATCCTTCCCTTCCTATCTAAAGTGCTCGAGGCCTGCGTATACAAGCAGCTCTCTGAATTTGTATACCGACACAAATTGCTGAGTCCTCTGCAGTCCGGCTTCAGGCCTGGTCACAGTACTGTTACCGCTCTCCTCAAAGTGACTGGCGATATTAGGAAGGGCATGGAAGACACCAAAGTTACTGTTCTGGTCTTAGTGGATTTTTCCAATGCCTTCAATACCGTCAGTCACGAAATCCTACTATCAATCCTTGGGTATCTTGGGGTGTCCCCTGAGGCACTGGATTGGTTCTCTACCTATCTTCAGGGACGTCAGCAGTGTGTTCGTGTTCAAGACTCGTCATCGAACTGGCGTAACCTTTACACTGGCGTCCCTCAAGGCGGAATTTTATCTCCTCTTCTATTCTCTATTTTTATCAACCTCATTACTGATCACCTTCGGTGTTCGTATCACCTGTATGCCGATGATCTGCAGCTGTATTCACAGGCAAGGGTGGAGGACATATCGCAAGCCATCGACAACATCAACAGGGACCTGGAGTTCATAAAGTCTTGGTCGATGAGATTCGGGCTGTCAGTTAACCCTACTAAATGCCAAGCAATAATAGTAGGCAGCAAGATCATGATAAATCGATTGGATACCACGTCAATCTCGCCGGTCGTCTTCAACGGCTTAGTGATACCTTGGAGCCACGTAGTCAAAGACCTTGGCCTGTTCATCGACTCAACTCTTGATTGGCGAGCCCAGATTACTCATGTGAGCCAGAAAGTAACAGGTAACCTACGAACACTCTACCGTCTTAAGAACTTCTTGCCTCCTAAAACGAAACTCTCACTCACACAGTCCCTCATTATCCCTTTAATCGACTATGGTGATGTGTGTTATTTCGACCTGAATGCAGACCTCCTTAATAAACTTGACCGTCTTCTTAATAACTGCATTCGATTCATATTCAATCTCCGCAAGTATGACCACGTGTCTACTTTCCGTTCTCAATTGCAATGGTTACCTATTCGCCAGCGCCGCAGTCAGCGAGCGTTGACCTATCTCTTTTCGTTCCTCAACTCCCCATCTTCACCTGCTTACCTTGAACCCTACCTCCGTTTCTTATCCTCAAATCACGATAGAAATCTTCGCTCATCTAACAATTTGCTTCTCTCGTGTCCCTCACACAATTCCGACTTCGTGAACTCTTCGTTCTTTGTGCAAGCTGTACTGCTTTGGAACGCGCTCCCGCTCGAACTCAGGATGTCAACAAGTCGTGTCTCATTCAAAAAGAACGTCAAAAACCACCTCATGACAAAATGGCAGGAAAACCTTAATTAAGATACAATTTTGTACCTACTCACGGTGTACCTATATAAAGTTTATGTATTGGTGTATGTATGTATTCATATGAGTATATATATATATTTTAAGTATATGTGTAGTCGTATTATATTAGTTTATGTAAGTTCCATATATTGGTAGCAATTATAACCTCTGACTTCCACCTCAATGCACCTACCTCACAAAATTTCTACATCACCCAAAGGTTGGCTGGTAGAGAATGCCTTGGGCATTAAGCCCGCCATTGTACATGTGTGCATAAAGTTTAAATAAATAAAATAAATAAAATACTTTTTTAGAATCTAAGTAGGCTTTGAGATACATTTAATAGTAGGAATACTTTTAATCTTCAATTTGTTCATTAAACATTTGTAACAATAGTTCTTTTAACTTTTTCTTAAATATATTTAAGTTTAAACAATTTTCTTCAATCATTATTTTATTAAATAGCCTTGGTATTATATACATACGTGTTCGTTCACCATAGTAATTACATGAAACAGGCTCTTTGTATTTGTTTCTTACAGCTTGTCTGAGCATACAATGTGGAGCTTTAGGTATCTTAAACTCTGCTTTATTATATTGTTCGACAGTTAACATAAATTGGACTTTTTGATGCACCGGTAATATATTACATATTTTAAACAATTTCATATAGTTTTTATTACATTTATTTTTAGTGTTTTTATCTACCATAATCTTTAGGAACCTACTTTGTATATTCAAGACTTTATCCAGATACGTTTTAAAAGTACGCCCGTAAGCACTCAGACCATAGCTCAAAATTGCGTCAACCAGTGCATGATATAACATAAACAGCGTGGCTCGGTTTGTTACATATTTAAGTTGCTTGAATTTACACAAAACAGACCTCAATTTGTTACAAACAATATCGATGTGTAATTTCCAGTTAAAATGACAATTTATTGTTAAACCTAAGTATTTATATTGTTCCACAAATTCTATATGTTCACAATTCATACAGGATTGCATATTATTATGTAAGCATTCATACGAGTGACCAATAATGGATATTTTTCTAATCGATTTTCTATTATATGGTGAATGAAGGAGCATGCACTTAGTTTTGGATACATTATATTTGATATGCTACTACTATTAAAATGCGCATAAAATACTCAAATTATTTTAGAAATAATCAAACTTTACAAAATATACTATAAAACAATATATTTTCTGAAAATAAATGCAAAAAGCCAACATCACTTTACAACTTTGCTTCCAAAATGTCAAACTATAGATAGGATTTTCGTTAACTTAGCGACGTCCCTGTTTACGATTTTACACGGTAATTTATGAGTAGAGACTTGCTCTTGTGATTAAGATCGTTACGGCAAGCGAAAATATTCGTAAACATTTATCGATCGTTAGTTAGAAATTTTGGAAGCAAAATGGTGCCATGTACAATATCTTGCTTAATTTTAGGGAAGTGTTTTAATGTTTCCATTAATTATATTTATTTAACTTGACATTTATAAGGTATGGGTATAGTTATAGGTATAGATATAGGTATAGGCATAGGCATAGGTATAGGGATATGTATACATATAAACTTCGTTCCATCCGGGTGTCCCTTGATACCTCTCAAGTTTTTATTTATAGTTTTAAATCCAAAATACATTTAAATTTTCATTTTTTAATAGGACATAAATACTTATATCCTGCAATGTTCTCAATCAATTGTTATCATTGATAAGTCAAATAAACCTCCGCCTTTATGTACAATTAATATTATAAATTCGTGCACTACACTTGCAAAAGATATTATTACAATCTGATAAATATGTATCTTCATACAATTTCTATGTTTATAATATAACACAGTTAACGATTCTTTTCGAACACTTATCGAGTTAGCGGGCTGTCAAAATGCCTTGCTAAATTTGCGATTGTCGTTAAATTGACAGCGAATTCGATACGATACCGATGAGAATCGATAGTTGCAACGGTAGAGACTACCAAAAATCGTTAAAAAATTATCGATATGTATTAGCTACCGAATTCTCATCTTTAACCATTTAAAAACCATTTAAACCATTTATTTTTGCTACAAAACAGTACAACATACAATATAGTAACACGTAACAATCATTAACGATCGCTATCTATGTCGAGACTGCAGTCATTTACGATTTTGCACGATAATTTATGAGTAGAGACTTGTCCTTGTGATTAAGATCGTTACGGCAAGCGAAAATTTTCGTAAACATTTATCGATCGTTAGTTTACGATCGTTATGCTATCTATGTCGAGTCTGCAGGCCCAGCTTTATTACCAAATGATTTCAGAATATTTACATGTTAATACAATCTGATATTTTGTAATAAATTCTGATTACGGACTACTAGTTTTATTAAGTAACTAGCGACCCGCCCCGGCTTCGTACGGGTGGATTTCAGATGCCTCCGCCGATGAAACGATTCGTGCATTTTAAATCTGTAATATCTTCGAAAATATTCATTTAAATTAGATACTGTAAAGGGCCATTTGATTTATATTAAATGCACAATGTATTTAATTTACTTAATTGTATAAGGATTCATATTGTATTGCTTAAAATCGCTTCGTAAATAAGCCATTATTTCTCGTAAAAAGAAAGGATTAAAAAATGGTTATTGTGGGTTATCCCTAAGAGATAGACATATACCGTCGCGGACTTTTTTGTAGACCTTTTTAAGGTGTACAATACTGTAGTACATTATTTTGATCTATCTCGTAGGGTGCAACCAGCGTTTGCAATGTAAGCTATATCACATTAGTAACCTCGAAAATTAACAGTGTTTCCATACTATATTATGCATTTATTATACACTAGCTGACCCGTACCCACTTCGTTGGGCGGTAAACATTTTTTTCTCCGACTTACTCTGCAAATTCAGCTACCACGAAAAAGTCTTTCCACTTTTTGAGTAATTATATAGCCTATGTCACTCCCAAATAACGTAGCCTTCCATTGGTAAAAGAATTTTCAAAATCGGTTTAGTAGATCCCGAGATTACCCCTTACAATTTAACAAATATACAAACACACAAACTTTACTTCTTTATAATATTAGTATAGGTAAAAACCTTCCTCTTGAATCACTCTATCTATCAAAGAAACCCGCATCAAAATCCGTTGCGTAGTTTTAAAGATTTAAGCAAACATAGGGACAGAGAAAGCGACTTTGTATTATACTATGTAGTGACTAGTTTTTTCCCGTGGCTCCACCTGCGTGTATGTCTGACATCGCGGTAAAGAGAAGGCTATGTCCTTCTTCAAGAATCAAAGTGTCTCCAAATCAAATTTTATTGAAATCGGTATAGTGGTTTAGCAACACACAAATAGACAGTGTTAATTTTGAGTTTGTAATTTTAGTATGTATAGTATATTTTTAAAATTTATATCTTTATAAATTTTTATTAACAGAGAGAATGGGTGTGTGATAGAGCAAGCTACGTGCCTTTAGCACAGTCACTGTATTTTGTCGGTGCCGTGGTCGGAGGTTTACTATTTGGATGGATGGCTGACCGTTTTGGTCGAGTACCAGCTTTAATGGGTTCGTATATTTTTTATTAATAACAAAATATCATAACAACTCTCAAGTCAGACACTCCAACAGTCAGACACTCCAACTCCTATGTCCACAACACATAGACACTGTTGGAGTGTCTATGTGTTGTGGACATAGACAATGGAAGCCTATGTCCACTTATGGACAAAGGCTTCCATTAGCAAAGAGGTTTTGGGCCTACAATATCAAGCTTGTTTCAAGTTTTCCCTCTCTTCGCAACGATATTCTGTCCTAAGCAGTTTGCTTCCTTTGTAGCTAGGGATTGCAATCCGGTGTCATTTTCAATCCGGCCGGATCCGGACCAAATTTCATAAATCAGGCCGGATCCGACCGGATCCGGTCGGATTGATTTAACCAGAATAAATTCATTTCCTTGTGCGTTTCAACATAAACCGTTAATGAAGTGTAAAAAATAAACGATAGCTATAAACGAAGTCGACTTTATTTTAAAACTTATCGTCGTTCATCGCCAAAACAAATAAAATCACAAGCTAAAATTAAAAGTAATTAAATTTTCCAAAAATACTAATATTTACTTATTGAAATAAATATTTTCAAAACATAATGGGATTCCCCTTACCTGTGCTAGTACAGACTGTGTTGCAGGAATTAGTATCTTCCCCAATTCTATAGTGACAATAGCGTTACGTCAACTTGATTTTGAAAATATAATAAAAGTAAAATAATAATGGCTTTATAACCTAAATAACGTAGCTGGTGACACAGTCTTCTTTTTACAGATTAATCAGAGATCAATACTATTAATCAACATCATTAAACTAACTAAACATGAAGTAATTATTAACCTTAACTGAGATCAAAAATTCGTAATTGTAATATTTGAACTCACTGATCTGACATCTAAGTAGATTTTTCAAGTGTCAAATGGTATGACGAAAAATGGAAAGCAATCGTTTTGATTGCGTTTGAACTCAAGTTTTAACATGGAAAATTTATGTCTAGTTATGTCTGTCATGTTTGTGTTCGAACTCTTTAGCTTGTAAACAAATATTGTTTATTAACTGTTGGTTTGGAACAACGATCTTAAGAAACAGATGGTGTTATTTGTGTCATCTCCCAATCGACTTTTAATAGAGCTGCAATAGTAACCTACGGGATGAACAGACAATGTCAACAGCATACTCTTAAAGTGCTTTCATTCGTGACATCACGATTATTTTGGCAAAATATA
The DNA here is from genome assembly GCA_949125395.1 of Diaphora mendica. Taxonomy (NCBI): domain Eukaryota; kingdom Metazoa; phylum Arthropoda; class Insecta; order Lepidoptera; family Erebidae; genus Diaphora; species Diaphora mendica. The sequence goes on from OX421314.1 coordinate 27,531,798, forward strand.
CGTTTACCGGATCCGGTTTCCGGATCCGGAGTAATAGTACCGGATCCGGTAGACGTATATTTAAGCCGGATCCGCCGGATTACCGGATCCGGTTTTCCGGATTGCAATCCCTATTTGTAGCCTCTTACGACACCCGGGGGGAATAAGGGTGGTGACACTCCGAATTGTTAATCTGTCACCACACGGCAGGGGGTAATAACAAAATATACATGCTATAAAGGGCCGCAGATTCCTTGAATATGTTTTTTTTTTTAAAAGACAACTCCCGCACTAGGAATAAATCCTGTGTCGCGGGGGACTTTACAAACATACATGAAACGGACACAAAGAACACCCAGACTCAGAACAACAATTTGTGGATCACACAAAGTGTTGTCCTACGTGGGATTTGAACCCACGACACTTGGCGAAGTAGGAATCGACGTGGTGACCGTTAAACCACTAGGCCAAACGTGTAGTTTGACGAAGAGAGGTATCATCATCAACAACCCATAACGTCCCACTGCTGGGCTCGGGTCTCCTCTCAGGGTTAAGGCCATACGTCCCCACACTGGCCGAGTGCGGGTTGGGGACTGGCAAGACAACGTTGTTGCTACGTAATCCTGCCGTTGGATGTTTTTAAGCCACACAAGGGCCTCCAACTAAGCTTCACGACTGTTATCCTATGATAACAACTGGGACTGACTCTTAATCAAGGAGACGCTCATGGTATAATGCCACTAGCGGTCACCCATCCAGGTATTGACTGCGCCGCCATTGCTTACCCTCGGTGATTGTTTCTCATCACCGAGTGCAACTGGGCTATGGAGAGGGGTATGCTTCAGCACAAATGGGTGACTTGACCGGAATGGTATTATATCCTGTCAAAAAACCAGTTTGAACAATTGTTGCATTGCTTTTCGCCTAGTGAATGAAGTTACCGAAGCCCAAAATCTCAACCCCGTGATCCTCGAAGGAAGATTTTTTATGTGTAAGTCTGCCAAAATGACTGTACTCTGTCTGATGGAAAGAATGAGCAGAATCCAAGAGTAGTGATCATTGCGAATACAGACAATGCAACAATACAACATGGTGACCCTCACTATGGTAGCCTATTGAGATGCTTCTGCATTATTAGGCCTCCGGTCTCAAAAAACCAGTAGCCAATGCAGGTGTACATAGAAGGGGACTCCACTTAATTATCTGACCCATCTGCAACTGGTCACTCATATCATAAAGTAACAAAACAACCGTTCAATTAAAAGTGTCATCGCCATAATACATATTTTCTCTATATTTCAGGAACTAACTTGATTGCTGGTATTGGTGGCGTTGCAACTATATTTACAAGCGGCCTAGTTGATTTTATAGTATGTAGATTCCTGGTTGGAATGGCTTTTGATAATTGTTTTATGATAATGTATATTTTAGGTAAGTCTAATTATACTAACTTTTAAACTTTCGCGTTCCATGATATAATAAATATATTTTTTACGGGAATTAACGCGATCACACGAAGAGCCACCGTCAAGGATCAGGCCCAGATACTTCATCTGGCCCCGAACCGGTACGAGGACCGAGTTGACCTCGATGGAGGCGCCGGCGGGTGGACCACGATGAAACCCATGGTGCAATAGGGCCTCCGTCTTGTCCAGGGCCACCCGTAAGCTCAGCGCTTCAATGGGCCCGACTACCAGGGAGACACCACTCTGGTGGCCAGGCGCGCCGCCTCCTGCTGTGACCACGGCCAGTGCAACCTGATCGAAACGTCAGGCAAATCAGAGGTAGGGATGTAATACCTTTAAATAAGTGATCGCGTTAATTCACGTAAAAATTATAATAATTATAGTCTAATTATAATACAACAGCTATTGATTTTATGCTATGCGCCATTCTCATAATCTCAATAATTGACAAAATTTATGAAATGATTTTAAGTTTACACAACTTAAAATCATTTCACAAATTTTGACAATCATTCATAATACTTTCAAACACTAGTCTAGAGTCTAGAGGTAAGTGACTTTGACTTCTAAGTCACAGGTCATGCGTTCGGTCTTCACTCAAGACAATAAGCTCGATTATTTGCTCTGTGCCTAGCTGATTTACATTAAATGTGTTTATTTAAAAAATATATGTTAAATTAGCAAAATAGTTACCACAGACTGTTTTTGTCTAGATTTTAATTTGACAGCTGTCTATAAAAATTGTGAAGCTATTGTTATTATTAGACAGAACATCACCAACATCACCGAATATCATTCAGAGTAGATTAGCCTACGCACAAACATTTATCAAGTGGAGCAGTAGTAATTGTTGTAAATCAGTCTTTCTAAAGTACCAAAACATTTAATATTTAAACTTCAGACAAAATAAACCAATTGTATAGCTTACTAACTGACCCGTGACCACTTCGTTGGGCGATAAACATTTTTTTCTCCGAAATACTTTGCAAATCCGGCTACCATGAAAAACAATTTCCACTTTTCGGGTTATTATATGTCCTATGTCACTCACAAATAACGTAGCCGTCTATTGGTAAAAGAATTTTCAAAACCGGTTCAGTAGATCCAGAGATTACCCCCTACAACGTCAAAAACTCACAAACTTTACCTCTTTATATAATATGGTGGATTATATCCCCCATAGATCATAACATAAAGCAATTGAGAACTGGTAATACTAATAGCACCATTTATCAGGCGCTTTAATTAGGACATGACTTATTTGTTAGTCTTTATCAGATGTTATATAGGGGACGTGATTCAGTTATTAGCTGTTATCAGCTATCAATATTAAGCCATGAAAGTGAATATTGTTAATTTGCATTGATAATATACTAGCTGACCCGGTATATGTTGCTTTGTCATAAAAAATAAAAGGGTGGGTCTTCCTTATCCGATGTCGATCCGATTCGATGGATGTTGGCCGATTCTCAGACCTACCCGATATGCACACAAAATTTCATAAAAATCGGTCCAGCCGTTTCGGGGGAGTTTGGTAACATACTCCGCGACACGAAAATTTTATATATTAGATTGTTTTGATTGTATCTTCATTTTTACTAAATATTTATGGTAGGTGTTTTTCAATTATGGCTATTTTGTGATGGCTACCTTTACATTCGTTCTTTAATAGCAATGTATCTCAATTTCAGTCCTTGAATATGTGGGACCTCAATACCGGACTATGGTTGCCAGTTTAAGTCTCGCATTGTTCTATGGAGTTTCAGTCACAATGCTTCCTTGGATCGCATATCATATTGCTGACTGGAGACTGTTGGCGTGGGTCACTTCGCTGCCCATGTTTTTAGTATTATTAGCACCGTGGCTCATTCCTGAGAGTACAAGGTAAAATTTACTTTTAAACATGATACATTTCTTTATTATCTAAAACATCATAACATGTTTTTTTTTAATAGTATAGAAGGCAAACGAGCAGACGTATCGCCTGATGGTAAGCGATTGCGCACTTGGCCAGACTCACATATATTTAACAATCACCAATAGGCCGGCTGCGAACGTTTAAGGCTTTACAGAAAACTGATTTTAGGAAGTTCTTTCGTTGCTCTTCACCTTGTGAGAGAGGTGAACGAAGTCAAAACCCACCCATTTTCCCTGATTCTCGAAATTCAAATGGCGGCAGCACATTTAAGACTCTTGACTTGTGGTGATAAATATTTGTGATCAGGTAACTGATCTTCTTGTTTGCCGAAACACATGAACATCATGAACAGCCTTTAAAAGTCCATTGAGAGACTCATGCCTGTCCTTAGAAAGGATCCTAAGGAAGTTCTTAGTGTTGGTCTACTATACTACGCTGTCCAGTTGATATGGGGTGTGTTTCAAGTTTATCTTTACAGTGATGTTGGCCTGTGTAGTTAGCGCCCTAATAGGCCTACCACACGCACAAGTATGACCACAGTTTTGTCTGCGCAGGCCGGCTTGTACACGGAACACCGTGCGTACGGTTGGTAAAACTGTATCACGCGCCAACCGCATAGCGCGGCTTGAGATTTTTCATTTGTTTAAAATTTTGCCTGCACAAGCCCGGCCTGCGCGTGCTTGCCTGCGTGTGTGGCTGGATGTTCAGTGTTCAAACCGCAGTCGAGGCTTGTGGTGACAAGGAGTTTATGTATTCCATATATTTAGTTTGACAAGTGCTATTGACATAATATAATTATTATTTAATAATTCACTGTACGCTGGACGGATGGATGAAAATCATCCATAAATAATTTCGCCACTAATTTGCGTCTTCTCCAAAAATCCATTCGCATGTAAAACTTGAATAGTTTTACATGTGAATGGATTTTTATATTTAACAGCCATTTCTTTGGCCACTTCGATAATTTACGCTTCGACTTCTGTATAGTTTTTTTTTTTCATTAGCAAACATTGAAAAATTACTAGCAGAAGAAATAGTTCCTCATCGGGAAACATTGTTACCATGCCGACGAATTTGACAAGAATGAGGCTTGCGCGTACTTAACTGTGCCGTGTGGTAGCTACGTCCGTGTTCAAGTATCACGACAGTTTTACCTGCGCAATTATAGCTGTGGTGATACTTGCGCGTGTGGTAGCCCCATAAGTCGCCTCTTACGACACCCATGGGATTAGTAGAAATGATGACACTCCATATTCCTAAACCCTGACCACACGGAAAAAATAATGAAATAGTTACTCTTGTGAATTTCAGATGGTTGATTGGCAGAGGTAAGGTCAATGAAGCCGTAAAGGTTCTTAGAAGATTTGAAAAAATCAATAAAGCAAAAATTCCAGATGATGTAATGGATGAGTTCATTGTAAGTATTTTTAAGCTTATATCAATTGTTTTTTTAAATTTACCATCCGTCACTATTTATCCAAACCATAGTTGATAATTTGGTCAGCATATAGTCCGTAACTTAATGGTTAGTAGATTGGTATGTCATTAAATGACTTTTTGGTTTAGAGATTAGTGATCTTGAGTCCTGATCCGAAGATTGTGGATTCAATTCCCACACAGGATAAATCATTGTATCATAAACACCATTATTTGTTTAGAACCTCGGAGTATTTATCTATAATATTTATTATTATTTATTTATTTAATGTTTATCAGCAATCTAGTTACAATATTACAGGCTCTGCCTAATTTGAGATCAGACATTTTTATCTGACACGTTCTGCATTGGTGAACGTGAACGCCTCTCGAAGTTGTCAGGGAATATATCTATCTCGGCAAGTAATGCAGTTGGGTAGATACAATTTCGAGAAGGAAGCCGATAGTAGGATCCAGGATGGGCAGCGTTCAGGAAGTTAAACCACATATTTTCGTCGGATATACCACAGAGCCTGAAGACGAAAGTCTGTTGAGTCGTGGACATTGACCCTAGGATTAATCCAGAAGCTCATAGTCGCTCAGCGTGCCATGGAAAGAGCTATGCCCAAGTATACGTTACGAATTTTGTACAAAATTCGTAACGAATTAATCCGTCAGAGAACCAAAGTGACCGACATAGCTCTGAAAGTTGGTAGGATGAAGTGGCAATGGGCTGGTCACATATATCGCAGAACCGACAACCGCTGGAATAAGCGTATTTTAAAGCCATCTGGCCAGATGGCGGGACGACTTACGTAGGAGGCCGGGCAGCGACTGGATGCAGAAAGCAACAGACCGGACTCTGTGGTGTTCCTTGGGAGAGGCCTATATCCAGCAGTGGGCTGCAACGGGCTGATGATGATGATGAATGAATGTGAATATGTTATGTAAACATAACATATTCATCAAATTAATCAAATATAAAAAGTTATGACAGTGGATTGCCTAATATACAAATGATAATTTTTTCAGATAACTTCAAACAAGGAAAACTTAAAGGAAAAACAATCTTTCCTCAATGTGTTCAAAAGTGGTCCGTTACGTTTTGTGACGATTGGTCTTTTGATAGCTTTCACTGGATGTAATATGGTGTTTGATGGGCTCATACGTCTATCTGGTTCTTTTGGTTTGGACTTCTTCGTTACGTTCAGTCTTAACTCTGGGACTGAGATACCAGCTCTTATCCTACTAGTTTTTCTTCTTGACAGGTATGAACAATAAAACATCAGTCATCGATCCTCTTACAACTTAACATATTTTGGTTTAACATATTTGACTGCCTTGGTAGCGTATGCGACTGCTTTGCTTGAGTTTTCGGGTTCGATTCTCAGGTCGGATCAAATGTTTGTATGATCAGCAAATATTTGTTTCGGAGTTTAGGTGTTTTCTATATATAATATGTATGTATTTACAAAAAAGTATATATTATGTATTTATATCAGTTGTCTAGTACCTACAACGCAAGCTCTGATTACCTTGGAACTAGATGGCGTTGTATGTTAGATATCGAGAAATATTTATTTATTTATTATTTTGTATCATAAAAAACAATGATCTTGGTCTGTGTTATTTGTATATTACACTGAGAACTAAAAAAATTCACATGAGAAATTGGTAAAAAAGATATGATTATACCAGATGAATGAATATTTAACAGAAAACAACTTTGCCCTTGGTTATTGAACTCGTAAAACATTTGTATTTCTATTACCATGTGAATAGCTAAGTCACACAATAATAGAAACTTTTTTTTTTAGATGGGGTAGAAGAAATCTCACTTGCGGATCACTGATCCTGTCTGGACTCTTTTTAATTACGGCCATGTTTGTACCCAAAGGTATGGTTCTAAAAGAAATTCTTGATGCAGCTAAAGTTTATCTTGACATACAGCAAAAACTAGTTTTAAAGAAATTACAAGATTCTAACTACAATTTGTTATTTCGCAGGTATTCCACAAGCCACTCTGGTAATTTTGGCTAGATTTTGTATTAACATGTCAATTACAACCGTCACGCAATGGAACACAGAAATTTTCCCGACTCCCTTCAGAGCATCAGGGTCAGCTATCCTTCATCTTTTTGCGTTTTTTGCTACTATGTTCACACCGTTCATCGTTTACTCAGTAAGTATATTAAATTGGATGACACAATCTGGAATTGTACATTTTCTAGGATCTCAGTATGGACACGTGTAGACGGAATGAACTTACAACAATGTAACATGGAGAGTAACTGTAAGGTGGCAATTACACGTGTACCTAAACGTTGCGTTATCTAAATCTGGATTCATACAGAAGTAGTGCTGAGGCACTAACTGATAAGCCAGAGTATATAAATTAGATAAGCCAGAGGTTTAATTCCTACCAATGACAAATACAAATTGATAGGCCCAATTATTTGTTATATATCTCATTTATAATAATTATAATCTGTTTGTAATATTGCCTCGGTGGCGAAGTGGTAGCGTATGCGACTGCTGTGCTTGAGGTCTCGAGTTCGATTCCCGGGTACTAAATGTTTGTATGATCTGCAAATATTTGTTTCGGAGTTTAGGTGTTTTCTATGTATAATATGTATGCATTTACAAAAAAAAGTATATAAGTATTTATATCAGTTTTCTAGTACCCATAACACAAATTTTGCTTAGCTTGGGACTAGATGGCGTTGTGTGTTAGATGTCCGAAATGTTTAAATATATATGTTTATCATTCTACCTTTTCTACAAGGCTTGTTGTCATTATTATTTTCAGGAGCGCGTTTGGAGTTTGTTGCCGCTACTAATATTTGCCGCAATAGTATTCATTACAGCGAGTGTTAGTTTGACACTGCCAGAGACCAAAGGACTGCAACTGCCGCAGACTGTGGCAGATGGTGAAAAAATTATCATAGAACAATCACTATGCGGGTTAGATGACATTTTGTTTTGTAATTGTTTATTTGGCTATGACTGTATTTAAAATATTACGATGTAGGAAGAACGACCTAATTAGGAAGCTCTTTTTAGGGTTCCGTACCCAAAGGGTAAAACGGAATCTTATTACTAAGACTTCGCTGTCCGTCTGTTCGTCTGTCTCTTATATAGACTCACTATATGGCATATACCTACCCGTATTTTAGTGAAACATTGCTAGTACAGTTATTGGTACTTTTTTTATAGAATAGGGGGCAAACGAGCATATGTATCGCCTGATGGTAAGCGATTACCGCCGCCCATGGACACCTGTAACACCAGAGGCGTCATAAGTGCGTTGCCGGCCTCTGTGCCGGTATGGGCCTCCGGTCTCACTCACTCGGTGAAACACAGCGCAAGCGCTGTTTTACACTGGTTTTCTGTGAGGCTGTGGTATCACTCCGGTCGAGCTAGCCCTTGCATGCCGAAGAGTGGCTCTCCCACGGTACTGCTGCAAAATAATGTGGACGTGTGAACGTATTTTTCAGAATCATGATCAAAGACTTAAGGACTATTAAGGACTGAGTAAAGGTTTCTGTTTTAAAATCACTTGTGATTACTTTCTTTACAATATATCCATATATATATATACAATATATTATAGGTAGTAGAGCCATGCTGATTTCAGCACGAATGGGCCGGCTCGACCGGGGCGGTACTACCCTCGCACAGAAAATCAACGTAAAATGACAGCGTTCATGCTGTCGTGTTTCGTTGGTGAGTGCGAGACCGGAGGCCCAAATAGTCTAGTCGACAAGTTCCACTTGTTGACTAGACTAAAAGATGCAGCAGCATCACTAGGCCGCCATAGTGTGGGTCGCCATACTGCATAGTCTGCATTCGCAGTGAGTATGGTGACTGCCACTCTTGGATTCTGCTTATGCTTTCCATCAGGCAGAGTAGAGTCATTTTGGCGGGCCATATATAAAAAAAAAAAAACAATATATCCAATACCTTTAAACGAGCAATTCTTGTATATATAATAATATAATCTGAATCTCAGAAACGGCTTCAACGATTTTCATGACATTTAGTATGCAGGGAGTTTGGGACGATAAATCAATCTAGCTAGGATTCATTTTTAGAAAATTTATCAAAAAATACCAACTAAAGTTGGATCATCCGGGTGGTGTATAAAATAAGTAAATAAATATTCATTGTTTTTATAATCAACAGCCCATAATGTTTGTTTGATAAAATATAGATTGTATAATTTCAAATGCGATTAGAACTTAAACAAGGTATGTTGTTACAATTATGAAAGATAAACGTTACTTATTGTATTATGTTTGGAAACAGAATTTTGTACTCTTTTTAACCGACTTCAAAAAAGGAGGAGGTTCTCAATTCGACTGTTTTTTTTAACTGTTTGTTTGTGAACCGATTTTGATGGTTCTTTTTTTAATTGAAAGCTGGTGCTTTACGTGTGGTCCAAATTGAAGTCGTTTTTTTTTTGTTAAAATTTTTGTTTGTGAATATGTACTATCATGGTTCCCTTACTAAAGTATGAACACCTTAAAGTTATTCTACGGATCTCTATATTGGTTTGACATTATACGCACCGGGTTCCTGATATTTACAGAACTCGGCACACTCACAACAAACCCGATAAATACATAATTACATGTGTGTGTTACAGTTGGAATTTAAATTAAATTCTAGAATTGTAATGCCATGGTTTGGTAGATATAGCAATATCTTAAACTAAGTATTGTGTGGTTTTAGGAAACCAGAAGGTAAAGACGAAGGTCCATACCAACGAAACAGCACTAAAAGTCAATGAAGAAAAATGAGAAGCAATGTACACTGCGAAAAGAGAGAGAAATAGACAAGAAGATAATAAAAGTAAAGTAATTAAATAGTTTAGTTGTTTTTTTTTTCATTATTTAACATTTCCTACCTACTTTTACAGATATTAAACAAAAAAATAGCTGATTTAGATCAAAATTTATAGCCAAATTATTAAATTAAATTATTTAATCTTAACTTGAATTCATAGTAATTAAATTATTTATTTGATTTTGATTTTAAATTATAGCTTTTTACTAAGTTGAAATAAAGTGAAACTAAACAAATAAGTCTATTTTATTCTCCCCCCAAATAATTTCAAATTACATCACTTTCACTATCAAATCCATCGTCCATTTATTTCAAGTTATCGTTATCAAAGTGAACATTATTAATATATATGTTACCGTAAGATTGTCAAAACCGTTAGATTGTAATCTATCTCGCGAGATTGCAAACAGTCGAAAGATTGTGAAATAGTATCAACGAATCGCAAGTCGCGCGCTGATTGGTTGAACATCATATGTCCCGCGCCACCATATTTGGTTGTTAATTCGTCTTTGTTGCCGAATGTAAAGTATTTTTGTGATTGTAAATTGATTTAATTTTCTAAATAACTCGCAGCTTTAGAATTAGTTATATAAAATTGTTGTGACAGTAACATTAATTTGTGATTAATTAAAGAAGTTCTAACCTAACTCTAAGGCCATTGAACGGCCTACTGTAAAACCGACCAATCAGGGTCAGTTGACAATTTGACGCCCGTAAGCAGTATATCATAGTTGGCAATCTTTCAATAGTTTGCAATCTTGCTAGGTAGATTATAATCTAACGGTTTTTACAATCTTACGGTGACATATATAATAATATAAACCTCATGAAATCAGCCTCCTGACACCTGCCAAAACCTAGTTTACATAGTTGAAGGTTGAAAGTAGAAACTGCTTCTGCGCTTAGTCCGCTGCCTCACTGAGATGTTCAAAAAGTCGAGTTGTCTCAAAGTCTCCAGAGTGGGATCTGTACAAGCATACGTAGATTCGGCTCATAGAGCCAATATCCACGTGGAGCCAAAGGGTGGAGAAGGATGGATCCTCAAGGCAGCGTAATCGACGACAACAACTACAAACTATGAGAAACAGATCACTATCATGAGAAACAATCTACCTTGTTAAAATTTTAAACAGACGCGATGTCATTCTCGTAGCCCGCGGCCAAAAATCTTAAAAACGATACCCATATTGCTTTTAAGACTTTGTTACCCCATTTTACCCCTTAGAGGGTTGATTTTTGAAAAACCCTAAAACAGGTTTTTCTTATTTAGTAAAAAAATAAGTAAAAACTAAAACCCAACTACGACAAAAACGACGCTGAAAAAGTATTAAACAAGTTTGAAAAGCCGTAGTCACACGTTGTTAAAGTGTTATGGTGCGTTTCTATGTAACGTGTGACTACGGCTTTTCAAACTTGTTTAATACTTTTTCAGCATCGTTTTTTGTCGTAGCTGGGTTTTGTCGTCGCTTTTTGTTTAAAATGTTTTGGTGCTGTTATTAATATAATATATGTATATTTGAAATGTACAAGTAACGCCCTTTCCAATGATATCAAATACGGCATATTTATCTCAAATATTTTTTTTAATACAGTACTTTATGTCGGCTAGAGGGCGCCACATTAGATTCAGTGACAAGTCATACTACCTATAACCAGCGGACGATTAAGACGCTTCTAACGATATCTCATTTGTCCAGTTTTAATAAATAGTTAAGGAGCTATGAGGGAACAAATAAACATACATACATACTTACATACATACATAGCCTGTCAAAATCATAACCCTCCTTTGGCTTTGCCGTAGTCGAGTGAAAAGGATCAACAGCGCAAAGTTTCGAAACGAAAAATCTACGCAATCTTGGTGCTTCATACAAACTTTGAATGCCCTTTTAACACCTTTAGGGGGTGAGTTTTGAAAAATCCTCTCTCAGCGCACGCCTACATTATAATTAGCTGAATATGTGCCAAATGTATACTCTAAGGTGCCAAATTTCAGTGCAAACCGTCAGTTGTCAGTGGTTTTTGCGTGAAAGAGTAACAAACATACATCCATCCCTCCATACTTTCAAACTTTCGCATTTATAATATTAGTATAGACACTGACCATTTCGTCAGTGGTATAGATAAAAAATAGATAGAAGATGAACCAGATAAATTGTTGACGTAGATATAATATATAAAAAAAGTAAAATCTAAAACCCAACTACGACAAAAAACGACGCTGAAAAAGTATGAAACAAGTTTGGAAAGCCGTAGTCACACGTTGTTAAAGTATTATGGTGCGTTTCTATGTAACTGTTACTTTTTTTTTTTTAATATTTTGGTGCCGTTATTAATATATATATATTTAAAATGTACAAGTAACGCCCTTTCCAATGATACCAAACACGGCATATTTATCTCAAATTTATTTTTTAATTCATTACTTTATGTCGGCTAGAGGGCGCCACATTTGATTCAGCGACACGTCATGTAGCCTATAACCAGCAGACGATCAAGACGCTTCTAACGATACCTCATTTGTTCAGTTGCAATGAGTAGTTACAGAGCTATGAGGGAACAAATGAACATACATACATACATACATAGCCTGTCAAAATCATAACCCTCCTTTGGCTTTGCCGTAGTCGGGTAAAAATAGAAAGAGAAGATGAATCAGGTAAAATGTTTATGTAGTTCTAGCTAATGCATCTATTATGCACTAGAGGTCGCTGGTTGTCACTTACGGCTCATATTTTGTATTACATGTCCTTCAAACCTGATTGGTCAATTTATTATTTGACCTTTTTTACGTTCTTTGAAAAACCACTTTTTTTACTTAGGAATACACATAAAATTACAGTTTTATGTTCTTTACAGATGATTATAAGTCTAATTACTCACGAATTACCAGGCATATAGATCTTATTTACTGTCCTTGATAGTTAAAATCACTAAGTGCAGTCACTTGGTTAAACACACATTTACGTTAGAAATTGGTTCACGATCACCAAGATAACGTTTGTACACGATAGTCGGTCTATACAGTTTTCATATTTTTTACTGACTATACTCACTATTCAATGAATTTAATTTTAATCTTCTATATATATTCATTCATTCGATTCGCTATTCTGCGATTCATTTATATATATATGTATATACATATATATGTTCACTCCTCCCACCAATGATAGCGATCACCTTGATGAAGTTTATAATACCTATGGCCCATAGATAGGCATACAATCACTAAGCTATTGGTCCATTGGCGAGAAGAATGAGCCTTACGGCGATTCACCGTGTTCTTAATCTAAACTAAAATCATTAAGCACTTACTGGAGTGTGTGGCTTCAATGTTCTTCTCGGCGTTCCAAGAGATATCTCTTGGGTAGAATCTTCTCTGCTCTGCTTCTTCACACAAACATAAACTCCTAAAGTGCTGTACAACTTCCAAGGTATTCGAATTACAACAACTCGCTTCAGCTAACGCGGAACGCGCCTACAAAACTCGCGAGTCCACGACCTAACACAATACGGTTTATCACTAAAGAGACCGCGGGTCGATGGACAATACAATTAGCTTACTATCAATAAATTTTCACATTAACAAATAAATCGTCGGCCGGTTTCAACACGCGTCTTTCAAGTTCTTTTCTACATATTAACCTCAAACGTCAAAACGTCAACACGAACCAGAGACAATCAAAATGTTGCCAGTACAATGACGTTCGAAATCCAACATATATATAAATGAATCGCAGAATTGTATGTAAGCGCATAACTTCCGATCGGCTAAACCAAATAAAATAATTATTTTTAAGTGTTCGTTATTGTAAGGACAAGGTTAGCATACAGGAATGTTTAGCCGGGTCAGCTGGTTTACTTATAATTACGGAGTCGATGTTTACAAAGGCACAGTGGCGCCACCACACACATTTTATTATAACAACTAGGCAGAGCCTTTGCCATTGTAACCAAACCGTTGATAATATATATAGTACCTGGATGACCGAGCGTCGCTCGGTATTTTTTTTTTTGATAAATTGTGTTTTTTCGAAATTATATTTTAATAAAGAGTCATATTTTTTTGTTTAAGTGGCAATATTAGGCTACCCAAACACCACCTTTTTGTTTTCTTCCAATATAAAAAAAAAGTTTAGTGGCGCCCTCTCTTGGTACGCCCTGATACTGTTTATTCTGCACCTTATTCCAGTATAGTTTAATGTAGTTCCCTCGAGTTGCGATAGATGGCGCTAGATGTACATTATTTTATATATTTGATTGTTAAAAACACGAAACCCCTGCATTCTAAATTTCATCAAAATCGTTTTATCCGTTTCCGAGATTCGGATTATATAAATATATATATACAAGAATTGCTCGTTTAAAGGTATTAGATATATATAAATATATAAAACACATACATATTATAGATAGATATCGCCCAGACACGGAATGAATATAATCGCTCTCATCATACAAGTATACAACTATTTGTCCTGGGTAGGAATCAAACCCACGACCTTTTATTGCTAAGTCGGAGTTCGTGGGTTTGATTCCTAGGGTAGTGACCCCTTAGCAATCAGGGCGGTGACCCCATAGTATTCAGGGTAGTGAACCACTACGGCAAAAAGCCTGTAAAATGGCTCATGAGTTTTTTTTTTTTTCTCATCTTTCTTTTTTCTTTCCTACCTTCTAAACTTATTCCTAATTTCCATCTTTAAATTCTCAAACTGCACGATAAATGTCAACCTTGGCCGCTATTAAATGTGAATTTGTATTTATTATATAGACATAGAGATATAGTCCGGAAAGATAAAGGTAAAAATTTCCGTAGGAAAAAAAATCTCACTTTGGTTTTGGCTCCAACACACTATGGATTCAACGCTAAACTCTTATATTTAAACTAGCTGTTGCCCGCGGCTTTGCTCGCGTGGAAGTTGATTATATGTATTTAATTAAAACTGTGTAAGTATCTATGAATACTGTGTTCATGTTTTTAAACGTATTTATTTATAATCAATAGCCCTTTAAAATCGACTTAGACTGACATACACACTTTCGACCCTTATTTTAACCCCTTTAGGAATAGAATTCCCATAAATGCTGATGTAAGTATTAATTTATTTGTAATCAAAAGCCTGAAGACAAAGTTTCAGGCTACTAAATTAAAAAATGACGGACTTCCAGTCTAGCCTAGGGATAGAATATCCAGAAACGCTTAAATACGTATCTCATCATCATCATCGCAGTCCACTGCTGGACCTAGGCATCTCCAATTGCACGCCACTTGGTACGATCCTCAGCTTCTCTCATCCAGCTCCTGCCAGCCGTCTTGGGCAGATCATTATTCCACCTGGCCTGTGGACGTTCTACGCTACGTTTGCCGAGACGCGGTCACCACTCACGAACCCGTTTACCCCAACGGTTATCAGTTCTGCGGCTAATATGGCCAGCCCACTGTCACTTCAGCTTGCTTATCCTGTGGGCTATGTCAATGACCTTGGTTCTCTACCGGATCACCTCATTCTTAATGCGATCCCTTAGAGAAACGTTGAGCTTTTGTGATGAGAAAATTAAATCATTATTATTATTATAGCCCTCTCCATAGCACGCTGAGCGACTTTGAACTTGTGGACCAGCCGTGTCGTAAGTGTCCACGTTTCAGCACCGTATGTCATGACAGGTAGGACGTATTGATTGAAGACTTTCGTATTTAGGCACTGTGGGATTGACGATGAAAAGACCCGACAAAGTTTCCCAAACGCTGCCCAACCCGGCTGAATTCTCCTGTTCACCTCGTGCTCGAAGTTGTTTCTACTTTACTGCAAAGTCTGCCCGACGTACCACACATATTTTTGAACAACTTCGAGAACGGCACCGTGAACCACAACCGGTTCCAGTAGAACATGTTCATACATACGTATCTACTCATTTTTAATCAGTAGCCATAAATAAAGTTGCATGTTTCTAACTTCAAGAATGACGGACTTCCAGAATAACCTATTTACGAAATTTCAACCCCTATTTCACCCCCTCAGGGGTGGAATATCCAGAAACGCTTAAATATGTATCTAATCATTTTTAATCAGCCAAAACACAAATTTTCATGTTTCTCACTTAAAAAATGACGGATTTCCTTACAAACTTTCAACTCCTATTTCACCCCTTAGGGGTAGAATATCCAGAAACGCTTCAATACGTACCTATCTACTCATTTTTAATCAGTAGCCCAAAACTAAATTTTCATGTTTCTCACTTATAAAATGACGGACTTCCTTACAAACTTTCAACCCCTATTTCACCTCTTTAGGGGCATAATATCCAAAAACTCCTAAATACGTATCTAATCATTTTTATTTAGTAGCCCAAAAATAAAGTTTAATATTTCTTATTTAAAAAATTACGGACTTCCATACAAACTTTCAACCCCTATTTCACTCCCTTAAGGGTAGAAATCCAGAAACGCTTAAATACGTATCTACTCTTTTTTCATCCGTAGCCTAAAAATAAAGTTTCATGATTCTAACTTTAAAATGACGAACTTCCATAAAAAAATTCAACCCCTATTACACCCCCTTAGGGGTAGAATATTAAGAAACGTTTAAATACGTATCTATTCATTTTAAATCAGTACCCCAAAAATAAAGTTTCATGTTTCTTACTTAAAAATGACGAATTTCCATACAAACTTTCAACCCCTATTTCACCCCCTTAGGGGTAGAATATTCATAACCCTGAAACACGTAACAATTCATTTTAATCAGCAGCCAAAAAATAAAGTTTCATGTTTCTAACTTCAAAAATGACGGACTTCCAGACTGACCTATATACGAAATAACAACCCCTATTTAACCTCATAGGGGTAGAATATCCAGAAACGCTTAAATATGTATCTACTCTTTTTTAATCAGTAGCCCAAAAGTAAAGTTTCACGTTTCTTACTTAAAAAATGACGAACTTCCATACAAACTTTCAACCCCTATTTCACCCCCTTAGGGGTAGAATATTAAGAAACGTTTAAATACGTATCTATTCATTTTAAATCAGTACCCCAAAAATAAAGTTTCATGTTTCTTACTTAAAAAATGACGAATTTCCATACAAACTTTCAACCCCTATTTCACCCCCTTAAGGGTAGAATATCCAGAAACGCTGAAATACGTATCTACTCTTTTTTAATCAGTAGCCCAAAAGTAAAGTTTAATGTTTCTTACTTAAAAATGACGAACTTCCATACAAACTTTCAACCCCTGTTTCACCCCCTTAGGGGTGGAATTTCAAAAATTCCTTTCTTAGTGCTCACTTACGTTACATAAAGAACCTACATGCAAAATTTCAGGATTCTAGCTCCAGCGGTTTGGGCTGTGCGTTGATCTCTGGGTATGTCAGTCAGTCAGTCAGTCAGTCAGTCACCTTACTCTTTTATATATATAGATTAAATTATAGGTAGGTACTAAAATTAAAGTTACTACCTGAGACTCGAAAAACCAGCCAAATGCGTAAATATAGAATTTAAGCAATTCAATCAACAAAAAAATATAAAAAACAATTTGAAATCTACCTGCAAACGATTGGCTGTAAAACCACGCGAGACAACACAAAGGAACCGTTTGTGTACGGAACCCTACAAATTATTTGTTTCTCATGCCTAATGTTTATAAGATCCATCATTCAGTTTTCTTGTACCTATTAATAAAGACAGTCGTGTTTGTGTTCTTAGTAACAAAAACAAAATGATCATAGAAAATATTCAACTAGATTTATTTAAAGTTAGTTGTTTTTTACCAACCGTATTGTTTTTTGTTGTTTTGTTGAATTGCTAATAGTGTTCAAAGTTTCTGTTATTAGAATGGAGTGGAAAAGCCAGTCCAGGCCAAAACTAGTTATGATGGAGATATGTTGGATTCAGTGCTTTCCCACGTGGGAGATATGGGGCGGTACCAGAAGGTTTTGTACGTGGCCATGATTCCGTTCGGCTTTATCTACGCCTTCACATATTTTGTGCAAATGTTCATTACTGTGGCACCGCAAAATTATTGGTGCAGGGTCCCAGAATTGGCCGGTTTGAATATGGAACTAAGGTATAGTTTATACTTTGTCTATATTTAGTTTATGGTGGTTTATGTGCACTTCTATTACTCAAAAAGTTCTATATAGATTGAGCTCAAATTTTGACACGATTTATTTCACGTTAGATTTGTTTCTCATATCTCAATAAAGTAACCACAGTACGCCACAGAAATCAATACGTAGAATAAACTTACACTTACACAAAAATACAAAATGAAACAAATGATCAGCTAAACACCATTTTTGGTCAATTTATTTACGGTCCAATAACTCAAATATTGGGCCGTATTTACAAATCGAGGATACAATAAGTTTAACCCCTCGGGCGGCGGGTTAATACGTAAACCTTTTGACTATAACTTTTCTGATTATTAACTTAATATGCAGTTTATTATTCTGTAAAGTAGGTACGTAGATAAATTTTAGTTCTTTAAGTTCTATATAATAACCAAAATCATAGGACACATTTTATACAAAGGCAAAACGTGAGAAAAAGCAACAATTTGTCAGCCTAATTTTTTATAACTCTGACTTTGACAGTACGCTAGTTGTATGTTAAAGTGTATTTTTTTATTTCTAAACCCATATGAATCTAAATATTTATAACTTAACAAGGCAAAACACTTCCTATTTGCTGTTACGTCGACCACATCTGTGTCCCATCAAATCAATACGTAAGAAACGAGTTTATGCGAGCCGTCTATTGATTGCTCAATTATTATGTTATAAATTTGACATTACTTTTGTGATCATTCATCAACAGCTTATAATAGTCCACTGTTGGACCTAAACCTCTTCTTCGAAAGGAGGTTTTGTATACCACGCTGACCAAACGCTTTGGTATAGGGTTTGTTTCAATTTTTTCTTCTTTACAAGCTTTTTATTATCTTGCAATGTATGTATGTATGCTTGTATATTCGGGTAGAATATTGCAACTCAATTTTGAAGCAGATATCTTCAACCGATTTTGCTAAAATTTTGCAAGCTGTCTGTATACATATTACAGCGTGACAATACAATATTATAATGACCGGAGCTGATCTGATGCTGGAGCTGGTGGTCATAGGAACTCTGTAAAGAAACGTCGCAACATCATCGAGTTTGGACTCGTTTGATTCGTCTCGAGTCTCGAGGCATTCTAGTTTAGTTGCTTGTTTTCAAAAGCTATTTATTTATACAGTTATGTTGTCCTGTATAGTTGTTCTCTTAATCACTTCTTACGACACCCATGAGATGAATAGGGTTTTATTCGTAATCCGTCATCATACGAATTGTAGATTGGAAAATATGTGCATAAATACGTCTGTAGCTATGTTTATCATTAATATCAAACGACTGAACGTATTTATTGCGCTTATTACTTCAATAAACGTTATTATTGTAAAAAAAAAGTAAAAACTAAAACCCAACTACGACAAAGAACGACGCTGAAAAGTATGAAACAAGTTTGAGAAGCCGTAGTCACACGTTGTTAAAGTGTTATGATGCGTTTCTATGTAACGTATGACTACGGCTTTTCAAACTTGTTTCATACTTTTCAGCGTCGTTCTTTGTCGTAGTTGGGTTTTAGTTTTTACTTTTTTTTTATTTAAAATGATTTGGTGTATTATTAATACATAATATGTATATATTTGAAATGTACACGTAACGCCCTTTCCAATGATACCAAACACGGCATATTTATCTCAAATTTATTTTTTAATTCGTTACTTTATGTCGGCTAGAGGGCGCCACATTAGAGCGACACGTCATATAGCCTATAACCAGCAGACGATCAAGACGCTTCTAACGATACCTCATTTGTCCAGTTCTAATAAGTAGTTAAGGAGCTATGAGGGAACAATGAACATACATACATACATACATACATAGCCTTTCAAAATCATAACCCTCCTTTGGCTTTGCCGTAGTCGGGTAAAAAATTAGTGATCAGGGTCAACTCAAATGCAGTTGGCGAAATTGATTTCAAAGATGTGAAGACAGAAAGCCATATTGTGAGTGTGTATATATGTATCATTTGTAAATGTTGTATCAACTTATTAATATTAAAATTTGGAACCCGTTTCTGAATCATTGGAACGAATCAAGTGCAATTAAAGTAATCCCAAAAACTTAGCAAACTGGTTTTGGCACCCGCGCATCTTTGGCGCATTTTAAGAAAGTTGCATTTTAAAGGACTATGAGCCACACTTTTTAATGCATATTGTGTAGTTTGCTGTTCGATTTTTGTTTTAGTAATGACTAGCTGACCCACGCAACCTCGTTTACGTCTCCTAATGCCCGTAGCGTAATAACTTTCTCTCGTTTTTGAAACATTTTTCATTGGTGCTGCGCTCCTATTAGTCTTAGCGTGATAATATATGGCCTATAGCCTTCCTCGATAAATGGGCTATCTAACACTGAAATAATTTTTCAAATCGGACCAGTAGTTCCTGAGATTAGCGCGTTCAAACAAACAAACAAACTCTTCCGCTGTATATATTAGTATAGATAGGTAACCCATGCAACAACAAAATTCATCTGTCTCAGGAAAGAAATAAATTTAGAATCCTGAACTTGACTTACGATCTTGACTCGATAAGTTGAACCTATCAAATCGGTGTGGCACAGCATCGTGGTTTATTAATACATTAATAAGTTATTTACATTTAATTACACACCGAGTGTGTGTGCACTGTGTATGCTTGAGTGCATGGCAGCGTTGGTGCGTGCATCCGTGCGTGCTTGTCAATTTGTCATAAAAAATTATAATTTAGACATTCAAATTATACCTACAGACTAAAGATAATCTTGAGCTAACTATTGCTTATAATTATGCTATCGGACTTTTCTGAAAATAAATGTGACGTATAACCACTAGAAAAATCAGTTTCTTTTAAAACATCTTCCAAAATTTATCGTCTTTTATTAACCGATTTCAAAAAAAGGAGGAGGGTTCTCAATTCGACCGTATATATATATATTTTTTTATGTGTGTTCGCCTTCTTCGTCGTTTATGAACCGATTTTGATGATTATTTTTTTATTGGAAAGGAGATATCCCAACGGTGGTACCATGATAAGGACACTAAGATCTGATGATGGCATCCAAGAGAAATCGAGTCGAACCTTGAAGTCGGTTTTTATTTTGTTAAAATTTTACTTGTTTGTATAAATTACGATGTCGAGATTATTTCATGCTATTGTCAACTGATGTCTCAATGGTGTCCAATTAAACTTTATGCCAGGGTCGAATTAATAATAGTCAGTATTCATCTAAAACTAAGATGCAATCACGATTGGCGCTCATAGCCCAGTTGCACTCGGTGATTAGAAACAATCACCGAGGGTAAGCAACGACGGTGCGGTCAGGACCTGGATGGGTGACCGCTTGTGGCATGTTATCATGAGCGTCTCCGTGATTCGGAAGTCACGTTAAGCAGTTGGTCCCGGTTGTTATCATAGGATAACAGTCGTGAAGCTTAGTTGGAGGCCTTTGGGCGGCTTAAAAACATCCAACGGCAAGATTACGTAGCCACAACGTTGTCTTGCCAGTCCCCAAACCGCGCTCGGCCAGCGTGGGGACGTATGGCCTTAACCCTCTCCTGAGAGTAGACCCGAGCCCAGCAGTGGGACGCTATGCCCATAGCGTGTAATGTGTAATATCTAAGATGTCAATAATACAATAACAATGTTTTAAAAAATACATCATACCGTACGAAAATCATTAAAAATTGGTAATAATAAAAGTATAATGTGTTTAATTGTGTTATTATATTGATTATTAAATTATAAAAAATATACACACATAGATAATTAAAAAACTTTATTTACATGATAGCGTCAACACATTGGCGTAATATGTAAATAATGCTCTACTATATGTTACTAAACTTATTCTTCCCGTTTATGTCTTACTAGCTGTTGCCCGCGTCTCCGCCCGCGTGTATGTCGGTTATCGCTGCAAATAGTAGTCTATGTGTTATTCTGATGTATAAGCTATGTTACTGTTTAGTTTCATCTAAATCCGTTCAGTAGTTTTTGCGTGAAAGAGTAACAAAAATCCATCCATACAAACTTTCGCGTTTATAATATTAGTAGGAAGTACAAGTATCGACAACTTGTACGATACTGACGAAAAGTAGCTTAGTTTCTTAGCATGTTTGTGCGTTACGGCGCGTGTTTACTTGGAACTACGTTACTTTTTTTGCTTCGACAAGAACAAGGACGTGCTTTATCTATCTTTCTTCATTTGATCTGAGGTCTAGCTATTGACCGTTAAAAGCCGTTAATGTCATGTGAAGATAATCTTTATTTACAGTCACTTAATTCGTCTTAACATTTGTCATCCACATCTTTGCCTGCGATAGCGGAAGGTTTGCAACATTGGCTCGTTGATTGACAATGCTAATGTGTTAAAATTAAAATGAAAAATCCCGTAATCTGGTCATGAGAAATTTCGGTCCATTGCCTAGCTAGTTCTTAAGAAACAGTACTCAGATTCTATGATCTTTAAAGTCTTTACTCATTTGGTAATTCCATACCATTTAAATTATTTTTAGGGTTCCGTACCTCAAAAGGCAAAAACGGTACCCTTATAGAATCACTTTGTTGTTCGTCTGTCTGTCTGTCAAGACCTTCTCCTCAGGAACGAGTGGGAGGTATCAAGCTGAAATTCATATCAAATACTCAGGTCTACTGTCTCTTGGAGCTGTGAAAAAATCAAACTTCTAAGCCAACGCAATCAAAAGATACAGCCGTATATGACGCAAATTTTCGATACTCGAAGGTAATCAAAATCTGCAGGGTACTTCCCGTGAACTCAGAATCTTGAAATTTGGTACGAAGCTACAGATAAAGGAAAAATTGCGAAAATCATAAATTTTTAGTTACATCATATAATATACCTACAGCTTTGTACGGAACCCTCGGTGCGCGAATCCGACTCGTACTTGGCCTTGGTTTTTGATGTGAAAACTTCTTTAGCCGCGTTGAGCACTTTTTGGTAGAAGAAAATCTTATGAGTTTGCGTCACTGACATG
Organism: Diaphora mendica; assembly: GCA_949125395.1. Classification (NCBI taxonomy): domain Eukaryota; kingdom Metazoa; phylum Arthropoda; class Insecta; order Lepidoptera; family Erebidae; genus Diaphora; species Diaphora mendica. The sequence goes on from OX421314.1 coordinate 27,554,503, forward strand.
CACAACAAACGTTGTTGATAAATTTAATTTTCATCCCACCATCTCGGAAAGAGTGTTTTTACCCTTCGATATCTGAGTGCAAAAGCCGTTTTTATCCGCTAGAGGATAAAGTAAATTTGAATTTAGAACATCGTGTGCACTAAGTTTGTGAATTCAAAACATCATTATACCTTAAATGCTATGAAATATATTTAGCTTTAATTCCGCGAGACAAATATCAAGGTCTGAAAGCAGGACACAAATCCCACCGTCATGCATACTCACATGCACATATGGGTATCATGCATATGCACACATACAAAACAAGTGAGAAATAATTAGCATGCCATGCAACCAAACCTATACTCGACACGTGTTTCGCCCCTCCACGGGGCATCCTCAGGAGATGTTGACTCGTCGAGCGTTTGAGCTCAAACGCTCGACGAGTCAACATCTCCTTTCAGACCTTGATATTTGTCTCGCGGAATTAAAGCTAAATATATTTCATAGCATTTAATGTCATGGATTTCCGCAAAGTAACGCCTGATTCCATAACTTATCATTATACCTTTTTACTTCTACCTCCATGGTGCCGAATCTTTCATACAACCTTTTTTAATTTGTTAAAAACTCAGACTCGGAACTGTAATGTATGTAAGCATAAAGCCGGGTCTCCTGCGACGCTGTTTAATGTTTTTATACACCAAACATCACATATTTATCAGAATATGGGCGTGGCCTAACTGTTTTGTTATTTTTAACAAACAAAGGCGTTATCCGAAGCGGATGGAAAACATCCCCGTGTTCGCCTGCAAGGGGGGGAGGGCGATTTCATTTGCTAACATAGGGTTGTGCATTTACCACATAACATTCTTCATTTTAGTCGCTGCGAAGGTAAAGATTAATCGTTTTGATTTACAAATCGGATGTTATCGACTTGCTAAACAGTAATCATTTTCGTTATAATTAACTAGCTGATACTTATTCATACAATTTTTTATTTTCATTTTATGCTTCTCGTATAATGAAACTGAACTGAACTTACATTAATACTAATATTATTCATATGTATACTATAGAGGACAATTTAAGTAATATTAAAAGGTTACCTAACATCAGCGTTATGAGCCATTCAATTATGGTAAGAAATAAAAATTAATTATGGAATTTTCTAGTTTAGAAAAGTACTCAATACTTTGAAGTATTGATACTTCAGTATCGATACTTTTATGAGTATGATACTTTTTATTCGGTGCTACTCATGAGTACAGTATCGATACTTTCTAATCGACACCGTATCCCTATGTTTGATGTTCGTGTGTGACGTCCGTTAAAAGTCGCAGGAGACGGCAATGGTGTGCTAACATGGTTTGCAAAAACATTTCGTTAGTTTGTTTTGTTATTTTTAGGAGCAGGAGACACGCCTAGTATGTTATTGTCCCGCCAGTCTTCAAATAAAGCGAGTAAAGAACGGACGTGTTTTACTGCGCTAGCGCCACTACCTCAAGTACCTAATTACATACCTTCCAGTGGCAACGAGGTGACTCAAAGATTTAACGGGTGTAATTTAGTGTTAGTGAATTATAACATCAATGTACAAAATGTCCATCGGAAATATAGGGCCGTTTAACCTTGAACAGGATAATTGGGAGGCGTATATTGACAGATTAGAACAATATTTTGTGGCAAACCAAGTAAAAACCGAGATACAAGTGGCTACATTGATTACAGTGATAGGCAGTGAAGCTTACGAATTAATGATAAATTTGTGCACACCTGACAAACCCGCAAAAAAAAGTTATGAGGAGTTAGTGGCGTTGATGAAGACTCATTTGAACCCAAATCCGAGTCAGCTGGCAGAAAGGTTTAAATTTCGCCGACGTATTCAACGTAAGGAAGAATCGGTGGCTGTGTATGTAGCTGAGTTAAAAAAACTTAGTAAAAACTGCGGCTTTCGAGACTTAGCAGAGAACCTCCGCGATCAGTTTATATGCGGCTTATCAAATGAAGACATTCGCCAGAAATTATTTGCTGAAGATGATAACATATCATTTGACAGAGCCTTTACTATGGCTACGTCCATGGAAACGGCAGAAACAAATGCGGCATTGATTGAAGGTTGTACCAGGGGCAGAAATGCAGGTGACAGCGTACCAAATGTCGACACTGCAGTGAACTTCATGGGACGGGGTAAAACATTCAAAAATAAATTCCAAAAGGATAGCACACAAGCACCGCGTGTTCCTGCCCGCGGGAGCGGCGTTGGTTCGAGCGGCACAGGTGGAGCGAGAAGCGGTAAATACCAGGCGGACACTAGTCGAACAAACACAAGGAGCACGGATCACAACTGTAAGGTGTGTGGTGGTACTCACGAAGAAAATACGTGCAAATTCAAAATGTACGTATGTAGAGTGTGCAACAAGGATGGACATCTAAAGAAGATGTGTCCCAAACTACGAGAAGGTACATCCTTACATAATACAAATGAAGATAATGTGCGTATAAATAATCAGGACAGCGATAGTGACGAGGTAAAGTATTTTAATAATTATTCCCTAAGTACAAAGAAACCACAATTACTTGAACCATTTACTGTAAATGTTTATGTTGAGAACTGTTTACTAAACATGGAGATCGACACCGGCAGTGCTATATCATGTATAAGTTAAGGCGTGTCTCCTGCGGCTAAAAATAACAAAACAAATTAACAAAACTTGTTAACTAAACATGTTAGCGAAAAGTCGCAGGAGACGGACTTTTAAACGAACATCAAACACGATTACACGAAAAGCAAAAATCTTTTATCTATTCGACAAAATGACGTATAGTACACTTACTTACTTACTTTTATAGTATAAATATGAATAATATAAGTATTAATGTTAGTTCAGTTCAGTTTCATTATACGAGAAGTATACGCTGGGATGTTTTCAGTCCGCTTTGGATAACAAATTTGCTTGTTAAAATTAACAAAACAGTTAGGCCACGCCCATATTTTGATAAATATTTGACGTTTGGTGTTTAAAAACATAAAACAGTGTCGCAGGAGACCCGGCTTTATGACTGTTATAGAAACTTCTTTGTTCATTGTAAACTAAAGCCGAGTCACTTAGAATTACGATACTATACAGGCGAAACAGTGACGCCTGTAGGCAAGATTGAGGTCGAGGTGAAATTTAAAACCATAACAAAATTATTAGACTTGTATGTGATAAACAGTGGAAAGGCTAATTTATTAGGTCGATGTTGGCTCAAAGAATTAAACATACCTATGCCAACATGCAATGTACTTAAAACAAACAATGTTTTTGATGTAAGCGAATTCAGTTCTAGGTACTCTGAAGTTTTTGAGGATGGTTTGGGGCGTTTCACCGGCGGACAAGTGGGGTTTCGCCTGCGGGAGGGAGCAAGGCCCATATTCCTGCGCGCACGCTGACGGTAGTGTCGCGCTTCGGGTCGTAACACGATGGCTGGGGCTCGTATGCCGTCTGTATGGACAGGCCGACTCAAAATCATGGTCCTTTCTTCAAAAGGCCAACCCAGATCCTATACTGTACTCGCACAGATTATTTTTGGTTTTGTAATCAATGTTCTCGGACTAAAAAAAAAAAAAAGGACATCTCTGTGGTTTGTTTCGATATTTCTTCCCAGAGTGAGTCGTAGGAAATGCCGGTCTCTTCTAGCTGTAAAGTCCGACGTGTAAAAATATCTGAAAAGATTTACTTACAAATAAATATCATTTCATTTCATTTCATTTCATTTCACGGCCGCTCGCCTATGCGTTGCGGGAACCGGTTGAACGCGCGCTCGATCAGATGGTGCGAGACGGAATCATCACGCCAGTCTCCACATCGGACTGGGCGACACCTATCGTACCGGTAATGAAAAAAGATGGTACCATAAGAGTATGTGCAGATTTTAAATTTACATTGAATAAGTGTTTAGAAGTGGACCATTATCTTTTACCTAAGGTAGATGACTTGCTTACAAAATTACACGGTGGGGAAAAATTCACAAAATTAGATTTATCACAGGCGTACGCACAATTAGAATTAGATGAGTCAAAAAAGTAAAAGTATAAACACACACAAAGGTTTATTTATGTACAACAGACTGATTTATGGATTAGCATCTAGTCCAGGTATTTTTCAACGAAAGTTAGAGCAGCTGTTTGCAGATATGCCGCGAGTAGGTATCTTCTTAGATGACATAATTATCACTGGAGTAGATACCACCTCACACTTAAATACATTACACGAAGTGTTTGAGAGATTACGGCAGTACGGCTTGAGAATTAAGAAAGAAAAATGCACATTTTTCGCCGACACCGTAACATACTTAGGTTTTGTGATTAGTAAGCAAGGTGTACACACATGCCCAGAAAAAGTAGATGCTATTAAAATGGCACCTATACCTACAAATATTACGGAATTGCGTTCGTTTTTAGGGTTGGTAATGTATTATGCCAAGTTTGTGCCAAATATAAGTTCTATTCTAGAGCCTTTATATAGATTATTAAAAAAGGATGTCAGATATGAATGGAATGCAGAGTGTAAACAAGCATTTAATAAAGTAAAGTATCTGTTAGTATCTAGCAAAGTACTAGCTCACTATGCCGCGGAGCTGCCTCTGGTACTAACGACTGACGCGAGTAGTGTCGGCATCGGTGCTGTCATCTCACATATCTTTCCAGAAGGAAATGAGCGACCGGTGGCTTACGCGTCACGTGTACTCAATACAGCTGAAAGAGCGTACTCGCAAATTGAACGAGAAGCTTTAGCTATAATTTATGGTGTGCGTAAATTTCACCAATATCTATACGGACGAAAATGTATATTAAGGACGGATCATAAGCCGTTAGTCACTATATTTGGCGATAAAACAGGTATACCTATCATGGCAGCTAGTAGAATGCAGCGTTGGGCAATAATTTTAGCCGGTTATGATTATACAATAGAGCATGTACGTAGTCATAGGAACGCCGCAGATGCCTTATCTCGGCTACCAGTAGATAAAGAAAGACAATTAAATGAAGAATACACATATTTAAATTTCATTCAGCGTTTTTTACCAATCACAAGGAAAAATATAAGGCAAAGTACTTGTAAAGATAACATTCTAGTTAGAGTCACAAATTTTATTAAAACGGGGTGGCCTAACGATTGTAAAGATAATGACATAAAGGCGCATTTTCTAAGACGCAATGAACTGTACCTAGACAGAGGGTGCGTTGTTTGGGGATACCGTTTAGTAGTACCTAGTGAGTTAAGAAACCCTATATTACAAGAATTGCACGTAGGTCATTTAGGTATAGTAAAAATGAAAAGTCTTGCGCGTAGTATTGTATGGTGGCCAGGTATTGAAACCTCGATATTGAAACGACTTGTCAGGAGTGCGTCACATGTTGTCTTGAAGGAACGACACCCCCAAAGGCACCGCCACAGCCGTGGCCTTATGTCACAGAGCCATGGTCACGCTTACATGTAGACTTTTTAGGAACATTGCAAGGTAAAATGTTTTTAGTAATCATAGATTCTACAAGTAAATGGTTAGAAGTATTTTTAATGTCACGAACCACAGCTGGTGCAGTTGTAAAGGTGCTTCGTACTACCTTTGCACGCTTTGGTTTGCCAAAAGAAATTGTTTCAGACAACGGCCCACCATTTTCAAGTAGGGAATATCAAGAATTTATGGATAATAACGGCATTAAAGTAACCTTTACACCAGTATATCACCCTGCTTCTAATGGTGCAGCCGAAAATGCTGTTAAACTTTGTAAACGAGCTATAAAAAAGTCAATACGTGACGGAATAGATTTAGATGAAGCATTACAAACATATCTGATGATGGATAGAAATGTAGAACACAGTTCTACTGGCGAGTCACCAGCTATGTTATTACAGCGAAGAAAACTAAGAACTAGGTTACAATTACTAGGCGAGGATAGGCAGGTAGAAGATAGGGTTTACAAGGCTCAGAATAAACAAGTTTTTAATGCAGGTGGCACGGATAGACACTTCCAAGTAGGTGACCCAGTGTGGGCTCGTAATTACACAGGAGAGAAGTGGTCAGATGGCACCATCACAGAAAGAATAGGCTCTCGTAATTATATAGTAGGTAAAGAAGGTGGTCCATTCCTAAAAAGACATATCGACCAACTTAAAAAGAGAAGAAATAGTTACGGGGTACCATCTGTAAATGACACGATTTCATCACCAGAAACCAGATCCACTGTGGAGATTTCGGAAGATGAAACAGTAAGGAACGTAGGACCTGACAAACAACATGCGGGGTCTAGTCTACCCGAGGCGAGCGCGCAGGAATCTGGACCTTTTGAGGAAACAGTGAGTAACCCACAACAGTCAGGTGATAAAACGCCTGCGCCAATATCGGTGAATCGTCTCAAAAGAGTAGTAAAACCAATTCGTAGGTATGGTTTTGAAGACATAGATTTTATTATGTAATAATATTGCGTAGTGCTTAAGTTTATGATATAAGAAACATTAGACATAAGTAGTTATAATTGTGTATGTACTTACTAAGATATTTTTAGTGAAATTTGTTATAAGTTAAGATTAAATGTTGCTATATAGTATATACCAAAAAAAAGATAGTAAATAAGGGTGGAGGTGTAATGTATGTAAGCATAAGTATGTTATTGTCCCGCCAGTCTTCAAATAAAGCGAGTAAAGAACGGACGTGTTTTACTGCGCTAGCGCCACTACCTCAAGTACCTAATTACATACCTTCCAGGAACCTTCTTGGTGTACCTGCTTTTTTTTTAAATTTGCTTTTCCCGCGCCATTTTTTTCACGTCATATTGTTAAAACCTTAGCTTAAAAACAAGAATTTTGAAAACAGGAGAAAAACCTAAAATGAGTAATTCTAGCGACGAGAAAATTTATTTGACGCCAACAGAACTGACTGTAATCTATACAAATAAAAAAAAAATGTCTGTTTGTAGTATTAAAATAACTGCTTTTTACTAATTTCATATGTATTTATACATGGTACATATACCAAAACAACAATATTCACAACTTTTGTCTGTCTGTCTGTCTATTTGTTCCGGGTAAGCTCTGGAACGGCTGGACTGATTTCGACGGGAGTTTCACTGCTTTTTTTGCATTTAGTAATTTCCTCGCTAACGCTCAGGATTCTAATTTTTGAATCATTCGCTTGCTCGGTCATCAAAATGAGCACGTGGTTAAAAAGCAACTTTGCACTCTTGTATAACAAATAACTATTAAACATTATGAAATTTCTAATTTTACACATTAATTTTACAAGTAACATTCTAAGTTATAAGTTTTCACTTCTAGTTTGTCTAGAGTTTCTTGCTACTTTGTATGTAAATTTATAATTTTTAAACTTAGGTAAACACGAAACGAAGTGAAAAATGATTATGCAGGTAAACCAATATGTAGTTAATTAGGGTTTGAACTTGAAACTGAATTTCTATTCTACTCTAACACACTAAGCAACTCGACCCTGTGATTATTTCAAGGAGGTTTACTAATTCGTTTTTATAATTAGTTACTTTGTTCATTTTAATATATTCAAGAAAGAGATAATGGCACATGATGTACAGGTTTTACGTCAGAAAATACACAAAAGCCTCATACGCTTGGTGTTCCATGAAATATCTAAATTAGATGTGGTAGCAGTGGTAGAATACAACTAACAGTGTAAGACTAGAAGTCAAGTCAAGCATAACTGATTGATTACTGATTATTATGTATTTAGTCTAAAATCTTTTGTCGAGTCCCCTACTCAAAGTAGTGGAAGGATATTAAATAATAACAAAACCATAATCGTCTTGGGTTAGTAATGGACTGACAGAGCATTATAATGAGCACAATATGGAGGCTCATGATCTCCGGCTTAGCAGACAGGCTTACTAAGCACCAACCTCCTTATTCATAAACGTTATTTAACTCTAAGAATTTACAGTTCTGTGTTATTTCTAACCGACTTCAAAAAAGAAGGAGGTTCTCAATTCAACCTATACGATGTTTTTTTTTAAGTTCGTTTTTAACTTCGTCGTTTATAAACCGATTTTGATGATTCTTTATTTATTGGAAAGGAGATATCCCAACGGTAGTACCATGATAAGGACACTAAGATCTGATGATGGCATCCAAGAGAAATCGTGACAAACATTGAAGTCGGCTTTTGTTTTTGTTAAAATTTTACTTGTTAACTTTAAACTTATAGCCTAAAAGTTGACAAACATGCCTATCAAATATTTGCACTTATTCTCTTTGGAACGTTTTTAAAGTATAATGCAAATAATTACTTATTTCTACACAACCCTAAAGAGGAGAAAAGTGACCCCTATCCTCATGAAACCCTATTTTTAACCGACTTCCAAAAAGGAGGAGGTTCTATGTTCCACTGTATGTATTTTTTTTTTTTATGTATGTTACCTGATTACTCCGTCAGTTGTGGACCGATTTTGAATTTTTTTTTTGTATTCGACAGGGTATGCTTCCGTGGTGGTCCCATTGCCAGCATATCAGGATCTGATGATGGGATCCCAGGGAAATCGAGGGAAACCCTCATTTTTTATTGGCACATACTATATTTTTCGTATATTTTCTGAAGTTACACCGGTATTTGCGTCTGGTAGTCATCATTTTATGATGATGAGCTGATGATGTAAGGTACCACTCCTTAACGGTTAGGAGTTGGAGGATAAATCTTTAAATATCATATGTATGTAAGTTACCTTTAGTCGTATTCTTACAAATTATTTAGGTACGCTGATGATAGAAGATTAAACTCTTCAACAGTTAGGGATTAGAGGATGATTTTAATATAACACGTACCTTAATTTGTATTATTCTTTATGATGAAATTTGATGAAATAATTCAACTTACTACTTACCTACGATTGTTTGCACTAAAAACTGTAAAATAAAAACTTTTTATAAAAAAAAAAAAACCGACTTCCAAAAACATCCAACGAAAACTCTCTGTCAAAAAACACTTAAAAGCGTAAAATAAACTGGTTCTTCAAAAATTGCCTATACCTAATTCTTTATTCATTTAAATAGTAGTATTATAATGGGTTCTAGGTACCTAAAATCTGTTTGAAGTCGGTGCTAAGCCAAAAAGAATACAAACGAACAATTACAAAAGTCTAAGCGATAGTCACTTGGCACCGACTTCAAACAGATTTTAGGTACCTAGCACCCATTATAATACTACTATTTAAATGAATTAAGAATTAGGTATAGGCAATTTATGAAGAACCAGTTTATTTTACGCTTTTAAGTGTTTTTTGACAGAGAGTTTTCGTTGGATGTTTTTGGAAGTCGGTTTTTTTTTTAATAATATTAAAAAGAAAATCACTTATTTCTGTTTTATACGAGTACCATATATACATATATACTCCGTCAGCAGTATTTCAAAGTATATATTATTTTATTTTATTTAAAATATTTATTTATTTAAATCTTAAAGCACAAATGTAGAGAAGGTGGACTTCATTCCGTAGGCATTTTTTTCTAGTCGACCTTAGGGCAATGCAGAGCTAGATATGGTAGATGCACAGAAGGTGTAATTTAATGTAATACATACGCGTTTATATGTATTCGTTGTTTTATTAAACTGCAGTACATTACAATTACAGACGGAACCTGTCAGCTCCTGGCGCTGTCACAGGAGCCTGGGACCATTGCATGACCTACGACACCAATTGGACAGAAGTCTTAAACACATTGAGACCACCACCTTCCGAAACACCCTTGATACCATGCCAACATGGTTGGGAGTTCGAGTTCAAAGACATACCTTACGAGACTGTTACAACTGAGGTAACTATATCACTTATCTATACTAATATTATAAAGCTGAAGAGTTTGTTTGTTTGTTTGAACGCGCTAATCTCAGGAACTACTGGTCCGATTTGAAAAATTCTTTCAGTATTAGATAGCATCAATGCAGAATGTTACAAAAACGGGGGAAAATTTTTACACTACGGGCAATAGGAGACGTAAACGACGTTGCGTGGGTCAGCTAGTATCTATATAAATACGTGAAGCGAAATCCTTGTACACCTTTTTAGGAAAATTATGATAACGGAGTATTAAATTTGTCACAGTCAAAGTTTATAACGAAGGAGGAGTGCAGAAAGGTAAAAAACATGGTTGAATTTCAATCTCTCGGCGACCAGCGACCACTCATATATTTTATATGACATAAATAGAGATAACCTATACTAACAATATAAAGCTAACAAGTCTGTTTATTAGAAAGCGTTCATTCCGATAAAAAAGTAATAAATTACCCACTCATCGAGGAAGACTATAGACTAGGTATATAACATCAAACTATGACGAATAGGGGCTGAGCATCAATTAATTGCTCAAAGAAACATTGAAAAATGAGGTAAATTTGAGACGCGCTAAGTTACGCTGGTCAGAAAGTAATGAAATATAAAACTAGAAATTCAAAAATAAACCAGGTCCTAGACGTTTGGGTAAAAACCCGTTTCAAACCTTTTTATTCTAAAATAACCTACAATGCTTTGCGACCAACATAATAGTTTAGCTGGTACCGGTGTTACCTTGAATAGCAACCGGTATCTTTTGTGACCTCTCAAAGGCATTTTTCTGAGTAACTCATGACGTTACTTCTAATATCTAAGTATGTTCTCCTAGCCGATTACGGCCACGGCGGCCAGTCTCAACGAAGACCAGCCAACTACGCAGGAGATATTATAGTGCACAAGTGCGTGCGGAAACACAGGTGCACTCTCTGTTTCCTCTCTCTCATAATCCGATGGGATGGTTAACCGACATGATCGGGAAGAGATCAGGCGCCGGACTGACAGCTTTACGTGCACTCCTAGGCACGGGGGTTCAGACCCCAACTTCCAAACTCCGAGCTGTTATTAAGTATTTCTATAATCAGAACTCAATAACACTTTCTTAGCCTGACCCGGGATTCAAACCCGAGACCTCTAGAACGGCAGTCGCAATCGTCAACCGTTAGACCAACGAGGCAGACAATCTAATGGTGGTTTGATAAATCCTTAATTTAATAATAGACAATAGTAAATCTAGATAAAGGGTGTCATTAGGTTACAAGTTACCCATGGAAGTTCTTTAGGGATCCATGTTGGGTCCGTGTCTCTTTTCTATTATTTTTCTGTAATGAATCATAAACCAGTGATGAATTTCATACTTGTATGAAACGCAAGATACGTAGATCAGTATTTATTATTATAAATAAATCAAATGATCATTACTTTGCTGTTAGCCTTGGCAGAATTCTAATCCTACTACAATTCTACACTGGAACCTAGTCGTCGACTTGTTTCTATACGCCATGAATTAGTTTATCAATTATTTTAATATTACAATTAACATTACTTATTTTGTGCAATATTTATTTCCTCTCGTATGCCTCTTGTATATCATGCAATACTCATGGGCGTAGCCACGGTGGGGCAGGGTGGGGCGCTTGCCCCACCCTGGCTCTGACCTGTAAGGTACCTTTTTTTCACGTGTGGAAACTCCCACGGGCTGTCACCCCACCGGGGTTTGCGGCGGAGTGGTGTATCGAAATCGGACCAACGAAAACCACACGGTTTGCCACTCTATCTGAGAAGGGAGGGATCTGGGAACTGTTGTTATTAACACATCCGAACCTCTCCCAGCGCTTGCCCGCACCGAAGCGGGCACCGTCTGCTGGTGGACTCTCTAATTAGGCGACGCGACGTTCGACACACGCATACATCGCCCCTTCGCGGCTGATCTCTTAAACGGATGGAGGGGAAACGTCCATCCGCGGACACACTCAGGGCAGCATGAGGCACTGACACGCGCGCCTCTACCCCCCGGTTCGCCGGCGGCGAATTGGGTCCGAATGGATGTCGTCCTCCCGGGCCCTCTCCGCTGCCCCCTTCTGCGAGATTACGTCTTCGCCGAAGGTTACGACTGCGATAAAACAGCTATCGCCACCGGTCATGGAGCGTATGACGGCCGAGATAGCGAGAGATCTCCTCCGATGACTGCAGTGAGGCCCAGGCGGTGCAAACCGCCAGCGTGTGCTGGGCCGAGTCCTCACTGCAATCGCAGTGATGGCAGGCGGGACTCAGTTCCCTACTAGCGACCGAGTGCAGGTACTTCACGAAGCAACCGTTCCCGGAAGAGATCTGCGTCAGTCGGAAAGGGTTCCGTGCTGCCGCTCTGCCCACTCGAGGATAACCGGCTGGATAGCGAAAAGTCAGCGCGTGGAGTCTCCAGCCGGGACGATCAGCGAGCCATGGTGGTTTGACGAGCAGTTTCACGCCTCGCGTATCTCTTTGGGTGGAGGGCGAAAGCCGTTCTCCGTCCGGAAATCAGTCGTCCGCCGATCAACTTCGGCAAGCACTTCCACGGTGAAGTTCCGAGCAAAGGCGCATACCGCCTCGGTCGATAGAGTACGGTGACCGCGTATGGCTCTGACCATTAATATCCTCTGGGGACGGCAGAGGCCCGCTTTCAGAGTGGCGGTGCACCATACAGCGCCATCGACCGGACAACCCCCGTGTAGAGCCGTCTTGTCAAATTGGGCAAAAGTCGCCCAAGATCAAAGGCAGCGTCGACCAGCTTCGGAGCAAGCTGTCTAAAGTGTTCGTCGAAGAGCCACCTACCGTCAAGGATCAAGCTTTATCTGGGCCCGAAGCGGTACGAGGACTGAGTTGTCCATGATGGAGGCGCTGGGGGGCGGACCATCGAACAATAGGGCCTCTGTCCTCGCCTCAATTCGCCTAACCACCATAGAAACGCCCCTGGTGGCCAGGCGCGCCGCCTCTTGGAAGTTTGCCCCCCGATCGTGACCATAGTGTCATCGGCGTAACAATTTATGCCCAGCCCGGGGGGAGACAACTTCGAAGGACCCAGTCGTATCCCACGTTCCACAGGAGCGGTCCAAGGACAGACCACTGCGGAACACCGCACGACATGGGTCGCCATCTCAAGACGCCGTCTCGGTCCTCCTATTACATGACGGTACGTACTAAAGAGTCTGCCACTAGCCGCCTCAGGTACTCTGGCAAGCCGTGGTAGTGAGTGCTTCCCTGATGCAGCTAATGCTGATGATCGCAGAATGACAGACTATTGAATGCGTTGGCGATGTCCAACGATAACGCCAACAGCACAACAACATAACAATTGGTGACGAGCAGATTTCCCTAGTGGCCGTTTGCGGAACTAACGTAAGACAGATACTTCTACCTGACAGTTTAATATACAGAGCGAGTGCATTGTTATTTTAAATTCTTTCTACAATGATTTCATTGATAGACGTCTACGGAGTAGTAAAAAATACTTTAAGACCACTTCGTGAGGGTGATCAGTATTTTTAAAGTGGAAATTGGTGACGAGCAGATTTCCCTAGTGGCCGTTAGCGGAACTAACGTAAGACAGATACTTCTACCTGACAGTTTAATATACAGAGCGAGTGCATTGTTATTTTAAATTCTTTCTACAATGATTTCATTGATAGACGTCTACGGAGTAGTAAAAAATACTTTAAGACCACTTCGTGAGGGTGATCAGTATTTTTAAAGTGGAAATTGGTGACGAGCAGATTTCCCTAGTGGCCGTTAGCGGAACTAACGTAAGACAGATACTTCTACCTGACAGTTTAATATACAGAGCGAGTGCATTGTTATTTTAAATTCTTTCTACAATGATTTCATTGATAGATGTCTACGGAGTAGTAAAAAATACTATAAGACCACTTCGTGAGGGGGATCAGTATTTTATAAGTGGAATGTTATCGTGTATACGTATTTTTATCTGTCATACGTTAGTTCTGCGACTTGCCGCTAGGGAATCTGCTCGTCACCAAATGGCAAAACTAAGTAGTTTGCTAGTTTATTTTTACATATTATTTTTAACCGACTTCCAAAAAGGAGGAGGTTCTGTGATTCATTATATGTAAATTTTTTTGTATGTTCACCGATTACTCCGTCAATTGTAGAACGATTTTGAAAATTCTTTTTGTATTCTGAAGCGTATGATATTTTCTGAAGTTACACCGGTATTTGCGTCTGGTAGTCATCATTTTATGATGATGAGCTGATGATGTAAGGTATAACTCCTTAACGGTTAGGAGTTGGAGGATAAATCTTTAAATATCAGACCTATTTCTTAGCGTTCCATGGATTCACCGTGCGGGTGCCGGGTCCATCGCGTGATAGATGGGGGCAACACATGGGACTTCGACAGTGCCTGGGAATTGCGACCCAGGTTTAGGTTTAAGGAGCACTCCTTACGACGCGTCAACGCTCACCTCCACTGTCCGCCGTGTTACCCCCTCTACCTAACCATATTTGAAATGAGCCTAGCAATGCCGCTTTGGATATTCGTTCAAGGAAAGAGCTTACTGAAGCTCTTGGCAATCCAAGGTCTTTAAGCAGGTTATAGAGGGATTTAGCTGGTATACACCTCGCACCCACTTCCACGGCATACAGCGCAACAACATAATCATTTTTAGTTATTCGTTGGTTAAGTCAAAGTACTTGTTTCTTTTTAAAGCGTGGTCTTTAGGGATGTTCGTTTCCCACGGCACCGTGAGTTCTACTAGTACTATACGCTTAATTGACATTGCATAAAGAAATATGTCCGGTCTGGACGCCGAGGCACAGATATCCTCCGGTATTCTGTAGTGATTTTCATACGTGTCCACTAATTATGTCCAGTCACTGGCGGTACTCGGTGGACTGACGATCTAAGGAAAGTGGCTGGCAGCGGATGGATGAGGACTGCCCAGGACCGGGATAGTTGGCGCTCCTTGGGGGAGACCTACGTTCAGCAGTGGACGGCGATTGGTTGATTGATTTTGATTGACTGGCGGTATTTATAATTGAGTACGGCTTTTGTGTGAGTGAAGTCTTTTTTGTTGAGCCTTCCTTTACAAACGCGATGTTAGTTTTTATGTTTGTTGTTATTCCTTTTTTCGCTCTCGCTAGTGATAAACTCATAGCTTCGCGTATGATGTGTAATACCCTATCATGGCGACGTGAATAATGACCTCGGTCAAATAGCGCCTTACAGCCTGTCAGTAAGTGCCTGGCTGTACCTATTGCCGCATTGCACATCGTACAAGCATTTTCTGTAGCTTTTCCCCACCTTACTAGGTTGCTTTGATCGGGGAGAGTTAATTGAAAGGCGTTGAGGTAGAATTTTAACAGGGCGGGTGACCAATCATATAAAAGTGTGCGCCATTTCAAAGCTGGTGGGATTCAAAATTCTCCTAGAGTTAACCATTCATTCTGCATTTCTAGGTTCATTGCGTGCACCTTGTAGGTCTCGTTTTCATCTTGTTGTATGAAAGATTTTGTTATCTCTTTGTCGGTCTGTCTTCTAGCATTTCCCAATCCAACTCTACAGGACTGCGTACCCACCATGAATTTTTTGTGGAATTGGAGCCGTGACTCTGTGAAATAGTAGTATTATAATGTGTGCTAGGTACCTAAAATCTGTTTGAAGTCGGTGCTAAGCCAAAAAGAATACAAACGAACAATTACAGAAGTCTAAGCGATAGTCACTTGGCACCGACTTCAAACAGATTCTGGGTACCTAGCACACATTATAATACTACTATTTAAATGAATAAGGAATTAGGTATAGGCGATTTATGAAGAACCTAGTCTAGTCTACCTAGTTATAGAATATATAGAACCTAGTTTAGTCTAGTCAACAAGTTTCATACTTGTTGACTAGACTAAAAGATGCAGTAGCATCACTAGGCCGCCATAGTGTGGGTCGCCATACTGCACTGTCTGCATTCGCAATGAGTATGGAGACCACCACTCTTGGATTCTGCTTATGTTTTCCATCAGGCAGAGCAGAGTCATTTTGGCGGGCCAAACATAAAAAAAAAAAAAAAAAAAAAAAGTGTTTAGTGTTTTTTGGCAGAGAGTTTTCGTTGGATGTTTTTTGGAAGTCGGTTTTTTTTTTATAAAAAGTTTTTTAGACTGTTGCCCCACCCTGAGCCCATGGCTAACTACGCCCCTGGCAATACTCATGCATGATATACCCGGCGTGCAACAGCCATTATCCAAATTTATTTGGAAAATAGTAGGTCTACGCTGAGTCTTCCTAAGAGTTGAAGGGACTGTTTTTTTTTTTCAATCTGTTAAAAAGAAAGGAAGGACAGATACATTTTTGCTAGGCGAAAGAACCTAAGTTATTTTCATAGTTTTGACCAATTTAGAAACATTTTTCATTTTTCGCATGATAAAACCAAACGTTTAGCTAGAAATATATTAAAACCGTATTTCATAAATATATTTAAGTGATCTTTTTATTATTTTACAGAGAGAATGGGTCTGTGATCGTGCCAGCTATGTACCAATTGCTCAGTCGCTGTTCTTTACTGGTTCAGTCGCCGGAGGCTTCTTGTTTGGATGGATTGCTGATCGCTTTGGCAGAGTTCCTGCTTTGGTAGGTATGTTACTTATTAATTTTGGGATACCTTCGTTTGTTCTGTATTGATTTGAAGAATTTTAATTAGAAGTGACTCTATTTTTAATTGTTTCTTATTTACTTTTGCTTTTATTTCATTTTGAGGTTAACAGACCTCACACTACGAACAGTTGTTTTAATTTATTCTTTTACAGTACGAGTATATTATCAAGTGAAATAAAATTTATTATTATATTATTTATTAAAAACCAATTAGGTTGAGTCGATTATTACTTTTTGGAACCTGTCATATTTAATCGATTTATAAAGATGCAATATAAATGGTCTATATTACTGATGAACATTGTTTATATACCCAAAAAACATGAGCATACATATTTGTATTCTAAAACAGTGTCAGTTGTGCTAGAATATATTTTCCTGATTATAGTGTCAATCACACTAGCGTAAAAGCCTAGGAGCCTATATATTTTATTACACACATATATTTTTAAACATTCTTAATATAATGTTATATTCTTAATATAATAATATTCCGACAAATAACAAATGAATAGTGCTCTTTTCCCAGTATTTGTTCTGAGTGTAATTCGAACCCACGATTCTGACTTGATTTAGCAGTAAGGATCGCTGACGCCTAGACGAACAGCGCTTTTAGCCGAGATGAAAGTGTTTCTCCTCGTATTATTGGCCAATATTTTATTTTGACCACGTGACTAAGCATTGATTTCACGTCATTCCCATTTGTTAATTTTCTAATAACGTACACGTTTGTAGATTGGACTGCCTCGTTAGTCTAGTGGTTAGCGTAAGCGACTGCAGATCAAGAGATTCAGGTAAAACCGGTTGAACTAATAGCCGATCCCAAATCTTGGGAATAATAAAGGCTAGGAAGATGATGATGTACATGTTTGTAGAATGACAACTTGGCTAACTAAGAGCTAACTGTAAGTTTTTGAAGATAAATCACGAGAGGAGAGATAAGATGGAAAAAATACATTTATAACCAGTTGACTTATTTTCAATTGTATAGAATAAATCTTTTGAAATGCTTGAGTCCTAAACAAATTCTGCAGAATGTAAATAATAATAATTATATTTATTTATTTAGATTGGACATTTAAGCTTAATCAATACAAGCGGCATTCTTAAGTTGTCTGTGATGATAATGTATCTTTTAATTTGATGTACATATAGAATTCATTTATTCACTAGATGTATGACAACACATGGTAAGTCTGTAGTCTGTACTATAGTAACAAGACCGTCAATACCGTATAATATAAGTTTACTTATAAATCAAAACCATGGTCCTTTCTTCAAAAGGCCAACCCAGATCCTATACTGTACTCGCATAGAATTTTTTTTTTAGTCGAGTCTTAGGAATCCTCTTCTAGCTGTTAAGTCCGACGTGTAAAAATATCTGAAAAGATGTACTTATAAAATAAATTTTATTTATCATCTATAATACATAGACAAGCTGAGACCCGCGGTGTGACCAGTGGTACGCTCAGATCAAATAAAAAAAGGTAGATAAGGCAAGGCCTTGTTCTTGTTAAAGCAAAAAAAAAGTAGCGTAGTTCCAAGTAAACACACGCGTTAACGCACACACATGCTAAGAAACTACGCTACTTTTCGTCAGTATCATACAAGTTGTAGTGCAGTAAGGTTATCTACAAAATAACTTAACGTTTTGAAATGTACACATTTTGCAATATTTCATTTCATTTGATACCTACCCATGTGGACTCTGTTTTTTTAAACATTTTTCAGTTATGACTTTACATCCTATAGAGGGCGCCATATTGGTTTTACAGCATTTGTTAAGTTATATTAATTTTGTGTTACTTCTAAACAGACAGACATACATACATGTCATACATACGAGTCAAAATCATAACCAAACAATCTTCGAATAACCTTCCCGTATTTTTTCTGCTCACACATATATGCCTCTTTCGTTTACATAAATACTTAAAATTTAATTGTAATTTATAAATCTGTTTGTTTTGTATATATTATTATATTTATAAGAAACAAACAGATTTATTTTTGCATATTACCTATTTTGCAATTTCCAGGGATTTTTTTTGTAATATGGCAACCATATCAGTCACGAGTGACTGATAGTGTTGCCATGTTTGACATATTTACAGAAAAATGCTTCTCTTGTTCTACGTGCGTTATCTACCTTTTTTTTATTTGATCTGTACAGGTACGACATCAATCGCGGGCAACGCCTACAAAATCCGTCAAATAAAAGGATCATAAGCACAGAATAATTAATAGTATCATAAGTTACTCCTTACAACATCAGCTACCTATTAGTGACAGTCCCGTTAAAATCAGCCCCGCTGTTCCAGAGATTATACTTTCATTTGCATTTAGTGAAAAGCTGTTAATTTGAAATTACAAACAGACCTTTCAATTTTGTTTATTTGTATTAATAAATTACAGATAGAAACAAAACAATTGATACTGCTCATAAAATAATTTTCGTAGTCAGCTCAGTAGTCAGGGTCAATAACCACTTGACCTCGAGAAATGTGAAGTAAGATAGACATTCCTATTTAGCTCACCATCATCACAAGCCGCATCTTTAAATAGACTTCTGCTTAGCAAGGAAATTTTGACTTACCAGGCGGGTTGGTATAAGATTTGTTTTAAGTTACCCTTTTCTTTGCAGTACTAGATAAAATGAACGGTAACAGAATTCTTTATACGCGGCATGAATCTGACTACAGGAATATAGTCATTTACCTTAACATATAATGGTTTAAAATTTCATCGCTAAGGATATAATTCAAGGTAGTAGAGCCACGCTGATTCCAGCACGAACGGGTGGGCTCGATTGGGGCGTAGTATCCTTTCACAGAAGACCAACCTAAAATGACAGCATTCGTGCTGTCGTGTTTCGTTGATGAGTGCGAAACCGGAGGCCCAATGATGCAGAAGCATCACTAGGCCGCCATGGCGTGGGTCACCATGCTGCATTGTTGCTTTGTCTGCATTCGCAATGAGTATGGTGACTACCGCTCTTGGATTCTGTTTATACTTACCATCAGGCAGAGTAGAGTCGCTTTGGCGAACCGATAGATAAAAAAGTAAATAAACAACTATTCAATATTTCTTCATTTTAACTTTTATTGCAGGTACAAACTTAGTAGGTGGTATTGGCGGTATAGCGACTATATTTACAACCGGCTTGTGGGACTTCATTCTCTGCAGATTTTTGGTTGGAATGTCTTTTGACAACTGCTTCATGATCGTCTACATTTTGGGTAACAAGACTATATTTTATTCATTATACTGGCTTGAAATTCACACTCAGACAGTAGTTTTGTCATTATTTATTAAAATGGTTATTTTTCTCACAATTTGATATATGTTTGTGATTTTGACTGTACGGATAGTGGTTTCAGTGGTCACCTCGTTAATCCTATTGTGCTGTTAGTTGTTATTTCAGTCTTAAGATGGGACAACACTGTTTGATCTACAAAATAGACTGCACGGTTGGCCTAGTGGTTTAGGCGGTCGCCACGCTGCTTGCCAATTCGCCAAGTGTTGTGGGTTCAAATCCTACACGGGACAACACTTTGTGTGATCCACAAATTGTTGTTCTGAGTTTGGGTGTTAATGGTGTTCATTTCATGAATGTCTGTAAAGTCCCCCGCGACACAGGATGTTTATTCCTAAGGCGGGAGGGAGTTGTGTTTAAAAAAATAAAAATAAAATAACTGTACTTTGTCTGAGTTTTCTTTACTTTCATTTCGTGCATGTTTGTAACATATTGTCTCCGAAAGGCAGCATATATATAAATATTGCAGGGGTATCCTAATAAACATCGATAAATTAATAATCATTATAGACATCTAAGCTATTAAAGGAAATAAATTATTTCTTTTTAACTAATAAAACTGTGTCAAAAATACGAAACATAAGTAACTGAGTAGTAAAGTCGACTGAAGTTGCATCGGTAGTGCACTAGACGCGGTTCGAATCCGCAACCAAGTTCTTGTCTGGCGGCGACGACACTTCCTTTTTTTTTAATTGAATAACAACTATTATTAATACGTAATCCTTTGTGATTTCAGTTCTCGAATACATAGGACCTAAGTACCGAACGTTTGCCGCGAACTCAGCTTTCGGATTCTCTTTTGGAGGTGGTGCAATAGCGTTGCCCTGGATCGCGTATTTTATTGCCGACTGGCGTATATTCATATGGGTTACTTCATTACCTATGTTTATCGCGCTACTGGCACCCTGGATACTACCTGAAAGCACTAGGTGAGATTTATAACATACAAATATCATACCCCCACTAGTCATACCCCACTAGTTCTAGAAGTGGGTTAAAAGGGCGGCAATACAATGGAGTTGGTGGTGTCTGTGTAGTTTAGACACAAACTGAACTAAACAAGAAACGAATAGGTAATTATCTACATGTAGATATATATTTTACTGCCTCGTTGGTCTTGCGGTTGGAGTGTGCGACTGCTGATCATGAGGTCTCGGATTCGATTCCCGGGTCGGAGCAATTGTTTGTATGATCTACAAATATTTGTTTCGGAGTGTGGGTGTTTTCTATGTATAATATGTAAGTATTTACAAAAAAAAGTATATATGTAATTCTATCAGTTGCCTAGTACCCATAACACAAGCTCTGCTTAGCTTGGGACTAGATGGCGTTGGTGTGTTAGATGTCCGAAATTTTTATTTATTTATTTTAGGATTACTATAACTTTGACTGACATCTGTTTTGATTTTGATAGAGACACACAGTAAATGTATTAATAGCACTAAAAACACAGTTCTATGAGTATCTGTGATGTTTTTGTTTGTGTTTTTATATACGATTTACAAAGAACAAAGATTTAGTATAAGCGACCTTCAGGTTTTTATGACTGCTATATTTCTATTATTACCTGTTTTACTTGTTTTTATTTGAATAACAGGCTTCCGAACACTATCTATATGCTATAACGTATTAAGCATAATTAAAAGTATGCGTAATCAGTATCGCAAAAGTACACCTATATGAAAAGTGTTAAAGTTTTTTATACGACAGTGAGTTTCACCCTGAGCCTAGAATATATTAAATAAATAATAAATATTTCGGACATCTTACACCCAACGCCTTCTAGTCCCAAGCTAAGCAGAGCTTATGTTATGGGTACTAGACAACTGATATAAATACATATAAACTTTTTTTTTGTAAATACATACATATTATACATAGAAAACACCCAAACTCTGAAACAAATATTTGCAAATCATACAAACATTTGGTCCGACCCGGGCATCGAACCCGAGACCTCAAGCACGACAATCCTATACGCTACCGCTGCGCCAAATAGTACTTCTATTACTATTTCTAGTAATTAATCAGGCTTAAATTAGCCTACTATTATTACTATACATAACTGACTAAACACAAAAGTTCAGTACTGCCAAAACTTTAGTACTGCAGTGGATTACTAAAGGCTGTCTATGATAGTACTGCAAAATCTAAATGTAAACGATCATACTTACCATGATGTCACATTTATAATGAGCTACAATTTGGTCCAATGTATATTTTTCAGGTGGTTGGTCAGCGTTGGTAATGTCGACAAAGCCGTGGAAGTGTTGAGAAGTTTTGAGAAAATCAATAAATTGAAAATTCCTGATAATGTCATGAACGAATTTGTGGTAAGTTTTTTGTAAAAATATTGTAGTATAATGAATTAAAAAAAATACAGCCTCACTAACAGAACCCATTTTCAACCGACTTCAAAAAGGAGGAGGTTCTCAATTCGACTGTATTTTTTTTTTTATGTTTGTTATTCATAACTTTGGACTGGGTGAACTGATTTTGGTGATTCTTTTTTTATTTGAAAGCTGGTGCTTCCCGAATGGTCCCATTTAAATTTGGTCCAGTTCTGACATGTCATCCATGAGAAAACCACATAAGTCTTCAATTTGCATTATGTATATACGCAACAAATTAACGAATAACTCAATATTCCCGTATGGTCCCATTTAAATTTGGTCCAGATTGAAGTCGGTTTTTTTTTTGTTAAAATTTGTGATTATTAACAGGTATCTTCAAACAAAGCCAAACTAGAGAAGAAACAGACTTTGATTACCCTTATGAAGAGTCCACGAATGTGTATGGCGTTCGTCGGTCTGGTGGTGGTTCATTTGGGATGTAATATAGTGTTCGATGGTCTTGTGCGTCTGTCTGACTCCTTCGGGCTGGACTTCTTCCTCACATTCTGTTTGAACTCCGTGACAGAGTTACCGGCAAACTTTTTACTCGCAATTGTTCTCGATAGGTATTTACAAGCTGTTTTCACTTCGTTATAAATATTTTCATTATAACATTTAAGTGTCTATGACGGACTAAATAACGCCATCGCTATTAAATCCTGCTGTGCCAATACCATTGCAAAGAAGAGAAAAACTTGAAGCAGACCCTATACAAACCCGTCTGGCCAGCGTGGTATGGTAGGAAAAAACCTATTTTCTAAGGAGAGGTCTTTATAGTGTATGTGCTCTTTTTAACCGACTTCAATAAAACTAGGAGGTTCTGAATATGTTTATTACCTCATAACTTTCGACTGAGTGAACCGATTTTGATGATTCTTTTTTTTATTTGAAAGCTGGTGCTTCCCGTGTGGTCCTATTTAAATTTGGTCCAGATTGAAGTCGGTTTTCTTGTTAAATTTGTGATTATGTAAGGTTGTTAATGATGGTGATTTTCATAATAAAAAAAACCTTTTTTTTTATTGGAATAGGCGGCAAACGAGCAGACGTATCGCCTGGTGGTAAGCGATTACCGCCGCCCATATACACCCGCAACACCAGAGGCGTCACAAGTGCGTTGCCGGCCTTTAGGGAATGGGGAGTGGGATACGTGGAGGGGTTGGGGTATAGGCCTCCGGTATCCTCACTCACTCGGTGAAACACAGCGCAAGCTTTCACACCGGGTTTCTGTGAGGCCGTGGTATTATTCCGGTCGAGCCGGCCCATTCATGCCGAACCGTGGCTCTCCCACGGTATAAGTTTGTGATAATGACAGTATTCGTTATTATTCTAATATTTAAATATCTAATCACTATTATACAGGATCACATTTTGCTTTGTTATCAAACAAAAATGGTTGGTATCTGGTATAACTTATGTTTTCTATTTTTCAGGTTAGGCAGAAGAAATTTGACATGGGCTCCTATGGTCTTATCAGGGGTGTTTATAACCATCGCTATATTCATAACTGATGGTATGTTAATTTTCATTTGCATATATTATCACAACAAACTGAAATTAATGACGGGCCTTTTAGTCTAGTGGTAACTAAAAGTATAATGCTCTAAGGTGGTAGGGACATTTACAACGAAGCTGAAGGCCGTGGTTTTGATTTCCATGGAGGACAAATATTTTTGTGATGAACATTATCATTTTTTCTGTGTCTGGGTGTAATCTATACTTATCTATACTAATATTATAAAGCTGAAGAGTTTGTTTGTTTGTTAGTTTGAACATCCAATTTGAATAATTCTTTCAGTGTTAGATAGCCCATTTATCGAGGAAGGCTATAGGCTATATATCATCACGCTAAGACCAATAGGAGCGGAGCACCAATGAAGAATGTTTCATAAACGAGGGAAAATTATCACGATACGGGCAATAGGAGACGCAAACGAGGTTGCGTGGGTCAGCTAGTTTATTATATTTATGTATATTTGTCAGTAGTCTGGTAATTCAAATTCTTTTATTCAATTAAGACACTAAGTGACATTTTATGAACGTTAAATTGAAGCTACAGTTAAAAATCATAAATAAAAATCACAAGCAGACGCCACAACATGTGCTGTATTGTCGAAGACATAGTAATATTAATCCATACCTATATTATAAATGCGAAAGTAACTCTGTCTGTCTGTCCTGCTTTCACGGCTAATCCGCTGCACCGATTTCAATGGAATTTGGCATGGAGATACTTTGATTCTTGAGGAAGGACTGCTGCGATAACGGACAAACACGCGGGCGGAACAGCGCGCAAAAGCTAGTAATTTGTCATTCTGATACACTACGCCATCTTGATTCAAACTAAGCAGAGCTTGTATTGTGAAGACTAGATTGACTGATAGATAGACCTATCCAAACTTCAAAACAAATATCCATGATGCATCCATCATCATCACCCACATCACCTATCTATACCCGGGAATCGAACCCGAGACCTCAGTACATCAGTCAATTAACCTACCATATTACTGCACTACTGATGCAGTGTTACCTAGTTTAGGACCATTCTGAAATTATATTTTTTCATTTTTTATGTTCAGGTGTGCCACAGGCGGGATTAGCAATAGCAGCACGTTTCTTTGTAAATATAAGTTACACTGTCACCATGCAATGGTGTGTGGAGATCCTGCCCACTCCCTTCAGAGCGACGGGCTCAGGCGCTCTGCATTTGGTTGGATACTTCGGCATTATAGTGACACCTTTTATTGTATATTCGGTATGATTCATAACACTTTTTACCCGACTACGGCAAAGCCAAAGGGTTATGATTTTGAAAGGCTATGTATGTTCATCTGTTCCCTCATAACTCCATAACTACTTATCAGAACTGGACAAATGAGGCATCGTTAGAAGCGTCTTGGTCGTCCGCTGGTTAAGGACTATATGACGTGTCACTGAATCTAATGTGGCGCCCTCTAGCCGACATAAAGTAATGTATTAATAAATAAATTTGAGATAAATATGTCGTGTTTGGCATCATTCGAAAGGGCGTTACTTGTTCATTTCAAATATATATATATTATTAGCATTTTTTCGTGACTTTATCCGTATTTATTCGATAATTGTTATATTTCTATGGTACATATTTAAAATATACTTTGCAAAGAAATTAATATTATAGAGGCACCAAAAAATTTCAAATAAAAAAAGTAAAAACTAAAACCCAACTACGAGAATAAACGACGCTGAAAAAGTATGAAACAAAAGTCGTAGTCACGCGTTGTTAATGTGTTATGGTACTTATTTTTCTGCGTAACGTGTGACTACGGCTTTTGAAACTTGTTTCATACTTTTTAGTGTCGTTTATTGTCGTAGCTGGGTTTTAGTTTTTACTTTTTTTTATTGACTGACTTCTAAAAAGAAGGATCCACTTACTATATTCTCCGACGGATTAACAATACAGAGCTTCACCATTGCAATTCATCACATGGTTGTCGTAAGAGGCGTCTAAGGGAGTAAAATGCGCTAGACAACTTCACTGCAAAGAGAAGGAAATCTTGAAATAAACTTTATACCAACTCGTCCGGCCAGCGTAGTATATTAGGCTAAGTGCTTGTTCACGTTGGAACGCGCGGGCGTGGCGGCGGTTGCGGGTGCGGTGTACACACATCAAAAGTGTCTAGGGATCAACATATGTGTCTAGGGATCAACATATATTTTTGCAATAACTTTTCTCCTGATTGATATTAATTAAAATTTTCTTTAAGGATTCATCAAATAAAGTGTTTTCGTTTGTCACAGTAACGATAAACCAAGTCACCTTTGCATTAATAAAGAGATTTGCCATTTTCCTAATAAAAGGATTTTTGACATTTGAACCACTAACATTAAAGTTCGAAAAAAAGACTGAAATAACAGTTTTCTTTAAAATTTTATTAGGTAACTTAAACAATTAATAATCCGTGTTTCTACCGCGAACACTAACACAAGAACATCGGTTTGGCATACTCAAAATGAGTTCATCCAAATCACGCTGTGGAATGGCCGCCCATGTTCGTTGCAACAACAAAAAAAGGTCTTCTTGCGACTGGATACCCTCCATATTCGGCAGAGCTCTTCTCTGTAGCATATCCCATGCATGCTCAATCGGGTTCAAGTCTGGCGACTGAGCAGGCCAGGGCCAAAGCCACATCTCAATCTCAAGAAATCTGCATAAAAATGCTTGATCCCTAGACACTTTTGATGTGTGTACATTGCGTGCTCGTGTTCACAATGGCCGTCAGGCGTGAACCGCCGCCGCGCCCGCGCGTTCCAACGTGAACAAGCACTAAAGCCTCCTTCTACAGAGAGACCTATGTATATCAGTGGACGTTTAAATGCTGTTGACGATGATACTAAATTCGCCTGTATAGTTTTACTTTTCATATCACCACAAGAAATGTACAAAACCATTTGGGAGTTTTGGTTATTCTATCTCTTTCTAGTTTTTTATAGGATTTATATCTATACTACCTTAAAGGTAGTAGAGCCACCCTGATTTCAGCACGTACGGGCCGGCTCGACCGGGGCGGTATTACCCTCGCACAGAAAATCAACGTAAAATGACAGCGTTCGTGCTGTCGTGTTTCATTGGTGAGTGCGAGACCGGAGGCCCAAATAGTCTAGTCAACAAGTTCCATACTTGTTGACTAGACTAAAAGATGCTGAAGCATCGCTAGCCCGCCATGGTGTGGGTCGCCATACTGCATTGTCTGCATTCGCAATGAGTATGGTGACCACCACTCTTGGATTTTGCTTATGCTTTCTATGAAGCAGAGTAGTCATTTTGGCGGGCCATACATAAAAAAAAAATTGGTTTAAATCATCAGTTCGATTTTAAAACGTATTTAATTTTCAATTAT
Source organism: Diaphora mendica (assembly GCA_949125395.1). Classification (NCBI taxonomy): domain Eukaryota; kingdom Metazoa; phylum Arthropoda; class Insecta; order Lepidoptera; family Erebidae; genus Diaphora; species Diaphora mendica. Next base: position 27,581,543 of record OX421314.1, read on the forward strand.
TTTTTTATATTTGTGACTGCCAAAATGACCCTACTCTGCCTGATGGAAAGCATAAGCAGAATCCAAGAGTGGGGATCACCAAACTCATTGCGAATGTAGACAATGCAGCATGGTGACCCACACCATGGCAACCTAGTGATGCTTCTGCATCATTGGGTCTCCGGTCTTGCACTCACTAACGAAACACGTCAGCATGAACGCTGTCATTTCACGTTCCGTGCGAGGATAGTGCCGCTCCGGGCGAGCCGGCCCAACCGTGCTGAAATCAGCGTGACTCGTATTACCTTTAATTCGAAATAAACGGTTTTAAAGCATCTGAGCTTTAAAGTAATTAAGTCACTACTTTATTAAACGATTTGTACTATAATATTATTTAATTTAAGTTATAGATATGTTTAACATACATGTTACTAAATTTAATTTCAAGGAGCGCTATTGGAGTTTGCTGCCGCTGCTAACTTTTGCCATAACAGCGTATATATCCGGAGCCATCACTTTGGGATTACCTGAAACCAAAGGTCAACCAATGCCGCAGACTATAGCCGATGGTGAGAAAATAATTAGAGAACAATCTTTATGTGGGTAAGTACTTTTTATACCACGTCACTAGTTTTTCGTTTACATACCTACATTTGCCTAGTATGTGTTGTTACGACTAGTCGTGACTTGTTGATAATGTTTTTAGGAATAGTGACCTAGTCTTTCCTTCTCCCTGCAAAATTAGGGGCAGTAGTGGTTTCAGGCTCTAGTAACCTCACTCTATTAGGAATTACTCTGACATTATCTGGAGACATGACCGGCCCACTTGCACTTCAATATACTGATTCTCCGTGCGATGTTACTCTAGTTGTCTGCCGAATAACTTCGTTACGAATTTTATCGGACAGAGAAACAACCAGCATCGCACGCTCCATTGCACTTTGAGCTACTTTAAACTGCCTACTACTAGTTTGACTAACATTGAATTTTATTTTTAGGAATATCAAAGATACTGAAGAAAACACTAAAGAGGCGTCAGTGTATCCAGGAAATTAAAAGACTAGTCAACATATTTGAGTGTTAATGAAATAAAAATCTATTAAATATACATATTTGTTTTATAATTTGAGAATCGATTTTTCAACCCTCAATAATTAAAAAAAACATCGACAATATTCAAAAAAGTGAACATCAGTGTGCCAAAGTTCTCAACGCCAAGATTATTTTACTTGATGATTATTCAAGAACTAGCACACACACGCACACGCACACACACACACACACACACACACACACACACACACACACACACACACACACACACACACACGCGCGCGCACATCATATCAAAATCGTCTTACCTCGCTGATCATTCTATTATCCTACGTATGATTCTATATTCACTTATTAACCGACTTCAAAAAAAGGAGGAGGTTTCTCAATTCGACCGTATATATATATTTTTTTTTTTATGTGTGTTCGGGGATAGCTTCGTCGTTTATGAACCGATTTTGATGATTCTTTTTTTAATGGAAAGAAGATGCCCCGACAGTGGTACCATGATAAGGAAACTAGGATCTGATGAAGACATCCCAGAGAAATCGAGGGCAACCCTCATTTTTTTCAAGCACGTACTATGTTTTTCGTATATTTTCTGAAGTTACGCCGGTATTTGGATCTGGTAGTCATCATTTTTAATGATTATGAGCTGATGATGAAAGGTAAAACTCCTTAACGGTTAGGAGTTGGAGGATAAATCTTTAAATGTCATATGTATGTATGTTACCTTTAGTCGTATTCTTTCAAGTTATTTAGGTAAGCTGATGATGGAAGGTACAACTTCTCAACTGTTAGGAGTTGGAGGATAATTCTTTCAATTTCATACGTATCTATAGACCTTTAGTTGTATACTTTTAAGTTATTTAGGTGAGCTGATGTCACAGGCGCTATCATGACTACCCCCTTAATGTATTTTGCCGTAAGTAACTCGCCTGCTTCTATTTCATCACGACATTTAAGCTTAAGCATTTAAGCTCTTTAACAGAAATCTTGCATCTCAGCATAATTTTGGAAACTGATCATACTCAGTTTTAATACGTGTTCAAACCTCTAAAGTTATTCGCATCATCAGAAATTATATGAAATAGTTCAACTTACTGATAACCTATGATTGTTTGCACTAAAAATGGAAAAATAAAAACTTTTTATAAAAAAAAAAACGACTTCCAAAAAACTCCCTGCCAATAAACACTAAAAAGCGTAAAATAAACTGGCTCTTCATAAATTGCTATGTGCCAATTCTTGTCTATACCTTATTCTTTATTCATTTAAATAGTAGTATTATTGTGTATGCTAGGTACCTAAAATCTGTTTGAAGTCGGCGCCAAGCCAAAATGTAATAGGAGGTACCGCACTCGCTTTATTTCGAGACGACCATCAACGACGTCGCGTCAGCCCGCGCGTGTCTGCTCGCTCGCTCTGTCTCACAGTCGGTGCCAAGTGACTATCGCTTAGACTTTTAGCCTTTTTAGTCGGCTTAGCACCGACTTCAAACAGATTTTAGGTACCTAGCACACATTATAACACTACTATTTAAATGAATAATGAATTAGGTATAGGCAATTTATGAAGAACCAGTTTATTTTACGCTTTTAAGTGTTTTTTTTGGCAGAGAGTTTTCGTTGGATGTTTTTTGGAAGTCGGTTTTTTTTTTATAAAAAGTTTTTATTTTTCAGTTTTTAGTGCAAACAATCGTAGGTAAGTTGAACTATTTCATCAAATTTCATCATCAAGAATACAAATTAAGGTCTATACGTACGTGTAATATTAAAATCATCCTCTAATCCCTAACTGTTGAAGAGTTTAACCTTCTATCATCAGCTCACCTAAATAATTTGAAAGTATACGACTGAAGGTCTTTAGATACGTATGAAATTGAAAGAATTATCCTCCAACTCCTAACCGTTGAGGACTTGTACCTTCCACCTTCCATCATCAGCTTACCTAAATAATTTGAAAGAATACCACTAAAGGTAACATATGTACATATGATATTTAAAGATTTATCCTCCAACTCCTAACCGTTAAGGAGTTGTACCTTACATCATCAGCTCATCATCATAAAATGATGACTACCAGACGCAAATACGGGTGTAACTTCAGAAAATATACGAAAAACATAGTATGTGCCTATAAAAAATGAGAGTTTCCCTCGATTTCCCTGGGATCCCATCATCAGATCCTGATATGCTGGCAATGGGACCACCTCGGAAGCATACCCTTTCGAATACAAAAAAAAAATGTAAATCGGTCTACAACTGACGGAGTAATCGGGTAACATACATAAAAAAAAAAAATACATACAGTGGAACATAGAACCTCCTCCTTTTTGGAAGTCGGTTAAAAATACGATATGCGTATGGCGACGCGTGGCCACACTGTACTACTATCACATAGCATGGCAACACATGCCGTGGCGATACGTCGCCTCATCAACAGTCGATCAGGTCCTCCGCATTAGAGAGTTAACATCATCAAATTCTCATGCATGATATAACTTGTTCGATTAAAAACATTGTAATATCTGCCAACTTTAAAAATATACAAGGTTCACGACACATTAATTTACATTCAGTCATACTTACTCTAACAAGTTTTGTTAAAATATTTTAAAGCTAATTCAGAACTTTACTTTATAAAATTAACATACCATTTCAATAACATTGGAATGTGGTCGGATTGAGTTGAGTCAGGCTCAGGTGTCACCCTTTTGTTATGTGTATTGAATCACGTAGGAAAGAAGTTTCAAGAAAAGCGGTTTGTGCCAGACCCTTTTGTAAGCTTTTCATTGGCGTAACTAGGGGGGAGGGGTTTCAAACACTATTGATATTTTGTAAACCTCTCATTTTTTCACAATAATATTGCAGTTAAAGTCATTTTATTATTTCGAAACCCCCCCAACGTGTACCGCGACTACCGGAACCGGTCGTGGTACACGGTGCCGTTTTCGAAGTTTTTTTTAAAATATGTGTACCTACCTCTGGCAAACTTTGCAATTAGGTAGAAATAACTTCAAGGACGAGGTGAACAGGAGAATTCGACTGGGTTGTGCAGCGTTAGGCGAACTTCGTCGGGTATTTTATCATCGATCCCAAAGTGCATAAAGATGAAAGTCTGCAATCAGTCGGTCTCCCGTCATGCTATATGGAGCCGAAACGTGGACCACAAGAACAATGTCGCTCAGCGTGCTATGGAGAGAGCTATGCTCGGCGTTTCTCTGAGGGATCGCATCAGGAATGAGGTGATCCGGCAGAGAACCAAGGTCATCGACATAGTCACACTATAAACGAGCTGAAGTGGGCTGGCCATAATAGCCGCTGAGCTGATTACTGTTGGGGTAAACGGGCTCTTGAGTGGAGACCGCGTCTCCGTCAACGTAGTGTAGGACGTCCACAGGCCAGGTTGAGTGATGATCTGCGCAAGTCGGCTGGCAGAAGTTGGATGCGAGAAACCGAGTATCGAACCAAGTGGCGTGCAATTGAAGAGGCCTATGTCCAGCAGTGGACTGCGATAGACTGATGATGAAAGCCCCAAGAAACTAAAACCTGGCTTCGCCCGTGAAGCTTTTACAATGTTCAAATAATAGCACAAGCTTTTTCCACAGTCCTGCAATAACCTACATAGGCACTGCACCTTATTAAAGAACTAATAAAATAACGACTGGTAAAGTCGTTAAAATTATAAGTGTGAAATTGTGAAAAACAGGAAATAATAGGTATTTACATAGTTTATAGAGTTCATGAAACTGTGAGAATGCAATGATATTCAAAAATAGGCATGACGAATCTCAGTATAATGCGCAAACTAAAATTTGCAAATGGAATGAATTCCCAAAACTATCTTAAACTAGTACCTAAGTTAAAATTAATTTTTATGTTCAAATCTATCCGAAACGGGAAACTAAAAATATTATTTTTATTAGATTAAATTATATTCGTACATTTGTTTACTTTGTTCCTATTAATTATTACTTGTATGTTAATTTTCAAGTTATATTACAATTTTCCCATTCAAACACAGCGATCATGATGTATTGTTCTATTAATTTCATAAATTATTATGTTTGTATCTTTATTACAGTTTTATTTAAATTAAATTAGATACACGTGATCGTCTATTTTTAAATACATATATTTGAATGGAGATATAAAGTTAGGCGCAATTTCAAAAGCTCAGGCTTACATCACCGTGAATGTAAGACCTGTCAATGAAGATTATCTTGATAAATGACACTGGGACCTTTTTTGTTTGTTAGTTTTACAGGGCCATTTCCGCACTTAGCCTCTTGATTGGGCCGTTGTACGTGAATTTGTCATCTTCCTACTCCAACCATCTTAGATCATCCCAGAAGCTCAACAGCCATTTTAGGCCACTACATGCTTCCAGGAGTGATGTTGTTTAAAGGATATCCACCCGTTGATCTGCCATACTTCTACATTCTGTGAGAACGTGATGCGACGTTTCTTCTGCCTCCATGCATCCCCTGCACAGATGTCTGTTGCGCCTATAGTGAATAGGTGCTTGTTTAGGGGACAGTGCCCTGTGAGGATACCTGTGATCTAATCAGGTTGCGGGCTAGTCTTTTTGATGCCACCGGAACTGCACTTTTTGTTTGCCTGTATCCTGCAATGTTTTTCCATTTTGTTTTGTGTTTGACACTAGGATCTTGCTTGCTGGACATTATGTACACAGAAAGATCCTGTAGTGCATAACCGTGGAACCGAAGTTTAGACCTCTAGAATTGCGGTGGTTATAGCGAGGAAACTTTATACCTCGGTCACGGTAATATCATCTATACAATATTATAATAATAATTGGCGCAAATCTGTAGTACTTAGTACTAATGATCGCAGGGAGGTATGGAAGGGAAAAGAACTTCATGGTCGATTTTATCGGGCCCTAGAGCCTCGATCAACACCTTAAGAGGCTCACGTTAGAGGGCTGGATCAAGGGTCTGATGCAGAAGGCAGTCCTCCTTGACACGGCACGTATAGTGAGGAGATTTCTGTCTTTGGAGCCCTAACGGTGGTCTACTATTTTTTGTATTTTTAAATGTATTTATATTTATATTTTTATTTAAAAATGTAATTAATATGTTTGTTCAATGTAATAAAGAGAACAATAATAATATAATTGATAAAACTTTGTATATTACTTATAGAGTCTTTTACTGTACAACTGTATAATTTCAAGCATTTTTACAAGCTTTTTATTAACTTGCAATGTATGTATGCTTGTGTGTTTGGGTGGAATCTTGCAACTCAATTTTGAAGCAGATATCGTGAACCGATTTTGCTGAAATTTTGCAAGCATATGTATACAGCGTGACAATACAATATTATAATGGAGCCGATCTGATGCTGTAGCTGGAAGGTGGCCATAGGAGCTCTGTAAAGAAACGTCTCAACATCATCGAGTTTGGACTCGATAATGTTGCGACGATGTTTGATCCGTCTCGAGACATTCCAGTACAACTTGTTTTTAAATGAATACAAAAAGATTTTTTTAAATCGGTCCACAATTGACGGAGTAATCAGTGTACATATGTACAAAAAAAACAATCAAATTGAGAACCTCCTCCATTTGGAAGTCGGTTAAAAAGACAATTCCGTGTGGGATTTGAACCCACACTACATTAAATAAATAAAAAAGCGGCTAAGTGCGAGTCGGACTCGCACTTGGCCGCTTTTTTATCAATTTCTTTCTTTGCTTATGGCACGGAACCCTAAAAACCAAAGTGCTTACAAAAATATAATTTTTGTCTCATTCGTTTGGTTTTATTATAAACAAAGTGCTTACAAAAAGTGGACATCTTTGTTTCTGAATGTAAATTTAGATAACTTGTTATTTTGTATAATTTGTTTTTTATTTGCATTAAATTATAATTGTTTTTTTTTTGTCTCATTCTTTAAATTTTATATAAGCCTGCCAAAGTGACTCTATTCTGCCTGATGGAAAGCATAAGCAGAATCCAAGAGAAGTGGTCACCATACTCATTGCAAATGCAGACAATGTAACCATGCAGAATGGTGACCCACACTATGGCTGTCTATTGAGATGCTTCTGCATCATTGGGCCTCCGGTCTCCCACTAACCAACGATACACGACTGCACTTACGCTGCCTTTGGGGTAGCACCGCCCCAGTCGAGCCGGTCCGTTTGTGCTAAAACCAACGTGGCTCTACTAACTTGAACATATTGATTTTCACATTCTTTTGTTTTTCAAATATTTATAACGTGTTTTTGTCCATTTTAAATTAATGTGATACGTATGTGTAACGTCATGGCTAAAGATAGCGATATCGAACTTGAAATATATTTCAAAAATGATTTATGATTTAAATACTATGTAGATAAAGTTCACTACGTTATGTCATCTAGCAGTTTTAGCTGCTTAAGCGCTCTTATATATATATTGTTGAATTTAAAATAGGAGGCAGCTCAAATTTTACTGAATTTTTATTTTTTTTGTTCATTACCGAATTGAAAAATTGGGAATATACACCTTTTTTGTTTACCAAAACCAGAAGAGGTAAACACGAATTCTAAGGGTATGAAGTCAAGAAATGAACAGTAGTTTATTACATCATATAGTAAGCAGATTGAAGATAATAATACTTTTTTGAAAGTGAATTTTTCATCATCTTCATCATCTTAACTGAAGGACGTCCACTACTGGACCTAGGCTATCCCCAAAGTTTTCCAGAACAACCAGTCCTATACAATTATAAACGCGCGATTTACTCACGCGCGTTTTGAGATACAAAAGTTCTTATTGAAGTGTACACAAGCAAGCGCGCGTCAGACGCGCTCTCTCAGAATTTCGTTGGAACGCGCGTTGCGCGGGCGCTATAGGCGGTACACACTACAACGATTTAACTGTGCAGTTCGTTTGTGCAGTTTTATCGATAGTATGGACGGAAATTGGCTCAGATATTTCTTAAAAAGTTACACTTCTAAAATAAGCGAAGGATAAAACTAAAAAAAATATATGATGTACATTACCATGCAAACTTCCACCCAAAATTGGTTTAAACGAAATCTAGTAAGTAGTTTTTTTTTAATACGTCATAAATGGTAAACCGCAATAAAAAACACTATTATTAAAACATCGATCAAAGTCACAACGAACTACAAGAACTTTTATATTATGTTACTTGATGCTTCGGAACCCTTCATGGGCGAGTCCGACTCGCACTTGGCTGCTTTTTTTTATATTTGTGTTAATTGAATGAAAGGTAAATTGCAGTTTACGATTTATGACGTATTAAAAAAAACTACTTACTAGATTTCGTTCAAACCAATTTTCGGTGTATTTTTTAGTTTTATCATTGGGGCCGTTCAAGTATTAGGTACGTAAACACTATAGGGGGGCGGGGGGGTCTTGGCTTTGCTTATTTTTGATGACATAGGGGGCGGGGGGGTCTAGATGGTGATTACGTCAGCAGTATTTATTTACTTTTTTACACATATGGCAACCTGCACATTGTCAATATTTAAAACGAAACACATTTTTGGGGATTCCCACAAATGATGCATACTCGCTTAGAACCGAATAGGGGAATTACCGCGCCCTATTATAATAGGTCTTTACCTATGAAATTGCCGTTTTGTATGCAATAAGTGAAGGTACTTATTTTTTCAAACTTTTTTATTTCTGTTATTCGAAGTAATCACCCATGCAATCGACGCATCTTTGCCAACGCATTGGCAGTTTATTGATGCCCTTCTTGTAAAAATCAGCTGGACGGGAGGCAACAAACTCTTCAAAGGCATTTTGTACTGCCTCTCGGAAATTGAATTTTTTACCCACTAAAAAGTTGTCCAAATTTTGGAAAAAGTAATAGTCGGTAGGTGTAAGGACTGGTGAGTATGGTGGATGAGGGAGAGCTTCCAGATGTCGTTTTAAATAGACAAATACAAGTTATACCAAAAAATATAGCAAGTTTTAATGAATGTCATACAACTACGAAAGTTCAAAATGTGCAAAAATTAGTTGACCTTTTTTTGTGCGGAAATCCCCTCGGATACCACAAACAAACTGGTGGCTATGTCGGACTCGCACTAACTAAAAACCGCACACCGTCTCGGGTACTAAAAGCCGGGAAACCAGGTGCACTCTCGGTAGGAAATCCCTGGAACTCCGACGTATATCGGGCCATCTACGGTTTGTAGACGGCCCCCTCCTGTGTAGGAACCTTGATGCTCCTTTTTAATTTAGAAAAGGCCGCGAGCTATGTAGAATGTAGAACTCGCGCCACTACCCCGGCCTGTTTCTGCTAGGGTGACTGGTGGCGTCACTTGTCACTCCAGGCTTGCGCTTATGGAGGACGGAGATTGTTTTGCGATCTCCGGCGTCCGAGTCGTCTGCGGCGGTACCTGGCCCGTTCCCGGTCCTGGCGGAAAGGAAGGATTCTAAACCTCTCCTGGTCCCGCTCCGCCATGTTCTTCACAAGCATAACTTGGTCGCGGAAAGAGACGGCTGAATTCCACGCGCTCTCGCTCCGCCACATGGCCGCAATCATGTAAGCGAGTGAGAGAACCCCCCTTCCGATGGCCGCCACGAGATTGCGCCTCGGCTCGCCCCACGTCGGACATTCTGCCAGCGTGTGGAGTGTCGTATCCACGGTCTGGCCATCGCAGTGGTGGCTCAGATGTTGGCTCCTTGTGGATCAGACACAGGTGCTTTCCAAGGCATCCTTTCCCAGTGATCACCTGTGTCAACCCGTATGAGAGGCTCCCGTGATTCCTCTTGAGCCGCAATAACGGCGTGCCCAAGAAATTAGTTAACAACAAGTAAAATGTCATTTTCTTAAAATACTGTTTAATATTCTTTTCAGACCTAAATATACCTACTTTATTTCTTATCAAAAAGTTGGTAACCCTTAGCTTAGTGTGAGACTAGATGGCGTTGTGTTAGATGTCCAAAATATTTAATTATTTAGTAATGTTTACGTAAGCTTGGGAGGGGGGGATAAGAGCTTTGCTTACTTTTGCTGACAAGGGGGGTGGGGGGGTAAATAATTGTAATAAATCTGCTTACGTAATACTTGAACGGCCCCATTCTCTTATTTTAGGAGTTACATGGGGGGGGGGACACATTTTACCACTTTGTAAGTGTCTCTCGCGCCAACTATTCAGTTTAGAAAAAAATGATATTAGAAATCTCAATATCATTTTTGAAGACCTATCCATAGATACCCTACTACACGTATGGGTTTGATGAAAAAACATTTTTGAGTTTCAGTTATATGTATGGGGACCCCCAAATTTTTTTTTTTTTTTTTCTATTTTTGTTTGAAAATCTTAATGCGGTTCACAGAATACATCTACTTACCAAGTTTCAACATTATAGTTCTTTTAGTTTCGGAAAAAAGTGACTGTGACATACGGACGGACAGACAGACAGAAATGACGAATCTATAAGGGTTCCGTTTTTAGGGTTCCGTGCCAAAGGCAAAAAACGGAACCCTTGTTACCACAGAACAAAATGTTCTGTGCTTGTTACCTAATAAATTAAATAGCCGTTAACTTATCGAAAATACTGAGAAGTTATCAGTTATACCTACATTAAAAGGCACCTCGCTGATATGTTTTTAAAAGTTTGGAAATCCGTAATAGAACTAGAATGTAAATGATTTGACGTACTTAAGAATTTTGCTGGCAGGGAGGTACCACCAACAAGACGAGCAGCCAAAAGAATTTATACATAATTGAAGCCACTTCTACCTCAAATAGGCACTTAAAACTATTTATAAGATGGACTATAGGTATAAGTTACTTGACAGAGCATATTGTGTTTGCATGTGTTTTTTTTTATGGAATAGGGGGCAAACGAGTATACGTGTCACCTGATGGTAAGCGATTACCGCCGCAACACCAGAGGCGTCACGAGTGTGTTGCCGGCCTTTGGGGGATGGGGATGAGGGGAGGGGTTTGGGGGATGGGCCTCCGGTATCCTCACTTACTCGGTGCAACACAGCGCAAGCGGTGTTTCACACCGGTTTTCTGTGAGGCCGTAGCATCACTCCGGCCGAGCCGGCCAATTCATGCCGAAGCGTGGCTCTCCCGCGGTAAAATTTAAAGCATCTAAATGCAAAACGATATCATTTACTCGATCTAGCTCTCCGTACACCCACAATTATAAATATTCGAATGTACCGCTATATCAAGTCTGAGAAATACGCGACTTAGGTTTGACTCTGGACTCGCGCCTGACCTTCAATACGCATATCACCAATCTATGTAAAAAAAGTTTTAAAACCTCGGGTTTCGTGATGGGAATGTCTTCGCCTTTTCGATGCAGAAACACTATCATCGTGTTGTAGTTCTCTTTTGATCGCAGTAATTTGGAGTATAACTCCATAATCTGGGACCCGCATGAGAAGAGGTATAATACAATGCTAGAACGCGTCGAACGGAAATTCACGCGGTTTTTATACTAAAAGCTATATGGGTTCTACCCATATTTATATCATATCTATCGTTCTCGGCATGGTAGGTCTGGATACGCTTGGAATGCGGCGTAAGTGTGTTCTAATGGTACACTATTATTCGTTACTAAGTAATAAAATTGAAAATTAAAATGCGTTGTCTCGTTGCTTGTTGTTGGTACCAAACTAGTATACACGGCTACGATCCTGCCGTCTCCTCACTGCGCCGCAGGTACGAATGTGTACGGCATAATGCGCTCCCACTAGCCAGGCAATTAGTCTGCTCAACTCTTTGATTGCTCAGTACCCGGATGTCAACTTATTCCATACCATTTACCAATTTGAGTACATTAAAAAAAACGTATACTATGCCTTAGAGGTAGGTTTTCATTTTAGTACGTAATAAGCAAACGCACTTGTGACGCCTCTGGTGTTGCGGGTGTCCATGGGTGGCGGTAATCGCTAACCATCAGGCGATAGGTCTGCTCTAAACTCAAATAGCATTTTGGAAATCACTTCACTTAAATAAAAAGTTAGAAGATAGTTATAGAGAAATTTTAGTTTAGTGACGCATCAACAATATTAGTTGTTTAGTTGTTAATAGTGTTTTAAATGATGGAAAAAATACCAAGAAATTAAGAACCTTTAACTTAATATTCATCTATGAAGATACAACTCGTTAATCACCATACTTAATAAATGTATTGTTAATGTGAAATTTATTATGTTAGTCTGGCTCCGCCAATAGATGTGTATAATGTTTCAATAAATAAATTATCATCTAACATCCAAGGTCACATACTTAACTGTCTATATATACTATACATGTATATTTTAGTACGAAATATTCAAAAGAATGTTTCAAATGCTTTTGAATCATTGGGCCTCCAATCTCGCACTCACCAATGAAACGAAAAAGGTTATCAACATTTTAGGTTTTACAATAAAAAAAAAGGATTGTTTTCACAATACAATGATCAGTACAAACATTTCTAACAGAAATAATAGGCTGAATAGAACAATCCTGTAAAAAAACATAAGATTGTCCTCCAGTTTTTCTTGTTATTTTTTTTTTCTTACAGTGTGTCCCGCGTAATCTTCCCGCTTTGTAGATGTGTTCCTCTGTACTCATCCAAAAGGACCCAAAATGTCACCCAAGGCCTTCGTGAGCAAGTGGGAGAAGAGAGTTAAAAACAAAAACCGTCGATGACTTACCAGATCGTGGCAAATCGAAAAAGACGTCTGTCGCAGAGGATTAACGGATTGTGCAGCTCTTTTCGTACATAGTGTATTTCGGATATCTAATACACAACGCTACCTAGTCCTGAACTAAGTAGAGCTTGTATTATACATGTATAGTTTTTTAAACTAGTTACATATTATACATAGGAAACCCCCAACTCCAAAACAAATATTTGCAGATCATACAAACATTTGGTTCGACCCGGGAATCGAACCCAAGACTTCAAGCATAGCAGTCGCAAACGCTACCACTGTGCCACCGAGGCAAAGGGTCAAAAATTCAAATAAATCCTAGATCGGCTTAAGGAGGGAAGTGAGAAGAGCTTCTCAAATGGAGGAAAAAAGTTCAAATAAATCCCCTGGGGGATCAAAATGAAATCCAAAAAAAATGCAAATGAAACCCCTAGGGGATCAGCGTGGACAAAAATTCCAAATGAATCCCCCAGGGAATGTAAGTAGGGGATCCGTGTGAATGGAGCCTATTATTAGTGGAGTTATTCCAGAGGATTCCAAATTGCATATTATTATAAAATGCCAGAAGCTTCATTTAAAATTTTGTTTCTACTTCAAAACATGTGTTGATTAAATTATAGAGACGAAATAAAACGAAGTTCTGTTGACAAATCTAGTTGATTCTGATACAGAATACTAGTTATGTATTCCTATCAAGTTTCATCGTGCATATTATCGATAGACATCCAACGTTTTCTTATTAATATCCTATCACGTTTTCTTGCGTGAACACGTGCTTTGTGTTATTTGTTAATGAGTCTGTGTATGAAATGGGGAACGAAAATAAAGACTTGGAAAATGTTAACGTTGGTATTTTTGATGGATAAAAATTAACTTGTTTTTGAAAATGGGTTGTGACTCTTCTATAAAATATTAATTGTCTAAGTGTCTGTTCCCAGAGTGCGTCAGAAAAACTAAAAACGGACTCAGTTAAAGATGTTGATGTTTTGGAGAAAATACTATCACATGTTGGCAGCATGGGGCGATATCAAATGTTACTTCTTATTACGATGATGCCCTTTGGATACACCTATGCCTTTCTTTACTTCGTGCAAATATTTATAACTGTTACACCACAGAACTATTGGTGTAAAATTCCTGAGCTGGCTAATTTGAGTATGGATTTAAGGTAAGTGTGGATATTTATTTATTTATATAATTAATAATAATTTATTTATTTCGGGGTCGTGACGCCTCGATTCTATTAGAATCAGACTCCCTTCTGAGTCATGTGTATAAGCTGTTCTCGAGAGTCATTACCAACCGTCTAGAATGCAAATTTGACGACTTCCAGCCTCCTGAACAAGCCGGTGTCCGAAAAGGCTTTAGTGCCATAGACCACATATCTATATATATAAACGGGGGTTGGAAGTTTGTATGAAAGTCCTATGTTTTTGAAGTTAGAGACTTGAAACTTAAAATGTACGCTCTATAGATCGTGTTAAGGTATACTAATAATGTATCTTTAGAAATCAACCCCCTTTTGGGGTTAAAACGGGGGATAGTAGTTTGGACGCAAACGAGGTTGCGTAGGTCAGCTAGTTTAATATAATCTTCAACTGTCACTCACAATGGACCTTATAAGAAGGCTCAGAGTCGCACAAAGAGCAATGGAGGGATCAATGCTCTGGTTTCTCTGCCTGATCGAATCAGGAATGAGGAGATCCACCGACGAACCAAGGGCACCGATATTGTCCGTAGAATTGCCAGACTTAAGTCAGCAACCAGCAGTGAGCAGACAAGATGGCCGATGAGGCCAAAGAGTTTTGGAGTGGCGACCACGTACGGGAAAACGGAGCGTGGGTAGGCAAGGTGGTTCGACGAACTGGTGAAGGTCACAGGAAATCGCTGGATGCAGGCAGCACAGGACCGGTTGTTATGGGGAGCCTTGGGACTAGCAGTGGACGTTTTTCGGCTGAGATGATGATGGTCAGAATCAGTACTTGTCTGCTTGGTTCATACCATTACTCTTATAATACTTTCATTCGATATTCCACCAGTTTTTGTGTTTTTCCGACATTTATTAGGATGGCGATGGATCAGATCAGCTGTATGCGTGGCTACGCGCAACGAAATATGTAATGTTGGGTGGTGTTATTTTCCTTTTTATATTTATACATTTTATTTATTGTGAATTAAATTTTTCCCCTCGAAGAAGAACGTTTTTTGTTGTAACTGGTTAATGTCTACAGCGACATCAATACAAATTTATCAAAATAGTTGAAGCGTGGGGTGCTTGACACCACATGTTCTAAATAGCCATTTTATAAAAGTATATTTTTATGTTATATTAAACTATAAAGTCTAGTTAAGTTTATGGCGTTATCAAACAAAAAAATCACGGTTTTTTTTATTATTTTATTGCTTTTTTGGACCAGAGCTGCAGAGGTGGTAATTTTTTGTATTTTTTTATTGAGTTCGTAGTCTAGCATATTTTGAACTGTGGGATTCTCTTAAATGTTGGTTACACTGTCTTATTTGTTAAGTGTTTTTCATTGTTTATCTAAGTTGCTTTCCTCATATGTGTATAAGTTAGGCGCTGCTTGATTTGAAATCAAACGGCCGTTTGTGAATTATCTCGAGTTTTTATCATTCTTACAGGCGGAATTTGTCAGCACCCGGTACTGCTTTAGGCAGCTACGAACGCTGTATGACTTTTGATACAAATTGGACTGAAGTGCTGAATACTTTGACTGTGCCGGCTGACACGCCATTGATACCTTGCCCACACGGCTGGGAGTTCGAATTCAGTGATATACCTTATGAAACTGTTTCAACAGAGGTGAGATTACTAACTTTAAAACACAATACATAGTTTATTCATTATCATATAAGTTATACTATTTAGACTTATAACAACATTGATTAATGATCGGAACAATCGCAAATAGCATCCTTAGACATTGGTGGTTTATAAAAATTATCATGAAGACGTTTAGCTCATTCGGTTCTTTTGTGTTAATTCTTTAACATTTATCTATACTAATATATGAAGCTGAAGAATTTGTTTGTTTTTTTGAACACGCTAATCTCAGGAACTACTGGTCCGATTTGATAAATTATTTCAATGTTAGATAGCCCATTTATCGAGAAAGACTATATATCTTCACGCTAAGACCAATAGGAGCCGCGCATCAATAAAGAATGTTACAAAAATGAGGGAAAATTATATTATAATGCTACGGGCAATAGGAGACGTAAACGACGTTGCGTGGGTCAGTTAGTTGTGTTTAATTCTCGTGTCACGTTGTAGCTCACGTCGATGAACTTCAAAATTACCTAACCGATTTTCACGTTTTATTTGAAATGTGCGTTTTGCTTGCGTGCCTTATATAAGATAGTTAATATCACGCTTAGGCCAATAGGAGCCGAGCATAATTAAAAAGAGACGCAGACGAAGTATAAAATAAATCTTTTATTTATTTTTATTTGAAGGCCTGCAAAAGTTATTCTACTCACTCTCTTTTTGAGTGAAGTTCAATCAAGTTTAGTGCTACAGGTACTGAAGCATCTCAATAGGCCGCCATGCTACATTGTTGCCATTAGGAATATGATAATGATGCCCACTACTCATGAATTCTGCTCATGTTTTCCATCAGGCAGAGTAGAATCACTTTGCTCACATAAAAAAACATTCATGTTTGTTTTGCAGAAACACGTTCATTATATAGTCATTATCCATCGTAAAATAATATATTTTTCATCCCCCCATCTCGGAAAGAGTATTTTTGCCCTTCGATATCTGAGTGCAAAAACCATTTTTATCCGCTAGAGGATAAAGTAAATTGAATTTAGAACATCGCCGTATGCACTAAGTTTGTGAATTTAAAACATCATTAAACCTATTTACTTCTACCTCCATGGTGCCGAATTTATCATACAACCTTTTTTAAATTGTTAAAAACTCAGACTCGGAACCTTCTTGGTGTACTTTTTTTAATTTGCTTTGCCTGCGCCATTTTATTTTTGCATTTAGTCATTTCCTCGCTGAGGTGGGATGAAAAGTTACGTGTTGCACTCGAGTGCAAAGATTTTTCAAGAAAATCAAATGACCGAATTGACCGTGAGAAACTCGTTGAAATAAAAAAATCTAACTTTGTGGCGCACTATTATTGTACGGCATCGATTCCATACTATTTAAATACCTCTTCTAATCCATTATTCCGCAACTCCGTATAAAAACCATGTAACAAGGAAGAACAATCGACGGTTGCTATCCCCTTCCCTTCACCAGTACTCAGTTGGACAGCTTACAAGTGACGGCATAGTGCTGAATGTTATTGTTTTATGCCCCTGTATTTTTCTAAAAAGGTTTCCTGGTAGTTCACTTGACCCATCAATTTTCGACACGAGTCTATTAGTATTCTATGTTAATTTTGACAAAACCAAAAGTTACAGTACATCATGAATGGTAAAGAAATGGTTTGGAGGGACAATAAAAAGTGGCAATGCACTTGTAATAAGTGCGTTGCCACTTTGAGATACAATGCATGCACGGTAATCACTTATTATTACTTTATAGATATACTAGCTAGTATTGCCCGCGGCTGCTCTTGTACCTTCATTACAACCACCACGGGGCGTAAATAGTTCAAAAAAGTAGCCTATCGGCTATCTGCCAGTGAAAGTAATAATCAGTCCAGTCGTTCCAAATATTAGCTGAAACAAACAAACAGACAAAAATTTTCAAAATTGCTGTTTGATGCAATTACCTACCGCATATACTTGCATTTAGTGAAAACCTGTTAATTTGAAATTACAAACAGTCACTTCAATTTTATTTATTTGCTTTTATTAATGTTTTGCACAATTGAAAAAGAAAAATATCATTTCAATTACATTTTGCTTTCAACAGAGAGAATGGGTGTGCGATCGAGCTAACTATGTTCCTACAGCTCAGTCGGCGTTCTTTGTTGGATCTGTGGTGGGAACTATATTGACAGGATGGTTAGCTGACCGCTATGGCCGAGTACCAGCCCTTATAGGTATAAATATATCTATTTTACTATTGATTTTTCACCTTTTGTATGATTTAGTTGCTCAGCAGCATCTCCTACGTTACTTGAATAAATAATACTGTGATGATTTCATTCTGTAAACGATATTTACTGAATAGTTATAGGATAATAACTTATAAAACTTTTCATGTGACGATTTTTGGAAGTTTTTTTTCTCATTATTGAAAGATGTAGTCTAATGTGATATTCTTAATTTCTCGGACCTATGAGGAGAAAATCTCCACAAAAAATTCTAAGGAGATTTTTGTTCCGTGTTCCTATGGTTTATCTGATTTACAAAATGTAGAAACTAGCACGCCCTTAGTATTTATTTATTCTGCTACTAAGCAGGAAATATGAAGCGTTGTATTCTAGCTACCATTAGTAGTTAGTTCGATTTTAATTTCCCGGATCACCCAATGCCTTAGAGCTTTCTAACATTAAAAACTTCAGGTGTCTAGTTTCGAATTTACTTGTTTGTTTCAAACGTTTCACCTTTTGTCTCATATATTTATATAATTTCAGGAACTAATTTGCTAGGAGGTATAGGTGGTATAGCGACCACCTTCACTACAAGTACATGGGACTTCATTTTGTGCAGATTCATCGTTGGTATAGCGTTCGATAATTGCTTTATGTTGGCATATATTTTAGGTAAGTTAAACCCTTTTAAGCATCTTAATTTTTCAATCATGAATTTAAAGTCTTAATTGGAAACACCACCATTTGTAAATATGTACATGTATACAGCAGCAATAGTTCAAGCGATTCTGCGTCGAACTGGTACTCATAACTCGAATAGGCCATTGCCAAAAAGTTTGACATGTAAGGAATTTTTTTTTTCAGTTCTTGAATTCGTAAATCCAAAATGGCGGACAGTGACAGCCAATGTTTTTATGGCATCGACATACGCCGTGGGTTCCATTTTGTTGCCCTGGTTAGCACTATACATCGCAAATTGGCGTCGACTAATACTAGTGACTGCGCTGCCTATGTTCATAGTTTTATATGCAAAATGGATTGTGCCTGAAAGTGTCAGGTATTTTACACATTTAACTAACTTTTTTACAACATTTTCAAAATAGATACTTAGATAGATTTATATATCTTACGTCACAATACACGCACTGAAGATTTAGCAAAGCGAAAATAAATCTTACAGTAAACTATATTAAGGAACAATTATTTACTTGAAGAAACATAGACATCGTTTTTATATTTCTACTTTGATAAATGTTAATCAGAGGATAAAGAGACACTGCACTAGATTTTTTTAGAAAATCTTTAAAAATAATTCAAGTTTAAAAAAAAAAAAAACTGGTTGCAACATATGGCAGTACTCCGTGGTTGGATGGTGCAAAAATGTTCGTTCATTATTTACAAATATCAATATTTATTTTAGGTGGTTATTGAGCCAAGGTCGCATCAAGGAAGCTAAGTCTATTTTAAGAAAAGTTGAGTCTGTTAATAAAGCAAAGATTCCTGATGATATTATGGATGAATTTTTGGTGAGTGCATACAAGTTCTCAACTTTAATCTCTATTAAATTTTGGTTCGATGGTTGACTACAACTAGATGCGTTTAAAAAATTGCGGACTAGACCTAATGAACTTTGTGAGTCTAATAATACGTTTGATTATTAAATACATGTTAATCTACTTAAACTTCTTTCTCTTTACTTTTATACACATACATATTAAATGTATATAATAGGTCTTTACCTATGAAATTGCCGTTTTGTATGCAATAAGTGAAAGTACTTATTTTTTTAAACTTTTTTATTTCAAGTAATCACCCATGTAATCGACGCATCTATGCCAACGCATTGGCATTTTTTTTTATGCCCTTCTTGTAAAAATCAGCTGGACGGGAGGCAACAAACTCTTCAAAGGCATTTTGTACTGCCTCTCGGGAATTGAATTTTTTACCCACTAAAAAGTTGTCTAAATTTTGGAAAAAGCAATAGTCGGTAGGTGCAAGGTCTGGTGAGTATGGCGGATGAGGGAGAGCTTCCAACCCCAGCTCTTGCAGCTTGGAGACTGTCTGTTGCGCAGTATGGAGTTCGCGCGATGTCGTGAAGGAGCAGTGGGGACGACCAATTGACCAAAGCTGGTTGCAGATGTGCAAGCTTCTGCATCATTCTCTCCAGTTCTTCACAGTACACATCTGCATTAATGCTCATGCCGTTTTGTAAAAAGCTGTGGTGAATCACACCCGCACTAGACCACCAAACAGTGACCATCACTTTTTTTAGGGGTCATTTTTGGTTTAGGGCATTGCTTTGGTGCTGAACCAGGGTCTAATCAACTTGCTGAGCGCTTTCGATTGTCGAACAGAATCCATATTTCGTCGCACGTTAGAATTTGTTTCAAAATTCCTTCATTTCTTTGCCTGTTGAGCAGCGCAAGGCAAGTCTCGACGCGTACGTTGCGCTGGCGATCGTTAAGGTCGTGGGGCACACATCTATCATTTTTTTTTTTTTTTTTATGTATGGCCCGCCAAAATGACTCTACTCTGCCTGATGGAAAGCATAAGCAGAATCCAAGAGTGGTGGTCACCATACTCACTGCGAATGCAGACAATGCAGTATGGCAACCCACACCATGGCGTGCATCTTTTAGTCTAGTCAACAAGTGGAACTTGTCGACTAGACTATTTGGGCCTCCGGTCTCGCACTCACCAACGAAACACGACAGCATGAACGCTGTCATTTTACGTTGATTTTCTGTGCGAGGGTAGTACCGCCCCGGTCGAGCCGGCCCATTCATGCTGAAATCAGCGTGGCTCTACTACCTATATACCTATATCAAGCTTTTTTACCTTGCCAATTTGTCGCAAATGGATCAATTTTGTTTTGATGCTTATATTAAAAGCTGCTGCTAGCTCAGCTGTAGATTGAGTTTCGTCAGCTTCCACAATCGCCTTTAATTCATTATTGTTAACCAAAGTCTCCGGACGACCACGAGCTTCATTTTTCAAGTCAAAATTTCCAGAACGGAACCGGGAAAACCAATAACGGGTTGTGCGTTCGTTTGTACAGTTCTCTCCGTAAACGTTTTTGATGTTACGTGCCGTTTGTGTCGCGTTGGTGCCACGACGGAACTCATATTCCATAATCACACGAATTTTTAAAGTATCCATTATGACGAAAAATGTTCAAATGTAATGAAAATACAACGCTAATCAGAAAACAAAAGACTGAGTTTGTAAATAGAATGTCATGGTTTTAAAACAAAATTAATTTGAATTTAGAATACAGAGCCATTACAAACTTTTTTTTATTTGAAATGACCAGTACTGAAGAACGGCAATTTCATAGGTAAAGACCTAATATAATATTTAATATTGTTAGTGTCTAGTATAACGCTTGCGAAATATCAGAAAGTTCTCGTTGATTTCTTGAGGCACAGAATAATGAACCTTACATTAATATACATAAAATCGAATGTGGATTGATGTCGTGAGTCTGGTTTGTTTATTCGTCGCAGAAACCTCATGTTCGAGATGTTCTTTCCGGTGTTAGGTCGCCACGGAATCGACTATAGTTGCGGTGGCGTTCATGGGTTTTTGTTACTATTTGATAAAGAGGTTGTGGAGTCAAACTGTTCTATTCTGTAAATTAAATAAAAAACATATTTAAAAAATATGCTTACTAAAGGCGCCTTTTTAAAACTAACAAACAAACATACCTATATGTGATAATAGCGTGTTCAAATACTCAAGGATAGACAGGATATTTCAGCAACAAAACTGGAATTTTGTACTACAGGCACCTTGCATTATTGTAACAGATATCTTCGATGAAACTCAAGTCAGCAAAGGAGCAATCGATTCGTGACATATTCAAGAGTCCACCACTCTGTAAAGCAATGCTCAAGTTGATAATCGTATACATGGGAATTGCAATAGTTTTTGATGGTCTATTACGCCTGTCTGATACATTCGGCATGAGTTTATTCACCGTCTTCACTTTAAACGAGGTCTCTGAATTTACGTCAGTTTTACTGGTTGCCTTTATTCTTGACAGGTATGTATGTAATATCTATTAATTGATACTAGCCTTAGTTTGGTAGCCGTTTTCTCATTTTGTTGTAAAATTTTCCTAAGAAATATTTACTCCAAATTATTAACTTAAATCGTCGAATTCAAGACCCATTTCTCGTATTTGAAGTTTCAATTACAAATATCACTTAGTTTTTAGTTCATTGTACTCCAGTGGGATGACGATTTCCAAGATTTACCAGAAATTAACAGGCACTGCCATTGATATACGGCTTTTTCCATGGAGTTCTGAATATATATCGATAGAAAATAAAAACCATGAGTTACATAATATAATGTTTACTCTGCTAAATTTAAGCGAAGAGAACAATTGATATTATTATTTATTTACTTTGGTTATTATGTTTCAGAGTAGGGAGAAGAAATTTAAGTTGGATACCAACATTCTTGTCAGGTGTCATTTTGTTCATAAGTTTATTTGTGGGCAAAGGTACGTAATTTTAAGTAATAATTATTAATAACAAAATTCTGTTATATGTATAATCTTTATAATAAATCTAATATAAATCTTAAAAAAATCTTGGATCTCATTTATTTTTTCTGGAATAATACAGACCTATAGAATGAAATAAGAGCTTTTTTTTATGTATAGGCCTGTCAGAATGATTTTACTCTACCTGATGAAAAGCAAAAGCAGAATCCAAGAGTGGTGGTCACCATACCCATCGTGAATGCAGACAATGCAACAATGCAGCATGGTGACGCACACTTTAGCGGCCTTGTGATGCTTTTGCATCGTTGGGCCTCCGGTCTCGCACTCACCAACGAACCACGACCGCACGAACGCTGCCATTTTACGTTGATCTTCTGTGCGAGGGTAGGGCCGCCCTGGTCTAGCCGGCCCGTTTGTGCTGAAATCAGCGTGGCTCTACTATCTTGAGCCTTAGTAAATGTTTTTTTTTAACTAGCTGTCTCTTGCCACTGCTTGCCACGCTCAGCTCTAGCATATTGTGTTTGCATTAAAGAAAAATTAGAAAGAAAACTGACAAGATAAAATAATGAAAACCATCTTCGAAGTGGGTTGTTTCTTGTATTAAAATTTGCGCCCTTTTTATGTTTTGAAGCGTACATTTTCATATGGATATTAATGTGTTTATAGGTTTTGTCCTGGCGTCATTGGCGAATCTAGCAAGATTTTTTTGTTCATCGTCCCTTACATCTATCATTCAATGGAGTACAGAAATACTACCGACGCCTTTTCGAGCGACAGGAGCATCAATTCTACACATGTGTGCACTCGTCGCGGCAATTCTGTCCACCTTCATTGCATACTCAGTAAGTGCCGTTACTTTTTTGTTTTTATTATAATATTTGTTTGCAGTTTCAAAAAAATACAGATTATTATTAAAAAGTCGTTTAATCTTTTTACTTATTTTAATAGACTAAACAAAGATGGTAAGCCTAATTATTTTTGTTGATATTGATATACTTGCCTACTAGTGCCATTGTTATTAGAGAGTAGATCCTATTAAGAGATTCTGGATACATCGAAGCAACTTTTTGGGAACACAATTTTTTTTTATCTCTCATAAAGTTTGTGAAAACCCATTTAGTCTCCTCCACTTAAATTTTTTTAAATTTTAATCAAAACTAAAATTAAAAAACGACTTAAATAAGCCTAAAATAAAAAAAATGTAACTTCTGGCCCGTGCGCATTATTTATTTTTTTACATTCTCTTTATCTTTTCTTATTTTGTTTTCCTCTATTGATTATATTATTATTATATTTTGTAAACTTTCCAGGCACGCGTGTGGGCCATGCTACCGCTATTGATATTCATTACAGCGGCTTTTCTTATATCAGGCATCACTCTAACCCTACCTGAAACGAAAGGACAGCCGTTGCCGCAAACTGTGGTGGACAGTGAAAAACTCATAAGAGAGCATTCCTTATTTGGGTGAGTTGCTTTCTTCCTTTTTAACCGACTTCAAAAAAAGGAGGAGGTTTCTCAATTCGACCGTATATATATATATTTTTTATGTGTGTTCAGGGATAACTTCGTCGTTTATGAACCGATTTTGATGATTCTTTTTTTAATGGAAAGGAGATATCCCAACGGTGGTACCATGATAAGGACACTGAGATCTGATGATGGCATCCATGAGAAATCGAGTCGAACGTTGAAGTCGGTTTTTATTTTGTTAAAATTTTTACTTGTGATAAATGATAACGCACCTAAAACGTACGTAACGTACTATTTTAGTTTTTTTCCCAGTATTAGAAAGAAAATTTGAGTTTCCGTAATCTCACTCAATTATTTAAAAGCAATAAACTGCTTAATTCTGGTTTTCTGAGAGCCATTACTTTTTAAACGACTTCAAAAAAGAAGGGGATACTCAATTTGACTGTTTTTTTTATGTTTGTTACCTCAAAACTTTTTACTGCGTGAACTGATTTTGATGATTCTCTTTTTATTTGAAAGCTGGTGCTTTCCGTGTGGTCCTATTTCAATTTTATCCAGTTTTTGTAGTCGGTTTTTTTTTAATTAAGATTTTTGTTTTTATTTCCTACAATGCATCGCTTACAGGAGAATCGACTGTTAGTTCATATCTACACTATCCATTGTCTCTATTGTTAACTTGTTTTGAACTATATCAGCTAATCTTCGATCAATTTATTCATCGAAGCAGCTAATGCGACAATTCACTGAACAAAAAGGAATCAATCAATTCATCCTATTTATTTTCATTTCAGACGACTCGAAGATTCTCGAGATGGTCCATACAAGATGTCATGAGCATTTTTTATATGATGTACGTGTGAAATGAGCAGACAAGTAGAAAATGACTGCCACAGCCCATACGCCTGCAACTCAGGAGCATCAAACGCGTTGTCAGAACTGAATTATATGAAATCAGATACCTTAATTAAAGTTAATGTCATTTATATACACGTATGAGTTTGATATATATATTTTTTTGTGTTTCAGTTCTAAGTATGGGAACCCCCAAAATTTATTGTTTTTTTTTATTTTTGTGTGAAAATCTTAATGCGGTTCACAGAATACATCTTCTTACCAAGTTTCAACAGTATGGTTCTTATAGTTTCGGAATAAAGTGGCTGTGACATACAGACGGACAGACAGACGAACGGACAGACAGACTGACATGACGAATTTATAAGGGTTCCGCTTTTTGCCTTTGGCACGTAACCCTAAAAAACTGTCTACACCATCGTTCTGAAAAAACACAAGAATTTTTGTATAATGTGGCCCAGGATGGCATGAAGAAATATTTTTAACCGAACACTCCTATTTTAGTGTCATAAAATAAATGTATATATTATTTAATAAATGTAACATACATAACTTAAATCGATGTTTAATAATTTTATCATGCTTTTTCTAAGTTTATTGCACTTAGTATGCAAGTAAGTACTATAAATATACTTTCGAAAGAGATACTGACAATATTTTTCTTATGTCCTTTCCATTGATCGCTAGTTTAAATCCGACTCAAAGGACCATGCTCAAGGCTTAGTACTCAAAGTGGTGATGGGACGATACTCTGTACTTTACAAATTGTTGCTCTGAGTCTGTGTGTTATTTGTGTCCGTTTCATTAATGTTTGTGAAGTCCCCCACGACACAGTATATATTCCAGATACTAAAATTGTGAGTTGTTTTGAGTTCATATTATTATAATTATAATAGAACCTACTGAGTTTTGTATATTTTTAATGACTGATCATTTTTAATCTTAACCTGAAAAGGAGTATTGTCAGTAACTGATGAATGTCTTAGATAACGAAAAATTTAAAAAGAAAACCCAACTGCGTCAATATCTGCCATCTTTATTAAATTCATTGAAGAACTGAAAAGATAGAAAGAACTGAAAATAAAAGTTTCTTTTTTTACTAACCGACTTCAAAAAAAGGAGGAGGTTTCTCAATTCGACCGTATATATTTTTTTTTTAATGTGTGTTCGGGGATAACTGCGTCGTTTATGAACCGATTTTGATGATTCTTTTTTTAATGGAAAGTAGATGTCCCGACGGTGGTACCATGATAAGGAAACTAGGATCTGATGATGGCATCCCAGAGAAATCGAGGGTAACCCTCATTTTTTTCAGGCACGTACTATGTTTTTCGTATATTTTCTGAAGCTACGCCGGTATTTGCGTCTGGTAGTCATCATTTAATGATGATGAGTTGATGATGAAAGGTAAAACTCCTTAACGGTTAGGAGTTGGAGTATAAATCTTTAAATGTCATATGTATGTATGTTATCTTTAGTCGTATTCTTTCAAGTTATTTAGGTAAGCTGATGATGGAAGGTACAACTCCTCAATGGTTAGGAGTTGGAGGATAATTCTTTCAATTTCATACGTATCTGGTGAGCTGATGTTACAGGCGCCATGATGACTAACCCCTTAATGTATTTTGCTTTAAGTAACTCGCCTGCTTCTATTTCATCACGACATTTAAGCTTGGACACGATTCCTATTGCCCCGTAGACCACGTTCTCGGTAACAGAAATCTTGCATCTCAGCATAATTTTGGAAACTGATCATACTCAGTTTTAATACGTGTTCAAACCACTAAAGTTATTCGCATCAGCAGAAATTATATGAAATAGTTCAACTTACTGATAATCTATGATTGTTTGCACTAAAAATGGAAAAAAAAACGTTTTACAAAAAAAAACCGACTTCCAAAAAACCATCCGAAGAAAACTCCCTGCCTAGCATAAAAAAAGCGGTCAAGTGCGAGTCGGACTCACCCATGAAGGGTTCCGCAGCAGCAAGTAACATTTTTTTTTTATATTGTTTTTCTTGAATGAAAGGTAAATTGCAGTTTACGATTTATGACGTATTAAAAAAAACTGCTTACTAGATTTTGTTCAAACCAATTTTTGGTGGAAGTTTGCATGGTAATGTACAACATACATTTTTTTTAGATTTATCATGCTATTATTTTAGAAGTTACGGGGGGGGGGGACACACATTTTACAACTTTGGAAGTGTCTCTCGCGCAAACTTCAACTTCGACTGCCTCGGTGGCGCAGTGGTAGCGTATGCGACTGCTGTGCTTGAGGTCTCGGGTTCGATTCCCGGGTCGGACCAAATGTTTGTATGATCTACAAATATTTGTTTCGGAGTTTGGGTGTTTTCTATGTATAATATGTATGTATTTACAAAAAACAAAAAAGTATATATGTATTGATATCAGTTGTCTAGTACCCATAACACAAGCTCTGCTTAGCTTGGGACTAGATGGCGTTGTGTGTTAGATGTCCGAAATATAGAAATATAAATATAAACTATTCAGTTTAGAAAAAAAATATCTTTGAAACCTCAATATCATTTTCGAAGACCTATCCATAGATAATGTCATGATAATCCACCCCACACGTACGGGTTTGATGAAATAAAAATTTTTGAGTTTCAGTTCTAAGTATGGGGACCCCCAATTTTTTTTTTATTTTTGTGTGAAAATCTTAATGCGGTTCACAGAATACATCTACTTACCACGTGCCAACATTATAGGTCTTATAGTCTCGGAAAAAAGTGGCTGTGACATACGGACGGACAGACAGACGGACAGACAGACAGACAGACATGACGAATCTATAAGGGTTCCGTTTTTTGCCCTTGGCGCGGAACCCTAATAAGCACTTTAAAAATTATCAGAAATCAAACATTCGTAGTTTTACTATAAGAGATGAACAAGTAGTAATAAACGCGCTAAACTCTTCCATGAGATTGAAATGCGAGGGCTGGCCACGTAGTAAGAACAAGTTACGATAGATAGACTTCTCGACCGACTCTGCATGGGCAGACGACATTGAAAGAACAGCGTAAGAACTACTAGAGAACTAATTGAGACGAATACAAGAGACTAATTGGTCATCTCTGAAAGAGGCGTTCTTACGAAAACATGTACCCCTTCATCAATAGACCTGAAATAAAAAACTTTTTATTATACTTATTTACTAATGGTGGCCCACGGCTCCGCCCGCGTATATCGGTTATCGCGGCAAATAGTAGCTCACGTGTTATTCTGATATATAAGTTATATTACTGTAAAGTTTCATCCAAATCCAATCAGTAGTTTTTGCGTGAAAGAGTAACAAACATCCATCCATACTTAGAAACTTTCGCATTTATATAATTAGTATAGATAGTGTGAGTTTATTTAAAAGTAGAAACAAATTTAGATTGCACATTGCAAAGGCAGATAATGCGACAATTAAGCATAGTGACCCACACTATGGAGGCCTATTGAGATGCTTCTGCATCATTGGCTCTTTGATCTCGCATTCACCAACGGAACCCGACAGCGCAAATACTGTTAGCAATACAAGTACTAACGTTATCAATTAATAACATATGCATTTTTTAACCCCCAACGCAAAAAGAGGGGTGTTATAAGTTTGACGTGTCTGTCTGTCTGTTTGCGATTTCAATTTAGTTTTTTTGTATAAAAGGTGAGTTACGTGCGAGTGTTCTTAGACACATTTTTCATTCATTCATTTTTCACATTTCAGTCGTTTAAAAGTTATGGGGGTGAAAGTGGGGAAGAATAACCGAATGTCTGCAAAAATATCATCGAGCGGGGTCTCAAATGAAAGCGCATAACGTGTTTTATACTTTTTAAAGGGAACTCAGGTTATTACGTCGGGGGTTTTTTTGAAATTTTGAGAATTTTAGAATTATGAATAGGTGCTCTGATAGATAGAGATACTGAATTAACCAACTTGGTTAAACTTTTTGCGAGACTTGCGCATTTTTGTTATGTTTCCATGTTATGTTCTTAATGGGATTATAATGAAATTGAAATCATCCACTTAATTTAAATAATTACATTATATTAGCATGTAACTGACGAGCTTGGCATAATTAAAAAACATTTTTTCTGTCTCGCTTTAATTTATTGTTACTAGGTAAGTAATTATGTAAGTGGAATTAAATTCAAATTTAAGTGTTACTAATAAGTCTATTCAATTAGTAGTCAGTGATCTAGAGTGCTATTTCAGGGATCAATTTTCAAACATCTACTGCGAGTATATCCTTAGGCGAGCACACGAGGACTGGAACGGCGGCGTATCTGTTGGTAGCGTCAAACTCTCTAATCTTCGTTACCCACACACTATTCTCCTAGCTGTAGATGAGGCCGAGATGCATGCTCTTTTAAACAGAATGAAGAGAGTCAGTGAAGACCGTGAATAGGCCTTAAACTAAAGTCATGGTTGTTGACATAATCGCCAAACTGGAAGTCACAGGTTCCCTTAAAGTGGTAGAAGACTCCAACATCACCAACAATTTATACGAATCTCTTTTTCAGATGATCCGGTCATCTGAAAAAGAGATTCGTATAAATTGTGAGAAGGTGTAGCTTCACAAGATCTGTTTACTATTACCGTAAGACGCACGTTTATTTATACAAATAAATAAAATTGAAGGTCTGTCTGTAATTTCAAATTAACAGCTTTTCCTTAAACGCATATGAAAGTATTTAAGGTACTTATTTGCATCAAAAAACTATTTTTAAAATTTTTGGGTGTCTGTCTATTTGTTCCGGCCAATCCCTGGAACGGAGGAACCGATTTCGACGGGACTTTCACTGGCAGATAGCTGATTATATAAAAGTAACTAAAGATTTCTTAATATACTTTTTAGACTAGCTTCGCCCTGCGTCGTTACTCGCGATTGTTATGATAAAATAAAAGTACAACAATAACCACGGGGCTCAACTAGTCACAATTATGAAAACTACACTGTTATACAAACAACTTAATTGCAGCCTTATTAGTAATACTAAGTCTATCACACTTACTTGGTTATTCTATTAGAAACGGTCTACATTTATTTATTTATTAAAACTTCATGCCCGTGTGGCACATAAGGCAGACAATTATAACTAAGGCATTCTCTGCTTCCTGAGGTTTCGTTTAAACGCATTCATCAGCTAATTGATTTTAATTAATGATTTTTATTTGTATTGGATAGAGTACCTATTCATTCATCAAGATTATACATTTACCGTAAGAGACTCATATATCAGCATTTTTTTAATGGACTATGGGGAAAACGAGCAGCTTGCGCTGTGTTTCACCGAGTGAGTGAGGATAACGGAGGCCCATACCCAAATTCCTCCCCCATACCCCTCCCCCGATATCCCTCCTCCCATACCCTTACCCCCATACCTCTCCCCCCATACCCCTCCCCCCATCCCTCAAAGGCCGGCAACGCACTTGTGACGCCTCTGGTGTTGTGGGTGTCCATGGGCGGCGGTAATCGCTTACCATCAGGTGATACGTCTGGTCGTTTGCCCATTATTCCATAAAAAAAAAAACAAAACTAAAGAATATCTTCTTATAGGCATGCTAAAACTAGACGATAGGCAACTCAATTTAACGCTCGTCACTCGTATACATCGAGATACACACATCAAAAGTGTCTAGGGATCCACATATGTGACTAGAGATCAACATATATTTTAATTTTCTCCTGATTGATATTAATTAAAATTTTCTTTAAGGATTCATCAAATAAAGTGTTTTCGTTTGTCACAGTAACGATAAACCAAGTCACCTTTGCATTAATAAAGAAATTTGCCATTTTCCTAATAAAGGGATTTTTGACATTTGAACCACTAACATTAAAGTTCGAAAAGTTCTTTAAAATTTTATTAGGTAACTTAAACAATTAATAATCCGTGTTTCTACCGCGAACACTAACAACACAAGAACATCGGTTTGGCATACTCAAAATGAGTTCATCCAAACACGCTGTGGAATGGCCGCCCATGTTCGTTGCAACAACAAAATAAGGTCTTCTTGCGACTGGATACCCTCCATATTCGGCAGAGCTCTTCTCTGTAGCATATCCCATGCATGCTCAATCGGGTTCAAGTCTGGCGACTGAGCAGGCCAGGGCCAAAGCCACATCTCAATCTCAAGAAATCCGCATAAAAATGCTTGATCCCTAGACACTTTTGATGTGTGTATTACGTACTACGTACATTATATCTCGATGCTCGTATATTTTAATTAAATCATTAACTATTCATTGCATACATTTACACTACTTCATTAATCCACACATTATACTTTCAGAAGATAATTAGTTCCTAATAAGTACTTCTTATGTGTCACAGCCATGGGGCGGTGGCGTGGATATTCACGTGAATATGATTTACTAACTGACTTCTTCCGCGTCTCCGAAGAAGAATAAAGTTTCCTCAACATTTATAGCTAAAGTTTCTGTAACATTTTTCATTGATTTTCGGCTCAGTCGTAGCTTAATGGTTAATAGCCTTCCTTGAGTCATGGGTTACTTCCTGGATGACCAAGCTTTGCTTGGTATTTTTTTTTTTATAAATTTTCTAAAAATGAACACTAGCTAGATCAATTTATTGCCCCCGAAACCCCCCTGCATACTAAATTTCATGAAAGTCGTTGAACCCGTTACCGAGATTCGCTCGTTTAAAGGTATTACATAGATAGCTACAACTCTGATAATATAAACCAACGACTTCAAGCAAAACAAACAGATATACAGACTCTTCAATTTTTAAATAATCTATATAAATAAAAGTGAAGCTGAAATGTATGTACGCGCATAACTTCCGATCGACTACCAAGTTGGATAATTATTTTTAACATGTGTTCGTTATTGTTAGGACAAGATTTGTATAGAAGAAAATTAAGAGATGATCGGAAAAGTTATTTTTTAATGTCCGCGACTGAACACTATCTGTGGGCAGCTGAAGCGGGCCTTATTACTGGAACAAGTGTTTCAGAAAGACAAATATTGAGGTACGTAGTTCGCCGGGTCAGCTAGTATAAGAATAGATTTCTAAGCAATATGCTTAAATCATAGAAGCTTAATCTATACTAATACTAACTGACCCGGCAAACGTTGTTTTGGCATAAAAAAAAATTTGAGGTATAAAAAATAGATGTTGGTCGATTCTCAGACCGACCCGATATGCACACCGAATTTCATAAAAATCGGTCCTGCCGTTTCAGAGGAGTATGGTAACTAACATTGTGACACGAGAATTTTATATATAAGATTATAAAGCTGCAGTTTGTTTGTTTGTTTGTTTGTTTGTTTGTTTGTACGCGCTAATCTCAGGAACTACTGGTCTTATTTGAAAATTTTTTTCAGTGTTGGATAGTCCATTTATCGAGGAAGGCTATAGGCTATATTTTATTTTCAAAAAAATTAGGGATCCGTAAGAAAATTGCTATTTTGTAACCCAAGGTGTGACATCGAAAACCTTTTTTTGCGTGCGCTGCTAAAACTATTGACAATAAAACAAAATAATGTACTACGGGTATAAAGGTGCTATTAAGATCTACAAAAAAGTCCACGAGAGCATATATCTAACTATCATGGTTTAGCCACAATAACCGCTTTTGTGTTCAAAAAATTATTAAATCGTCTGAAGAAAGAAACTACGTTAAATGTGTATCGTAATATTACTTAATCCTTATCCAAATTAAGCATTATGTTATCAAGGGTATTTATGTAGAAGTAAAATACTTTTTGTTTAATCCTAATAGGACATTTCGTTTAGAAGTTATCACGAGTATAAGACACTAAGAGTTGGTACCTAATAATGAGTTATTTGCCAAAGAGTTTTTTCAACATAATGCCTAATATTAATATTTATCCAAATAAATGTGTTGTTGATTATGGGTATTAGATCTTAGAAGAGTATAATTAATACACCTATACTAATATATAAATCTGAAGAGTTTGTTTGTTTGTTTGAACGCGCTAATCTCAGGAACTACTGATTCAATTTGAAAAAATCTTTCAATGTTAGATAGCCCATTTATCGAGGAAGGCTATAGGCTATATATCACCACGCTAAGACTAATAGGAGCGGAGCACCAATGAAGAATGTTTAAAAACGGGGGAAATTTATCACGCTTCGGGCCATAGGAGACGCAAACGACGTATGCGTACGTATGGTTACCAATCAAAGTTCTTTTTGATTTTTCCTTAGATTTACCTAGAACTTGTAACGTAAGTTGTTTATGTTTATATATTGTATTTGTAACATAAATTTAAAAACCCAAAAAAATATTAAAAATTAATCGTGTTTTGGTGAGCTACATAATTTTCTTATGACTTCTTTGAGACTATCATAGAATTAGAAATCTAAAAAGGTTGTAAGTGAACTCAGACCAATTTTACCAGCCTGTTTAAATGCGTAGAGCATCTTATTAAACACAAAGGGACAAATTTAGAACCGATTTGCCGTTTTGTTCACACATAAGGGATGATGACAATATGATGGATGATGTCATTAAAAACACAGCGAAAGATGATTACACTTTGTGAATTAATGTAACTTGCTCCTCCGTTCTAAAAGATGGAACAATCAGTGGCTTACTAACCACTCATAACTGTCTCATGCAAAAGAATCACTAAACAACGAGGTACTAAATATAAATATATTAAAATCTATCTACATAACTGAAGTCAGAATATTTATAGATGTTTCCCACCTTGGTCAAGATTCGTCAAGCCCCGATCTTGCCCGAGAAAGAGGCAGCAGGGATCAGTTCGAACAATTCCTCAGAGCACCCCCCATAGTAAATACGATAGAAATGCATAGCGAGGGTACATCTCAACGCAGCGCCAGAGAGTCAAGCCGATTAGAAGCAACCTGACAATCGACGATTCGAGTCCGTTGAATGCGGTCCAGAGGGAGGAGCTGGTACTAGGGGGTACCTAGCCAAAGATGAGAGCAGTATTCCATATGAGGCTGAACCTGCGCCTTATAAAGCAGAAGACGGTGGGCCGGAGTAAAATATCCGGATTCTTAAGTTCAATTATCGTGTTGGTTTGTTTTTCTCGGATGTATTTGCATATTATTCATGTATGCAACTCAGCAGTGCATATGCATGTGTTTGCAAAGGTAGTTAATTGTTTTTCTTCCACTTAAATCTAGTTCACTTAGTTACTTACTTCTACACCACTCTGTGATAGAATGGTAGAAAATTACTGTGAGATAAGTCCGCCTTTGTATAAATTTATAATTGTATTGGGTCAAAACGTGCAACATATTCCCTAACTTAAGTTATTAGTTGGATGGTTAAAGTGTACCTTTTCAATTCTTATATTATTTTACTCCCGTTGCTTTTCTTTAGTAAAATATTTCGGTATTTAATTTGTTTCGTTCTTTGCACTTCCAGAGTTAGGAATCATTCACATCATAGGATTGGAATTTTGAGATCGAAATAAATTACCTAAAAATTTTCCATATTTGAATTAAGTTTGTTGTATAATTTAAAAGTTTGATAAAAATACAAGTTCTATTTATGGTACAGTTGTTAGTGTTAATTTTATTATTCGAAAAGTCGAAACTAAACTAAAAATAATATTGCAAGAAATAATATTGCATGAAATAATATTGAATGAACATAAATGACTATTGTCCTTTAAAATAACGTTCTAAATATCAAAGATTGACTAAAATAGCATTTTGGATATCGTTTCACTAAAATAAAAGTTAGAAGATAGTTTTAGGGAAATTTTAGTTAAGTGACGCAATAACATAATTATCGCCGCTGTTTAATGGTCTTTTAAATGATGGGAAAATACGTAGGAATTAGGAATCTTTAACTTAATATTAATCTATGAAGATACAACTCGTTAATCACCATACTTAATACATGCCTTGTTAATGTGAAATTTATTATGTTAGTCTAGCACCGCCAATAGATGTGTATAATGTTTCAATAAATTATCACCTTAACATCCAAGGCCACATACATAATCTATCTACATGCTTATAGATCATATACCTATAAGAACCTGTATATTTTAGTATATACCTAATATTAAAATAAATGTTTCGTTTTTACAAGTTTAGGAAAAGAACAATAGTAATCATTTATTTAAACACGGAGACATTTTAAAAGGTATATAAATATTACTGTGCATTAGAAAGAATACTATCCTTCTTACTGTGCCGAACGGTTAAAACCTGGAACTCTCTACCAGCGCACGTGTTTCCATCGCACTATAATCCCGGGTCCTTTAAAAGGGGCGTGAAAAAGCATCTCACTAGGTCGCCATAGTGCGGGTCACCATGCTACACTGTCCTTGTTCACATTGAGAATGGTGACCACCACTCTTGGATTCTGCTTGTGCTTCCCATCAGGCGGGGCAGTCATTTTGGCAGCTCAAATATAAAAAATGAAAAAACAAAAAAAAAACATGCAATTCAAAGAGATAAACTGTGGGATAATGGTGGTATATATTTAGTGTGTAGATGAGTTAAGAATGCGGAGTGTCATCACCTCTATTCATGCCGTGGTGATGATGATGAGAACCGGTCCCGTGCTGCCCGCATCTAATGCGCGCGCGTCGCGCTTCCCGCGCCCTTCACCAGGACTTACCAACTTTAAGTGGGCTTACCCACGCTATATGATGATACTAGTTGTTGCCCGCGGCTCTGCCCGCGTATATCAATGTCAGTTATCGCGGCAAATAGTAGCCTATGTGTTATTCTGATGTATAACCTATATTACTGTAAAGTTTCATCCAAATACGTTCAGTAGTTTTTGCGTGAAAAAGTAACAAACATCCATCCATCTATCCATCCATCTATCCATCTATCTATCCATCTATCTATCCATCTATCCATCCATCTATCCATCCATACTTACAAACTTTCGCGTTTATAATATTAGTATAGATTATTAAACAACCAAAGTGTATTTAACTGTCAATTCATTATATAAACTAGCTGTCACCCTGTCTTTAACAGATGTAATGATGAATAAAGTTAGACCATATCTATTTCTAGTTCACAAATAATATTTACAAGATGTTATAGTAGGTAAGAAACTTCAGTCAGTAGTTTTTTTTCTTCCTACTGTATTTTTTACAGCATTACAGCCGCCTATGGACACCCGCAACACCAGAGGCGTCACAAGTGCGTTGCCGGCCTTTTAAAAAGGAGTACGCTTTTTAATTTATTAACAAGCTTTTATTAGCTTGACTTGTATGTATGTATATATGTATGTAACGGAATCTTTTAACTTCATTTTCACCTACTTCTAGGAGTCTGATTAACTTGAAAATTTGCACAATATTTTATTTTAATGTAAATAAGCGGGGGGTGCTTTCTGAAAATAATTTAATAATGTCAAAAATTATTTTCAACTTTTTACTTAGTTGTTTATATATAATATATTTATTCTTGAAAGTTTTTAAGTTTATCACGAAGTTCCGGAGTTATCAACATTTTAGATTTTACAATACAAGAGGATTGTAGATCCTGATTAATAGTGTAATTATTTAAGGCACTCAGAGAATTCCGAATTACATATAAAATGCCAAAAGCTTTATTTAATTTTGTTTCTACTGCAAAACTACTGTTAATCAATCACAACACATTGGGCTGCGAGAAATCATAATAACATGAACATGTGTAG
Source organism: Diaphora mendica (assembly GCA_949125395.1). Lineage (NCBI taxonomy): Eukaryota > Metazoa > Arthropoda > Insecta > Lepidoptera > Erebidae > Diaphora > Diaphora mendica. The sequence goes on from OX421314.1 coordinate 27,617,735, forward strand.
ATTAATTTATAAGGACGAAACAAAACGAAGTTCTTGTGACAAATCTAGTTAATTGTGATACAGAATACTTATTATGTATTCCTATCAAGTTCCATCGTGCATATTATCGATGGACATCCAATGTTTTCTTATTATTATCCTAACACACTTTCTTGCGTGAACACATGCCTTGTGTTATTATTTAATGAGTCTGTGAACGAAATGGGGAACGAAAACAAAGACTTGGAAAATGTAAACTTTATTATTTTTGATAGATGAAGATTATCTTATTTTTGAAAATCTGTTATTTAGCCTCTTCTAAAAAATATTAACCGTCTAAGTGTCTGTTCCCAGAGTGCGGCAGAAAAACTAAATACGGACTCAGTTAAAGATGTCGATGTTTTGGAGAAAATACTATCACATGTCGGCAGCATGGGGCGATACCAAAGGTGGCTGCTTATTATGATGATGCCCTTTGGATACACATATGCCTTTATATACTTTGTGCAAATATTTATAACTGTTACACCACAGAGCTATTGGTGTAAAATTCCTGAGCTGGCTAATTTGAGTGTGGACTTAAGGTACGTGTGGATATTTATAAATTTATAAAGTACTATTAGAATCAGTACTTATCTGCTTGTCTCATACTATTAACTGGTATAATACTTCCATTAGATATACCACAAGGATTTGTGTTCTCCTGACCTTTATGACCTTGACTAGCATGGCGACGGATGAGATCGACTGTATGCGTGGCTACGCGCAACGTAACATAATGTCGTTGGTGTTATGTTTCCTTTCATACTGACTCACTCATACTTTGGTACTTTAAATAACTTGACCTTTAACTAACTATAAGTTGAACCGCCTACGTTAGCACCCTAGTGCTTGACCCCACATGTTACAAATAGCTCTTTCATAGGCTTTTATAAAAGCATGTTTTTATGTTATAGTAAACTATTTAGTCTAGTTAAGTTTATGGCGTTGTTTTAACAAAAAAATTACTAAAACTTCTTTACATCTCTCATGTTCGGTAAGTAGGTTCTTATTACCTCCAAATGGGGCTTGTAGGTGACTAATTAGCGCTCTAGGGTAATAATGTAGCTAGAAAAGCCCTAAGGCGGTAAGTAATAAAAAAAAAAACATTTCTTTCTTTCAAAAAGTTCGCGTACATCTAACCATCATACTGGCAATAGACATCATGCATTCAGCCCAATGACCAAAGAGATCGCTTTGCTACTCAGCCTTGTCTTCGTGTGAGTATAATAGTCATCAATTTTAAATATCGAACGGCGAAGCTCAATTTCGTTCTTGAAAAAAAAAATTAAAAGTTCTTTACTTGATTCTTTTTAATGAAAAAAAGGCGGGAATAGAAAACTTTTACTTTAAATATTGTTTGTTTTTGGGATTTCTTTTAATGCTGTTTTTTTTCTACTTGCCTCACAATAGAGATGTAAAGCAGAATAGTTAGCTCGGGTGTAAGCACCAATTGCACCCTCGAACTATAAATATCTCGGGCTGCAATTGATGCTTTACAGCCCTTGGCTACTAATCTTCTATTGTTTTTATTAATGCATGAATTAATACCATAAAAAATCTAAATGCTCTAGTAGTACCACAGAATAACTTATAATACTAACATAGTATTAGTACTATTATTTTGTAACTAACTGATAGTATAATAAATTTCTGGGTTTCTGTTTCATTATTTTTTGGACCAGAGCTGCAGAGCTGGTTATTTTTTTTTTAATTTTCTACTAAGGTCGTAGTCTAGTACATTTTGAACTGTAGTATTTACTTAAATGTTCGTTACATTGTCTTAATATTTGTTAACTGTTTTTTATTGTTTATCTATGTTGCTTTCCTCATAGAATTGCATATGTGTATAAGTTAGGCGCTGCTTGATTTGGAATCAATCGGCCGTTTGTGAATTATCTCGAGTTATTATCATTCTTACAGGCGGAATTTGTCAGCACCCGGTACTGCTTTATGCAGCTACGAGCGCTGTATGACTTTTGATACAAATTGGACAGAAGTGCTAAATACTTTGACTGTGCCGGCTGACACGCCATTGATACCATGCCCACACGGCTGGGAGTTCGAATTCAGTGATATACCTTATGAAACTGTTTCAACAGAGGTGAGATTACTAACCTTAAAATACATAGTTTATTCATTATCATATAAGTTATACTATATAAACTTATAAAGTTATAACAACATCGATTAACTATCGGAACAATGGTAAATAGCGCCCTTAGACATTGGTGGTTCATAAAAATATCTTAAAAAATAAATAATAATCTTATATATAAAATTCTCGTGTCACAGTGTTAGTTACCATACTCCTCTGAAACGGCTGGACCGATTTTTATGAAATTCGGTGTGCATATCGGGTAGGTCTGAGAATCGACCAACATCTATTTTTTATACCCCAATTTTTTTTTATGGCAAAACAACGTTTGCCGGATCAGCTAGTAATAAATAAATATTTCAGACTTCTAACACACAACGCCATCTAGTCCAAAGCTAAGCAGAGCTTGTGTTATGGGTACTAGACAATTGATTATATTTTAGTACATTATTTTCGATAAAACCGTTTAAATTAAAAACCTTGTTTACATATTTTTTATTTTCAAGTTTTTAGTTTTAAATTTTTCATAGTGAACAGTTCACTATGAAAAACTATAAACTTGTGTGAAAAATTGATCTACTAGTCAAACCCATTCATTTGATATCCACAGAGAGGTAGTCGTGTCAAAATTTGTAAACCGCCATTTTGTAGCGGCGGCCATCTTGGATTAAAAATTAAACATAATTTATTTAATTGTATTGTCACCAGATCTAAAGGTGTGTACAAATTTTCAGATCAACCTGTCAACAGGAAGGGGGTCACATTTCAGTTACAGGATTTGACCCAAAAAAACAAATAAACAACCAGGGCAAGCTAAATAAAACCGTTTAAAACCGCTTAAAAAGAAAAACAACATTTAAATTACATTTTGCTTTCAACAGAGAGAATGGGTGTGCGATCGCGCTAACTATGCTCCTACAGCTCAGTCGGCCTTCTTTGCTGGATCTGTGGTGGGAACTATATTGTCAGGATGGTTAGCTGACCGCTACGGCCGAGTACCAGCCCTTATAGGTAGAAATATATCTACTTTACTATTTACTGTTCATCTTATGTATGATTTAGTTCCTCAGCAGCATCTCCTATGTAACTTGAATAAATAATTCCGTTCCGTTTTCCTATGGTTTATCTGATTTACAAAATGTAGAAACAAGCACGCCCTTGGTATTTATTTATTCTGCTACTATCAGGAAATACGAAACGTTGTGTTCTAAGCCCCCATTGGTAACTTCGATTTTAATTGCCTGGATCAACTCAATGTCCTAGAGCTGTCAAACATTAAAATTATTCAGGTGTCTAGTTTCGAGATTACTTGTTTGTTTCATACATTTCATCTTTTTTCTCATATATTTATATAATTTCAGGAACTAATTTGCTAGGAGGTATCGGTGGTATAGCGACGACCTTCACTACAAGTACATGGGATTTCATTTTGTGCAGATTCATTGTTGGTTTAGCGTTCGATAATTGCTTTATGTTGGTATATATTTTAGGTAAGTTAAACCCTTTAAGCATCTTAATTTTTAATCTTGAATTTTGAGTCTTAATTAAAAACACCATTATTTGTAAATATATAAATGTACATGTACATACACCAGCAATAGTTCGAGAAAGTCTAGGTCGAATTGGTACCCATAAATTTCTTTTTTTCAGTTCTTGAATTTGTAGATCCAAAATGGCGAACAGTGACAGCCAATGTATTTTTGGCATCGACATCTGCTGTGGGTTCCATGTTGTTGCCCTGGTTAGCACTATACATCGCAAATTGGCGTCTACTAATACTAGTGACTGCGCTGCCTACGTTCATAGTTTTTTACGCAAAATGGGTTATTCCTGAGAGTGTCAGGTATTTTACAGATATAACTTTTTTTTACAACGTTTTAAGGATAGATAGGTATAAACCTATCTATCCTTAAAAGTGTATTTAAATACACTATGTACGAAAAGAGCGTGACCGGCAAAATTTAATGAAAACCTTAAAAATATCAAACGATAAATTGTAAGCAACTAAGCCTTTTATTGTTGTTTGATGCCTAATATTAATACGGCGCCCAATCTTCGTTGTTGTCCATAATCGCGGAATACTTCCTGCCAATTTTTCAGCATAACTGAGAGGTAAAGACCTCCACGCGGACTACAGTTCACGAGTAAGGTCACTACATTTTTTGCCCTTAGTTTAAGCTTTATCCACGCTCAAACATCTTCAATTGGTTTGGCATCAGGGGACTGTGAGGGCCTATCCAACATGCTAATACCATGTTCTGCTTTCCAAGTGGTCCGACTTCGGTGTTAGGGATCATTATAATCTTGCAGAATCCAAAATATAAAAAACTGATATTCAGGTAAAATCGGTTAAACTAGTGGCCGACCCCAAATCTTGGAAATAATAAAGGCTAGGAAGATGATGATCCTCTTGCAGAATCCAGAAATCATTATGGTGTGGAAACACTTTCTTAGCCGACGGCAATAATACTTTTTCGTAAATTTTCATCAACTTCTCCGTATCCAAAGTATCACTAAACAAGTGTAAAGTTCCGAAACCCTTTTTTGTGAAACATCCCCAAACATGCACCTTTAAAGGGTTCGGTTCGTACCATTAGTATATTGTCAGCTGAAGTCTTCGAGTCTTGAGTCGAGTAACTGACTGTCCAAAATGAAACTTCATCAGAAAAAAATATGTTGTCCCGATCACGGTCTTTCTTTTCGCACGCCCAATGCAACCTTTGTTCAATATGCGTTTCAGAAAGGAGAGGTTTTTTCACAGCTTCGATATTTCATGCCATTTACAACTAAACGCCGTTTGATATAATTAAACTCTTTTTCTTCAACTGTTCTATCTCAGAGCGAAGTGATAATAAAAAAATCTTAGCAAACAGCTGCAATATCCGTTAATCCTCTGCGACAGACGTCTTTTTCGTCATCGACAGTTTTTGTTTGTGAATATCTCTTCGTCTACTTGCTCACGAAGGCCTTGGACTTTTTCATACAATGGGCGGCCTGGTCGCGCCAGATTTTGAATCCTTTCGGATGAGTACAGAGAAATACAGTTGCAAAGCGGGAAGCGTACGCGGCACTCATTTGTTCAACGGAGGTGATACCGGTCTACTCCGGAGATATTTCACAGCAACGATTTTTTCTTTCGTCCGGCGCGTCTCTCCACTGAAGGTTTAACAAAGCGAAACTATATCTTACAGTAAAGTTAACTAGGTATTTAAAGCAATATATTTATTTGAAGAACCCTCTTGCATATTCGCTTTATACTTTGATAAAAATTAATCAGAGGATAAAGAGAAACACTCTAGTGAAGTTCTTTAGGAACATAATAAAAAATATTAATTTTTAATTTAAAAAAAATGGGTGTAACATATGGGCAGTACTTTGTGGTGAATGAATGAATATTTTAATATGAAATATATATGATTTACCAAAATATTCGTTCATTATTTGAAAATATCAATATTTATTTTAGATGGTTATTGAGCCAAGGTCGCATCAAGGATGCTACGTCAATTTTAAGAAAAGTTGAGTCTGTAAATAAAGCAAAGATTCCTGATGACATTATGGATGAATTTTTGGTGAGTGCAATGCAAGTTCTCAAATTTAATCTTTAAAAACTTTTGGTTCGATGGATCTATCTCACATCATTTAACGAGCAGACGTATCCCCTGATGGTAGGCGATTACCGCCACCCATAGACACTGGCAAGACCAGAGGCGCCACAAGTGCTTTACCGGCTTTTGAGGGATGGGGAGCGGGATGAGCCTCTGGATCCTCACTCACTCGGTGAAACACAGTGCAAGTGCTGTTTCACACCGGTTTTCTGTAAGGCCGTGGTATCATTTCAATCGATCCGGCCCATGCATGCCGAAGCGTGACTCTCCCACAGTAAACTGTTACTTTCTGATCAGGTTTTTACTTGATCACAGGTTACTATTTGATAAAGACGTTGTTGAGTCAAACTCTTCTCTTCTGTAAATTAAATTAAAAAAAAAAACAGTTTAAAATTATACTTACAAAATATAAACAAACAAACATACAAACAGACAAACATCCAGTTGAAGCTAATAAAAGATAATCAGGATATTTCAGTTACAAAACTGGTATTTTGTACTATTGTCACTTGTATTATTGTAACAGATATCTTCGATGAAACTCAAGTCAGCAAAGGAGCAATCAATTCGTGACATATTCAAGAGTCCACCACTCTGTAAAGCAATGCTCAAGTTGATAATCGTATACATGGGAATTGCAATAGTTTTTGATGGTCTATTACGCTTGTCTGATACATTCGGCATGAGTTTATTCACCGTCTTCACTTTGAACGAGGTCTCTGAATTTACGTCAGTTTTACTGGTTGCCTTTATTCTTGATAGGTACGTATAAAATATCTGTTAATTTGTACTAACCTTAGTTTAGTAGCCATTTTCACATTTTTAAAAATCTTTTCAAGAAATATTAACTTCATCTTTAATAAGCTTTAAACAAACAATTCTTGTCTATATATATAATCTGAATGTTGGAAGTAGCTCCAATGATTTTCGTGAAATTTAGTATGCAGGGGTTTCGGGGAGTTTATACTTGATAAATTATAAACCTTTATCGTTGACTTCAAGATCAATGTTTCGTATTTAATTAAAGTTACAATTTTACAAATATCACTTACTTTTTAGTTCATAATACTCAGGGGTTTTTTAACTTACGTCGGGGTTCCAGGGTTTTCCTTTCTATGGTGCATCTGGTTCCCCGGCATCTAGTACTCGAGACGGCGTGCGGTTTTGGTCGATTCGAGTCCGACATACCACCAGGAGGTGGTATCCGAGGGGATTTCCGCACGGAGGAAAAAAAAGGGGGGTTTTATAACTTCACTTATTTATTTTATTTCACAAAGAAATCATTTTAAATGAAAATTTGTTTCAAGGTTCCTACTTATTACTGTTTACCGGTGGTCCAGTGGGTTGACCGTTTCCAGGTTTTACCAGAAATTAACAGGCACTACGGATTTTTCTCTAGACTTCTTAATATATATCGATAGAAAATGAAAACCATCAGTTACATATTACAAAGATTACTCATTCATAAGCAAAAAAAAACAATTAATAAACCTACATAATATACGTTGGACATTATGTTTCAGGGTAGGTAGAAATTTAAGTTGGATGAAATATTTCGGACATCTTACAAACAACGCCATCTAGTCCCAAGCTAAGCTGAGCTTGTGTTATGGGTACTAGACAACTGATATAAATACATATAGTATATACTTTTTTTTTTGTAAATACATACATATTATACATAGAAAACAGTCAAACTACGAAACAAATATTTGCAGATCAGACAAACATTTAGTCCGACCCAGGAATCGAACCCGAGACTTCAAGCACAGCAGTCGCATACGCTACCACTGAGCCTCAGTGAGAGTGAGAGGCAGTCAATTGTCGATTGATTATACGTTTTATAAAGTTTCCTCTACTATATAGAAAATCAACGTAAAATGACAGCGTGCTGTCGTGTTTCGTTGGTGAGTGCGAGACCGGAGGCCCAATTAGTCTAGTCAATAAGTTCCATACTTGTTGACTAGACTAAAAGATGCAGCAGCATCACTAGGCCGCCATGGTGTGGGTCGCCATGCTGCATTGTCTGCATTTGCAGTGAGCATGGTGACCACCACTCTTGGATTCTACTTATGCTTTCCATCAGGCAGAGTAGAGTCATTTTGGCGGGCCAAACATAAAAAAAAAAAAAAAAAAAAAAATTTAAGCGAAAAGAACAATAAATATAATTATTTATTTACTTTGGTTATTATGTTTCAGAGTAGGGAGAAGAAATTTAAGTTGGATACCAACATTCTTGTCAGGTGTCATTTTGTTCATAAGTTTATTTGTAGGCAAAGGTACGTAATTTCAAGTAATAATTATTAATAATAAAATTATTTTATAAGTGTAAATCTTTAAAAAATCTTGGATCTAATTTATTTTTTCCAATAGATTTAAATAACAATTATAGTAAATGATATTTTTTTAAATAGCTGTCACAAGCCACGTTTAGCTGTGGCATGTTGTGATTGTATTGATGAAAAATGTTGAACAAAACTGATATGAAAAATAAATTACTTAAGTCAGACTTTGAAGTGGGTTGTTTATTGTGTTAAAATTTGCGCCTTTTCGGTTCAGAACTTTTTGAGTTTTGAAGCGTACATCTTAAATATGAAAATCAAGTGCTGTTCGTTTGTATCATTTAGTTGATTTTGGTTTTTAAATATTTGTCGTAGCCCAGGGAAGGTTTAAACGGTGAAAAATTTAAAATAACTTGAAAATCCAAATGTCACGTGTACGAAGTAGCGGGTACAGCTAGTTTGCATATGGATATTAATGTGTTTATAGGTTTTGTCCTGGCGTCATTGGCGAATCTAGCAAGATTTTTTTGTTCAACTGCCCTTATGTCTATCCTGCAATGGAGTACAGAAATACTACCGACGCCTTTTCGAGCGACAGGAGCATCAATTCTACACATGTGTGCACTCGTCGCGGGCATTTTGTCCACCTTCATTGCATACTCAGTAAGTTCTTTTTTTTTTTCATTCTTTTTTGTGTTTTTTTTGTTTTAGCTGCCAAAATGACTATGCTCTGTCTTATGGAAAGCATGAGCAGAATCCAGAAGTCCTCAATGCAAATAGGTACCATGCAGCATGGTGACCAACACTATGGCGGCCTAGTAAGATGTAACTTCCGGCCCGTGCGCATTATTTAATTTTTTACATTCTCTTTATCTTTTCTTATTTTGTTTTCCTCTATTGATTATATTATTATTATATTTTGTAAACTTTCCAGGCACGCGTGTGGGCCATGCTACCGTTATTGATATTCATTACAGCGGCTTTTCTTATATCAGGCATCACTCTAACCCTACCTGAAACGAAAGGACAGCCGTTGCCACAAACAGTGGCGGACAGTGAAAAACTCATAAGAGAGCATTCCTTATGCGGGTGAGCTGCCTACTTCCGTTTGATAAGTGATGACCTGCAACTTAGGAGCCAGAACTGCGTTGCCACTTTTTTGTTCTTTCCCCAGAATCAAAAGAAGGATTTGAGCTCCGGTATAGTCCATTCGCTTAGATACGGTCACATTGATTGCGCCGAAGTCGCACGTGCGGTAAGCCGCAATAAAATCGAATGGCCCTCCTGCAGCGTACACCCACTAGCAAGTATGATTTGTCAGTTTACGCTGTTGTATGAATTAATATATTCGTATTTCACAACAATAACCAAAATTGCGTGAGGGTGCGCCGACACTACTTTGTTTTATGGAATAGGCGGGAAAACGAGCAGATGGCCTGATGGTAAGCGATTACCGCCGCCCATGGACACCTGCAACACCAGAGCGTCACAAGTGCGTTGCCGGCCTTTGGGGGATGGGGCGGGGATAGGGGGAGGTGGTTGGGGGTATGGGCCTCTGGTATTCTCACTCACTCGGTGAAACACAGCGCAAGCACTATTTCACACCGGTTTTCTGTGAGGCCGTGGTATAACTCAGGTCGAGCCGGACCATTCGTGCCGAAGCGTGGCTCTCACACGGTGAACTATCTAAACGAATGGATTATAACCTATTGTGCTTTTTACAACAATGAATTACTCAACGCACAGGAAAATCGACTGTTATTTCCTATCTATATTGTTAACTTGTATTGATCTACACTGTACCTAAACACCAACTAATCAAAAAGTAATTAACTACTAGTAATTCACACTATTTTTTTTTTTCATTTCAGTCGACCCGAAGATTCAGAAGATGGACCATATAAAATGTCATAAGCAAATATTCTTTATGATATATACGTGTAAAATAAGCAGACAGATAGAAAATGACTGCCACAGCCCATACGCCTGCAACTCAGGAACATCAAGCGCGTTGTCATAACCGAATTATATGAAATCAGATATCTTCATCAAAGTTAATATCATATATGGTGCAGAAATAACAGAAATTGTGTATTTTTGTTCAGAAATTAGAGAAAACTCAAAAAAACCTTCTACACTAGGGTTCTGAAAAACGGGATTTTTTGTATAATGTGGCCCAGGTATGGGGGAAGATTTTTTAAAACAAACACTAATTAATAAATGTATATATTCTATTATAAATGTAACTATAACTAAAATCGATGCTTAATCATTTTACATGCTTTTTTTAGTTTATATATTTATTTATATATCTTTATTGTATACACAAGATAAATACATAACATAAGATGAGTTACAAAGTTGTAGTCGTAACCGTGGAAAAACTGTCATTCAGGTAAAACCGGTTGAACTAGTATTCGACTCCAAATAATCTATACTATATATAATATTATAAAGCTGAAGAGTTTATTTGTTTGTTTGTTTGAATGCTCTATGTCGGCGCACGGGCACCGAGCAGCGGCGGGGGACAGGAGGACAACGGCGCGAGGAGGGAGTCTGCGGTTCTACGTCACTCCGCGCAACGCATTAGACAGCGACGCTTGCCTTACATATGTATTTAGTTATACTAAATACAAGTCTTATTTATACAGTTCACTCTATTTTATTTACATTTACCTAAGTAATAGGACCCTACTAGAACTACCGTAGACATTGGTCCTTCGAGTCGGATTCTACTTGATAGACGTTACTATTCTTATTAGTAACGTCTATCAAGTAACGTAAGCTTTTACTAGATTCTTTAGAACACGGCTGAACACTGAACAACGCTTGTACATGATTATGTATAAGTAGGTTATTATTGTCATATCGCTGACACAGCAGATCCCAAGCATTTACATAGTTGTCGCTGGTAAAATCTAAATTTTCTATAACTAAAAGTGCACTACCGCGTAAACATGATCGCAAATAATGAAACTTCATTATGTTATCATTGCAGCTATTGTTATGAATTAGGGAAATGTACGTGTTTTTGAACTCAAGCCAACTTTGAACGCTGCCATCGAAATGTGGCAAGTCAATTTTCGGTAGACGGACATTTTTGTGTGCCTTACCTGACCCATCAGAGCTAGGATGAGTAGAAAGCAAGCTCCGAGCTAGGGCAGCAGCGGTGTGGTACTGTTCTTCGAAATCACACCGGCTTTTAAATTCCTCCGCGGGCGTGTCTAACAGCACCTCAATCTCCGTCTGTAACGCGTCAAAGTCACTATATAAGTTTTGGAGTCGTTCATAACGTCCTTCTAGTTCTAGACGTTGCAAATCGGACATGCTAGAAGTACTACTTAGCGGATAAATATCGTTTTTAAAAATGGTTAACTTGGCTTTAAGTGCACCTTGACGTTTCTTTAATGTTTCAATAGTCTCACTCATTGTGAATAAAATCAAGCGGATAACTAGTTAAAGTCTATACAAATGAGTGAGAACCGGTTTTGTAAGCAACGGTATGCGAGTCTTGACCTTGAAACGGCTAGATATATGACGCGTTAGTTACCGTTAAAATAAAAGATGCACAGCTATTAAGCAAATTATAATAAATGACAATTAAGAATGCGCTTTTATGAAGATTAAAAATACAGATATGAAAATTAGCAATTAAAATAATATCAATAAGTAGGTAGGTAACCGTACCTATCTCAAAAAATAATTAAATCTCAGCGCTTAAGCCACATACATGCAAATAAGATGTGCCAGCAAGCAAGACCGAGTGTTACATTAAATGCTTAATCCAAATTGAGGCGAAAAAGGTATGAAAAAAAATTACGAAAAAATCGTAAATTGGAAGTATAGATGAAGAAATAGGAAATCTGATTGGAACGAACTCACTTATTTATCCGAACCGTCCCACCAAGTCAGATGTCTTCAGCTCCGCAGTCTAGCAGCAACGTAGTAGCGGGCGATCCAAAGTCCGTATCGGGGTTAAAGTTCGCCAACGCCGCTTTGTAGGTAACTCGCTGGTTTTTTCCGGAATCGGTTTTATTCAAAAAAACTTAAGGACCAATGTCTACGGTAGTTCTAGTAGGGTCCTATTACTTAGGTAAATGTAAATAAAATAGAGTGAACTGTATAACTAAGACTTGTATTTAGTATAATTAAATACATATGTAAGGCAAGCGTCGCTGTCTAATGCGTTGCGCGGAGTGACGTAGAACCGAAGGCTCCCTCCTCGCGCCGTTGTCCTCCTGTCCCCCGCCGCTGCTCGGTGCCCGTGCGCCGACATACTGCCCGGGTTGAAGTACCTCATACTTCAATTAATAGGTAAGGGCACTGACGAAATATAACTATAGACTTACATCGCATGAACTTAGAGTTGTACGCGGATGTATAATAAGCTTAATATTCACTAGATGTCACTAAGTGTATCAAATTGTAAATTTCAAAGATATTTTCTGAGCTTCTACTCCGATACGAATCCGAGAGTAAACTGTCAAGTTTATTTGTTTTTGTATTAGTGCAAATGTCCCACTAGATGTCGTTTTCCACATAATTACATTAGTAATTTATGTGATATTTTATTAAATCGTCCAAGAGCACACAAATAAATAAAATTGAAATGTCTGTTTATAATTTCAAATAAACAGCTTCTTCATAAATGCTTCTCAGTAGATACGGTACATGAATATATATTTTTTTATTAATTTTTGTATGAAACTTTTTAAATTTTCACATAAAACTCTGTATGTAGGTCTAGCTACTTAATTGTGTTATAATAATCAAAATTTGTTGAAAAAATCCATATATTATATATGTTATATTAGGTTATATTATTCAGTGATGAAAGCTCAGTGGGCTGAAGCCTGGGGCGCCTTCTTTTAGGGGGCGGCAAATTAAATGATTTAAAAAAACTACATTACTGTAATAGAAATGGAGAAATTAAGTCTTGGCAGTTTAACAAGAAGAAATAATGTATTAATAGTACTGTTTGAGAAATTCTATATGCTTGTTAAAATACATCTTTGTAAATATCTGTTTATAAGACATCTCAATAGCAGTTAAATTTTACAATTTAAATTAGTAATTTTAACTAAACATTTTCTTAATTACCACTGAAGGTGGCATGAGTTGCTAGAATGCACTGCTGCGTCCGTTTCAGCGGCTGGCGGCAAATTAGGTCCAAGTAGAAATTTTTATCCTTGGTCCTTTCCGCCACCTCTTTCTGTGCAATGTCATCTTCGCAGAAGGTAAAACACTGTTGCTATCCACTATTGAGCATAACATGGTTGGCAGCGAGAGATATTCTCCCATAACTGCATTCTATATCCAACGCTGCGATGCTCAAGTAATGGCACAGGGAATCGGCTCAATACACTGGACAGGCAGGATTCAACTCACTTCTAGTAACCTCGTGCAGGTATTTCCGAAGCAACTGTGACCGGAAAGAACCTGCGTTACGCGGAACAAATCTCACATGGATATTCCTGACAACGCGCATTCTGCCTCCGTAGACATTATGTGATAAACGCGTGTGGCTCAAACCAACAACACTCTCTACTGTCTACTCTCTACTCTCCTGTGGCGCACCCTACTCTAGGCGGTCAGTGCTACCATCTACACCGGGTACGGTAAGTGTTATTAACCGGAGAATTCTGCGTTCCATCTTGTCGCAACACTCAGTTTACCTAAATTCGGCAAAAGCTTTCGAGCAAACTATTGAAAGTGTGTGTGTGAAACTGTCGTCAACCTACTGTTAAGGAACAGGCCTAGATACATTATTTGGGATTAATACAGTACGAGAACTGAATTGAACACGATTGAGGCGTCTTAAAGTGGCCTCAGATATTCATCTTGGAACGACACGTATATTTTATTATGTCACACTAATGATATCTATGTCGATTACTGAAAGAAAAATAATGTAACAGCTCATAATCTTCACTTTTTAAATATTTAAGTAAAACTTAATCTTTATTAAGTTTTTTTTTTTTCGTGGGTAGGTGTTGAAAAGTTCACACGCATTTGTAAAAGCTCCTTGAATATTTTAATAATTTACTTAGTATTTGCAAGGCCTTCATTGTTTACATGTGTTCACTGAAGTTTCTAAGCCACCTGCCAGCTTTTTTTTTGCACAAATATAAACATCTGCAAACCAACTCTTACAAGTTCATCAAGTTCCTCAAGTAATTTTATTGTTCTGAGTATACAAAATGTACCTATTTCTTATTTCACGCAAAATTCAATTCACTATGATTGAAATACTAATATACAATCGAATCGAATCGTCAATTGTCAAGAAGTTTCAATTCGGCTGGAATCTCTGGCGCTGCACGCGCTGTGTGGAGACCGCAAAAAACAGCTTTTAGCAGAAGCCCACTTATTATCAAATAGTTTATTTATAGTAGCTTTTAAAAGAGTTGTAACAATTCTGCTTTTACTGCTGATGGAATATTATAAGTTACACATTATTGCGATTTCATCGAAAGTGATCACACAAGCTTTATCTTTAATTAATGCATTTCGAATTTCTGTTATTCTTTTTTTATATAGATCAGGGCAAAACAATCGGATTTTGCTAGCCACTTTCGGAGTTTCGGATTGTGGTTGGAGCGGCAAGTACTACACCTTGCCGCCTTAGAAAAAAATACACTTTAGATTTGTAAAATAAAGACAAGCTGAATTTATTTCCGTCTTCTGTCCAATTCATAACCTTTATTTTCGTAGCTGCATCAATGTCAATTCTCTAGAAACCTCTTCTGAACTCTTTAGATTTTAAAATGCTGTCATCAGTTTTTGGATTTTGCCGTAATTTAAATAATAGGATAAAAAAATTGTTAGAAAACTATTTAAAGTGTATGTCTATGAAATAATATTTATTTGTTAATCTCCTGACTGATTTAATGTGATTTTAATATTGCTTGTTGTACAAATTAAAATATGTATAATAAAAACTTGAGAGGTGTCAAAGAACACCCGGATGGAACGAAGTTTATATATATATTATATTTGATATGCTCCTACTAATAAAAATGCGCATAAAATACTCAAATTATTTTAGTAATAATCAAGCTTTACAAAATATACTATAAAACAATATATTTTATGTAAATAAATGCAAAAACCCAACATCACGTGGTGTTCCAAGGCGGTCACCTATCCAAGTACTAACCACGCCCGATGTTGCTTAACGTCGATGATCGGACGAGAACCGGTGTGTTCAACATGGTATGGACGTTGCCAATCAGTTTGTTATATTTAACGGTGAGTATCCAGCACTATGACGTCAATTCAATGTTAAAAGTGTCGTTACATTTTTTGCCGTCTAGCCCCCTTTCGCGACGCGCGATAAGGAACTTCGTTCCAAAATAAAGATTATACTTTGCAGTTCAATCATTTATTTTATATTAAAATGACATATAATGACCTAAAATTTATTGATTATGCCATATCAGACAGGAAATAAAATCGCTCAACATTATTATCTACACCATAGATTTACATGATTGAATAGAATATATTTAAATTAGGGGGCTTCCATTAATTACGTAAGGTGTTTTAGGGGGGAGGGGATTGAGCTAAATCTTTTCAAATCTCACTTAGGGGGGTCTTGGCAAATATCACGTAATTATTGTGTAAAATTGCGTGAAAAATTATTTCCGAATAAAATATGGCCAAATCTGACAGAATAGTGTTTGTCGTATTCGTCCGAACTCCGCAGAGCAGCGAAGTAGCATTCGATTTTGCTTTGCTAGTCTTCAATCGAAGTAATAGAACCAGTTCAATAATCCAACACGTTTACAGCCAAAACATAAATTTGAAGAATCTCGCGTGAGATTTGGGGACGCGGGAGGGAGTTGATGAAAATCTTACGATATCTCACCAAGGCGGGAGGGGAGGTCGAAAAATTCTCAAAAATGCCTCACGTAATTAATGGACGCCCCTTTACGATATATCGTTGAAATAATTTGTTTGTTTACTTACTCTTCGTAAGACAACTAACCATTTGACAAATCAAAGTCCGACGTAATTGTAGCCACTTGGTGGCGCTATCATCGCGCATCCAGCATTTAATATTCTATATGTCATATCAATAACTTATAAATGTGACATCTAGCGTAGTAAATAGGTCATTATATTCAAGTTTATTTAAATCGATTGCAACGACATCTCCTAAAAATAGGTGATAACTTATAGTTACGCAATTGAAAAATATTTTTTTTAAACAAGCATTAGAAAGTAAGATTTATATTCGAAAAATAATAAAATAATTACTATAATTGAAGCATATCAATAAAATAGTGATAGAGTTTGTTAAACTATTTCTAGTTCCTTATTTTTGCGCGCCATCTAGATTTAAGTGAATTTTTCTAGCTTTTATCGGTGTACAGTTTGGGCCAGGTGAGGGTCGGTCTATTTAGTATATTGTGTCATTGGTAAGGGGCAGATGGAGTTGAACCCTCGTGTGATGCTGCCCGTCCTCGTTCGGATCTCGGCCACCCTTGTGATTCGGTCGCTGCCAGGAAATACCTTAGTGACTCGGCCAAGTGACCACAATAGAGGTGGCTGCGTCCTGTCTCTGATCAGCACCATCATGTCCGGCTTCAAAGTTCCCGTAGAAGCGCTCCATTTTGACCTTTGCTGCAGTGTAGAAACATATTCATTAGCAAAACGTTGCCAAAAGTGAAGTTTAATGTTTTCCACTCGCTGGAAGCGCTCTAGATGCGTGATGGTCTCGTTCGATGTGACCTGTGGGTGCGGAACAGACGTTAGTGGTCGTCCAATCAGAAAATGGGCAGGTGTTAATGCGGAAAAATCTAAAGGATCAGAGGAAGCAACGGTGAGAGGACGAGAATTAAGAAGGGCCTCAATTTGGACCAAACATGTCGCCATTTCCTCATACGTGAGGTGAGTAGAGCCTAAGACTCTTTTGAGGTGGCTTTTGGCAGACTTGACGGCTGCTTCGGCGATGCCATTAAAGTGAGGAGAATATGGAGGAGCAAAATGAAATTCTATACCCTCATGGGCTATGTCCGAAGCAACGTCCGGACCTGAAAGGAGGCTACACAACTCATTACAAACTCCAACGAAGTTTGTCCCATTGTCGGACCAGATGCTGCGGGGTTTGCCTCGACGTGACATGAACCGTCTAAGAGCAGCCATGTATGCTTCTTTTGTCAATGCTGTGACAAGCTCGAGGTGAACAGCCTTTACTGCAAGGCACACAAAAATGCATAAATACGACTTAATCAGTCTACACCCTCGCCCCTTCCGATCAGCGATCAAAATTGGCCCTGCATAGTCCACACTACAATTAATAAAGGGATATTGAAGGTCAGTGCGAGACGGAGGTAATTGACCCATAATAGGTTGTACATTTTGTGCCCTATATCTAAAACATTTAATACAATTTCTAACAATGGCCTTAGATAAGTTTCTACCCCCTAGAGGCCAGTATTGCTGACGTACCTTTGTCAATAAAAGTTGTGGTCCATTCAATGTCTACGGTAGTTCTAGTAGGGTCCTATTACTTAGGTAAATGTAAATAAAATAGAGTGAACTGTATAAATAAGACTTGTATTTAGGATAACTAAATACATATGTAAGGCAAGCGTCGCTGTCTAATGCGTTGCGCGGAGTGACGTAGAACCGAAGGCTCCCTCCTCGCGCCGTTGTCCTCCTGTCCCCCGCCGCTGCTCGGTGCCCGTGCGCCGACACTCTAATCTCAGGAACCGCTGGTCCAATTTGAAAAAATCTTTTAGTGTTCGATAGTACATTTATCGAGGAAGGCTATATATCATCACGCTAAGACCAATAGGAGCGGAGTCCCAATGAAGAATGTTACAAAAAACGGGGGATTTTTTTTACGCTACGGGCAATAGGAGACGTAAACGACGTTGCGTGGGTCTAATCAATAGATAAAGTGATTCTAGAGGAAGGTAGAGAAGGTAAATGTTTGAGTATATTACACTAAAATATAACGATATTTGTTGAAGATGTCGGAAAAAAATTAGCCGTATGTCTTCTCGAGGTAACATTATTTTCCGTAAAGAGCCCGTGCTAAGCCCGGGCAGGTTGCTAGTCTTGGGTAAAGTAGGAAGATAATAAAGACTAGGAAGATGGTGCGGGACATACGGACCGTTCGGGAGTCCTGATAGTAATTGGACTCCTGCAACACCAGAGGCGTCACAAGTGCGTTGCCAGCCTTTGGAGGATGGGGAGGGGGATAGGGGGAGGGGTTGTGGTAAGGGCCCCCGGTATTCACACCCGTTTTCTGTGAGGCCGTGGTATCACTCCGGTCGAGCCAGCCCATGCATGCCGAAGCGTGGCTCTCCCACGGTAAAATCTGTATAAAAAAGTAGGTAAAGGTAAAAAGGTTTTCTGTAATCAACGGATTGGGGATGCCGAGTGTCACCACCCCACCTATTTATTCTGTGAGTGTCTTAAGAGGTGACTAAAGGAGTAAAATACGCAGGAAAAAAGCACTTCAAAGAGAAGGAAAACTCTAAACAAACACTATACCATGGTATAAAAATACAGGTATGGCATTCCGAGATACATAGAGGACGAGATGACGTCATCATCACTATCGCTGGTTCAGTGTTACCAGTATGGTGAAATAATAACTCCCCAACCACCATCATTCCCTTTGTGAATTCGATAGAAGAAGACAACAGCAAAAGATAACAAGCTGGACAGATATTGGTCGTCCAAGTGGTCGTCCAAGTCAGATCTACACATTGGTGTATTGGTTCCAAGACTATAACTTGTAGCCAATATAGCCAATGTGAGGCGCCGGCAAAAGAGGCCTATGTCCAGCCGTGAACTGTTAGAGACTGTTGGTGAACTCGATAAAATGCAAAGAAAGTATAGGATAAGTTTTCTGTAAAGTAGACCCATTTTGTGCTAATTTAATAAACATCAATCGCTGGTATCAATAGAAGCAGAACTTTATAACGGTGTCTTTATTTTTTTATTGTTACTTGGTGTCAATTTAAAAACAACATTCAAAAAATTCCTTCTAACGATTATAAAATCATCAAGAAAACAGTGACTACTTACGAGTCTTACGACCAGTGCAATGCGGTCGAATCGTCAGGTAGTTCAATAGTATGCACTTAACACCTATCGTGATAATATATATTAAATTCTGTAAACCATTGACAATAACAACACAGCAAATTATAGAATGAAAAGATAAGAGATAAGAAAATACACTTTTACGTTTCCAGTACTGACCTTAATTGCATCCTCAAATTAGCAAGTAGCAGCATTTATAAGTATACAAAAATAGCAGTTAAGAATATTTGTAACACATAGTTGAAACCGAAGACAAATCCGTAGGGAAATGCGGCCAAGAGCAACAGCATTTTTTTATGTAATAAGGGGCAAACGAGCAGGCGTATCGCCTGATGGTAAGCGATTATCGCCGCCCATGGACACCCGCAACACCAGAGGCGTCACAAGTGCGTTGCCGGCCTTTGGAGGATCGGGAGAGAGAAGGGTTGGAGTATGGGCCTCCGGTATCCCCCACTCACTCGTCTGGCCCATGCATGTCGAAGCGTGGCTCTCCCACGGATTATGTGATATATCTATAGCTTTTGGCCCAATCCAAACTCTCCAATATGATATAGAACTATATACAGCATCAGCATCAGCATCCAGCAACAACACCTCTAAGTTTCTTAAATAAATTAATTAATTTTCTCAAGTGAGCTACTGTATAACTAATTTGCCGATTCCATTTGAGGTTATTGTCAAAAATTATAAGAGTATATCGACTATGAGGAGTAGACTGCACTCATTGTCGTTTTGAAATCTAGAATTTTAATTGAAACTTTACTGAATTCGAATTCACATTAGGTATGTTGATTGGCGGGTCCAATGGACCAAAATTCAATTTTTCGAGAGGCGATATCTCTTCGCAACTGCAGAGGCTCAAGGAACTCGGTGGCTTCGGAACTCTTGATAATGCGGACTCGAGAGCGTGATACAGATAGTGCGCGGCTCCATGGCAAAGCTGAGAACAGTACAGCATCAAGATGCACGGGCGAGCCTGGGTAGACCCAGGCTCGCCCGTGCTTACCAGAGTAAAGAAGACCATCTCACCTTGTTAAGTACACAGAACTTCCGCTAGGACGCCATAGTGAGGAGACTTTTTGGTAGAATTGATTTGTCTTGGCCTTGAACTCGACCACATTCTCACTGCCTCATTACAAGATGCGGCTTAGAACCACGTCGAGCTCAGCGACAAGCTCTTGTCGTTTTTCCTTAAAGCATACTGACTAGGGTGTCCAAAAATCAACCATGAACTTTGCTATCGTCTGCATAGCAATGTATGTTAACAAGGGCTAATATGTCATTGATACACAGAAGAAACATTGTGATTGATAGGACGGATCCCTGAGGTGTACCAGCGTTTACGTCACAAAGGTAGGAAGACCGACCGACTGCAACCTATTTGCAGAGTTTGATTATCCGTTCGAGCACCTTACAGAGAATGGAAGTGACGGCTTTAGGTTTTATCTGAACGATCGCTTTATTTGGGGATGGGTTGAACGCTCACCACTTTCCATGCCTGTGGAACTATTCTTGAGGAATATAACAGCTGGAACAAGTGGAACAAGCTCGTCAATACAGAAGACAACTCTAGTACGCAGGTCTTAAAAATTCACATTAGGTTCACAGGCTTTCGAAGTATTCATATTAATAAGTCGTATGAACCTTACCACCTTGCCTTGTACTGTTTTGCACCATTTAGTTGTACTCATATGTTCTTACCACAGTTTCAGTGAGCTGAAAATAATTCAGTAGAAAGTAGTTAATTTAATTTACTTAATCGACTACTACACTACACTACAATACTGAACCAGAAAAATCCTAACATTATTTGGGGTCGGCTACTAGTTCAACCGATTTTACCGCAATGACAGTTTTTCAACGAAGCGGACCTCCTTAGCCTTGCGGGCGAACTGAATTTGAAGGTTGAACTGGTTGTGCGGATGTTTGACGGTACTGACTTACCAATAAGAATTGCCTTTGTTCATAATAACCAGGACCCACAGGTTAACGCACTCTGAACTCGGCACGGGTGTGAAATACCGACAGCTTTGATTCTGCAGGCTGTTATTAAGAATTACTTGTAAAATAAACTCAACAACACTTTTTGACCTGGGATTCGAACCCGAGGCCTCTTGATCGGCAGTCGCATATGCTAACCGTTAGAACAACGTGGCACTGTCTCGATACTCAAATAATATCCTCAGTCCTCTTCGTATGACTCCTGGTCCCTTGCTGGTGTCTCAGATCCCTTTCTCCATCTGCTCTTCTTCTCCACAGGGAGAATCGCAATTTGTCTCACCTTCTCTCGCTAGCCATCCACTATCGATGACATCTGTAATATTTACAATTACAATTAACAAGATGATGTTGGTCGAATATTTGTTACTATGCTACCCCCTGCTGCGTTCTTGGCTACTGGTATTTCCTCCTTGGAGTGTGGTGCCCATTTATCAGAATATTCAGAACAAGGAAAGAATGTAGTTTTCGTTAGAAGACTCGGACAGAGATTGTATTTTATTCACTGAATTTTCATGCTAACTGTCGCGGTTTGGTCAAAAGTATGTAAACAACGCGATTCGCCGTTTATTAAATTGTAACATGCTTCTTATATATACTTTCCCTCAAAGTGGATTTAGAGTTGTAAATTTCACTTTAATTTAATTATACAACAATAAGCTTAAAGTGCTTCAGATTTTATTCCATAAATACACATGTGTATTCTATTTCTGCAGTCTATGATTTTACAGAACTTTTATTCTTTTTAGAAGACTCCTTTTTAGAACCGTACTACATCTGGATGATGACATTGGTGTCATGTCAAAATCCAAGTTATTATCTGTGTATAGCGTCATGTTTTCTTAGTTTTGAAATTTTAATAAACAAACAATAAATTACAGTTTATAAAAGGTACTTTTATATACTAAGTCAAAGATTTAACTATGTTTAAAATTTCATTAAATATATATTAATATGCTGTTGCAACTATGAGGCTTAACCAGATCAAAAATAGTATCGAAAACTTAGGTAATTCGATGCTAAATGGACAATAAAGATGAAAAGCCCACTGAACCTAATACGTCAGCTCAAGGACCACAAGAACCCAAAGATCAGACCACTCATGAAACAAAGAACACCCTCAGTCCACTGCCATCGGAGAAAGAAACAACTAGCAGTACCGAAGAGTATTCCAGTCGACCTCTCTCAGAGGTATGATCTTAAAATTAAAGACAATATTATTACCGAAATATGATTAAGTCAAGTGCGGTCTAGGGGATTCTCTGGTTGTTTCATATTATATTGTTCATACTTTTAAACGTATTAATTCCAAAGAAAATAGTGATTTTTAACCGACTTTAAAAAAAGGAGGAGGTTCTCAATTCGACTGTATATTTTTATGTTTGTTACCTCAATCCTTTCGACTGGGTGAACCGATTTTGATGATTCTTTTTTCATTTGAAAGCTTGTGCTTCCTATGTGGTCCCATTTTAATTTGGTCCAGTTCTGACATTTCATTCATGAGAAAACCATATAAGTCTTCAATTTGCACTAAATATGTGCGCGACAAATTGACGTATAACTCAATATCACGCTAACCGAGTTCGACGATACTTTTTTTATTTGAAAGCTGGTGCTTCCCTTTGGTTTTTGGTCCAGATTGAAGTTGTTTTTTTTTTGTTAAAATTTGTGATTATGTTATTTACGTGTGCAATGGATTCATAATCTGATGTTCTGTTTCCAGGATTTGGAGTTAGATGCAGATGTGTTGGAGGATGTATTATTCTTTATTGGAGATATGGGACTATACCAAAAGCTTATGTTTCTTGGAATGTTGCCCTTTACAACATTTTATGTGTGGGTCTACTTAGTGCAAATATTAATAACTATTACACCCGAAAATTATTGGTGTAAAATCTCTGTATTGAGTGGGTTGCCTATGGCATTAAGGTGAGCCAAAAGATTGACATAGTTTTATTAGCAGGTCTAACGAAGATCATATTACCAAAAACTTTAGAAAACCAGAAGGGTTACTTTCATATTAACTTAGGAAAAAATAAACTAAAAAAACAGAGATAGAGTCCAGCAAGAGACTGTAGAGGAACGGGTCACACGTTACTCCAACACGAAGGGAGGATCCTCCGACCAGGCTAGGTGATCATGCCTACCTGGCCCGCCAGGCATGATCACCTTGCCTGTCCAATGGTTGATGTTGGGATGTTATATTAATGCTAATCGGCGCGAGAACTTGTATTGCGCGATTTAGGAATAGTAGTGTTGTGTAGTACGTTACTCCGTAGTTCATTGTATCTTCGGTAGATGGCGCTGTAGTGAGCTTTTGTTTGCGTTGTATGTGGAATTCGCCACAGAGACCAACATTTTAATAGTTCCTTGTATATTTAACTTGAAATATTTCAATGAATTCTTTATAACATCAAAATTAAATCAAACGAGTAGCAGATACTTAATATGGGCTTGCACTTGACTTAATCAATTGGCTAGCTTATTATTTTACAGGCGTAATTTATCTGCACCGGGAGCTCCAACGGGTAAATGGGACAAATGTCACACCTTTGACACAGATTGGAATCAAGTCTTGAACTCTTTGTCCCCACCAGCAGCTGGAACGCGTCAGATCCCATGCCCAAATGGATGGGAGTTTGAATATACCGATATACCGTATGCAAGCGTTGTTGCTGAGGTAACTAATTTATTTGTATTAAAAATTAACTGTACTGCTCGATACCTACAAATTATTACGAGCCGGGTATTAAATAAATAAAGGTAGTCGTAAAAAAAATAACACGATATTTATTAACGACACTTTTTACAACAATAATTTATTAAATCACTCGTTAGTCGCACTAGGGTCGCTTAGATGTTAATCCGCTGTATCGTGAAACAATACTCGCCCGTACGGCTAACACGCCCCGCTTTTATATGGGTGTCGAAATCACTAGAATAATCCTAAATATTTGACAGAACATTTTGGACCAAATAGATTGTTCTAGAGCTACTTGCAGCGCCATCTAGCGTTAAGAATATCGCAATTATCAGTCGTAATCTCCACAGTCGTGCACTACTTGACACTAGATGGCGTTGTCCTCAACATTGATACGAGACCCATTTCCTAGGGCGCAAATATTTAAAGATCGTATAAAAGTGTGGGTGTTTTTTTTTAAGAATTTTAATATAAAAATTCTACTCCTTTCGATATGACAGAGAGGTTGGGTGTGTAGTCAAGCAGCGTATGCGCCGACCGCTCAGTCTGTCTTCTTCGTTGGTGCATTGACGGGTGGATTAGTCTTTGGATGGATCGCTGATAATTTCGGCCGAGTTCCTGCATTGGTTGGTGAGTTTTATTGGTCGATAAGGTAGTCGTAGTGAATGAAACAGTGACTTCCTGTTTATTAGTAGATAAACTCACATGCGCTATGCTTGGGTTGCATACTTAACGATCATCATTGCTATCATATCGTCATATAGTCATGTCACAAATAATTCTTGAAAGTAACAGAACGTTGTAACACCAAACAAATAGACTGACCACAAAAAAATTTGGTGTAGTAACTTATGTACATGATGTATTTTATATCAAGTACAATTTCCGTGTGGTCACGGATTTAAAAATAAGGAGTGTGACCACCCATTTTCATCCCGTGTGTACGTAAGAACCGCTTAAGGAAGCAAACTACGCTGAACAACAGCACTGTAAAGAACAGAACTTGAAAAACAAACATATGTCCAGCAGTGAACTATTAAAGCCTGACGATTGTAATTAATAACAATTTAAGTGTATAGTCCATTCGTTTAGATAGTGTCGGTGCACGAGCACGCAATTGTGGTTATTGCTGTAAAATACGAATATATTAATTCATACAACGGCGTAAACTGACAAATCATCCTTGCTTGTGGGTGTACGCCGCAGGTGGGCACTTTGATTTTGTAGCGGCTTGCCGCACGAGCGACGGCGGCGCGATCAATGTGACCGTATCTAAGCGAATGGACTATACCTTTTATTTAATATGTTTAAAATTATTCATCGATTTAATAAATTCACTGTTTGTAATATAAGGAGCAAACTTGATCGGCTGCATCGGAGGAATATCAACGACCTTCACAAGTGGTTTGTGGGATTTCATCTTGTGTCGATTTCTCGTCGGCCTATCATTTGACAACTGCTTCATGATTCCGTACATTTTGAGTAAGTAAAGTACGATTATTGCAATACTGATAGATTTCTACAAATAATCAGCATCAAATAACTTTAGAAGAGTAATGCTTCATCAAATAGATGGCAATAATTTGTGGACTCATAGAAAACCAGTTTCAAACAAATCCGACCAAAAGAATTTGACGGAGTCCTGGCTAAACATTTCTGACACTCCTTAATCTTTTATCTCGTTATATGGTTTATACATTGTAATTATTTCCTTTCAGTCCTAGAATACGTAGGACCTGGTCATCGCACTTTCGTGGCGAATATGCCAGTCGCCATATTTGGGGGTGCCGCTGGCGTCTCTCTTCCGTGGATAGCCTATTTTGCCGCTGACTGGCGTCTTACACTATGGATAACTTCTCTACCTATGTTTGCCGTTATTATTTCGCCATGGCTTATGCCAGAGAGTGTTAGGTTAGTGGAGATGTACTAAGTACTTCACCATTTATGAACCTCTTATCTTAGAATGTACATCACATCATCATCATCACAACGACGATAGTAAGTCATATTTGTAAGACTGGGAAAGCCTTGCTTACGCCGAGCTTAATCCTATTCAGTCTCATTTAATTACCAGATTGTTCACGTGCTCGCACACTAGGCCTATCGCCCTTGACCGCGTTATTTATAACTTTATGCACTTATGTACATGACTTAATGCCCAAGGCATTCTCTACCAGTCAACCTTTGGGTGGTGTACAAATCTTGTGAGGTAGGCGCAGCTGAAGTCCATACTTAAACAAGTAAAAATGCATTACATACATAAGTCCATATATACATACAACAAACATGTACATGCGTTACATGTACGTTCATAAATTAGATCTTGAAATGAAGTCACATTATCTACAAAACTAAGAGAAATAAAGATGTGTAAACAATGAAGTAATCATAAATTACCATTCAGGTGGTTAGTCAGCCGCGGCCGTATCGATGACGCTGTGAAAGTCCTACGAAAGTTCGAGAGAGTCAATAAAACTCAGGTACCAGATGAAGTTATGGAAAGATTTGTTGTGAGTATATTTATGTCAAAACTCTAGCTTGTGTCTGTCCGTGTGATAATGGATTAATAACACCCCTAATTATCTCATGATTATCGTAACAACCAACTAAGGAGACAAACTGCAGGACAACAACACTGCAAAGAGAATTACCACTTGACTTTCTTGGTTAGTAGTATTTTAATAGTTGGGTACCATAATCTTTTAAAGACTACAATCTTTATTATATCCTACGAATTAACACTGAATTATTTACTGTGCAACGAAGAGCAATTTATCTTTGCTAAATCTGATAATAAATATATAAATAATATATATATAGATATAAATAAAGCTTTCATTTACTGATTTGCTTTCATTGCATTCGCTTTACTGCAATCTGTGGTACCTAGCGAGTTTGTATGATCTTATGACGCGGAATGCAAGATGTCCGACAATAAGCATAATACGAATAAATAAAGGAAATTCTTTTTTATTATTTAATTGTCATTTAACATTTTCGACAGACCACATCCAAGAAATTGGGTTCGAAGAAAATGGAGTCATTTTTTAATATATGCCACAGTAGGTTGTTGCGCCGAACAATGATATACATGGTAGTGGTGTATGGCTCGGGCGCGGTTATCTACGACACTTTGGTGCGCATCACTCAAATGTTTGGACTCGATTTCTTCATCACCTTTACCATCAATGTAGCTATTGAAATACCGTCTGTTCTACTGCTAACTGCACTCTTGGACAGGTGTGAATCTAAATCATCATATTATTTTAAACTACACAATCTTAAATTAAAGAACTACACAATTAGTTAATGCAACTTTTTCTTCTTACTGGATTGTTACGTACATATATACAAATAAGAGCACTCTCTACAAACGTGCTTGTTCATATTTGTTTATTTATTATATACAACATTCATATTTGATGCGTTGGCGAACTTGATGCCCATGAACATGAGTGCATTCTCCACTGGTCAACCATTGGGTGATGCCAAAAATCAGGAAGTAGGTGCTTTTGGTTTAAATGTACATCAGAATAAACAAATTAAGTAACGTGCTGTTTTCTTTTATGCTTCATTATAAAAGGATATCTATCACTGGATTTTTCTATTGCCATGGTGACGTGGCCGCTTCAACCACTACGCCTTCTACTTTAAATATTGCAGAAGTATTATTTACGTGTTTTAACTGGTTCCCTTAACCATTTTGAATGCTGCTGCTATTGCTATTGTTGGTGAATTAGATTAGTTTAAAACTGTATGATGTTGCAGTCAAAATACTAATCAATATAATTGTTTCTGTTTCACAGACTAGGCCGAAGGATCATTACTGGTGGTAGTCTCTTTACGGGAGGATTAGCGTTATTTATCGCAATGCTCGTGCCTAAAGGTAAGGGAACGGCCCTGGATTTTTGCGCTGGGTAACACACGTTGCGATTTATTTGTAATTATATAGATAACAAGCTGTTATTATTTTACAGGATTGGCGCGAGTATCTCTAGGTGTGATCGCAAGATTTTTAATAAACATAGCCTTCACAGTGTTGTGTCAGTGGGGCACAGAGATACTGCCAACTCCTTTCCGAGCCTCTGGATCATCTTTCCTTCATATGACTGGTTTCGCCACGAGTCTGTTGTCTCCATTTATTGTATTCTCGGTGAGATGATGATGATTTAGACTATAATAGCCATAAATATTATGTACAATTACTTTCACATCGGCATCGGTTCCATACCTCTTCTAATCCATTATTTCGCAACGCCGTACAAAACTCATGTAACAAGAGAGAAAAATCGAAGGTTGCTACCCTTTCCCTTTCACCAGTACTCAGTTGGACAGCTTACAAGTGACGGCATAATGTTGAATTTTGTTGTTTTATGCCCTTGCATCTTTCTATAAAGGTCTCCTGTTTGTTCACATGACCCATCAATTTTTGACACGGGCCAGTAGTCTATCACCGCCCATGTACATCTGCTAAATTAGAGACGCGAGTGGCTTGCTGCCTCTGAATCAATGCCATCGATTACTATTTTTTTCTTGCATAGGAATCCGTGTGGCCGCCGCTACCACTACTTATAGTGAGTACATGGGCGATAATTACCGCGGCACTTACTTTCCTGCTGCCAGAGACCAAAGGCCAAGAAATGCCGCAAACAGTGACCGACGCGGAGAAGATTATCGTTGATCAATCACTATGCAGGTAAGTAAGATGCAAAAAAATAGTTCATCATCATAAATTAATAATCAAAATAGTCGATTGGAGTCCACTGCTGGACATGGACTTCTAGAATCGCACGCCACTTGGTGTGAAGGTTAGCACCCATATTTAATTACTTTTGTAACTTGACATTTCCTTTTTTTCTTTTTTCAATTTTGATACCACTTTTACATAAAACAATGTAATGACCTTTGCAATATTTCTTTAAAGGGTATTCTTGGAAGATCTATTTGGTAGATCCACGATGGATCTAATGAGAATATTTTTGTCATTAGTTCCTAATTTCAAGATATAGATCTAGTGACATTTTTTTATTCGTACAATCTCAGAAGATCTATTGGTTAGATCCATGATGCATTTGATGACAATTTATTTTTTTATTAGATCCTAATTTCTGTTGATGATGTATAAGTGATTAATTAATGGATGAATGGATAATCAATAGCCAATGGATACTCTGAGAATGAACCAACGTTAATAGGGGTGAAATTGCTTCACGATTTTGGCTCATATTTTTATTAAAAAAATTGTTACGTACATAAAGTTACGTAAAGACAAATTATGATGTTGTACTATCAGCACTTTAAATAATAGCTAATGTTTAAAATGTCAGTGTATTTAACATTTTATTATGCTATTTCCAGACAACCTGAAGCGAAGGAATTTAAAAGATCATTAACCAAGATGCTAAGCTCAACAATAGGTGATACTATTCATCGTGATCCATCAGGCCGAGTGAGCCGACTAAGGCTACATTGAACATCTTCAGTGAATCAGGACGGTTCTTAAATGTAATGGTTAAAACATTAAAGCAATCCCTGAAAACAATACTTGGCTGAAAGTGAAATGAAATCGATGTTTTAGCAGAAGTCGCTAGGTATCATGTCTCGGAACGCGCACGGCAATTGCAGACATGGTTTTAAGTGAAGTTATGTGATGTAATGTGAACTGTTCATAATAGTGTATGTCGAAAGCTGCAATTTTGTAAATTATGGTTACTTATATATTGTCAATATATAAGACTATAAATCATGATGTATAATGCTTATAAATGTCCAGTTCTAGTCGGCGGTTTTTAATCATTAATATACAAATTATGCAGTATTTTCTGCAATTGTACTTAGAAACATTTTTAATACTTATCCTAATAATGTCCTGACACATAGTATCCTGGAATAAATGTCATTTTTGGTATGATCCCGAAGAGAGAGCAAGCAGGCAGGCTCATATAGAAAAAAAATCCCTAGACTTTGAAAATTGTAGGTAGCACTTTTATGCACCGCGGGTTGAGGTTCCGACAAATATCCATACCAAGTTGATGTTGTAGTGACAGTTGAGTTTTCTGAAAAGTGGGGAGGGGAAGTAACGGAGACTTTTTGGTTGTAAATGCGCACACCCCTGTCTTCTTAGCGTTAACCTCGACCAGATTCTCACACTCGCGATAGATTCAGGGGATTGTCTTCGCGCTGGCAACATCACTGTGGTTTATAGGCGATCGCTCTAATCCGCCCAACTACAGGCCGATAGCCATAACTTCCCTCTTCTCGAAAATAATGGAGTTCATTATCAACTGTCAACTCCTACAGTATCTAGAATTTCATCATTTACTTAGTGACCAGCAGTACGGCTTTCGTAAAGGTCGAGCAGCTGGTGATCTTCTAGTATACCTGACACATCGCTGGGTAAGGGGGAAGCCTTGGCAGTTAGTTTGGACATTGTGAGGGCCTTCAATCGGGCCTTCAATCGGCTTCTTTCGGAGCTCCCTTCCTATGGGCTTCCCGAGAAATTATGCAATAGGTCACTAGCTTTTTAGCAGATAGAAGCGTAAAGGTCGTAGTCGACGGTGAATGCTCTGACTCCAATTCTGTGAATGCTGGTGTTCCGCAAGGCTGTGTCCTATCGCCTACTTTGTTCCTCTTCCATCAATGACATGCTGCAAATTAGCGGCATACATTGTTATGTATACGGCGGATGACAACACGGGCGATTCTCTTTACAACGGCCGCGCTGGTATTTCTCGTGAAAACGTCATTGAGAGTCGAAACAAACTTGCGTCTGAAGTTGAGACTTTTTTGGAAAAGGTCTCAGATTGGGGTAGACTTAATTTAGTAAAATTTAACCCCACAAAGACACAAATTTACGCGTTCACCGCAAAAAAACTGCCGTGGGTCGTATGTCCTCGTTTTGAAGACACTCCCCTATCTGCCTCAGCCAATATTGGAATACTTGGAGTCGACATATCGAGCGAAGTCCAGTTTCATGGCCATTTGGAGGGTAAGGCCAATTGGCCTCGAAGAAGCTTGGCGTGCTCAATAGATTGAGACAGTATTTCACTCCGGCCCACCGCCTTTTGCTTTATTAGGCGCAGGTTCGTCCTCACATGGAATACTATCTTCATCTTTGGGCGGGGCACCCTAAAATCAGCTTCTCCCTCTGGACCGCATTCAACGGAGAGTGACTCGAATCGTAGTAGTCGTTTAAGAAGGAGTATGCTCTTTTCTTGAAGGTTTGAAGGTCGTATTGGTCATGGAATACCGCAGGCGACGGTTCATTCCACAGTTTCGGAGTTCATCATGAGAAATAACGTGACACGAGGTTTATATGTATGTAATATATATGTATATAATACTAGCTGATCCGGCAAACGTTGTATTGCCATAAAAAATAGATGTTGGTCGATTCACAGACCTACCCGATATGCACACCAAATTTCATAAAAATCGGTCCAGCCGTTTCAGAAGAGTATGGTAACTAACATTGTGACACGAGAATTTTATATATAAGATAAGATAATATATGTAGGGGTTACAGTACAAACGTCTTCACTATATATAATTTTTCATGTGTACTTCACCAGCTTAGCACTATCTGAATTAAAATTAGTTATGCAGCACTTGGTAATAGGTATATAATTAATTAATTAATATTTTATAACTCACAGCTCAAATTTTATTGAAAACCTTTTTCGTGGTGTATGAACAAACGAGCAAATGGATCACCTGAAGGTACGAGTATTTGTGTTGTTATCAGCAAGGATCGGAAACAAATAAGGTTCGAGTCTTTCCTTTTATTAACCGACTTCAAAAAAGGAAGAGGCTCTCAATTCGACCGTATATGTTTTTTTTATGTGTGTTTGCGGATAACTTCGTCGTCTAAGAACCGATTTTAATGATGCTTTTTTATGGATAAGACATATCCCAACGGTGGTGCCATAATAAGGACACTAAGATCTGATGATGGAATCCAAGAGAAATCGGGTCGAACCTTGAATTCGGTTTTTATTTTGTTAAAATTTTACTTGTTAATTTAATCTTGTATGAGTAAATCAAAAAATATCATAAATTTTCCATATGTGACTACTCATAGCATACATAAGCAATCATGATAGCTGCTCATGTGTTTCGGATGCTGTCTAACAAAACATCTAATATCAAAAAAACTAACTAAGGACGGATCCTTGGCCACGTGTTACCAACAGTAGTCCTAATTCTGAAATCGAATTCGTATACATGTCTCGGATAATATCGATATAGGCTTCTGGAAACATTATGCCCACCATCATTATCAAGGAATATAGTCGAAGGCCTCCTGCATGTTCTGAAACAGGCAATGCAGAGGCGGATTCTTCATCCTGTATTTCTCCGCAACAATAGGACAAAAAAAAACGATTCATGATTCCGTGACCGTGGTGAAACCCATATTGAGACTCCGAGAGTGTACACTCCTGTCGGATCCGGGAGGCAATTATAATCTCTAGGAGCTTCATGGTGTCGGACATCACCTTTATACCGCAACACTTCCTTTGTATTTGAAGACTTGTGCAACTCATATCAACAGAGCGCCGTTCTCTTTTCACATGTCTATAGTACATAATTCTTTATTGTTCTCTTTCTGTATTTTCTCCAGAGATGTCAACTTCCACATTATACCTTACTGTCAATAGTGTCATATCGTAATCAACTCCTATGTTGAGTACGAAATATATTTAAATTTTATTTAGGATTACTTAATTCTTTGGATATATTATATACAAAATTGATTAGTGTTGAAGTTTGGCTCATTAAAATTTTATTTCTACTATTTTAGACTTAGACAGCTATGTATAAATAACATCGTTCTTCTCAACTAGATAGATCTACATTTAAATATGCATTTATTACATAAAGCAATGTAATAAGATTATTATATCCCGGCCTGAGTTATTTCATTATAAATGGATAACAAGGCTAAGGCAGAAAATGCGGATAAAGCTGACGCATCAACCCAAGCAACACCAACAACAGCTGATCAACAAACTCAGACTCCGCCAACCTCACAACAGGTGGCGTCGGTCGCGACAACGTTGCCTCCCAACGATCAAGAAACCACACCTGTCGCCACAACATCATCTCCCAACGACCAAGAAACTACTTCCGGCGCCACAACATTACCTCCTAACGGTCAATTAACCACATCCGGTGCCACAACATCGCATCCTAGCGATCAATTAACCACAATCGGTGCCAGAACATCTCCTCCAGATGATCAACTAACCACATCTATCGCCACAATATCACCTCCCAAGGATCAAGAAATCACGTCTATCACCACAGCATTGCCCCCAAACGATCAAGAAACCACGTCGGGCGCCAGAACATCGCCTCCCGACGATCAACTAACCACCAGCTCAAACAAAACGAGGCAAACGCTAACGTTTAAGGATTCGCCAAGTCCTTCTCGAGAACCTTCGAGAATCTCAAAGGTATAACCGCTAAGCAGTAGTAAGTAGATAATTTTGGAATTTATAAGTTCAGTGGCTTTTGAGATCATCCTGCACTTTAATAACATTAGTTTTTAGAGATGTGACTTACCCGTAACGGCACCCTTGGTTCGAAGATTGTGTATAGTGTAGGTGAATGTGAGTGTAAATGTAGTATAATAGATCTCTTGCCCAATCTTCGCGATTAGCAGATCGATTCCGGACGCTTACAGTAAATCGAAGCGAGAACAGGACACGCGATTATCACGACACAAATACTCAAATATTATAAACGAACTACCGACTATTAATACTGACTCTCAAATGACGCACCGAGAGAGAACGCAGTTGAGCGGAAGGAATTTTTTACTCCTACCCTCTATATTATATCGAACATTAGCGATTGCGATGTTAATTAAGATTATTATATCTCATGCAGCTTAACTGTATTCACAACGACCACAAACATATGATGACAATTCTTTAGATTTAGTCCCAAACTAAAGAAGTTCGATGATTTTTTAAAACTACTTTAAAAATATTGTTACTGAGATATTTTCTGTACAGTTACCGCAACACATTCGGCATAAAGGCCAGTTTGGCCTAGCATCAACTTGCAAAGTTCAAAGAACTACAGTATTATATAAGAAGAAAACAATCAGCAATTGAAATTACAAAATGTTCCACTGTAGTATTTTTTCTGAAAATTTATTTCCTCAATATGAAATCGGCTCTATTATATTTGTATCAGCCCATTACTGAACATTGGCCACTTACAATAAACGCTAATGTTCGAGCGCCAGTTCTCATAGTCACTCCATCTTGCTTTAGGGTGTCCTACAACCAATTCTGTAGATGCGGTCCCTACTCCAGAATCCTCACTATGGCCAGCCCATAACCACTTCGGTTCTTTTTTTAAATTTACTTTCATTTTATCACTAATGTACTCTGAGTGACTATGAGCTTGTGTTTTAACTTTCTACGTGCACGTATTGGCACCGCAGGACGTGGTACATTGTTTAAAGACCTTTGACTTGCAGCACTTGTTGTATGGCCAACTGTACATGTTTTATATATTTGATTTTTATTTTAACGCATATTTTCAGTATTCAGAAGAGTTGGACCTAGACGCCGATGTATTAGAAGATGTGCTTTTTTACGTCGGGGAAATGGGGCTTTACCAGAAGCTGATGTTCCTATCAATGTTGCTTTTTACCACATTCTCTTCATGGGTATATTTAGTACAAATATTTATCACTGTTACACCATCGAAGTATTGGTGCAAAGTCTCTAAATTGGCCGGCTTAAGTATGGAATTGAGGTGAGTCTTGTTGAGAAAGATTTTGTTTACTAAACTTGATTTATCCGTTAATTGAAGACTTATTATTAGGTCTTTACCTATGAAATTGCTGTTCTTCAATACTGGTCATTTCAAATAAAAAAAAGTTTGTAATGGCTCTGTATTCTAAATTCAAATTAATTTTGTTTTAAAACCATGACATTCTATTTACAAACTCAGTCTTTAGTTTTTTGATTAGCGTTGTATTTTCATTACATTTGAACATTTTTCGTCATAATGGATACTTTAAAATTCGTGTAATTATGGAATATGATATCGGTCGTGGCACCAACGCCACACAAACGGCACGTAACATCAAAAACGTTTACGGAGAGAACTGTACAAACGAACGCAACACCCGTTATTGGTTTTCCCGTTCCGTTCTGGAAATTTTGACTTGAAAAATGAAGCTCGTGGTCGTCCGGAGACTTTGGTTAACAATAATGAATTAAAGGCGATTGTGGAAGCTGACGAAACTCAATCTACAGCTGAGCTAGCAGCAGCTTTTAATGTAAGCATCAAAACAATATTGATCCATTTGCGACAAATTGGCAAGGTAAAAAAGCTTGATAGATGGGTGCCCCACGACCTTAACGATCGCCAGCGCAAACGAACGCGTCGAGACCTGCCTTGCGCTGCTCAACAGGCAATGAAATGAAGGAATTTTGAAACGAATTGTTACGTGCGACGAAAAATGGATTCTGTGCGACAATCGAAAGCGCTCAGCAAGTTGGTTAGACCCTGGTTCAGCACCAAAGCAATGCCCTAAACCAAAAATGATCCCTAAAAAGGTGATGGTCACTGTTTGGTGGTCTAGTGCGGGTGTGATTCACCACAGCTTTTTACAAAACGGCATGAGCATTAATGCAGATGTGTACTGTGAAGAACTGGAGAGAATGATGGAGAAGGTTGCACATCTGCAACCAGCTTTGGTCAATCGGTCGTCCCCACTGCTCCTTCACGACAACGCGCAACTCCATACTGCGCAACAGACAGTCTTCAAGCTGCAAGAGCTGGGGTTGGAAGCTCTCCCTCATCCGCCATACTCACCAGACCTTGCACCTACCGACTTTCCAAAATTTAGACAACTTTTTAGTGGGTAAAAAATTCAATTCCCGAGAGGCAGTACAAAATGCCTTTGAAGAGTTTGTTGCCTCCCGTCCAGCTGATTTTTACAAGAAGGGCATCAATAAACTGCCAATGCGTTGGCAAAGATGCGTCGATTGCATGGGTGATTACTTCGAATAACAGAAATAAAAAAAGTTCGAAAAAATAAGTACTTTCACTTATTGCATACAAAACGGCAATTTCATAGGTAATGACCTATAATTTTGTTAATTATAAACTGAAAAATTGTAAAATGAGAAAAAAGCGGGCAAGTGCGAGTCAAACTCGCCCATGAAGGGTTCCGCAGCAGTAAGTAACATAATATAATTTATATTTTATATTTTTTATATTTGTGTTGATTGAACGAAAGGTACATTGCAGTTCACGATTTATGACGTATTAAAAAAAAACTACTTACTAGATTTCGTTCAAACCAATTTTCGGTGGAAGTTTACATGGTAATGTACATCATATATTTTTTTAGTTTTATCATTCTCATTTTAGAAGTTACAGGGGGGGGGACACATTTTACCACTTTGGAAGTGACTCTTGCGCAAACTATTCAGTTTAGAAAAAAATGATATTAGAAACCTCAATATCATTTTTGAAGACCTATCCATAGACCCCACACGTAGGGGTTTGATGAAAAAAATAATTATGAGTTTCAGTTCTATGTATGGGGACCCCCAAAATTAATTGCTTTTTTTCTATTTTTGTGTGAAAAGTTTAATGCGGTTCACAGAATACATCTACTTACCAAGTTTCAACAGTATAGTCCTTATAGTTTCGGAATAAAGTGGCTGTGACATACGAACGGACAGACAGACGGACAGACAGACAGACAAACATGACGAATCTATAAGGGTTCCATTTTTGCCTTTGGCACGGAACCCTAAAAATGAGAAGTTGGACATGACCTTTGAAGAATATTCCCTATATTTATCGTTGAAAATAATCTTAACAAAGTAGTTTGAAAACCTGAAGTATCAGTTCCTTTATACAGGTGGAATTTTGTTATGCCACCTGAAGGGAAAGTACTCTTAATACGGTAGATAGAAAATTTTACTTAAAGAAAACATTCCTTTATTTAAAAAAAAAAAG
Organism: Diaphora mendica; assembly: GCA_949125395.1. Classification (NCBI taxonomy): domain Eukaryota; kingdom Metazoa; phylum Arthropoda; class Insecta; order Lepidoptera; family Erebidae; genus Diaphora; species Diaphora mendica. The sequence continues at coordinate 27,654,506 of OX421314.1, forward strand.
AAAACTGCATTCAAAGATTTCCGAAAATCCGCTTGCCTCACCCGAGAATCGAACTGACTAAAATCTTTAAAATTACAGCCTGTACTTTTATTACATCGATCGTTAGGGTTAATTATAAGGATAAAATCTCTCTAACAAACTTGATAAATCAAATGAGGGGAAAACCATGGAAAAGGAGAAAGATAACTCGAACAAAACTTATATCAGCCCGTCTGGCCAACGTGGTGCAGTAAGCTAAAGATGATGATGAAAGTAAAATGTTTAAACGTTTTTTTAATATATTAATTTTAAGTGTATTGCATACCTACAGGCGTAACTTGTCTGCGCCCGGCGCTGCTACAGGTCGCTGGGACAGCTGTCATACCTTTGATGTCGACTGGGATCAAATTCTGGAGACCTTAAAACCACCGCCACCTCAAACACCCAAGATTCCATGCCCAGATGGATGGGAGTTTGAGTTCACCGACATACCCTATGAAACTGTTGTGTCTGAGGTACTATATTCTGTATTATCTATACTTACCTATGAAATTGGCTTTCTTCAGTACTGGTCATTTCAAATTATAAAAAAAAAAAAACCGACTTCCAAAAACATCCAACGAAAACTCTCTGTCAAAAAACACTTAAAAGCGTAAAATAAACTGGTTCTTCATAAATTGCCTATACCTAATTCTTTATTCATTTAAATATTAGTATTATAATGGGTGCTAGGTACCTTAAATCTGTTTGAAGTCTGTGCCAAGTGCCTATCGCTTAGACTTTTGTAATTGTTCTTTTGTATTCTTTTTGGCTTAGCACCGACTTCAAACAGATTTTAGGTACCTAGCACCCATTATAATACTACTATTTAAATGAATAAAGAATTAGGTATAGGCAATTTATGAAGAACCAGTTTATTTTACGCTTTTAAGTGTTTTTTGACAGAGAGTTTTCGTTGGATGTTTTTGGAAGTCGGTTTTTTTTTTTTATAAAAAGTTTTTATTTTATAGTTTTTAGTGCAAACAATCGTAGGTAAGTAGTAAGTTGAATTATTTCATCAAATTTCATCATCAAGAATAATACAAATTAAGGTACGTGTAATATTAAAATCATCCTCTAATCCCTAACTATTGAAGAGTTTAATCTTCTATCATCAGCTCACCTAAATAGCTTGAAAGTATACGACTGAAGGTCTTTAGATACGTATGAAATTGAAAGAATTATTCTCCAACTCCTAACCGTTGAGGAGTTGTACCTTCCACCTTCCATCATCAGCTTACCTAAATAATTTGTAAGAATACGACTAAAGGTAACTTATATACATATGATATTTAAAGATTTATCCTCCAACTCCTAACCGTTAAGGAGTGGTACCTTCCATCATCAGCTCATCATCATAAAATGATGACTACCAGACGCAAATACCGGTGTAACTTCAGAAAATATACGAAAAACATAGTATGTGCCTATAAAAAATGAGGGTTTCCCTCTATTTCCCTGGGATCCCATCATCAGATCCTGATATGCTGGCAATGGGACCACCACGGAAGCATACCCTGTCGAATACAAAAAAAAAATTCAAAATCGGTCCACAACTGACGGAGTAATCAGGTAACTTACATAAAAAAAAAAAAAATACATACAGTGGAACATAGAACCTCCTCCTTTTTGGAAGTCGGTTAATGAATAAAGAATTAGGTATAGGCAATTTATGAAGAAACAGTTTATTTTACGCTTTTAAGTGTTTTTTGACAGAGAGTTTTCGTTGGATGTTTTTGGAAGTCGGTTTTTTTTTTATAAAAAGTTTTTATTTTACAGTTTTTAGTGCAAACAATCGTAGGTAAGTAGTAAGTTGAATTATTTCATCAAATTTCATCATCAAGAATACAAATTAAGGTACGTGTAATACTAAAATCAACCTCTAATCCCTAACTGTTGAAGAGTTTAATCTTCTATCATCAGCTCACCTAAATAGCTTGAAAGTATACGACTGAAGGTCTTTAGATACGTATGAAATTGAAAGAATTATTCTCCAACTCCTAACCGTTGAGGAGTTGTACCTTCCACCTTCCATCATCAGCTTACCTAAATAATTTGTAAGAATACGACTAAAGGTAACTTATATACATATGATATTTAAAGATTTATCCTCCAACTCCTAACCGTTAAGGAGTGGTACCTTCCATCATCAGCTCATCATCATAAAATGATGACTACCAGACGCAAATACCGGTGTAACTTCAGAAAATATACGAAAAACATAGTATGTGCCTATAAAAAATGAGGGTTTCCCTCTATTTCCCTGGGATCCCATCATCAGATCCTGATATGCTGGCAATGGGACCACCACGGAAGCATACCCTGTCGAATACAAAAAAAAAATTCAAAATCGGTCCACAACTGACGGAGTAATCAGGTAACTTACATAAAAAAAAAAAAAATACATACAGTGGAACATAGAACCTCCTCCTTTTTGGAAGTCGGTTAATGAATAAAGAATTAGGTATAGGCAATTTATGAAGAAACAGTTTATTTTACGCTTTTAAGTGTTTTTTGACAGAGAGTTTTCGTTGGATGTTTTTGGAAGTCGGTTTTTTTTTTTATAAAAAGTTTTTATTTTACAGTTTTTAGTGCAAACAATCGTAGGTAAGTAGTAAGTTGAATTATTTCATCAAATTTCATCATCAAGAATACAAATTAAGGTACGTGTAATACTAAAATCAACCTCTAATCCCTAACTGTTGAAGAGTTTAATCTTCTATCATCAGCTCACCTAAATAGCTTGAAAGTATACGACTGAAGGTCTTTAGATACGTATGAAATTGAAAGATTTATTCTCCAACTCCTAACCGTTGAGGAGTTGTACCTTCCACCTTCCATCATCAGCTTACCTAAATAATTTGTAAGAATACGACTAAAGGTAACTTATATACATATGATATTTAAAGATTTATCCTCCAACTCCTAACCGTTAAGGAGTGGTACCTTACATCATCAGCTCATCATCATAAAATGATGACTACCAGACGCAAATACCGGTGTAACTTCAGAAAATATACGAAAAACATAGTATGTGCCTATAAAAAATGAGGGTTTCCCTCGATTTCCCTGGGATCCCATCATCAGATCCTGATATGCTGGCAATGGGACCACCACGGAAGCATACCCTGTCGAATACAAAAAAAAATTTCAAAATCGGTCCACAACTGACGGAGTAATCAGGTAACATACATAAAAAAAAAAAAAAAAAAAAAAAATACATACAGTGGAACATAGAACCTCCTCCTTTTTGGAAGTCGGTTAATAAAAAAAGTTTGTAATGGCTCTGTATTCTAAATTCAAATTAATCTGTCACTGGATTGACGCTTTTCTTCATCAGCGCCGCATTATGGGCCATTGCGACGGCACGGCCTCTGATGTTCTGGATGTAAACGCTGGCGTACCTCAGGGTTCAATCCTGTCGCCCACACTATTTCTTCTGCATATCAATGACATGTTAGCCCTTGGCAGCATACATTGCTATGCAGATGATAGCACAGTTCATGGGCGATATTTTTGACACCATTCAGCCAAGCTGGCAGACGTTGTGGAAAATCGACAAAGGCTTGTCGCTGAGCTCGACCGGGTTTTGAACCGCATTTTACAATGGGGTGATGAATCTGGTCGAGTTCAACGCTACGAAAACACAGGTGTGCGCGTTCTCTACCAAAAAGTCTCCATTTCTTTCCCTCCCCACTTTTCAGAGCACTCAACTGCCACTACGGGGTAAGCTCGGTGTCCTGGGCATGGATATTTGCCGGGACCTCAAACCGTGGAAGTACATCTAAAGCATCACTAAGGCGGCCTCGCGGAAACTTGGCGTACTGAACAGGGTGAGACGGTTCTTCGCGCCCGAGCATTTGTGTCTTCTTTATAAGACCCAGGTTCACTCGTGCATGGAGTACTGTTCTCATCTTTGTGATGGATCCGCGCAGTATTTGCTTGATGCTTTCGATCGGTTGCAGCGGCGAGCAGTCCGCTTTACCAACAGTTCCGAAGCCACCGAGTTCCTTGAACCTCTGCAGCTGCGTAGAGATATCGCCTCTATAGCAGTCCACTACCGCCTGTATCATTGGAAGTATTCTGAAGAGCTCTTCCAACTGGTCCAGCTTCTCCCTTCCTCTGCAGAATAATATGTTCACTCTCGAACCAAACGGTTTGGTTCTTCCTTCCTGTGCCGAGCAGCTAAAAACTGGAACTCACTACCAGCGCACGTGTTTCTCTCCCACTATGATCCCGAGGCCTTTAAGTGGGGCGTAAATTAAGTGGGGCGTGAAAAAGCATCTCACTAAGCCGTCATAGTGTGAGACGCAATACTGCATTGTCTGCTTTCCCAGTGAGTATGGTAGCACCCACTGTTGGATTATGCTTGAGTTTTCCATCAGGCTGACCATAGTCACTTTGTCAGCTTCAAATAAAAAAAGTACAATTTTAATAACAACTTTTTTTGTTTTGCCATATTTTGCCAAAATATGGAGATTTGGCGGATTTGATACACGTGAGTGTATGCTGCCCATGAGAAAAAAAAACTGTATCTTTAAGCATCTGTCCTTGGTTTTTGATAATATTGTTATTGGAAATGCTGTTTTCAGCGGAAACTGCATTCTTTTAAATTAAAATATCAAATAAGTTGGAATTATTGCAATACGGGGAATTAAAACATTATCGTCTTTTGCCATTCCATGCGTAATGATTGTAGCTTTTACAATGTTGTACACAGATGTGTGATATTTAGCCTTGTACTATTACATGGCTTTGGCGCTCAAGATACCTCATTTAATAGGACTGGAACATTAACTTTCAGCTTCAACTTATGGGAAGGCACTCCTGATATTTCTAAAGAGTGAGTTCACGCCTGACATGATCCGTTCGTTTAATTGATAACTATCTCATTAGTCAGCAGATCAGGATCGATATTATTTTTAAATCATCTGTGCTATCATATATCAGAACCTACGTCTCAGTGTAATCATGTCGTTACTGTCAGTTGGCCTACTATCTTCTCCGTGATAACTCCGTAAATGTCATATCAGAATAGCTCTAATACATATTTTGTCTCTTGTCGCAAACTAACTCACAAACCTTACATATTTCCATACAAACTGCCATCCCCAGTGCTATTTTACCCCTTTAAGGGTAAAATTTATACAAACTTTAAATTACATTTTTATTCATATCTAACCAACAGCTAGCTTATAATGACGATACTTCTGTAGAGACTTTTGAAGTTAAGAAACGCTGTAGGTATAGTAATTTGGCTTTATTTCTATTAATATAATGAACATACAAATCAGATTGACGAATATATACGTAATATTTAAGTCTTCATTGAAAAAGTGAAATATTTTTTATGATTGTAACAGCCTTGTTTATATGTTGTCAAGACGCCCGGCGTAGGTAACGCGCAGGCGTGTGGCGAGTGAACCCCCAGAACAACCTTTCATCCCCCTTTTAAACCCCTTACAACCCCTTTTTCGCATAAAAAGTAGCCTATGTCCTTTCTCAGGCTCTAGACTATCTATTTACCAAATTTCATTGAAATCGGTGCAGCGGTTTGGCCGTGAAAGCAAGACAGACAGACAGAGAGACAGACAGACAGAGTTACTTTCGCATTTAAATTAAAAGTATGGATAAACGAAAGCTTTTTCCTGTCTAATAGAGAGGCTGGGTGTGCAGCCGTGCGACTTATGCGCCGACTGCGCAGTCACTGTTCTTCGTCGGATCATTGACAGGAGGTCTGGTCTTTGGATGGGTTGCTGACAATTTGGGTCGTATACCAGCGCTGATAGGTAAGTAGTCACAGTATAATTGGAAGTAGTGACGTCGACGAAGAGTAGTGACACTACTTTTTACAAGCTTTTTATTAACTTGCAATGCATGTACATATGTATGCTTGTATGTTCGGGTGGTATCTTGCAATTCAATTTTGAAGTAGATATGTTCAAGTAGATATGCTGAAATTTTGCAAGCATATGTATACAATATTATAATGACATGGAGCTGATCTGATGCTGGAGCTGGAAGGTGGCCATAGTTCAATTTATCTATACTAACATATAAAGCTGAAGAGTTTGTTTGAAACTACTGGTCCGATTTGAAAATTTCTTACAGTGTTAGATGGCCCATTTATTGAGGAAGAGCGCTACTACGCTACGGGCAAAAGGAGACGTAAACGAGGTTGCGTGGGTCAGCTAGTTAATATAATTTGATACTTACTGTTTATAAACATTTTAGTTTAAGTGATAAATTGACTGCATCGCTGGTGCAGTGGTAGCGTATGCGAATGTCGTGCTTGTCCGGGAATTAAATCCAAGACTTTTTCTTTGTCTATTTCTAACAACGATAATATTCTTGCGTTGTATTTTTATGGAAAATGCCAGCAAACGAGCAGACGTAGCGCCTGATGGTAAGCGATTATCGCCGCCCATGGACACCCGTAACACCAGAGCCGTTACAAGTGCGTTACCGGCCTTTGGGGGATGGGAGGGGAGGTAGGGAAAGGGGTTGAGGGATGGGAGGGGAGGTAGGGAAAGGGGTTGAGGGATGGGAGGGGAGGTAGGGAAAGGGGTTGGGGTACGGGCCTCCGGTATCCTCACTCACTCAGTGAAACACAGCGCAAGCACTATTTCACACCGGTTTTCTGTGAGGCCGTGGTATCACTCCGGTCGAGCCGATTCATGCCAAAGCATGGCTCTCTCCACGGCATATATCTATCGTTTAAGGTTAGCGCACTATAACTATAATATCTATTATGATAAACAAATTTGTTCTCGCTGTATAACATCAAGCTATGGGCAATAAGAGACGCGACGCGGTTGCGTGGGTCAGCAAATAATAAACACGAGACCTTTTTTGTCACTAATCATAGATATCCAAAGACTTTCTGACTTTCATATAATTCTCTTTAAAACAACTATCTTCACTATCTTATACTTTACATTAAGAGTTACACAGTAAGATTCAGTACGTCAAAGCTAGTCCACCAGTCATAATTGTTCGCAGAAAAATCCTTTGCTAAGTTCCTTATCAGCATCGTTCTTAGATACATCAAAGGGGACCTCATTCTCATCATCCTTTAGCCAATAATTATATTTTAACCTTTTAACATCAGGATCAAACTTGATCGGCGCTATTGGTGGGATAACAACGATCTACACAAGTGGAGTGTATGACTTCATCTTTTGCCGATTCCTCGTCGGTATGTCATACGACAACTGCTTCATGATCGCATATATTTTAAGTAAGTTGATCACTTTGATTAGAAGATGCAATTCTCGATTATGCACTAGTGATAAAGAAAACGATAACTCTAATCGTCTTACGTAAGGCTATATAAATATAACGGCTATACTAACTTTTAAACTTTCGCGTTCCATGATATAATAATTATCATTTTTACGGGAATTAACAGAATAGGGATACTGTTAGTGTGGTATGTGACGGAACATGGCGAAACAAATTTATCAATAATATCGAAAATGTGCGAGTGGATAAAGAACCTTCTTCACGGATTCAACTACGGAGGGCGTTCACCGCTGAATCAGTCAGCCTGTGACTACGGCCAGTGCAACCTGGTCGATACGTCAGGCAAATCAGAGGTATGTAATATACCTTTAAATAAGTGATCGCGTTAATTCCCGTAAAAAATATTATTATTATAACGTTGGCTAGACAGGTCCTTGAAGAGGAGTCCTAAGGGCCCAGACAGAGACACTTAGTGGCGAAAGTATGGGGATGAAGGAAGTGGACATTGAATTATTCTTACAATTTATATGGAAACGCAATTAAAACTGTCTGCACTAATTACCTATTATTATATTAAGCTCATTTTAATGTCGGTTATCATCAACAGGCTCTAATAGTCCACTTCTGGACATAGGACTCTTCTTAGAGCTTATGAGCCTATTGTACCACGCTGGCCAGACGAGTTGGTACAGGGTTTGTGTCAAATTTCCTTCCTCTTTTCAGTACTGTTAGTCAGCTTTTACGACACCCATGAGATAAATAGGGGTGATGAAACTGCATATTTTTAATCTATCACCACACGGATATACTCAGTCAGAAGATTGTCGGTTAGGTAGTTAGGTATAAGAAAAATAAATCAATTTCGAATTGATTTAGATTTAAAAGAACGTTCAGTAATGTTCTGATTTCTCCGAACCAATTTCAGCCACGACGGAGATACGTGCACAAGTGTGTTCACACAGGTGCATTCTCTGTTCCTTCACTCTCATTATCCGATGGGACTGTTATCCAACACGACCGGGGAGAGATCAGGTCCAGGACCAACGGCTTTACGTGCTCTCTGAGGCACGGGAACGGCTGGGACGGCTGAGACCCCAACTTCCAAACTCCCAGCTGTTATTGAGCATTTCTATAATCAGAAAAACTCAATAAGGATTCGAACATTTCATTCATGCCTCTAAGCTAATGCTAAATATCAGTTCTAGAGTACGTAGGACCAGGTCACCGAACTTGGGTGGCGAACATGCCTGTTGCAATATTTGGCGGTGCGGCCAGTGTGAGTCTTCCATGGATAGCGTATTATGTCGCTGATTGGCGTGTTTTCCTGTGGATTACGTCTCTACCCATGTTTATTGTTATTGCTTGTCCGTGGTTTTTGCCAGAAAGTGTTAGGTAAGTTTCTGCAATATGGTCTTTTTGAAAAACTTCGCCTGTAAGTTATTTTGTACTAGCTGGACCCTTTTGTACCGGAGCGAACTAAGTCTGAAATAGAAGTAGCCTTAGTAACTTCTTATATCATCAGTTATCTGCCAGTAAAAGTCCTGTGAAAATCGGTCCAACCTTTCCAGAGATTATCCGGAACCAACAGACAGAGAGATTTTTATAAATTGATTTATTGAACTACCGTATATACTTTCATACGCATTTTGTTTATTTCAATCATTCAATCTTGGGAATAATAAAGGCTAGGAAGATGATGATGATGAGAAAAGGTTCCGGGAGTTGATATTTGTTAGAGTTCATTACAATACAGACCAACGACATTTTAAAATAGTTTTATCTTTTTTAAACCAGCATGGTAGTGTTGCAAATGTGATTTTATATAATCATCTTTCTACGACACAGGTGGTTGGTGAGTCGCGGTCGCATCGACGATGCAATAAAGGTGGTTCGAAAGTTCGAGAAGGTCAATAGAAGTCATGTACCAGATCATGTAATGGATACCTTTGTTGTATGTACCATTTTATATCTCAATATTTTTGGTAAAGAGGAAAACCATATCTAGACACGTGGAAGCGTGTCAAGCCAAGTTGAAGCTAACATAACACAACACAGACAAGCAGCACCGGGAGTAATATTACACGAACCACTCGGAGCCAATTTTGACCCCCTTATAACTACATAACTATTTACATAAACATGTCACATTTAATCTAATCTAATTAAAAATTCTATCAGCATTACATAGCCCAGCTATCGAAGAAGGCTATAGGCTATATTATATCATCGCGCGCACCAAAAGGAGCGGATTAAAACAAAGTGGTGCAAAGCCGGGGGAAAATTATTCCTTTTGAGAGCTTTCATTGCGTGCGCTGCTTAAACAGTTAAAGTAACACAAGAACAATGTATAAAGAAATTGTTCTTCTTAAAAAGTTCTAAAAAAGAGTCCGCGACAGTATATGTCTATCTTTGACTTACTGGTATTGGTAAAAGAAATTACTCACGTTGTATAACATTTCACTACGGGAAATAGGACAAGCAAACGAAGTTTCGTGGGTCAGCCAGTCATACATAAAATTACACGTTCGTAGGAAACATGTGTAGTCCATTAGCAAACAAACAGTGCTTCAACACAACAGTTAAGTTACCTACATACAAACATATAATACACGATACCAAAATCAAAATAAAATGTTCTTTAGAAGTGCATAAAGTTTTGTTTTTCGTCATTTACAGGCTACTTCAAAAAAACTTGCCACGAGAAAGATGGAGTCCCTGTTCAGTCTATTGCACAGCGTGCTCCTGCGCACAACAATGATCTACATGGTGGTGGTGTACAGTTCGAACGCTGTTATATACGACACCTTAGTGCGGCTCATTGAAGTTTTAGGGCTAGACTTCTTTGTCACGTTTACTCTTAATGAGGGTATTGAAATTCCGTCTGTTCTAGCCCTTACTCTTTTACTTGACAGGTAAAGACGACACTGATTTATCTAGTTGAAAATTTTACAATTGTAATTTATTGATTCTACTTAAAAGGAATTTCGTTTTTGGGTTCGCTATTGGTAAAATAGTATTCTAATCCAAAAATTGTGTCCTACTTTCAATGGATTTGTTTTATTCATCTGTCTGCGTTGATAAAGTTTAGGGCAACACAAATAAGAATATTTTAGATTATTTTAATCTCAATCAATTAATATGAGAAAGTGGACTGATTTCATCAAAAAAAAATTCGCTAATTTCACAGACTGGGCCGAAGAATTCTTACTGGAGGTTCGCTCTTCATGGGCAGTGTTACTTTGTTCATCGCAACAGCAGTTCCTAAAGGTAAGCCCTTTAAAATTAAAATTATATCTGTAATAAAATTCTCAATGGATATTCAACAATAAAATAAAACAATTTACCAGTTTTACCATTGTAACTCAAGGTAGAGTATGCCGTCGTAAGAATGAGAATGGAATAAAACAAGCACTTTTCGGTCTCGTAGACGGCGATAGATGTAGTAAGACGAAGTCAAGTTAGTAGAGCGACGCTGATTTCAGCACGAACCATGGCCGGCTGAAGACTATCCAAAAAATAATAGCATTCCTTCGGTTGTGTTTCGTTGGTTAATGTTAGTGCGAAACCGGAGCCGGAGGTCTAATGATATAGAAGCATCTCAATAGGCGGTCATAGTGTTGGTCAGCACGCTGCATTGTTGCATTGTATGCATTCGCAATGAGTATAGTGACCACTACTCTTGAATTCTGCTCATGCTTTCCATCAGGCAGAGTAGAGCCACTTTGGCAGGCTTAGATAAAAGAAAGAAACGTACCAACTTCTGGAGACCGCAGAACAATCACCTACCTCCATAGTCCATCATCATCAACAACCCATTACGTCCCATTGCTGGGCTCGGCTCGGGTCTCCTCTCAGGAGAGGGTTTAGGCCATACGCCCCACGCTGGCCAAGTGCGGGTTGGGGACTGGCAAGACAACGTTGCGGCTACGTAATCTTGCCGTTGGATGTTTTTAAGCCGCCCAAAGGCCTCCAACTAAGCTTCACGACTGTTATCCTACGATAACAACCGGGACCGTGTGCTTAACGTGACCTCCGAATCACGGAGACGCTATCATGCCACCAGCAGTCACCCATCCAGGTAATGACCGCGCCGTCGTTACTGGGCTATGAGCGCCTACCTCCATGAGAGTTATGTATTCTTAAATGTAAAAGGAGATGATGCCAATAAAGCTGCTAAACATGCCTTCTTATTTTCAGATTCAATTAACCATGATTATGTTACAGGTTCTTACCGGGTCGCAATGGGGGTCATGGCTAGGTTTCTAATAAATATGGCCTTCACAGTGTTGTGTCAGTGGGGGACAGAGATATTGCCCACACCCTTTCGAGGTTCAGGGTCTTCCTTGTTGCATATGAGTGGTTTCGCCTTTAGTTTGCTCTCACCTTTCATTGTTTTGTCGCTGAGTATATAACAATTATTTAATTAACACAAAAAGTAGGAAATGTTATATTTTACACTTTACTTCTACAATGTCAAGGTAGTAGAGCCACGCTGATTTCAGCACTGTCGGGCCGGCTCGACCATGGTGGTCTACCCTCGCACAGAATATCAACGTAAAATAACAACGTTCGTGCTGTCGTGTTTCGTTGGTGAGTGCGAGACCGGAGACCCAATGATGCGAAAGCATCACTAGGCCACCATAGTATGGGCCACCATAGTATGGGTCACCATGGTGCGTTGTTGCATTGTTTGCATTCGCAGTGAGTATGGTGACCACCACTCTGTGATTCTACTTATGCTTTCCATCAGGCAGAGTAGAGTCATTGTGGCAGGCTCATACATACATACACTCTTTATTTGTACATCGTGTTACACCAATGATTTGATTGATTGATTAAAAACAATGTCAGATATTTAATATACAAAGGGCGGCCTTGTTTTCAAAAGCAATCTCTTACAGACAACCTTAGGAATGGATCAAAATGTTCCGAAGAGTAATCTCCGGTGTTTATTGTCATTTTAACTATGCAGTTGCATAAAACTCCTATAACCTATTCCTTCACTAAAATCCTTAAAAAAAACATCCTTATTAGCAACAACAATTTCTTTTTTCTCAACATATTTAGTTTCATTTTCTTTGTGTAAATATTCTTTAGAATCTTTAGATCATAAGACATATACAAATTAATACACACTTTACTCCTATTATATATTTTATACAATAAACAGTTATCTACATATCTGTCCATCTCCTTTCACACTGAACGATTCATTTTAGCAGGAATAATGCTGTTAAGTTAATAATCAAACTGTGTTGCTTGTAGGCACTGGATTGGCCCCCACTGCCCCTACTTATCGTGAGTGTATGGTCGATAATCACGGCGTCACTCAGTATATTACTACCAGAAACGAAAGGTCAGGAAATGCCTCAAACAATAGCCGACGCTGAGAAGATCATCTTAAACGAGTCATTATGCAAGTAAGTTACACGTTAACCAAAATGCAACGACTTTTTGTTTTCTCTGCATCACCCAATTGTTAACTGGCAGGGAATGCCTTATGCAATAAGTCGGATTTGGTATACACCAATATTTGGCATGTAGATACTTTGATTCAGAAAGGACACAGAGACCTACTCTTTACCGCGATAACCGATATACAAGCAGGCATAGAAACTAGAAATATCTAGTAACTAATGTAAAAATTAAATAATCATATGCGATATATAAAGAAAGACGTACAACTTTTGAATCGTGGGAGAGCCACACTCCGGAACGAATGGGTATCCTTGACCGGAGTTCACCACGCTCTCACAGATAACCAGCGTTAAGCTATTCCTTCCTTGTTCTTCATCGGAGTCAAAAGCCCTGAGGCCAAAGGGAGAAATAAAAGGGCGGCAGGCACTTATGGCTCTTAAGTTGCAAGTATTTACAGGCAGCGGTAATCCAAATGTGCATGATGTATAACAAAAGTAAAATATCTAATGCAATAAGCAAAGAAAGTCTGAATATCATTTGGAGTCGGTTGGGTTAACCGGTTTCATCTGAATATTATAAATATAATCGAATGAAATAAAATAGCACTGGACCTCCTCAACCCTGGGCTAACTGAATTCGAAAGTTCATCTAGTTGTCAGTATATTTGAGGGCCCTGACTTCCTTATAACGATTGCCATAAAATGTAGATCTTAGTGATAACCGCGACCGACAGTGATGGCTTAGCATGCTCTAAAGACGTAGGTACAATCTATTTAAAACAATGTAGATAAATCATCGGAATCAAGAAATGGTACCTAATAATAATACTTTTATTTGTAGGAAACCTGAGGCAATGGAGTTTAAGAGAGCTCTTAGCAAAGTAGTGAGCACTACAGTAAATGATACTGTCAGTCGAGATCCGGAAGGCCGCATCAGCCATCTAAGATTAACTGTTTCGGGCGCCGTACGCTAGCCATGGATATGTTCTCTTAATGTTGTCATAAAAGAATTCATAGTAGTGTTAAGCATAACATCGACGGATATAAGTGTCTTGATTTGTTCTTTAATTCTGGTAATCATTTAAGAAAAATAAATATTTGTTTTATTTGGTTGCTTGAATTCTTACTACTTAACTTTATTTCTTACTCAAGTATGTCGGAAGTTAAATAGGAAAAAAAATGTTTGTGGCTCTAAGCATTTTGATTTTCAAAAATCAAAAATCGCCAAAAAAAGTGGTTTTCTGTAAAGTCGTTTACGGACAATAATTTACGTGATAACGTCTTAAGAAAACATTGACGAAAAATATACGTCACAAGCCGAACGCTTAAGGGGCCGGCGTCAGCTGAATTCTCCATACAAATTGAATACCAAAATAATTTAACAGCCACTGTTAGAAATTTAACGTCATAGTAATGGCAACATTTTTGATTGTCATTTTTCTTGTTTGACGTTGACAGTAGTACATTAAGACGCTTGGATCCTTAGAGTTAATTAGCTTGGATCGGTCGAGCTGGAGCTTCGTAATTGACTGCCGGTTTTAAGTTAATTGAATTGTATTTTAGCTAATTTTGCAACGACTCGGTGTTTCGTCGGTGACCGCTATGATTGGTCGGGGTTGGACTCGCGAGTGTTAGTAGTCACGTTCAAAGGGGCGCGATCCGCGACACAACTCCAGTAAGTAAGTGCTTTATGATTTTAGTTTAGATTAAAAACACGGTGAAACGCCGTCGTTCATTGCTCTTTCCAGTGACCAGTTAGCGATTGAATGCCTATACTCATGGGTCCTATAGGTATTGCAAACTTCACAAGGTGATCGCTCCACTAGGGAGAGGATTGAACAGCCACATTGTCCTACAAACTGCATGGTACCTTATCCCAGTCCTACGCTCAAAAGCTTTTTTTCCCTGCTAGCCCTATACGATGAAAGGTGGGCCCTCATCAAAATGAAGGCACTCATGAAAAATTAGCTTGATAGTAATAACTAGTAAAATTTGTTCCGGGGATCCCGGACTATTATGGGTTTTTATATATAGAAAATGGTTAAAGATATAAAAAAGTTTGAACAATAATTGTAGAGAATTAATTCCCATACAATATTTAAAATAAGTATAAATAGCATAAAATCCATAGGAAAAGGGATATTAGCAATAAATGAGTAAAACATTATTTCCTGACCTTTGACCTTGAAATATCTGTATGCGCGTACACCCACAATAGGTAGGTTTTGAGACGTTTTAGGGTTTCAAAATAAAGGATTATAGCTGACTCTCATTCTGAGGTAAATAAAACCCCTAATACTTCTGAACTATAGATACGCTGAATAGGTAAGTGAAAGACAAAACTAATCTGTATAATATATATATAACTTTATTGTTAAATATAGGAACAATCACGTATTTTTAATACTAAGATACATTTTTCCGTTGATGTTCTGTCGAACGGGATTGATTCGCTTCAGTATTTGCGTCATGGTCTCGACCAGCCGCTTGCTGCTGACTCCGGTACGTTTCGACTTGAACTTGGTGAGTAGCTCGGTGGTTGTCATCGGTTTGCGCGCCAAGTACCTACGTACTGCTTCTTCTGTTACACCACACTCTCTGGAATATATAATGTTATTAGATCAGAATGCAAGCTTGTTTAAACTGGTACTTACTACTTCAACACATGTAAGTTTATTTTTAGGGTTCTGTGCCCAAGGCAAAAAACGGAACCCTTATAGAGTCGTCATGTCTGCTGTCAGTCCGTCTTTTTCCCTAAAATATAAGAACTAGACTGTTGAAACCTGGTAAGTAGATGTATTCTGTGAACCGCATTAAGATTTTCACACAAAAAAAACATCACATTTTGTGGGTCCCCATAATTAGAACTGAAACTCAAAAAAATTTTTTTCATCAAAACCTTCTAATATATTTTTTTTCCTAACTGAATAGTTTGCGAGAGAGACACTTCCAAAGTGGTAAAATGTAGGTCCTAACTTCTGAAATAAGAGAATGATAAAACTAAAAAATACATATGATGTACATGCATATTTCCACCGAAAATTGGTTTGAACGAGATCTAGTAAGTAGTTTTTTACAAGTTTAACAGTTAGTACAACTAGAAAGTTACAACGAACTAACAAGAACTTTTATATTATGTTACTTGCTGCTACGGAACCCTTCACGCGCGAGTCCGACTCGCCACTAGGCCGCCTTTTAATTTTTTCATTTTGGGTAATTATTTCATTTAATTTTTCATTTAATTTTTTCATTTCAACTAATGTGGGAGATCTGAAAAGTCACGCAAACACAAAATTAAAAAATCAATCGTTTTTTAAAATGTTTGTGTGTTTGCGCTGGCTATGACCGCGTGGTCTGAGCACTTAGTACGACTGATCGGACGACACGGTCTTTTTCCACCTATTTGTCCGATTGATCCGGACTACGTGGCCTTCTCTTTTGGTTTTCCCTGTTGGATCTACTGATCGGTCGACGCAGATGCTGGCTTAACTTAGTAGCGGTTTCTTCTAATGTATTGTGGTAAACTTCACTTAGCATTTAGTGCTTATTTCAATAAGTTGACAAACAAAAAAATTGTATCAGTATTACCGTGATAACCGACGTAAACGCAGGCGAAGACGCAGGCAAAAGATAGTTAGAAAAAAACATTATATCCAGTGCAATGACTACCCTCATGTTTCAGTAGCAGAACGGAGCGAATCGTTGTTTGTATACTTACGTATAAAAGGGATCCAGTTTGGGTTTCTTAGCGGGCGGCATGTTGGACGAGGCGGCATTAGCAGCCGCCACCGCGGCTTGAGCAGCAGTGGGCGTGGGAGTACCGCTACGAGACGTGTTAGTACTACCAGCTGCTGTAAAGTTAGCAAAGCATAATTTTAATATCTTTTTTTTTCATCTAGTCCCAAACTAAGCAGGCTAGTACTAGACAACTAATATAAATATATACATATTTCTTAAAGAAAACACCAAAACTCTGAAACAAATATTTGCAGATAATACAAACATTTGCTCCGACCCGGGAATTGTGCCCGAGACCTCAAGTACAGTAGACACATACGCTACTGCACCACTGAGGCAGTCAAATTCACATTTCTAGTTTATAACTTGAATTATTTGTTTTACATGTTAATTTATTTATAGATCAACATATTGAAGGACCTAGTATGGAACCCTGAGGTACACCTGATATCACAATATGACAATTTAAGTGTAACTAAATATTTTCGGTTTTTTTATGGTCATTCGCACGTTGCAACTAATTGTAATAAAACTATATTGATATGCTACTCACAGCATGTCCAATAAATGTATATAAATATATGATATAGTATCGAAAGCTTTTGATAGTTCCACAAATTATTCGTGAACGTTGTAGGAAAGTTTGGTATACTTGGGTGAAAATAGTCTACATTAATTTTACAGTAAAGAGGAGTATTTTTAATAACGATCTCGAGTGGTACATACACTTACCCGACGAGCTGGGTGCATTCTTGTCTGTTGCTGCGGTTTTGCTTTTCTTAGGTTTCTTAGTACTACTGCTCTCCGGATCTGTGTCTGAATCCGAACTGAAATCGCTACTCGAATCTGTCGATAATAAAAAAAATTGTACGCCTTCAAAGTGAATAGCTTGGTTAATAAATTATATAGACTTCAAATGTACCTACTGAAGATGTTTGCAATTAAAGCCATAGACCAACATGGTAGGGAGTAAATATACAAAGGCGTATAGGAAGGAAATTCTAAATGTTTCAATATTTATGTGTGAGTTCGTAGTGACAGTCGATTGTTTTTGTATGCGAGTCTAGAATGTAGACACATTCTAGACTCGCATATGAAGATTGCCTCCAAAAAAAAATTACTGATTATTTTGTATCTGAATAATCACAAATTTTACAAAAAAAAACCGACTTCAAGAACTGGACCAAATTGAAATGGGACTACACGGGAAGCACCAGTTTTAAAATAAAAAAGAATCATCAAAATCGGTTTACCCAGTCAAAAGTTATGAGGTAACAAACATTTTAAAAAAAGTCGGTTAAAAAGACGCTATGCCTACTCCCGTCCGTTCGGTAGCCCGGGTTGCTCTATAAATGACAGCTGATGTCATCTCAAGATTGCATGGCAATGTCTCTTATTCACACGTACCTTTCTTGTTGTCATCGGGTTTCTTCTTTTTCTTTGTGAGTTTACTGGCGCGTTCCTCCCCTTCCTTGGTAGGCTCATCTTCTTGTTCCTCTTCCTGGTCTTTGTGTTCCTTTTCTTCATCTTCTGAATCTTCGTCCGACGTCAACAGTTTCCTGCAAGTTGCATATTCATTATTAATATTCATCTCGTGGGTGCCGTAAGAGCTGGCTAAGGAAGTAAGCTTAAAACTAGTTTTTTTTTTTAAATGCCCTTTGCCACATTAGAAACCAATGATGGAAACATGTTATCAAGTAAGTTGGGTCTTGTATGGAAACTAAGTGGTACTACGTTCTACTTCTACCCTCAATTACGATCCATCACTGAGTAAAGTTATTTTTCAATAACCTATCTGTAGTTACAACTGGAGATAGTCTCTATATTTTTTTCAATATATGATTGATTCAATACTTTCATTGACAGGCAGGTTCAATTTTCTTTCTTCTTTTTCACAAGTTTAAGTTCTCAAAACAATAATTAAGGTAAAGCAACTAATTGACGCTTCTCGCGACCAGAAGGCCGGTCCTTTTCTATTACAGGGAATCAATGCATTGCCATTCAACGTAGCAATGCCGCCAGTCTTTTGGGAACGCTACCAGTAGGCGAAGATGTGGTGGTGTTTTTTGATGCTTGTATGTTTTTAGTTTTTTTTTTAATTATTTGTAAGTACTTGTATATAGGTTTCTATATAATATTAAGGTAAATTGAGACCGTTTTCAGTAACCTATCTTTAGTTAAACTTGGAGATATGTAGATTATTAAAAACGGCCAATAGTAAATATTATTACAAGAATTACCTGAGAGCGTCTTCTTCGGCAACACCTTTTAGTTCTTTGTTGGCTTTATTTTCGTGGTCTGATTCACTGGAATAGAAAAATATTGTTTGAATCCTTGTTTATATGTGGCCTAGTTTTTCTTAGGAAAAAACTTGTAGTAGTTTACTGTACTAGGGACCAATTCAGCAATGGCTGCACCGAGGGCCTAGTGGTTTAAGCGATGGCAACGCCACTTTCTACTGCACCTAGTGATGTGGGTTCAAACCCCACATGGTACAACACTTTGCGTGATTCACAAATTGATGAATATTCATTAGGAACATTGGGAGTTGATCTTAATAAAAAAAGTAGTGTCTAATGAAAACATGTACTTACACAAACACGTATACAAAGTGCACATAGATTAATCAAACATACATAACAAGACAAATAACAGATAAGCATATCATTCTAATGAACAATACACAATATATTTTTGATTTTTTTTTATTTAAAAAAGACAACTCCCGCATTAGGAATAAACATCCTGTGTAGCGGGGGACTCTACAGACATACATGAAACGGACACAATTAACACCCAAACTCAGAACAACAATTTGTGGATCACACAAAGTGTTGTCACGTGTACCCACAACACTTGGCGAATTGGCAAGCGGCGTGGCGACCGCCTAAACCACTAGGCCAACCGTGCAAATAAATCAATAGTGTGCATACTATATTGCTTTGAAAATGCTCACAAGCATGATCTATGCTAGAGCCCTAGCAAATACTTGATTTCTAGTATTACATATATTTTCTAACAAATAAACTACTCGAGTTTCAAGTCTCTTCTAGAACTTATTAATAACTAGCTTTAGCCCGCGGCTCCGCCCGTGTGTATGTCGGTTATCGCGGTAAAGAGTAGCCTATGTCCGTTCTCAAGAATCAAAGTATCTCCATGCCAAAATCCATTGAAATCGTTGCAGCGGTTGAACCATGAAAGCGTAACAGACAAAGTTACTTTCAAATTTATAATATTACTGGCTTTTATGACGTATATGACGTGTGGGAGAATGTTCCTCCAACACAAAGGGAGGATCCTCCGACCGGGCGAGGTGATCATGCCTGGCGGGCCACTGCCCAACGGTTGATGTTGGGTTCTTTTATATATACTAATCGGCGTAAGAATTTATATTGCGCGATGAAGGATTGGTAGTTTCTTCGTGTAGTACATTACTCCTTAGTTCAGTATATCTGCGGTAGATGGCGCTGTAGTATATTTCTGTTGCACTGTTTGTGGAAGTCGCCACAGACACTTATCGTTGTAAAAAATGGCCTATGTAACAGACAGGGAGACAGTTACTTTCTTATTTATAATATTAGTATGGAGTATGGATATTTACCTGTCTGACGAATCTGATATATAATCTTTCTCTCTGCCTTCTTCGTCCCCATCATCACTCTCCTCAAACGCTTCGTCTTCTACTTTCTTTTTCTTTTTATTAGCAGCACCTGTAATATTTAAAAATGTTATAGACACTGAAAATCATTACGTATTATAAAACAAAGTCCTCCGCCGCGTCTGTCTGTCTGTCTGTCTGTTCACGATAAACTCAAAAGCTATTGAACGGATTTCGATGCGGTTTTCACCATTAAGCCGCAGCTGAGAGGTATAGAGTGATGTATAGAGTGATTCTCGTAGAAGGTTTTCGTATATAGTGTTTGTTAATTTTTTGAGTACATTGGCTAAAATTTAACGATATTTATAGAAGACGTCGGAAATAAATAAGCAGCACATCTTCTCTGGGTAATATAATCTATAATATACAGGCTGTCCAGAACTGTTATGACATGGCCTCTCGCCCGGTGCCAGATTATCGTTGAGTTTTGGGACATCCTGTATATGCTGTAATGAGCCTGTGCGAAGCTAGCGTTGGATCGGCTAGTATAATATGCATTGCAACTGTAATAGCATGCTAGTATAATTATAAAATGTTTGGGCAATACGACACAGAACGCCATCTAGCTTCAAACTACGCAGAACTTGGACTATGACAGCTAGAATTCACTGATAGAACACTTGATTTTTTATAAATACATCTATTGTATTGTACAGCTAATAAATAGAAAACACCCCAAACTCCGAAACAAACATTTGTAGATCATACAAACATTTTGTCCGACCCGGGAATCGAGCCCCAGCCCTTTAGTTTAGCAGTTGTGCATCAGAATGTGATGAAAAACATATGTCTGATACTTTTCTTACATTCATAGAAAAAAAAAATACCTTTCTTATCTTTATTCTTTTTCTTATTGGCAGCTGAATCACTGTCGTTGTCTTTCTCTTCTTTTTCAGAATTAGACGAGTCGTCGTCCGAGTCTATCCATTCATCCATATCAGATATCTTCAGATCTGTAATAGCAAAAAAATTTCAGGTTGTAGGTAGGTTGCTTGTAATTCCAAAACATGAGAGAGCACCGAATTAAATACCCATCTGTTATTTAAAGCAGTACTTTCATATTTTGCATTTTCTCGCCGAATTTGTCGCTGCTATTCAATGTCGGTCCACGAATTGAGCCTACAAAGGGCTATCACATTATCAAACATAAATGAAGCTTCGATTAGGCGCAACATAAATTTTTAATTTATGTTAAATGAAATCAGGAACTAGGTATACATTTGAACTGACCTTCTTCCGACTGTCTGTGTCTCATCCGTAAAATGTCCTAATCATACTAATTTTGAATAATAAAATAAATATTTCGGACATCTAACACACAACGCCATCTAGTCCCAAGCTAAGCAGAGCTTGTGTTATGGGTACTAGACAACAGATACAAATACATATTATACTTTTTTTTTGTAAATACATACATATTATGCATAAAAAACACCCAAACTCCGAAACAAATATTTGTAGATCATACAAACATTTGGTCCGACCCAGGAATCGAACCCGAGACCTCATGATCAGCAGTCGTACACGCCAACCGCGAGACCAACGAGACAGTCGAAATATACATATATTAGCCGGCCAAAGTGACTCTACTCTGCCTGATGGAAAGCATGAGCAGAATCCAAGAGTAGTGGTCACCATACTCATTGCGAATGCAACAATGCAGCATTGCGACCCATACTATGGCGGCCTAGTGATGCTTCTGCATCATTGGGCCTCCGGTCTCGCACTCACCAACGAAACACAATCACACGAATACTGTCACGATAGTGCCGGCCCGTTTCTGCTGAAATCGGTGTGGCTCTACTACCTAATGTGAACTAGAAGTTGTGCAAAAGTTAAATAAGTGTGTACCTTTCTTGGCCTTAGCGCCTTTAGGTTTCTTGTCGTCAGGGTCTTCCACGTCGTCTGCTGCGTCATCACCACGCATGCGCTTTCGGAACATCAACGAGAAGTAGTTGAGCACTTTGTTACGTCTACAAAAAAAAACATTTTTTTTATTAATGTATGGCCCTGCTAAAACGACTCTACTCTGCCTGATGGAAAGCATGAGTAGAATCCAAGAGCGGTAGTCACTATTCTCATTCCAAATGTAGACAATGCAACATGAGGACACACACTATGACGGCCCAGTGAGATGCATTTTCATGTCCCATTTAAAGGACCAATTAAATTTATCTATATGTATTTGTTTATATTTAGAATTACATACATAAATGTCTATTAGTAGTCTCGTTACCACAATGCCTATTTTGGAATGAGACAACCTTATGTCAGATATTTGAGGTCAATTTTTTTATAGAATAAGGGGCAAACGAGCAGACTTGGTGCGTGGGACGTGGAGCCGCCCATGGACACCCGTAACACCAGAGGCGTCACAAGTGCGTTGCCAGCCTTTGGGGGACGGTGAAGGGGATGGGGGAGGGGATGGGGTATGTGTCTCCGGTATCCTCACTGACTCGGTGAAACACAACGCAAGCGCTGTTTCACACTGGTTTTCAGTGAGGCCGTGGTATCACTCCGGTCGAGCCGGCCCATGCATGCCGAAACGTGTCAGCGTGTCTCACCCACGAGCAATTCTTGTATATATATACAAGGTGGATACCACAAAGCAAGAGTTTTTTTAACTAGGTATACCTACACACGTTACAAGTCCACCTACAAAGTTTAAATGAAATCGGTTCAGTACACAGTTTAGCCACAGGACACTACTTTTCGTTTTTGAAATTTACTACACGATGTGTTCTATGAAACGCTATCATCAACGGGTTAACGACCTTAGGTCTAACTACTCAAATAATGTTCACTCTAAAATATACCTTATGTCTGAGCAATAAGATCCTCACACACGTAATCACAAAATAGTTAAAAACAATAGGTAGGTTTTGCTTAACCCGGGAGAGTAAAAGGGTCAACCGAAAATATCTTTTCTATCCTTTTCTAATTTCAAGCGTAAAAAACTGCATTTGATTTTTGATTAGTGAGTCAATGTGTCGCAGTACGCGAACCCGTGACGTGTTGCACATTTAGGCAAAGTCTATCGCGTCGTTGCACGTTTGAAGTAGCCGGCGGGCCATGTCGTGTTTGTTTTGATTATTAATAAATAGGTATTTTAAAGTGTTACAGTGTTACAGTGTTGACAGGACACATTAGTTAGGTTTGTTAGTACTTAGTTGTTATTTAACGATTACTTTGTGTGAGTGTAAATGAAACAATGCCTCGATGTGGTTATACGGCTAGTGAATACTCCGATATGATATTAATTTATGGAGAATGCCGAGGCGAGGGAACGCCGCTCTGGCTTTACGTACCTACACGGATATGTAGTTTGCGTACAGCTGCTCCTCGTTTTCAAGTAAGTAAGCCATAGATCTATTCACAAAGTTATAAAAATAACAAGCGTAAACCTTTAAATACAAGTAAGTACAGGCTTTATTAGATCGAAGAGATATACTTTTTGTAAGACATTGCCCGTAAGACATACTTTTTGTTATTACTTATTTGCAAAGCTACACACATCAAAAGTGTCTAGGGATCAAGCATTTTTATGCGGATTTCTTGAGATTGAGATGTGGCTTTGTAATAAATTTATGATTTTATAAATTTATATGGATCCTTTTTGGTGCATTTCATAATTTGAATCAGGAACTGTCGATCAAATTCGAGTAAAAGATGAAAATCAGCTGTCAATATTCATAGACATTATTGGTGCTACTGTTTCCCTACTACTGATTAAAACCAACGTTATTATGGAGCGGCGACGTCATTTAAGCAGGGAAGAAATGCTCAGAGCCGTGGGAATGATAGAAGCTGGTTCCCGGCAACGTACTGTGGCTTTAGCTCTGAATACAAGTCAAGTGTTATAGGTCGACTTTGGACACGTTACCGAAGCACTGGTACCGTGGCTGAGCGCCATGGAGGACGGTATCGCTGCACCACACGGAGACAAGACCGATACATTCAAATCTTAACTCGAAGAGCTCCAACAATAACCGCCATGATGTTAGCCGTGAGGCTTCATCACTCTTCAGGGAACTTAATTAGCGACCAAACAGTCAGAAACCGCTTGCATGAAGTGAACCTTCATTCCCGAAGACCGCTACGGGTACCACCTATAGCAATGCACAATCGTAGGATTCGATATCAATGGGCTCTTGAACACAGAAATTGGGCAGAAGAACAATGGCGTTTCGTGTGCTTTTCTGATGAGTCTCGTTTTGGTATGAGACCGGATACAAGACGTATACGACACTGGAGAACCCCTGGACGCCAACAGCGATTAAAATCCTGCCAGGAAGTCCATCCTTATAGTGGTGGAACCATCATGGTATGGGCGGGTATTTGGATCGGCGGAAGAACTGAGTTGATTTGGATCAGAGGCAACCTCAACGCTCAAATTTATGCTGAGACGATTGTATCAGACGTCATCGTTCCTCTACAAGTGCAAATCGGTCTCTTATTTCAGTTAATGCATGATAATGCACGACCGCACACCGCAAGAGTTGTAAGACAGACTCTCGCCGCAGCTAACATCAATGTCCTGCCCTGGCCTGCTCAGTCGCCAGACTTGAACCCGATTGAGCATGCATGGGATATGCTACAGAGAAGAGCTCTGCCGAATATGGAGGGTATCCAGTCGCAAGAAGACCTTTTTTTGTTGTTGCAACGAACATGGGCGGCCATTCCACAGCGTGATTTGGATGAACTCATTTTGAGTATGCCAAACCGATGTTCTTGTGTTGTTAGTGTTCGCGGTAGAAACACGGATTATTAATTGTTTAAGTTACCTAATAAAATTTTAAAGAAAACTGTTATTTCAGTCTTTTTTTCGAACTTTAATGTTAGTGGTTCAAATGTCAAAAATCCCTTTATTAGGAAAATGGCAAATTTCTTTATTAATGCAAAGGTGACTTGGTTTATCGTTACTGTGACAAACGAAAACACTTTATTAGATGAATCCTTAAAGAAAATTTTAATTAATATCAATCAGGAGAAAAGTTATTGCAAAAATATATGTTGATCCCTAGACACTTTTGATGTGTGTATTTGTTAGTACCTACCTACTTACTAATTTGCAAAATTGCGAAAAAATTACATTATTAAAAGATACGATCTGTGTATTCATTGAGAATTGAAAAATTTAAATTACAATTAATTGAATTTCATGTTTTGTGATATTATTGTGAAATATTGTGATATTATTGTGAAATATTGTGATTGTGTAAATACATGTAAATAATTATTACAATAAGTAGGCGGCAGCACCGCGCGGGCGGTATTTGACGTTGCCGCCATGCCATACCCCTCAGCTGTACTCGTATGCACGTAGGTAAGTGAAATTAAATTGCAAATGGTGTTCTTATCGGTTTTAATATTTTTAGGCATTTAGTTTGTTTGAAAGTTTCATTTTTTTAATTTCAATTTTCAAATAAATTTAACAATCCCAAAGTCAACAGACATATTTGAATGGCCCGCGGTTTCGTTAAATATCGTTTTGTCATATCCACCCTGTATATAAATATTTTTCGGACATCTAACACACAGCGCCATCTAGTCCCAAGATAAGCAGAGCTTGTGTTATGGGGTACTAGACAACTGATACAAATACATACATACTTTTTTTTTTGTAAATACATACATATTATACATAGAAAACACCCAAACTCCAAAATATTTGCAGATCATACAAATATTTGGTCCGACCCGGGAATCGAACCCGAGACCACAAGCACAGCAGTCGCATACACTACCACTACGCCACCGAGGCAGTTTACCTGCATAAGCTATTTGGTTTAACCAAAGTTTTTTTTTAGATTTATTAGATTCAGATTATATATATATTAGGTCTTTACCTATGAAATTGCCGTTTTGTATGCAATAAGTGAAAGTACTTATTTTTTCAAACTTTTTTATTTCTGTAATTCGAAGTAATCGCCCATGCAATCGACGCATCTTTGCCAACGCATTGGCAGTTTATTGATGCCCTTCTTGTAAAAATCAGCTGGACGGGAGGCAACAAACTCTTCAAAGGCATTTTGTACTGCCTCTCGGGAATTGAATTTTTTACCCACTAAAAAGTTGTCTAAATTTTGGAAAAAGTAATAGCCGGTAGGTGCAAGGTCTGGTGAGTATGGCGGATGAGGGAGAGCTTCCAACCCCAGCTCTTGCAGCTTGGAGACTGTCTGTTGCGCAGTATGGGGTCGCGCGTTGTCGTGAAGCAGCTTCAAGAGCTGGGGTTGGAAGCTCTCTCTCATCCGCCATACTCACCAGACCTTGCACCTACCGGCTATTACTTTTTCCAAAATTTAGACAACTTTTTAGTGGGTAAAAAATTCAATTCCCGAGAGGCAGTACAAAATGCCTTTGAAGAGTTTGTTGCCTCCCGTCCAGCTGATTTTTACAAGAAGGGCATCAATAAACTGCCAATGCGTTGGCAAAGATGCGTCGATTGCATGGGCGATTACTTCGAATAACAGAAATAAAAAAGTTTGAAAAAATAAGTACTTTCACTTATTGCATACAAAACGGCAATTTCATAGGTAAAGACCTATTATATATAATCTGAATCTCGGAAACGACTAGAACAATTTTCATAAAATTTTGTATGCAGGGGGGGTTTCGGGGGCGATAAATCGATCTAGCTAGGATTCATTTTTAGAAAATGTCGTTTTATTCGTGTTTTTACAATCAAATATATAAAATCAATGTACATCTAGCGCCATCTATCGCAATTCGAGCGAACTACATTAAACTATACTGGAATAAGGTGCAGAATTAACAGTATCAGGGCGTACCAAGAGAGGGCGCCACTTAACTTTTTTTTTATTAGAAGAATAATAACAAAAAGGTGGCGTTTGGATAGTCCCAATGTTGCCAAAAAACCCATTTATAAAAAAAATACCGAGCGTCGCTCGGTCATCCAGGTACTTATTAATATTAAATGTAGACGCACCTTCCAAACTCCTGTTCTGCTTCCTCAGCAGACAGGGCTTTGTATCTCTGTATGGGTTGGAAATTGTACCTGCACACAATAAAGCACTTAATATTTTATTAATGTTTAATGTTAAAATAATAATTTCTTTAAAAACTCAAAAAATGTGTTATTACCATTCCTGTAAGGGATAGGCATCTATGGCCCCGTCAGCGGCGTGTGTGAACACATAGTAAGCCGCATTCTCCGAAACACCTCCCTCGCGGATGCCCTTAAACCTGTTAACAAAATATTGACAGAATAATGAATACAACGACTTCTGAAAAGTAGTACTCATGGAAAATATATAAAATTTTAAGGATCTATTTGAAAACTGCACAATGTAATACAGCGCATAGCAAGGTTGCGATGTTTCGTCGCAATCACTTCATGAAAAAACTGATATTCAAGTAAGACCAGTTGAACTAGTAGCTACCCCAAATAATCTTGGGAATAATAAATGCTAGGAAGAAGGTATAAGCTTCTACAGTTGCTTTGTCATACAATAAAATACCATAAAACATAACACTTGCTTTGACAAGTGCTTTATCTGTTAACTGGCAGGTTTTATATACATCATAAGCTGCAGAGGTTTAATTGTAGTTAAACTTACTTCTTCCCAGTTTTCCCTCCAACTTTTAGGATCCAGGGCTGATCTTCGGGCTTGTATTTACGCGACGTAATACCGAACTTCTTACGGCGCGCCTCTTCACGCATATCTCGACCGTATTCTGAGCCCGCGCCAAATCTAGAGGTTGGTAAATTATATTAAAGAGTATTCAAGTGTGGTGAGCTGTGGTGACGGAATAAGAATAGGGAGTGTCGAATGGGTGTCGTAAAAGCCGACTATGGGAGCAAGCTAGGGAGGAAAACACCACTGCAATTAGAAGGAGAACTTGAGACAATCCCTATACCAGCCCATCTGGCCAGAGTGTAAGCCATAGGCAGTAGGGCAAAACCTGATTCCTAATAAGAGGCCTATGGTAGAGTATTCTCTGAAGAGAGAAATCAATCTAATATATAAAATTCTCGTATCGCGGTGTTTGTTACCAAACTCCTCCAAAACGGCTGGACTGATTTTTATGAATGTGTGCATATCGGGTAAGTCTGACAATCGGCCAACATCTATTTTTCATACCCCTCAATGATAAGGGTGGGTAATTTTTATGGCCAAACAATGTTTGCCGGGTCAGCTAGTTGTTGGAATATCATAAACATATTTTACAGTTCCTGAGCTGTTGGAATATCATAAACATATTTTACAGTTTCTGAACGCATCCTGAATAGTTCGCATGCCGGTCACTGGAGGCGCCACTTACTTTTCTATATATATTGTGTAGAATCACTTGACACATACTTTTTCTTTATCATTCTATAATTAATATAAAAACCGTTTAACAATTCTATTCAGGTATAATTTCTACAAAAATATAATTATCAAGAGATAATAGCTAAGAACAAACTTTCTTACCACTGTTTTTATTATATTTTGTTATCAGTTTTGAGAAAATACTCTAATATCATATTTTTTTCTTAAACTATAGACATTAGAGGGACTTGTGGGTGAGTAAGTCTTAACACATCGCAAAGTCAAATACTCTTAGCCAGGTCAGTCTATGATGGATGACCATTATTAATATATTGAGACCCCTCATACTCTCCAAAGAGCATGTTAAACTGTTGTGAACATCTCTGGCAATTGTTACAGGTAATTGGAGCCCTAAAAAGTCCGTGATCATTCCAGTCTTTGTACAGGATTTCGATATTGCTTAGTATCCACTTGGCTTGTGGAAGTCTGAAGGCAATCACTCCACATATATAATCTAAGTTCAGCCATATCACAGTAGACTAAAAGCCGAGCTCAACCCAATATTGGGTTGGCTCGGCTCGGTTGGCTTGGATGTATGAACATTAACAATTCACCAGCCAGCCAGAAAAACATCATGCCTCTGAAAAAACCCCAAATTATCGTGAAATACGTCTGCACTGATGCTGTGCGGTGATCTCTTGTCACTCAACATCCTGTCAGTACCTTAACCTCTTCACTTTTCATCTTTTAGCCTGTTTCTGAGTAGGAAACTTATAAAGCGTATTTGGCTAGGCGTGATATACAAACATATTTGTGGTTCATTTCAGCCATAACATAACATATTTGGTCATCGGATCACCATCTCAAGCCATGGGTGACGTACAGCTAAGGGAACAATAGACTCAGGATAACAGCATTGCTAAGAGAAGGTAAACCTTATACCAACCAGTCTCATAGTAAGCCAAAACATACTTTGTTAAGGCCTATGGTCCGCAGTGGACTATTCAAGGCTGTTGATGAGACGTGATAATCATTCCCAGGCAAGACAGACTTAATGTATCAATTCAAGTCTTTCCTGCATCTCCAACACTCTTTATAATACTTTCTGCAATCAGTCATCAGACTATAATTAAATGTGTTCAGAGATCGGAGGTATTAAGGAGCAGCAAGCCATTGCCTCACTGACCACTCAGAGTATGTGGTTTCTTTTTAGTCTTTTAACAACATTGGCACTATTAAGCTATCGGATACAAGTGGATTGGGGTGATGGGTAAGACATTCAATATGCTGTTTCTGATATCGCTCTATTTCTGAGGCAACTGTTGCAATATTCACATCTATACTAATATTATAAAGCTGAAGAGTTTGTTTGTTTGAATAGCAAATTCATCTCAGGAACTACTGGTCCGATTTGAAACATTCTTTCAGTGTTAGATAGCCCATTTATGGAGAAAGGCTATACGCTATATAATATATCATCATGCTAGGAGCGGCGCATCAATGAAGAATGTTACAAAAATGGGGGAAAATGATTATGCAACGGGCAATAGAAGACGTAAACGACGTTGCGTGGGTCAGCTAGTTCTCTATATACAGGCTGGACTTTTGTAATGCCACCTGAAGGGAAAGTACTCTTACTATTGTAGATAAAAAAATTTACTCAAAACATTCCTTTACTTTTGAAAAGAAAGTAAACTGCATTGAAAGATTTCCGAAAATTCGCTTGCAACACCCGGGAATCGAACCGACTAAAATCTGTAAACATGACACCCTACACTTTTATTGCATCGATTGTTAGAGTCAAGTATGAGAATGTAATCTTTCTGACAACCTTGATAAATCGGAAAATGAGGGGAAAATCAAAATATATAATTCTCGTGATAACTCATGATGGACTCCAAAACTATTTAACCAATTATAAGGTTTCTTTTTTAAAATGTGTGTGTTTTTAACGTGCATAAAATAGGATAGTTAACATCATCATGACCAATAGGAGCTGTGCATGATTGAAAAGAGATGCAGATGAAGTTGTGTGGGTCAGCTACTATACCATAAAAAAATGCTTACTTTGGCATTTCTTCATCAAGCCCTTTGAACTCCTTGATATTGTTTTCTCGCTCCATCTTGACATGGGTCCATTTTGCAAAGTCCACATTAAGAGTTGCATTGAACCGCATCACATGGTATTTTTTCTTTCCATTCTTTGGTACACGTATTTTGAACTCCTGCACTGAAGCTGAGCTTCCCTATAAATGAAATGAATGCTACCTTAGATATGTATCTACCAGTCTAGGTAAGAACCAGAATTGAAGAAATACAATTAAATAAAAGCCAACAACAACAAGTTTTTTTTTTTGTTTTTATGAAGTTACAGCTGTCTGTTTAAAATTTAAGATTTTTTTATAAATAATCTCATCTTCACACAGTTATCGCGGAAATATTTATTGATTGAAAGAATTTATTTGTAGATTTAGTAAATTCTTTAAATTATATTTAAATTAATCTCATGAAAACATGATTTTAGAAAAATCATACCGATGTGCTTGGAGTCGTCATTTTGATTTTTAAATAACTACGATTTTACGGAATATTGTTCTACTTAAACTCTAGAGAATCGTTTTTGACTTTATATTTGCACTTAAAATCATAATTATAAACAGCAGGAACTGAAAATAAAATAAAATTAAAGGCCGAGTCACTCTACGTAGCAGTACGTTGTATTCTGCAGACAGATGCAGGCAGAAAGCAGAAAGTCACAGAAAGAAAAGATGACAAATGGTGACAGATTCTAAAATTTTCATTTTTTTTTTTTTTTGGGATTTTATGACCTGGTAACTAAGACCTTTAAGTCAAGTCTTATTTTATCTAAAATTTTCAAGTAAATTGAATTGACATATTGTGCTGCCAGATTAGAATTTATAAAAAATACAAACATTCAACAACAGCCTTCTGCAAAATAAATATTTTTTTATATATTTTTTTAATATTTAAAATAAGAAATATGGGTAGTAGAGCCAGCGTTCATGATCTCGTGTTCCGTTGGTGAATGCAAGACCGGAGGCCCAATAATGCAGTCAGCATCACTAGGCCGCCATAGGGTGACTCACCATGTTGTATTGTCTGCATTTGCAATAAGTATGGTGACCACCACTCTTGGATTCCATCTTGGATCCATTCCATCAGGCAGAGTAGAGTCATTTTGGCAGGGCCATAAAAAATGCTTTATTTTACCAGTGGAGGGGATAAATTGATTTGTAACAGAAATATTTATTTATTAGCAAAATCAAAATTACTTAATTTCATCAGATCCATTTCTACCACTCTTACTGATTTGGGTGTAGCAACACTGCCTCTTTTGACAGTTAAAATGTCAAAAAACGTTTAGTTAGCTAAGAAGCGTTTATAGAAATGTTGACTTACTACTAAAGAAACGGTTATTTTAATTATAATAAATTCATTAACGTTGTCTAGTCTAATTTAACGTAAAGTTAGAGATTATAAGCTTTAACTTTGACTTAAATAACTTTTATAAAGAATACAAAAAAAATCTTAAAACTAGTTCAGTTTCGAGCCTGAAGGATATCTAAACGTACTAACCTAAAAAGAAAAACATTTCATGTCTCTATATTGTTAATTAATTGTTATTTATTCTCCATATCCTGTGGTTTGAAAACAGGTCTTGTTTTGATACTTTGTATTTCGGATTTTGCTTTTAATAAGAAACCGTAACTTTAAGTATACAACATGGGAAAGAAGAAAAACAAGAATAAAGTAAGCGGCGCTGTAAAAACTGCTGCAAAAACGGAGAAAAAGTTGGCGAATAAATTAAAAAAGGAACTTGCTGATTTAGGAGAGGTAGGTTATATTTTTTATATGAAGTAAAATTATTGTTAAGTAGTACTTGCATACATGCATAGATTTGTTTTGGTACGTGTGCATCAGTAAGTTTTAGTACAAGACTACAAACAAATTAGTGCCTATATACACGTGCTTGTTTTTAAGCGACATTAGCAGTCCAAATTTTCAGAGATATCACTGACCAATGCCAGTATCAGCTATTAAGTCTACAAGACTTATCACAGTTTGGTTGTCTTTCTTTCCCTATAATGATTAGTATGCCATGAGACAACATTTTCACAATACCCTCAAGTAGGCACTTCTTGTTACAATTAAAACTATATATCTAGTTAACTGTAATTAGTGTAGGTCAAATGCCCGCCATACATGTTCATAAATGGCTTTCAGGGCAGTAACAAAAGGTCTGGAAAATAAAATCTGGTTTAAGACTAATTTGATAATAATAATATTGACACTTGGTCTTGAAGAACTTTCAAGTGGCAAGTACATCTTAATCACCACATTTGATCAACCAAGATGAGCTCAACAACCTTCTTAGAGACTTAGACTTGCCTAAGGAAAAATCTGAATTATCACATTCAAGATTAAAGTAATGCAATCTTCTTCAACCCGATGTTTGCATTACTGCATACGGTAAATGCCTCGCCTCGAACCTCCAATATGAAAGCTTAAGAAATCAATTGTTAAATGCTTATAAAAAACTAGCTGACCCATGCAACCTCGTTTGCGTCTCTTATCACCCATAGTGTGATAAGTTTTCCCTGTTTTTGAATCATTCTTCATTGGTGCTCCGCTCATATTGGTCGTAGCGTGAAGATAATATAGCCTATAGCCTTCCTCGATAAATGGGCTATCTAATACTGAAAGAATTTTTCAAATCAGACCAGTAATTCCTTGCAATCAAGCAAACAAACTCCTCAGCTTGATATATTAGTGTAGATAGGGTTGCAATATGCCATTAAAGTTGCACTTTTTGAACTTGCATCTAGATTTTTTTAAAGAAAATGTTGAAGAAAAAGGTGCAGTAAGTGATGAACACAGTGAGCACTTTGACCTAGAAATTGCTTCAATAGAAAAGGGTTATCAGAGAAAATAGACCACTGCAATGCTTGCAGA
This sequence comes from Diaphora mendica, assembly GCA_949125395.1. Taxonomy (NCBI): domain Eukaryota; kingdom Metazoa; phylum Arthropoda; class Insecta; order Lepidoptera; family Erebidae; genus Diaphora; species Diaphora mendica. The sequence goes on from OX421314.1 coordinate 27,687,832, forward strand.
CTACTGTTGGGTTTTGATTTGAGAGACTCCAACCTCTTCTTACAACAGGCAGGCCCAAAGAACAAAAACTGGTTTATTGTTATATCTAAATAATAAATTTACTTTAAAGGAACTACAAAAAATAGTTAAAATTAAAAATTAATTTCTCTTAAAAGCTCTGTGTTTTGTCATGTGACTCAGATGTTTTATTTACTGTTTTCTATATTTTCCGGCGATTCCGAACCACACAATCAGATATCAGTGAAAAAAAAAAATATTTTTGCCTAGTGTTATCCTTTCATCATCTGCCTATGGCTGAACGAAGACCTTAACATTGTTTTTAAAAACTTGTCTTTCAGGAGGACATAGCAAAAGTCATAGCTGAGATAGAACGTGATGAAGCCAAGCGTGCTAAAGCTACTGAAAAGCTCTTGACTGAACCACCATCAGCTAGAGCGTACGCTACTCTCACACCACATCCCACTACCAATGAACTTGTAATGTTCGGAGGAGAGTATCACAATGGACAAAAGGTAAATATTATACTATATATTTAACACATCCCCGTGTATGTTTATTTATTGAGATGAAGACTAGCCTATATCCTTCCTCAATTTCATTGAAATTAGTGCAGTGGTTTTGGCCTGCATGGTTTAATCTGACTACAGTCACCACGCCACTTTCTACTGCGCAAGTGTTGTGGGTTTAAATCCACACACTTGTGTGATTCACAAATTGTTGTTCTGAATCTGGGTGTTCTTTGTGTCTGTTTCGTGCATGTTTGTAAAGTCCCCTGCGACAGTATGTAAAGGTTATTCAAAAAATGTTAACAAAAGAATGTACTCCACAGACCTTCGTATATAATGAATTAATGTTCTACAACCCTGCCAACAACCAGTGGAAGCTAGTGAAGGCACCAGGAGCACCTCCCCCACGGAGTGCGCACCAAGCGGTTGTTACTCCAGCTAACAAGTAAAACTTTTAATTTTTTTTCCTAAACCTAATAAATTCTATTTCTTAACCTATTAAAATCTTAAATCTCCATGCGACGCATATTGTGAAAACCGCAATCAGTTCACATACACGACATACACAAACATACATACACATACACATATACACACACACACATACATAAGCGCAGCTAGAAGCAAAGAAGCAAAGGCTTCGAATTCAAGATCAAAGCAAGAGCGTCAGTTAAAGCCTCCCCCCGTGAAGTAATGCCTAACGGCGGGTCCGCGGGGGCAGCAGAGGCAGAAGACGGAGGAGGGTTTTTTTAGTCGGTATGGAAATTCTCGAGTCAGACATACCAGGCAGAACATCCAGTCCTGATGATACGTAAAAGTATACACACACATACATACACACACACGCACACACATACACATCTCAAGAGCCATTAATAGTCCACTCCTGGACATAGGGCTCTCTTAGAAAGAAGGTTTAATTCATGAAATCGGTTAAATTCATAAAAATCGCTGTCAGCCAAACTAGCAAACTGTCCAAAAGCAAACCATCAAAACTTTCCTCAAAATTCTCACCTTTAAACAAATCATGTGAAGTGGTAACTGAATATCAGTCACTGTCGCAGTCAGCATGCGATGAACCATAAACAATTCGCTACATTGATTGGACCTAGTTATTAGAAGCTTATATAAAGTTCAAGTCAGACTGAGAAATACATATATGTGCAAAAAAAATAACTTTCTGATTTTTTTACAAAATCAGTTTTTAAAATATTATAAATGTTGCAGGGGTGAGCTGTGGATATTTGGTGGGGAGTTCACAAGTCCAACTGAGACTCAATTCCACCATTACAAGGACTTGTGGTGTTTTTCAATTGCTGAAAAAAAGTGGGAAAAGGTAATTACAAACCAAACAATCTTGTCTTCTATTACACAGTAGAATTTAACAAAGCTAAAATGACATGAGAAGATAAAAAAAAAAACATTACCTACATATTTTTATCCTATATATTTTTTTATCTGTGTGGTGACTGATTAAGAACACTGAGTGTATGGAGGGTAGAGGTAAGGAGGACCATCTCTTATGGGGGGATAAGTGAAAAGTGTCTGACAAACATAATTAAATAATAGTTCGAGAACCAACCACAGTGGCGCTAGAGTGAGAAGAGAGTGATATGAATATAGCAGTACAAGACAGAGTGAAGTGAGTTGATTAAAGATAGAGTGAAGTGTCAGTGTCAGGGAAGTGTAACATGCTCTGTCATTTTGTTTTAAATTTTTTTGATTGTGGTTTAAAAATTAAAAACGAAAATTTGCGTAGTAACATCTTTATTAACTAACTTATTAATTGTGAAAAGCGCGCCATTGCAAAGCGGAAGCCTTTTCTTATTTGATATCTTTTCAAATTTAGCCGCTTTCTTTAAAATATACACTCTTGCTACAGTGGCGCCACCCTTATTTGATGCTTTTTAGCGGACACTTTTTTATCCTAGAGATGGTCCCCATTACCTCTACCCTCGATAACTGAGTGTCACTACCCTTATTCATCCCATGGGTGTCGTAATATGGGACTAAGGGAGCAAACAACGCAGTATAACATCACTGCAAAAGACTTGAAACAAACCCTATACCAACCCGTCTGGCCAGTGTGGTGTACTACTACACCACACTGGCCAGACCTCTCCTTCGAAAAGAGGTGTTGGTCTACACCAACACCTCTTTTCTAAGGTGAGGTCTGTGCCCAGCCTTGAGCTGTAAAGCCGAGTCTTCACCGAATGACAACACAAAAGTTGGCAACTTTTGTGTTTTACACGTGTTGGTGACAAAAGTTGTTGTAATTTCCTAGTTGTTTGCAACTAAAATTGTCAACAAATGTTGGGAACCCTGTTTCTATTTTTGGCGGTAAACATAAAAAAAAAACGCTTGTTGCAGATATTTATTGGCTCTAGGGAGACGCTTAGTTGGCATGTTTTTCAAATTGTTGGTGACTCGATGTAGACACAATGGAAACAAAAGTTGGCGATTTTTTAAGAGTTGCCAACAGTTGGAAACACTGAAATTGCCAACAATTTCGGTGGAGACGCGCCTTTAAACCCTGTTGATGTGAGAGAAACATTATAGTTTTGAATAAGATTTGCCATTTTCTATTGCAGGTTGTAGCTCCCAATGGCCCATGTGCTCGTTCCGGACACCGTATGGTGTTGCTCGGTCGTAACATTGTTGTATTCGGTGGGTACTCGGACGACGGTCGCGAGTGCCGCTACTTCGACGATATTAACACTTTTTGCTTGGATAATAGGCAGTGGACTAAGTTGACACCAAGCGGTAGGGGACCCAGCGCTCGGTCAGCCTGTGTTATGCTACCGGTTGGATCTGATTCGGTAAGTTCAAAATGTCATGATGTCTTAAACAAATATAACTATCAATTGAAAAGTAACTTTATCATTTGAATTTATTTATTAGGTTTTTGAAATTAGTAATATTTCAATGTAAATGAAGCATTGCTCTCACTATACTTGTAGTGTTAATAATTTAGCTTTTAGCACTCATCCATATGAAGTTTAACTGTGCCAAAATTTCATACACCTTTATTTGTATAATTTTTGTAAAAAGGGGTACAAAGTTTTTGTTTCACGTATTAGCTTAAAGATAAGATATTCGCTCGGTGGCGCAGTGGTAGCGTATGCGACTACTGTGCTTGATTTCGGGACGATTTGATGCTTGATTTCGACTCGGGTTCGATTCCCGGGACGGATCAAATGTTTGTTTGATCTGCAAATATTTGTTTCGGAGTTTGTTTTCTGTGTGTAATTTGTATGTACTGATATAAATACATTTTTTTTTGTGTTCACAAAAAAAAAAAAATGTATTTATATCAGTTGTCTAGTAACCCATAACACATGCTCTGCTTAGCTTGGGACTAGCTGGCGTATTGTGTTAGATGACCGAAATAAAAAAAAAAATATTACGTGATTGACTACCGATAACTAATAAACTAACAGTATTGATTAAAATGTGCATATTGTAATAAATTAATACGATAGTTGACTGTATCGTGAATAAATACCGATGTCTCCTTCCTTAAAACGAATATTACAAAATATCTCCGAAAATATTATTATTACAGCAGTGACGTCACAACTTTGAATTTAGTATATTTTTCATACAAAGTTATCACTTTGACAGATGATAAAAAGTAACTAATTTGACTAAGGTGTCCACCCTATTGATGTCAATATCTGTTTACAGTTGGTCGTGTACGGTGGTTTCTCGCGCGTACGTGAAGGTCGCTCTGAACGGACGCTTACTCACACGGACTTGTTCCGTCTCTCGCAAAAAGGCACCAGCCTCACGTGGCGTTCTCTCTCGGGCGGGTCTCTGGCTCCACCGGCTCGTGCTGGACAGGCCTCCGCTGTCAACATACACAACAACAGGGGCTACGTTTTCGGTGGTATCAGTGTAAGTATCATTCAAATAACCCATTCATGATTATTATCATTAGCGGAAAGGTGTCTACTGCATGAAATATGCCTCTTCTAGCAACCGGTCCTGTGATGTTCGCGTCGTTGCTTTCTTAACCTGGTTGGTCTAGGGCATGCGACTACCAATTAAGCGGTCTCGGGTTCGAATCCCGGGTCGGGCCAAGTGTTAGAGTTTTTCTGATTATGGAAATACTAGCTGTTGCCCGCGGCTCCACCCGCGTGTATGCCGATTATCGTGGCAAATAGTAGCCTATGTGTTATTCTGTAGTGTAGTATACTGTAAAGTTTCATCCAAATCGGTTTAGTAGTTTTTGCGTGAAAGAGTAACATACATCCATCCATCCATACTTACAAACTTTCGCGTTTATAATATTAGTAGGATTATTATCATCAGCGGAAAGGTGTCTACTGCATGACATAGGCCACTTCCAGCCAGCAACAGGTCCTGTGCTGTCCGCGTCTTTGCTTTCAAAACCTGGTTGGTCTAGCGGTTGACGTATACGACTGCCAATCAAGAGGTCTCGGGTTCGAATCCCGGGTCGGGCCTAAAGTGTTCGGCATGAATGGGCCGGCTCGACCGAAGTGATGCCACGGCCTCACAGAAAACCGGTGTGAAATAGTGCTTGCGCTGTGTTTCACCGAGTGAGTGAGGATATCGGAGGCTTATACCCCAATCCCCTTCCCCATTCTCCCCCCCCCCATCCCCAAAAGTCTGGCAACGCACTTGTGACGCTTCAGGTGTTGAAGATGTCCATGGGCGGCGGTAATCGCTTACCATCAGGCGATACGTATGCGCGTTTGCCCGCCTATTCCATAAAAAAAAAACGAAGTGTAGTCGACTGACGCTCCAATCGCTTGCTCGGAACGGTGCTACTACAATCCCCGCCTCCCTCTACCAACCAAAGGGACCTAAATACGACTTCTGCACATCTAAAGCGAATCTGACCAAGTTACGTGCCGGTTTCTATACTGATATTGATGATACCGATTGGTCAATAATATTCCTAATCACCTTTACTTCTTGTATGTAGGATGTAGAAGAGACAGAGGAAGATATTGTTGGCGAGATGAGCGATGACCTGCAGATGTTAGATCTAGAGTCCGGCAAGTGGCACAATGTCACGTTACGCTCCGAACAACAGCCCACATCACAAACTACAGAACTGAAGACTGAAAATCCGGAAGATGCTAAAGATATTGTTACTGGTAAAAACCTCTTCCCTATGACTCTAAAAATATTTAAAAAATTACTGCTTGCGTAAATAACAATTCTTAATCGAAACATTTTATTCTTTTTTATCATATCTATGTATAATATGTAAGTATTTACAAAACAAAAGTATAAATGTATAATGTACATATTTGTATCAGTTGTTTCCATAACACAAGCTTAGCTTGGGACTAGATGGCGTTGTATGTTAGATGTCCGAAATATTTTTTTATTTATTGTTCTTAAGTTAAGTACGGTAAACATATTCAAATAAGTAAAATTAAAACGTCTGTTTGTAATTTCAAATTAACGACTTTTCGCTAAATGCATATGAAAGTATTAACGGTATTTCTAGCATAAAAAAGCCTTTTTTTTTGTTTGTCCGTCTGTCTTTCTGTTCCGGCTAATAACAGGAACGGCTGAACCGATTTTGACGGACCTTTCACTGACAGGTAGCTGATGATATAAGGAGTAACTTAGGCTCCTTTTTTAGACGTGAGAGTTGTTATTGTACCGTGGTTAAAATTTGTGATTATTAATCTGTATTATTTATTTTATTTCCGTAGTAGTGACCAATGAAGTGTTCACAATGAAGCTAGGTGGGGCTTCAGCTCCGTCGGTGCCAGGAGTAGCGCAGAACTCTCCGACAGTGGTCCGGACTGGGCCGAGCCCTCGAATGTCCGCCATGATGGCAGTGCAACGATCAACGCTCTACGTGTACGGTGGAGTGTTGGAAAAGGACGATAAACAGTTCTATCTCAGCGATATGTATAGTTTAGGTGAGTATATTGCAGTTGTAATGTTTGGCTATAGTATTTAATTTACGTACATCATCAACAACCCATAACGTCCCAATGCTGGGCTCGGACCTCCTCTCAGGAGAGGGTTAAGGCCATACGTCCCCTGGGCTAGTGCGGGTTGAGGACTGGCAAGACAACGTTGTGGCTACGTAATCTTGCCTTTGGATGTTTTCAAGCCGCCTAAAGGCCTCCAACTAAGCTTTACGACTGTTATCCTACGATAACAGACGGGACCGACTGCTTAACATGACCTCCGAATCACGGAGACGCTCATGGTATCATGCCACTAGCGATCACCCCTCCAGGTACTGACCGCGCCATCGTTGCTTACCCTCGGTGATTGTTTCTAATCACGGAGTGCAACTGGGCTATGAGCGCCTATAGCTATGAGCGCCTGAGTAGTATTTGTTGTTATAGCGCCAACAGACATACACCACATCTGAAAATTTCAACTGTTTGACTGTCACGGTTCATGAGATAGCCTGGTGATAGATGGACAGCGAAGTCTTAGTAATAGGGTCCCGTTTTACCCTTTGGGTACGGAACCCTAAAAACCAGACATAAATATAAAACAATTTTAAGTGATGTGGGTTCAAATCCTACATGGGAAAACTCTTTGTGTGATCCACAAACAGTTGTTCTGAGTCTGGGTGCTCTTTGTGTCCATTTCATGTATGTTTGTAAAGTTCCCCGCGACACAGGATGTATATTCGTTATAAGGTGTTGTCTTTAAAAAAAAATATACAAATTATAAATATACTATTGTTTACTTTTTCAGATCTGCACAAGTTAAATGAATGGAAGACTATCATTGAACAGCCGCCGCTCCCTGACTGGCTCGGATCAGACTCGGAAGATGAAGAAGACTCAGAATCAAATGACGAGTCTGATGATAGCGAGGAATCAGATAATAAGTAACATGTGATAATGAACTTTATGACTACCAAAATAAGGTTTATTCTGTGATGAAATTTAATATTTAAATGTAAGATTAAGTGTGGTATAAAAATAAGTGACCTGAACATTAATTATTTATAACTTAAATTGTTTAACAGAGTGTATACATATAACATCGTCAAATAATTTTTTACTCGTCGTGCATTTCATGATAATAAATATATGTTTATAATATAAATTTTCTGAAATTCTTTTATTGTGGTGTTTCATTTCTTTTTCGTTAGAAACTTTTTTTCGCAACATTTGTTTTAAACAATTCTTACATCTTAATACTTCATTAATCGGAGATGAGTCGTAGGTACTCATTATTGCAGATTTTTGCATAGAGCAACAAAATTAAAATTTTATGACTTATACAAAAACGGTTGTACAGTTTGTCTTACTTTCACTTAGCACACCATGTTTTATTAAACTTTGATAGTTTTTTTACTAAGCAGAACGATACAACACCTAATGGTCTAAGAAAAAAAGGTCTCGCATTCCGAGAGCTCCCCGAGGTGACGTCACTATCCAGTTACCACGTGATAGCAACATGACACAAAATTAGCCAATCAGAACCAGCGACAGCGATGATGACGTCATGTCGTTCGTTGGAATGCCATACCTGGCGTAGTAATTTGTTATAACAATACCATGCAAGTGCAACACCTAATATCATAAAAGATCATTATTATTATTGTCGACACCCAAAATTATCAAAAACAAAAAAAAAGAGTTTTTTTAATAACAAATTTATAGTATTTGCTAATGAAAAACTACCAACTTGGAAAGTTTGCAGTAGAAAATATCATAAAAAAAGAAAAGACATTGATATATTTGTAATTCGAATATTTAAAAAAATGATTGGACGACGTGGAAATCGTCGCGTTTGGCAACTGTTTTGAAACAAATATTTCTGTTCTGAATTATTTTATTTTAAATGTATTTATGTAAATAAATATATATTTTAGAAATAAAAATCGTTGCACGAAACTAAATTGGTAGAGAATTAAGGTTAGTGAATTCTATAAGAGATTAATAGAGAACAAAAACGCATATTGTACCTATCTGAATAACTACTAAATGACTATTAATATTTCGATTAAAATTGTTTTAGGAAGTAAAGTGTAGAAGAAAATCTTGAGTGCAGATTAATAAACTTGATTGCAGGATAAGCATTTTAATTAAGGTAAGTGCCAATGAAACTAATTAAGTCAGTGTTTGATGAATAAAATTGGCCATCTTTTCCTTGAAAATAATGATCGTTGTCTATTTTTCAATATACATATTCGATTCGATATTTCTTCGATACAGCCCCCAAAACAAATATAAATAATAATAATACTTTTTCTAAGATTACTTTGTCTATGGTTAGCCAATGACACATGAGAATTTAGGCGTTAACGACTGCAGAAAGAAGAACGCTTGCAACTTGGCTAGGGGGGCAGCAGTGCATACCGAAAGCTTGGGATTTTAATGGAAGCCCCCAGTTCATTTTACCAGAATATCCACGAATACTACCGACTACCGTGAAAGCTGTCGATAAGGTTTTTTTTTAGTTTTTCCTTTGACTCAAGACGGAGAGGCGGTTTAAAGGAAGCAACGCTTTCTGTGACTATTAAGTTACAGTGTCCCCGGGTAACTGGTCTGTTCTTTTGCTACCTATACATACATGCACCATAAAAATATATAGGTACGATTTTCTATATTAAGTTTAAATATTTTCGAATCGAACACCAGCTTTACTCGCAATGCTATTTATATTTGTGTGAGTACAAAAAAGTATTAAATTGAATGATGTTCCGTGTTCATAATGAATTTAATTCATGAGGTATTATAGGTATGCACTACATGATAATTTACGCAGATATGCGCCGGTTAATTGCACACATGTTTATAGTTTTTGTAACGATAGCGTAGTGATGGATTGCTTGAAAAACTAGGTAATTTATATACTATTTTCTTATACCACTCCTCGGCCATAAAATTATATGGTAGGTTGGGTTTACACAGGCTGTTTACCGCAACGATACGTCAAATCGTGGTATATATAATATTTTGCATTGGTGGGAAAATGGTCGAGTTAAAATTTCTTCCAGAAGAGACCATTTCATAGATTAGCCCCTAGTGTGGCCTTGAAAATAACACGTAAATAATCTCTTACTCATTGTCAACTCAAATTCATTCTTTACATTTTATTTCATGACTATGTCGGTTATCGGTTTGTAAACAGTAGCCTATCTACATAGAAATGTGTATAATATGAAGCACCCATTAATTATAGCATCTAATAAAAACTGATATGGACAACATAAGAGAAGGAATAAATAAAACTACTTTTTTATCTTATTTATTTTTTATTGTTCTTCCATGATTTTTACACACGAGTGGTGACGTTCGCGGATATTGAACCCGCGGCTCAGTTTATGAACAGTACAATTTGCTCATTACACTTACACAATAGACACGCAATCCACACCAGTACCCTGTTACACAATGATTCATATAACTGTATCAAAAAATTCTAAACAACTCTTTAATATGCTGCCTACACGCGCGAGAGAATTGCGGCGATATGATCGTGATGTCACGTCTAAACACGCGGCGATGAAGAAATAATCTCTCGTTTGTGAAGATTACACGACGATAGAAGCGCGGATCCGTCGCGATTCTCTCGCTCGAGGAGACGGCCCTAACTATACGGTTGACATTTATTATCTGTATGTATTTTAATACATCGCTTAGCTACAAATAAGTTAATGTCCATTTATTATTTTCTTAAACCTAAAATGTATTTAAAAGAATCTGTTTAGGATGTTTCTTTTTCATCTAATTGTGTATCTTAATCGACGCGACGTTACAATTACAAGGTTCAAAATAAACATTTGCGAATAAAACACCCGTGAAACAAATCACTTATCTAACACCAAACATTATTCTAACTAAGTTGACTCTGACAGTTTAATATATATGTACCTTAATATAATTATGAAGCACATAATATAACAGTACAACCAATACAATTTAACTATTTCTCATGAATAAAATATATCTTAAATGTTAAATAATCAATTGATAATAATAGGTATGTACAATGATTACAAAGGGTTCACCGGTTCACGCATACGCTTTATAATTTTATGACTTCATCTTATATCAATTAATTACTCTATTGTTTAGTAATATATCAATAAGCTGTAATCACGTAACATTTACTACATTAAAGATATACAATACAGCGGAGTCGTTCTTAGGTGCCATCTCCACAGGCGGGGCGAGAGAATCGCGGCGATAATATCGTTGTGCCACACTCGGTAATTCCGCGTTACGAGTCGCGTAGATACGCTGAAGGAATAATCGCTCGTTCGTGGCTACTACCCGACGATAGAAGTGCAGATCTGTCACGATCCTCTCGCCCGTGAAGATGGCCCTTTATGTGTAGCAGCGTATAACAAAGAATCACAGAACACATTTACTCAGAGAGCAAAGAATCTAGGAGAATTTAATCGCAAATTGCCGAAAAAACTATATGCGTATGTATAAATACCACTGATGACTATGTTTAAAAATAATGCGGTTCTAATAAACGCGGTCAATTACAATTTAAATTTGGAACACAGTTTGTGCGATAAATGTTAAGTAGATGACACATAATAACCATTGGTCCCCGTTATTTTTTCTGTTTTATGTATTTTGCGAAAAGGCAAAGTCAACAGTGACAATGAGCCAAGATGTCTCGCGTCACGGTTAAATATAGTTACATTTCATTGTAAACGTGACTGTTTTCATTGTACGTTTTTTTTTTCTTGTTGCTAAATTCAAATGAATCATCGTGTGTTATTTGTCCTTTCTGCTATGTATGGACAAATATTTTAATGATTTTTAGCTTTCTGTAAGACAGTAGATTGCAGAAAAATTGTTGTCACGAGGTAGTTCACTAACATTAAATGTACCCCAGAAAAAAAACTTATTTGCCATAGCATCCTCTCAAAAAGTGGGGATTAACCGTGAGACATAAAGAACAAAGGAAGGCAGTATCATTATGTACAAGAAGAAAAAATTAAAAAGCGGAACAAATTTTTCAAAATATTTTATTATTTGAAATTAGTTAAAATGTGTAAAATTGTACAATTTATTTATTACATAGACCTTCCTCTGCTTGTTCCACTCGAGAAATAATTGTGCGCACAAAGTCGCAGCTTTATGTAACATATCTAAGTTTGTTCGTACAAAAACTACTTACATTTAAACAGACAATACAATTATATTGTTCGGAATACAAATGGCTATGAGCACTAAAATGTTCAATAAGTAGGTTATAATCTTTTACAAACTGCGACTTGCTATTCTACATGTTACGTATAAATGAAATAACACTTATAATATTATACATATACACTGGTGTAATCTTATCAACTGTAAAAAGAAATATTTAGTTTGCAATATATAAGTCAATTAAAAAATGCCTTGACAATATATTGTCAATATATTGCAAATTAAATTTTATACTTAGCAAAGTAAAGCTGAAGCCAAAATGGAAGGTGAATATTTAAAAATAAACATTATAAAAAGTAAAAAAAAAAAGAGTAATTATCATTACATCAGTCGATTAAATGATGAGTGTTATCTTAGTCCCAATGAAATTATAAGTACATAATATATTTTTATGTAAAAATATTAATAGAAAGCAAATCAGTCTATAAACTTACTTTTACAAATTATGACTAAATTTTATGTACAATTTTAGTTATTTATTTTATTTTGATCGTCTGTAGTTTGGCGCCTAACACTATTAAATCATTGTTTAATAGTCATGCTTTTGACAGTATCAAAGTAATAATATAATTATGGTTTTGTTATGTATTTACATTGTAGTATTCTTTGTTACATACAAAAGTTGATATTAACAAGACCACATTAGCAACCATTTTTGTAATCTCTACCGACAGGTCGAGTTACGTATACCTATGTATTTATATATAAGGCGCAAATCCACAGCATACAACATTATACAGGCGTAGCTATAAAATCAAACGTACATTCACTATCTAATCCATTAAAATTTACACATTATTTACAAGAAAAAGATCATAATTTATTATATAATTTGGCTGAATTTTATCATTTTTAATTTCGCTAAATATTTTTTTGTATCGTATTTTTAATCACCAGAATAAAAAAATACTCCCCATTTATTGTCGTTCACTTCCAAAGGGCGCAATAGATTTTATTATTATGTAGGAAATAATAAATAAATGAACTACACAACGCACTGTGTACAATTTGTTAGAGTCCGTCTCTGTCCGCCCGGGCCGAGCGCGACCAGTCCACGCGGTCCATATCACAGTAGCGGCTAGCGCTGTCCCCTCGGCCCGACCCCTGACTAGCTATATACAAACCAAACGGTTCACCGACGGTCATCACTTAGAAGAGGTCGGTGACGATGGAACCGAACCACGCGCACACCACAGGCAGCGCGTAGGTGAACAGGGCGCTGTGAAGGTCGGGCCGAGAGGCCGAGCCGCCGACGGGCCGAGGCTCCTCCGGCGTCTCCGGTTGGCCGTCGGCCTCCCCGGCCTCTCCGGCCTCTCCCGTCGCGTCACTGTCTTCCGGCTCGCCGACTACGACCCCGCTGTTGAAGTCGTCGGGCAGTTGTTTCGGCTTGGCTTGGTCGATGTTGCGCGCGTCGATGTTGATTTCGGGAATATCGATGTTGTTCGGCGTCTGTGTCTCTGTGTTTACCGCCTGTGTGGTGTATGAGGGCACCTCAGGTGGTTCGTGTTCGGTCGGCACGTCATCCTCGATCTCCGAGCTGTCACCGGACCCTGGAACAATAATCATAAATAATTACTCGATTTTGATTCGATTAAAACTAATCGTAATGTATATATAAAAACTTATTAAGACCCGATGCAAAAACAGGTGTGTTATAAGTTTGACGTGTCTGTCTGTCTGTCTGTCTGTGGCACCGTAGGTCGCGAACGGATGAAGCGATTTCAATTTAGTTTTTTTTGTATAAAAGGTGAGTTACGTGCGAGTGTTCTTAGACATGTTTCATGAAAATCGGTTGAGCCGTTTAAAAGTCATGGGGGTGAAAGTGAGGAAGAATAACAGAATGTCTGCAAAAATATCATCAAGTGGGGTCTCAAATGAAAGTGCATAACGTATTTTTTACTTTTTAAAGGGAACTTAGGTTATTGTGTCGGGGTTTTTTTTTAATTTTGAGAATTTATAGTTAATTTTTGCTATTGTTGCTTAAAGAGAGTGAAATCAAAGCAACAATTTTTATTCAAACCACTAACTTTAAAATTTTTGTAATACGTAATTTCTACTTATACATGGTGTTTTGTTATTATCTTAGGAAGGGAAAAAACTGGCTCCTACAATACCTATTAACTAATAAAGGAACTGGAAAATTTTATTCATTAGTAATTAGAAGTTGAGAACATTATTTTGTTTTTTTTTAGGAACCTTATTTTTTTTATAATATATTAAGCCGGGTCTCCACCGAATAAAAGTTGGCAATTTTTTTGTTGTCAACACGTGTTGGTGACAAAAGTTTCTGTAAAACCGAGTCTCCACCCAACAAAAATTGGCAATTCTTGTGTCAAATTTCGGTGGAGACGCGTCTTTACATTCCTATGATTAACTGAGTATTGTATAGTGATGTCTATCTATAGAAAGACCTGTTTTTATAATATATGGATTAACAGCTCAACAGAACAGCTTACCTGTCTCGTAACCCTTGATTTTGTCTTCATCATCATACGGCAAACCATCACCGTTGCTGTAATCACCAGACCCTGAGCCGGATTCCACCTCATCAACTAAGTCGCTAGAGAATGAATTTGCTACTTGTAAGTCTGAAAAGAAAACGATATATAAATTAGTAAAACATTGCTTCAAAGCGTTGTGTGTTAATGTTGTAGATTTTTTTATTTATAGTTAATCGATATACTGACTAATCACGCTCATATTTTCTTAAAATAACTAGCTGCGAACCACGGTTTTGTTTTGTTTTCGGTAATCCAATTTATTCTAAATAAAAGTTGTCTAAGTTACTCCTCATAACATCAGCAGCAGTCAGTGAAGGTCCCGTTAAAATCGGTCTAACCGTTCCAGAGATTACCCGGAACAGACAGACACAAATTTGAAAAATTGGTTTTTTGATATAAGTACTGTATATACTTCCATAGTAAAAAGCTGTTTAATTTAAATTTGTCCGTGGGAGAGCCACGCTTTGGAACGAATGAGCCGGCTCGACCGGAGTGATACCACGGCCTCACAGAAAACCGGTGTGAAATAACGCTTGCGCTGTGTTTTACAAAGTGAGTGAGGATACCGGAGGCCCATACCCCAAACCCTCCCCCATCCCCCCAAAGACTGGCACTTGTGACGCCTCTGGTGTTGCGGGTGTCCATGGGCGGCGGTAATTGCTTACCATCACGCAATACGTTTGCTCGTTTGCACACAATTCCAAAAAAATATATATATAAACAGGGGCTTCAATTTTATTTATTTGTATGGATACTGATCGAGATATACTTAGAGTTGCGTTGATAAAGTATAGTAAGTGTAGCGCACCTCTAGCGTCAGTATCGAGCCACTGCACTTCGACCCCGTTGTAGGCGTCCTTGAGTCTCGCGGTGAGCGTGCGCAGGGCTTCGGCCTGGACGCCCGCCGCCGCCACTGCGCTCGCACTCGCCGACCCGCGCACCTCGGGGTTCGACGCCAGCCCCGCTGTACCCTCGCTCGCCGCGTTCAACACGTAACTGACAAACAAACACACCATTTTATAAGTTAAAAAATAATACTTCAGGCATCTAACACATAATAGCACATATTCCCAAACTATGCAGTCTCCACCGAAATTGTTGGCAATTTCAGTGTTTCCAACTGTTGGCAACTCCTCAAAAAATCGCCAACTTTTGTTTCCATTGTACCTACACCGAGTCGCCAACAATTTGAAAAACATTCCAACTAAGCGTCTCCATAGAGCCAATAAATATTTGCACAAGCGTATTATTTTGAAGTTTAGCACCAAAAACAGAAACTCCCAACTTTTGTTGGCAATTTTTGTTGCACACACAAGGAAATTACAGAAACTTTTGTCACCAACACGTGTTGACAACACAAAAGTTGCCAACTTTTGTTCGGTGGAAACTCGGCTTTAGCAACTGCAGAGTTAATCTTACCAATCATCATCGGACATTCACGCCTCCTTAGAAAGATTCCTATTCATTAATAACGTGACCTTCTCTCCATCACCAGATCGCTTTCATTTTGAAATTGATCTATAGATTTGGTAAAAAGGAAACCTAACACATAGTGGCCAAACTCAGCTTCGGTGGAACAAAAAGAACACTTTGTGGCCGTTTACTGAATATTAGTTGCTCACTGATTAATATAAATTTTCCTTAATGCAATGGTTGTTGAAGAATAAAATAATAGATGCTAAGTACACATTTAATAAAATTGAATTAATTTTATTAGCAACATCTACCATGTATTTTTGAGTTCTGGAATTAACGGATGATAACTATCAATGACACAATATACTATAGACCGTCCCTCCCTTGGCCAATACTGTACGCCGTAAAAAGCTAGAAAAGTTCAACTAAATCTAGATGGCGCTCAAAATAAGCTCTAAAAAGCAGTTTAACAAAGTTTAACAGTATTTTATTGATGTGCTTCAATTCTAGTAACTATATTATTATTTTTCAAATATAAAACTTGCTGTGTAATGCTTGCTTTAAAAAAATGATTTTCAATTGCATAACTAAAAGTTATCACCTATGTTTAGGAGATGTCGTTGTAATCGATTTAAATAAACTTGAAAATAATGACCTATTTACTACGCTAGATGTCACATTTATAAGTTATTTGGTTGAATCAGAGAAAAAATGCACTCATGAATGGCAACATTGCAAAAGTCGTTCATATCTTCCAGTAGTTAATACGGAACGGCAACGTCGCTTGAGCCGCGTACTCAGTTCAAAAATATTAATGAATGTTTATTTTTAACCGACTTCAAAAAAAGAAGGTAGTTATCAATTCGACTGTATTTTTATTTTTAACCGACTTCCAAAAAGGAGGAGGTTCTATGTTCCACTGTATGTTTTTTTTATTACCGATTACTGCGTCAATTGTGGACCGATTTTGAAAATTATTTTTGTATTCGAAAGGGTATGCTCCCGAGGTGGTCTCATTGTCACCATATCAGGATCTGATGATGCGATCCAAGTGAAATCGAGGGAAACCCTCATTTTTTTAGGCACATATTATGTTTTCGTATATTTTCTGAAGTTAACCCGGTATTTGCGTCTGGTATTCATCATTTTATGATGATGAGCTGATGGTGTAAGGTACAACTCCTTAACGGTTAGAAGTTGGAGGATAAATCTTTAAATATCATATGTATGTAGTCGTATTCTTTCAAATTATTTAGGTAAGCTGATGATCGTAGGTACAACTCCTCAACGGTTAGGAGTTGGAGGATAATTCTTTCAATTTCATACGTATCTATAGACCTTTAGTCGTATACTTTCAAGTTATTTAGGTGAGCTGATGATAGAAGGTTAAACTCTTCAACAGTTAGGGATTAGAGCATGAATTTAATATTACACGTACGTATAGACCTTAATTTGTATTCTTTCAGTTATTCATATGGATCGTTTTATTGAGTAGACATCCACTAAGGAAGGTATTTTGGAATTTCAACCCTTAAGGGGGTGAAATACGGGTTGAAAGTGTGGACGAAAGTTCGTCATTTTTAAGTTAGATACATGAAACTTTAACTTTGGGCTACTGATTAAAAATGAGTAGATACGTATTTAACCGTTTCTGGATATATTTTAACTTGGTTACGCGCGACGAGACGTAATATGACCCCTGCCCCTGGTAATACCACGGCCTCACAGAAAGCCGATGTGAAAAAGTGCTTGCGCTGTGTTTCACCGAGTAAGTGAGGATACCGGAGGCTCATACCCCAACCTCTCCCCCCATCCCACTCCACTATGCCCCAAAGGCCGGTAACGCATTTGACAAATTATTTTAGAAATAATCAAACTTTACAAAATATACTATAAAACAATATATTTTCTGTAAATAAATGCAAAAAGCCAATAGCACGTGGTATTCCCAGGCGGTCACCCATCCAATTACTAACAACGCCCAATGTTGCTTAACTTCGGTGATCGGACGAGAACCGGTGCATTCAATACGGTATAGACGTTGGCAATCAGTTTGTTATATTTAACTTTGAGTATCCAGCACTATGACGTCAACTCAATGTTAAGTGTCGCTACAACTTTTGGCGCGAAAAGCGCGTTAGGGAACTTCGTTCCAAAAACATTTCGATTGTTTTATTAATAACTAGGTTTCGCCCGCGACTTCGTTCGCATTTAATAAAAAGTATCCTATGTTACTTCTAATACCTCTACAAGAATATGTGTTTCATGATGATCAGATTGATCAGCTAAGTAGTTTTCGCCGGAAAGCGTAACAAAGGAACTTACGTTCGCATTTTTAACATTAGGATTATTTATAAGACACAAACCGAAAGAAAATGCTTAATTACACCTTTTTGTCATCTACAGTTGTTAATTAATATGTGCAAGCAATTTTCGACATTATCAACTCGTAATTATCAAATTTTTTATTTGCATACATTCACGATCAACAACATTTCTATACGCCAAAAACTGTTTTTAGACATGTGTCATTAAGGACGGGAATTGCAACTGCAACATGCAACTGTATTTTATTAATTCATCAATTTTTATTTTGTTTTTTGAATCCATTAAAAAAATAAAATGTCAGTCCTTAGTTCCTTACTTATGTCAATTGAGAAACATACATACAAAGTTTAAAGTGAATCCATTGAAAATAAAAAAAGTTTCAAACAATTAATAAAAAAAAAGATTGTAAAGAGAAAAGCGGTTATTTTTAAATTTAAAAACAGACATTTCAATTTTATTTATTTGTGTAGATCTCTCTGACGATAAAATAAAATATTCCATAAATTATTTAGGTACTAAGATAATTAACAATTTAAAAAACGACATCTAGTGGTACATTTCGCAATAATACAATGACAATAAACTTGACAGTTGACTGTTGGGTTCGTATTGATGTTGGAGGTCAGAAAATATCGTTATAATTCACGATTTGATGCACTTAGTGACATCTAGGGAACATTAAGCTTACTATAAATCCGCGTACAGGTCTCGCCTAGTAGAGTGTTGGTCTAGTATATATTTCGTCAGTGATAACTATGTTGCTAGGTTTTTATTATCACCCCGGGCCCTCATCAAAATGAAGCCAATCACGAAAAATTTGCTTGATAGTAATAACTTGAAAATTTGTTCCGGGAATCCCGGACGATTAGCCAAGGTTTTTACTTATGGTCGGTTATAGTTTTTATACTTATTTTTGTTTTTAAAATTATTTTTATGTTGAGATAGCGAAAATATAATTATAGCTATGCGATTGTCTAAATGTTGCTTAGGCATTATTAATATTTTTTTCGCAATTAACAGTGTTGTTCATTAATATTATTAGATTAAATTGTAATAAACAATTATTATCGGATACGTTTAATATTAATAAGCATAAATCATATTATGTTACTTATTGACATTAAACATTTTCGATCATGATTTTTTATATAATTTAAGGTTGTGTTAAAAATAATTACCAATTATTTTACTAAGTGATCATAATCATTAAATATTTTATACTTTTAAATAATAGAAAAATAAAAGCGGCCAAGTGCGAGTCGGACTCGCCCATGAAGGGTTCCGCGGCAGCAAGTAACATAATATAATTTTTATTTTATTTTGATATTTGTATTGATTGAATGAAAGGTAAATTGCAGTTTACGGTTTATGACGTATTAAAAAAAAACTACTTACTAGATTTCGTTCAAACCAATTTTAGTTGGAAGTTTACATGGTAATGTACATCATATTTTTTTTTAGATTTATCATTCTCTTATTTTAGAAGTTAAAGGGGGGGGGACACTCATTTTACCACTTTGGAAGTGTCTCTCGCGCAACCTATTCAGTTTAGAAAAAAATGATATTAGAAACCTCAATATCATTTTCGAAGACCTATCCATAGATACCCCACACGTATTGGTTTGATGAAAAAATTTTTTTTGAGTTTCAGTTCTAAGTATGGGGACCCCCAAAATTTATTGTTTTTTTTATTTTGTGTAAAAATCTTAAGGCGGTTCACAGAATACATCTACTTACCAAGTTTCAAAATTATAGTTCTAATAGTTTCGGAAAAAAGTGGCTGTGACATACGGACGGACAGACAGACATGACGAATCTATAAGGGTTCCGTTTTTTGCCTTTGGCACGGAACCCTAATAAGGCAAAAACGTAATTATTACAACAAGAATTAATTGATACGATAATAATCATAAAAATAGCAATAATGTGTTTTTTTTTGTATCAAGAATATACATAATGTATATGTATATATTTTATCAAGTGGCTTTTTTACATAAATTGCCTTATGTACTCTGGTTTAACTGTGTCCTATTTATAATATTTTATACAACTATTTTAATGTATTAATGTCGACATTTATGTTTTACTATGATATATACTTCTTTTAATCACTACTAGCTGACCCTTGCAACTTCGTCTGTATCTCTTCATTCGTTCATTCATTCATTCTCGGCTCCTATTGGTCTAAGCGTGATGTTGTTGACTGTGCCTGAGATTAGGCACGTCAGCAAAACACATATTCCAAATATATATCAGATATCGTATTAGGATTAAAGTCTAGTATTATGAACAAAGTAACTGACGGTCATTTTATTTTGTTTTTATAAGACAACTCCCGCATTAGGAGTATAAATTCCTGTGTCGCGGGGGACTTTACAAACATACATGCAATGGGCACAAAGAACACTCAGACTCGGAACAACAATTTATGGATCACACAAAGTGTTGTCCCATGTGGGGTTTGAACGAACAACATTCGGCGCAATAGAAAGCGGCGTGGCGATCGCTTAAACCACTAGGCCAACCTTGCAGTCGAATTCATTCATTCAACATTATTACTAGCGATCTCTACTAGTCAGTTTAGTATTAAAATAAATTGTGGCAAAAAAATAAACCTATATAATAGTAGTTTTAAATCTAAACCTTTACCGTGGGAGAGCCACGTTTCGGCATGAATGGGCCGGCTAGACCGTATGGTACCACGGCCTCGCAGAAAACCGGTGTGAAATAGTGCTTGCGCTGTGTTTCACTGTGTGAGTGATGATACCGGAGCTCTCCCATCCCACCAAAGGCCGGCAACGCACTTGTGACGCCTCTGGTGTTGCAAATGTCCATGGGTGGCGGTAATCGCTTACCATCAGGTGATACGACTGCTCGTTTGCCCATCTATTCCATAAAAAAAATAAACCATCTCGGAAGCATTATTTACCTTGCAACTGCGGTCCCGTTGAAGCACGGCGAGCTGGTAACACTGGTGGTAGTGCACAACAAAGCCGGCAGGTGGTTCCAGTAACGACGGGTGTTACGCATACGCGTGCGTGTTTCTCGCACCAACTTCTCTAGCGCAGGACCTCCCCATTCTGAACCTGAAAGGCATTACTTACTAATAAGGGACAAAAAAAGATTAATTAAATCCTACTAATATTATAAAAGCGAAAGTTTGTAAGTATGGATGGATGGATGTTTGATACTCTTTCACGCAAAAACTACTGAACGGATTTGGATGAAACTTTACAGTAATATAGCTTATACATCAGAAAAACACATAGGCTACTATTTGCAACGATAACCGACATACACGCGGGCTGAGCCGCGAGCTAAAACTAGTAAATAAATAAATATACTCCGACATCTAACACACACCGCCATCTAGTCCCAAGCTAAGCAGAGCTTGTGTTATGGGTACTAGACAACTGATATAAATACATGTTTACTCTTTTTTTTGTAAATACATTCATATTATACATAGAACGCACCCAAAATTTACACTAAATTCACTAAAAATATTTGCTGATCATACAAACATTTGGTCCGACCCGAGAATCGAACCCGAGACCTCAAGCACAGCAGTCGCATATGCTACCACTGCGCCACCGAGGCAGTTAATATAATAATTTTGGATTCTTGTGCTCAATAATACTACCTTTCTAAAGAGAGGTCAAAGTGAGCAGTGAACTGTTAAACACTGTAGATGATAATTTGCTCAGTTCATACTTCCATACTAATATTATAAATTCGAAAGTAACTGTTACCTTAGTTTTGTCAAAGAACTAGTTTTATATGAATAGGTAGGTATATTTACCTCGTGTTTCCTCACTCTTCTGGAAGGGCTTCTTCTTCTTAGGTCCTTTCTTCTCATCGAATTCGAAAGACTTGAAATCTATATCCATAGAACTAGCTGCTGCAGGGGCAGGATCTGCATCTCGTCTCCGCCTCTCGTGCTCCTCATATTCATCCAAATTAATATTGCCCTTCATGTACTGCAAGAATCTTTCTCTAAGCTTAGCTTGCTGCGCCATATCTTCAGTCGCTTTCCTAAAGTCTTCAGGAGACTTTAGACCTAATAATGATGAATCGCGATTCACAAGGCTTTCGAAAGATCCTTCGATTTCAAAGTCATCGACGTCATCAACCTTTTGTGGCCAGTCGAAATCTGGTATTGACCGCACGGATCTACGCTGTTTCCCCGGTGCGAAGAACGGACCTGCCCCACCACCCCCTCCCAGTATAGGCTTTCCGCAGACCGTGAATATCTTTTGTGATATTTCCCTGTTGTGCTCTTGGAAGCTCATGATTGCCTCTGAGATTTTGATGTCAATAGGTTCTACTACCATAGCTATGTTGAAAGACCCGAGGAGTCGGTCGGCCACGTTGTCTATGGCAACTGTAACAATACCATTTTTTTGCGTATTTTAATAACAGTAGTTAAATAATTAAAACAATTCTATATTTTCGCAATATATTTAAAAGGTAAACCTCTTTTGCGAATAGAGCCATATCTGGCCATCGAATTTTTTTATTTTATATTTATATTTTATCATGTCTATCACATAATTTCTTTGTAACTTTTATCTGAAGTTCTCAGTACCCTAATAAAGCTTTTTATAATTTCAAAAGTAAAACAATTATCAATACAAAATCGCTTTTAACTCACCGACATAAGCATCCCATTGATCGCCGAGGTCTGCATGTGCCGGTAAACAGCCTCGGATGACATTATGACAATATCGACTGCAGGCCGGCGGTTGGTATCCCGCGCAGCTGCCACAGTACCGCAAACGTGTCCATGCGGTTACACATTCATTCGTCACTTGAACCTGATCAGAAAAAAAAATAAAAAATTAAGCTTTCATTCCAGTATCAAACCCTCTAGGGTCGTAGGTTTCGTCTAGGGTCCTTAGGGGCGTAACGACTCCTTTTTTGCTTAATGAGCCCTCTGTGGGTACTCAAACATGGCTATCAGTGAAGATGTATGGTAGAATATTGGAAAATGTACGTGGAAGATTGATAGTTCGTCATAAAAGGACTCATATGAAACCGGTTTTAGGTATTTTTTTATCTAGTGTGTGAGATTATCGGAGCTCATACTTCTCTTCCTTTTGCTTCTGAACGCAGAAGACTCCAAGGAGGCAACACAATTGTTACTCTAGAGTTTCCAGTGTCTATGGGCGGGAGTAATCACTTTTCATCAGGTGAAATAAAAATATAGTTTGTTGTTTTCAATATCATCAGCCTATTGCAGTCCACTGCTCGACATGTGCTTCTCCCATTGCACGCTTCTCTGATTAATTTATGTGCTATCTTGTCGTGACAATTTCGGTAATAATATTAAGAGGTCTCCGACCTCTTACAAGAGTCTCACAAACAAAAGTTAAGTCATAAAACAGCACCGATAATCTTACACCAATTGTTTAAGGAGTGCATACAAAAATAATTCTATTCTCAAACATGATCATTAATAAAACCAAGGTTTTGTGTGTCACTAAGTGGCGCCAAGATCAACGAACGACAAATGATTCGCGGCGAGGCGAGCTAATGAGTCACTTTCCTCCGGCTGTTGAAGGTTAACGCTGAACGGAATACATACAGTTTGATTAAACTAAATTAGAATGCGAACTACACAATTGTCATTGAGTCAATTAAAATATTGATACGTTTTGGCAATGTCTGGGTACTTAAACCAAAAATAGATGCGGTTATTAATCATCGGTTATATAATAGTACAGGACGATTATGAGACTACAATGGTGTAGACGATTTTGAAAACGTATTGTGTGAATAAAATCTGCCACTTATTAAGAATTCATCAATTGAATGTTAACTGATTTAATTTGATAGCGCTGTTTGCACGAAGTTCTCTCTTACAGATAGATCGTGACCAAAATACTTATCAACACTAAGCAGATACAAAAACTTCTTTGAATGTATGACTTCATCGATCTTTGTGAGGCTTCTTGCGATTAATGGATAAATTACTTAAACCAGGGCTGTTTCCGAGTCTTTTTATTGGTCCAGAGTCACAAGCGATTTGACGCCTTTTACCTCAATTTTGGATAGGTTCACCTATATATAAGTTGTTTCACCTAACTTCTCTAGAACGAAAGCTTAACACCGGTTTTATGAAGCAGGCCACTACGATCTAGCCGGCCGATCGATTAGTATGGCTCTCTTAATAACAAGCAATCAAGGAATACACTGCACCCTTTCTGCATTCTGAAGAGTATCTTAAAGTTATCCTAAACTCGCTTCTGCAAATTGTTAGCATTGCCCAGACAAGAGAACTATACTTTATGGGTAGAATTTTACCTGCATCATACTGCGAACGACGTCGGCTCCCGCTCTAAGTGCCTTGTGGAAGGTTCGAGTGGCGACCACCGCACGACGTAACTGTACTGAGAATTTATTCGGCACATCCTCGAATGGCTGGATGTCTCGCATGTGCTCGTTCACGCATTTTAAATATCTGGAATTCAAAATTTAAGTTAAGAATATATTACTTAGGGCGTGTTCATTGACCGTACCGTACCATTGGAACCGTATTGTGTGAGCGCGGCTTTACGTGGTTCACTGTTAATTTATGAATCATTACATTCAATTCGAATGTTAAGTATACGTTGTAATATAAAGTAAAATATGTCCAGTCTCTGCTGACTGCACGGATGGCATTGTTGTTAAAGTGGTCAACTTGCCGTGAGTGTTGTGGGCACAAACCCCATATGACACAACTTTGTGTAATCCACGAATTGTTGTTCTGGATGTTCTTTGTATCCGTTTCATGTATGTTTGTAATCCCCCGTGACACAAGAACATTCCTAGTGCGGTAGTTGTCTTTTAAAAAAGAAAGAAAAATCGTAAAACTCTTCTCAACTCGCCAACACAATGACTCTAAAACAATTGATGATTTTTATCAAAACCTGTATATCATTACCGAGGTAAGTAATGTCATGTGCAGATGATCATCTGCAGGTAATAATATTCATGTTTATCGCACGCAATCTCCTACTTATAAATAAGCTTTGATCATACTAAGTAACTATAAAATTATCTTCTGGTTATAACTTCATAGATTTATTCAAGTTCCATAAAATATTTCTTTTTTTTTTGCTAGCCGTCTTATGAGAAAATTATGAGTAAGGCAAAATAAACTAAATTCAAAAACCCGTCTCTGTGAATCGCTGATGACGGGCCCATTTTATAATCGAATTGTAAAATGACATCATAAGCGTTTTTAATATTCATATATGGCACATGTGTCTCCGTTTCGGAATTACTTAAATTGTGCGACATTTAACATGTGATCGGTGATTCTACTTAATTGTTCTGTTATTATACGAATAGATACACGCTAATAGTGACATACACACATCAAAAGTGTCTAGGGATCAACATATGTGTCTAGGGATCAACATATATTTTTGCAACAACTTTTCTCCTGATTGATATTAATTAAAATTTTCTTTAAGGATTCATCAAATAAAGTGTTTTCGTTTGTCACAGTAACGATAAACCAAGTCACCTTTGCATTAATAAAGAAATTTGCCATTTTCCTAATAAAGGGATTTTTGACATTTGAACCACTAACATTAAAGTTCGAAAAAAAGACTGAAATAACAGTTTTCTTTAAAATTTTATTAGGTAACTTAAACAATTAATAATCCGTGTTTCTACCGCGAACACTAACAACACAAGAACATCGGTTTGGCATACTCAAAATGAGTTCATCCAAACACGCTGTGGAATGGCCGCCCATGTTCGTTGCAACAACAAAAAAAGGTCTTCTTGCGACTGGATACCCTCCATATTCGGCAGAGCTCTTCTCTGTAGCATATCCCATGCATGCTCAATCGGGTTCAAGTCTGGCGACTGAGCAGGCCAGGGCCAAAGCCACATCTCAATCTCAAGGAATCCGCATAAAAATGCTTGATCCCTAGACACTTTTGATGTGTGTATGTCTAATATTTGAGATAGCCTAAAATTAAGAGAATTAGTAGACCACCGACTTCGAATATAGGGACTATATTTTGCCCGCGGCTCAAACCATGTGTATGTCGGTTATCGCGACAAAAAGTAGCCTATATCCTTCTCCAAGTGCCATCTATCTGTATACCGCAATTCATACAAATTGTCGAATTTATAATATTAGGTAGATACAACAAAAAATTTAAAGTCATACACGAATGAAGAAATGTCTGACGACATTAAAGCAAGAGCTCTTATTACTTCGAGCTTACTCAGTTCGTTTACGCCCTATATCCACTTGACTCGATCACTCTATAACGCAATAACGCTTATTAATAACTGCATTTTATAGCATACAAGTCGTAAAGCTCGGTGCTCTGAAGGTAGTCACTTCACCCGTTATCACGATACGTTTGTACATTTTATACCCTGTTACCGACCCTATTGTTGGCCCTAATCGCATGTTTACGCTACAATAACACTAAAGATGTCCGTTATTACTGTTTTACTGACGCATCATTGTAAACAAACGGATTGTTTTCCAGTTAGCGACACTGTGTTTAATTGGAGCTTTTATTGGCTTGTTGTGTAAACACTGTTTGTGTATTATAATTTATGTTAGTTACATTTGTTTGTCTAGTTATTTTTTAAATTTAATTTTCAAAAATATGAAGAGGAGGTTCTTAAATATGCTGTATTTTTTATGTTTGTTATCTAATAACTCCATCCGAACTATGATTTATTTTTTATTTCATAAGCTATACTTTTCGTTGGGTTTACTTCCAAATATTGAGAAAAAAATCTACCCCTAAATGAAAAATAAGGTATACAAAAAGAGAATACAGTTTATTATAACATTTCATTAGGATGAACGCGTATTAAAAACGATAATATTTTTTGTAGGGTTTAAGATCTCATGTTTAATAATAATATTATAAACGCAAAAGTTTGTAAGTATGGATGGATGGATGGATGTTTGTTACTCTTTCACGCAAAAACTACTGAACCGATTTGGATGAAACTTTACAGTAATATAGCTTATATATAGGAAAAACACATAGGCTACTATTTGCCGCGATAACCGACATATACGCGGGCGGCGCAGCAGGCAACAACTATATCTAATATTGTTAACGTCAATACTTAAGTTGAAGAATAGATAAAGCTCGTTCGTTCTACGTTGTTATTGTATTTTCAAACATATACCTCTCTAAGTCGCTGTAACTACAAG
The DNA here is from genome assembly GCA_949125395.1 of Diaphora mendica. Classification (NCBI taxonomy): domain Eukaryota; kingdom Metazoa; phylum Arthropoda; class Insecta; order Lepidoptera; family Erebidae; genus Diaphora; species Diaphora mendica. The sequence goes on from OX421314.1 coordinate 27,714,914, forward strand.
CCACTTAATCCATTAGTGGGCAGACGCGTGGGCAGATCTCAAATATACGTGTAACATATTTTTTGTGAAAGTTTCCATTTGCGTTATAAAATTCTGGAAGCCCTGAAACCTTTTGCACAGTGCGAATCTAAACTAACCAAAAGGTGTATTATAAGTTCTAGAATATATTTAGCACTAAATGGGAACCAAATACACGGCTTCTGGATAAGGTTACGAATTACTAACACTTACCAACCACAAGATCATTTCAAGTCAGGACAATATTATACATAGGGGGTTCTCTCGCTCAGTAACATGATTGCGGCCATGTTGCGGAGCGAGAGCGCGTCTCTGACTGCAAGCAAGTTATGCTTGCGAAGGAAACGGCAGAGCGGGACCGGGAGAGGTTTAGAACTCCCCCGATACGCCAGGCCCAGGAACGGGCCCGGTACCGCAGATGACTCAGGCGCCGGAGGTTGCAGAACGATCTCTGTCCTCCATTAGCGCGAGCCTGGGGGTGACAGGTGAGATCATCTGTCACCCTGGCAGAAGCAGGGCCTTCTACAAACCGTAGGTAGCCCGAGATACGACGGGGTTCCAGGGACCTCTTTTCAAGGGTGCAACTGGTTCCCGACTTCAAGTACCCAATTCGGCGTGCGGTTTTAGTCGGTTCGAGTTCGACAATGTCACCAGTCGGTGGTATTCGGGGGGATACCTACTAGTAGCTATGTCGGACTCAAACCTCAAACAGACCAAAAGAAAGCCCTGGATCACTGTTGTTGTAATTAAATATGGATGCGTGCGCCGCTACTTTTATAAGTGCCTTTAAACTTTATACGCGTATTGCTATTTATGTATCTATTGTAGACTAAACAAAACAATGAATGGTTTTGATATGAACGTGAAAAATAAACATTACTTTAATAAAATATTACTTACAGAGAAAGCGTGATAGCTTGCCGTTGGCCTTAAAGAATATCTAACTCATTATTCACTTACTTAAGATAAGTCATTACTTGTTTCACGACCTTTCTTTTATCGTCAATGTATGTAATTAAATTATATATCAACGAGGTTATTGTGAGTAAAAAACCTTACTAACCCCTTTTTAAAGAGGGTTGGTAGGTATATTACGGTTTACTGTTTTTTTTTAATATAAAGTTTCCAAAATGACTTATCAGCCTGATGGAAAGCAATGAGTATGGTGGCCCTTACTCTTTAATACCTTTGTATCCAAGAGTGAGGGCCACCCAGGGAGTAGCATTGCAGCAACACTATGGCGAGGTTAAGTATAAGAGATAACAATGGAAACCCAAGTTTTGGATACCAAAACCATGTTGAAACTTTCGCAATAAAAAAGGAACAACATTTACAAATAGATCAGATATATTAGGATAGAATAGAATAATTAAAATACCTATGTACTTCTCACTCTGCTTGACGTCCTATTAAGCTTGCATTATTTGTGTTGATTGATAGAATTTGTAGAAACTGTTTATTATATAGTTGACTATAATAAACAGTTACTCAATAAATACTTTAAAAACTAACTTTCCATTTATTTCCCTCATTCCCACCCGATCAGAAGCTCGTCGTCAAGAAAAGGGATTGACAGCATCGCCCGGCGTCATTCTGTTTTTGTCTCCCGCACTAGGAGTAAATCCTGTGTCGCGGGGGACTTTACAAATATACATGAAACGGACACAAAGAACACCCAGGTGGTATTACCCATGGTATTAACAATAAAAACTTACTTCTCATCAAAATCGTACTGCGAGTTGAGTACTGTGAACATCTTGTTGTATAGGATGCTGAAGAATCCGTCTATCATGACGTCGAAGTTCGTGTCTCCTCGTGTGTAGTACCTGGAACAATTGTTATATTTTATATAAATTCTGAAGGTTATTTACCTTATTAATAGGAGAGCGATTCCTATTTAATCTATCCATACTTCTTTACAGGGTGTAAAAATCGCTTCAGCTGTCTGTTCGCTTAGAATGCTTAGAGATATTTAAACTACTCAATGGATTTTAATACAGTTTTAAGCAATATATAGAGTGATTCAAGAGGAAGGTTTATATGTGTGATACATGCATATTATAGTAGGGAAATCCGAGATTTCGACTGGTAATATTATAAATGCGAAAGTAACTCTTGTCTGTCTGTTACGCTTTCACAGCTAAACCGCTGTATCGATTTCAATTACATTTGGCATGGAGATATTTTGATTCTTGAAGAAGGATATAGGCTACTTTTTACCGCGATATCTGTTATTCACGCGGACCAAGGGCAAAAGCTAGTACATATTCATAGAAAATAGTTCTTTTGATAAAAATGACTGATTTGACTAAGGTGTCACCTACCCTTATATTTCTAGGGGGTGATCAGTCTGCTTAAGCCAGTAACCATCATCATTCATATATTAGACTACGCGTACTTGTGGATTGGTATGCTTTATAGAAACGTAGGTATATTAATGCATTGGAAAATGTGCTAGAACATGCAGAAATAGCCATTTGCATTAGCCGCATTGTGTGAGATAGTCAAAAAACAACTCCCGCACTAGGAATAAATCCTGTGTCGCGGGGGACTTTACAAACATACATGAAACGGACACAAAGAACACCCAGACTCAGAACAACAATTTGTGGATCACACAAAGCGTTGTCCTACGTGAGATTTGAACCCACGACACTTGGTGAAGTAGGAAACGGCGTGGTGACCGTTAAACCACTAGGCCAAACGTGCAGTCTATGTCCATGTCTATGTCCAACCACTATGCAGCAGTGCATAGTGGTTGGAATGTATAACAGTACTAAGAGAAATCGAGGTCCAAGTTTATTGATGTGTAATAAAATATCACAATCAGATACTATCTTTAGCATTTCAGTAAAGGCTGGGCATTTTAGAGATTAATAGTTGTTTTATACCATTGAGCCCACTCGATAGATTTCAATGAAAATACATTTTTTTAAATATATTCACCAATAAATTTAAAAGGTAGTAGAGCCACGCTGATTTCAGCACGAATGGGCCGGCTCGACCGGGGCGGTACTACCCTCGCACTGAAAATCAACGTAAAATGACAGCGTTCGTGCTGTCGTGTTTCGTTGGTAAGTGCGAGACCGGAGGCCCAATTAGTCTAGTCAACAAGTTCCATACTTGTTGACTAGACTAAAAGATGCAGCAGCATCACTAGGCCGCCATAGTGTGGGTCTCCATACTGCATTGTCTGCATTCGCAATGAGTATGGTGACCACCACTCTTGGATTCTGCTTATGCTTTCCATCAGGCAGAGTAGAGTCATTTTGGCGGGCCAAACATAAAAAAAAATAAAAAAAAAAATATTAAAAAGCTTTTTAAAAACAAGCTTTTACTGGAATGCCTCGATACGAATGAAACGAGTCCAAACTCGATGATTTTGCGACGTTTCTTTACCGAGTTCCTATGGCCACCTTCCAGCTCTAGCATCAGATCAGCTCCATGTCATTCTAATATTGTATTGTCACGCTGCATACATATGCTTGCAAAATTTCAGCAAAATCGGTTGAAGATATCTGTTTCAAAATTGAGTTACAAGATTCCACCCGAACATACAAGCATACATACATACATTGCAAGTTAATAAAAGCTTGTAATTATATAAAAAAAAAACCGACTTCCAAAAACATCCAACGAAAACTCTCTGTCAAAAAACACTTAAAAGCGTAAAATAAACTGGTTCTTCATAAATTGCCTATACCTAATTCTTTATTCATTTAAATAGTAGTATTATAATGGGTGCTAGGTACCTAAAATCTGTTTGAAGTCGGTGCCAAGTGACTATCGCTTAGACTTCTGTAATTGTTCGTTTGTATTCTTTTTGGCTTAACACCGACTTCAAACAGATTTTAGGTACCTAGCACCCATTATAATACTACTATTTAAATGAATAAAGAATTAGGTATAGGCAATTTATGAAGAACCAGTTTATTTTACGCTTTTAAGTGTTTTTTGACAGAGAGTTTTCGTTGGATGTTTTTGGAAGTCGGTTTTTTTTTTTTATAAAAAGTTTTTATTTTACAGTTTTTAGTGCAAACAATCGTAGGTAAGTAGTAAGTTGAATTATTTTATCAAATTTCATCATCAAGAATACAAATTAAGGTACGTGTAATATTAAAATCATCCTCTAATCCCTAACTGTTGAAGAGTTTAATCTTCTATCATCAGCTCACCTAAATAGCTTGAAAGTATACGACTGAAGGTCTTTAGATACGTATGAAATTGAAAGAATTATTCTACAACTCCTAACCGTTGAGGAGTTGTACCTTCCACCTTCCATCATCAGCTTACCTAAATAATTTGTAAGAATACGACTAAAGGTAACTTATATACATAGGATATTTAAAGATTTATCCTCCAACTCCTAACCGTTAAGGAGTGGTACCTTACATCATCAGCTCATCATCATAAAATGATGACTACCAGACGCAAATACCGGTGTAACTTCAGAAAATATACGAAAAACATAGTATGTGCCTATAAAAAATGAGGGTTTCCCTCGATTTCCCTGGGATCCCATCATCAGATCCTGATATGCTGGCAATGGGACCACCACGGAAGCATACCCTGTCGAATACAAAAAAAAAATTCAAAATCGGTCCACAACTGACGGAGTAATCAGGTAACATACATAAAAAAAAAAAAAAAAATAACAAAAAAAATACATACAGTGGAACATAGAACCTCCTCCTTTTTGGAAGTCGGTTAAAAATAAGCTACTTTTCAATTTAAGAGGAAGCTAACAACAGATTAAGAAATTACATAAGTACGTACTAATCACACATTCGAATAACGACGAATAAAAACGACGCTGAAAAAGTATGAAACAAGTTTCAAAAGCCGTAGTCACGCGTTGTTTACATGGTACATTTCTACGTAAAGTGTGACTACGGCTTTTGAAACTTCTTTCATACTTTTTCACCGTCGTTTTTTGTCGTAGTTGGGCGTTTTAGTTCTTACTTTTTTTTTATTTAAAATGTTTAAGGTGCCTCTATAATATTAATTTCTCTGCAAACTATATTTCAAATAGGTACCACAGAAATATCACAATTATCGAATAAATACGGACAAAGTCACGAGAAAATGCTAATAGTATTTTTTTTTTGAAATGTACAAGTAACGCCCTTTTGAATGATACCAAACACGGCATATTTATCTCAAATTTATTTTTTAATACATTACTTTATGTCGGCTTGAGGGCGCCACATTAGATTCAGTGACACGTCATATAACCTATAACCAGCGGACGATCAAGACGCTTTAAACGATACCTCATTTGTCCAGTTCTAATAAGTAGTTAAGGAGCTATGAGCGAACAAATGAACATACATACATAAATAGCCTTTGCTTTGCCGTAGTCGTGTAAAAAGGGAAGTCCCATTCTGGCGTAATCGAGATAAGTCGTCAACTACATTCCTATAGAAGTTTTGTGTGACGTCAGATATATAACTCTTACCTTTCAAGTTGCTCGAACAACTGTTCAAAGACATAGGAATGTTGTTCGTAGATCATTCCGTAAGTTCGCTTGAACATCGTATGGAACTCCTCGCGCGACTGCTTCAGCAACCGTCTGAAGAATTCTGCGAAAAAGAAAAACAGATATCAATTATAACATAATATCATCATAAGTCTATCGTAGTCCAATACTAGCCATTGGCCTCTTTTATTAATTATATGAGTTTAGGTCATATCACTTCGCGCATCTAAAATTACAATTATTTTGCATCTAAACTGAATCACAAAAATGTATGTACGCCCATAACTTTCGATCGACTGGACCAAATAGTTTTTTTTTAATGTATTTTTTATTGACAGGACAAGGTTTGTATAGAAGAAAACTTAAAAAAGAAGGTGTTATATTCTCTTAGTTCTATAATACACTGCCGCGCTCCGGGAAGTTGACACGGGCTTACTAAAAGATTTTATTGGATAATTTTAGAAAATATTCACAAAAATAAATAAGGCGATCGCTGGGTCAGCTAATCACACTAATATATAAAGGCGAAAGTTTGTGTGTATGTTTGTAACTTCTTCACGCTAAAAGTACTGAACGAATTTGGATGAAACTTTACAGTAATATAGCTTATACATCAGAATAACACATAGGCTACTACTTGCAGAGATAACCGACATACACGCGGGCGGAGCCGCGGGCAACAGCTAGTTTTATATAAATTGCAATTTGTTGTTGCGGTTGCGATTCCTTAATGTTCCTTAGGTTTATCATTACAACATCACAATATTGGTAATCTTTCGTTTCTTTTGGGTTTATTGCTAAGAATTTTATTAAATATAAAATAACTACATATTTAAAGGATTTGTTTAATAGATTGCTCGCTCTGAAGCCAGCAATGTTTAAAGTTCACAGGTATATATTTGGTACATACAAAATAGAAACCTTCGTTCAATAAGGTCCAAAGCAAGTAAAGGTCACTGGCGTGTCTGGGCGGCATCTCTCGGGTGAATGACATCCTGGCAGAAATACTTTTATAGCATATGATCGCATAGACGATATTTAAATACGCTAATAAAATAGTGTCTGAACGATAAATACGGATGCGGGTATAAAATATTAATAGCAGGTGTTTAAGATCCATGTGGTAACTCCTGCAGCAGGTATTCGTTTTAAGACTATGTTATTGTTGTCTAAAATTATTCTTGTTTTGAACTATGAATGTGAAAACAATCTATACATCTATAAAAATAAATAAAATTGGAGTGTCTGTTTGTAATATTAAAATAACCGCTTTTTACTAAATGCATATGTATGTATACACGGTACATATAACATTTTTTTCATTTTTTTTCTGTTTGTTCCGGCTAATCTCTGGAACAGCTGGACCGACTTTGATGGGACTTTCACTGATAGGGAGTTGATGATATAAGGAGTAACTTAGGCTACTTTTTTAGACTAGCATTGCCCCGCGGGTAACACCGCGGGGTTCAGCAAGTACTTAAATAAAACTGAAGTATCTGTTTGTAGTTCAAATTAACAGCATTCACTAAATGTATTTACGGTAGGTACTTACAACAAAAAGCTATTTTTAAAGTTTTTGTCTGTCTGTCTGTTTGTTCCGCGGGAAACGACGTAGGGCGATGCTAGTCTAAAAGAAGTAGCTAGCGGTTCAGCTAGTGAATAAATAAAAAGTGAAAGCACTTACAAATTTAAAAGTCTAACAGCGTTTCAGGCCGCTGTCAGTACGAGGTTATGTACAACTAAAATTAGGTTTAACCCTTTATTAAGGAAGAAGAACCCGCGCCGAAGCTTTGTCTTATCTTAAAAGCTGACTTTGTGAATCGTTTACACTTGTGAGCTTTTCAATTATACCCACGGGTAACAAAGAACCCTTTTATTTGAGTCTTATATAAAAGCTAGACAAATTTAATAGGTCTTTACCTATGAAATTGCCGTTTTGTATGCAATAAGTGAAAGTACTTATTTTTTCAAACTTTTTTATTTCTGTTATTCGAAGTAATCACCCATGCAATCGACGCATCTTTGCCAACGCATTGGCAGTTTATTGATGCCCTTCTTGTAGCTGCTTCACGACAACGCGCGACCCCATACTGCGCAACAGACAGTCTCCAAGCTGCAAGAGCTGGGGTTGGAAGCTCTCCCTCATCCGCCATACTCACCAGACCTTGCACCTACCGACAATTACTTTTCCTAAAATTTAGACAACCTTTTTGTGAGTAAAAATTTCAATTCCCGAGTGGCAGTACAAAATGCCTTTGAAGAGTTTGTTGCCTCCCGTCCAGCTGATTTTTACAAGAAGGGCATCAATAAACTGCCAATGCGTTGGCAAAGATGCGTCGATTGCATGGGTGATTACTTCGAATAACAGAAATAAAAAAGTTTCAAAAAATAAGTACTTTCACTTATTGCATACAAAACGGCAATTTCATAGGTAAAGACATATTATTTCAATGCTGTAATATTACTGATATTGAAAACTCACAACAAAGAAGAAAACACTACTTATACCAAAGCCAACTTGAATCCTTAATCCTTTGAAGGATCTTTTTCGCGTTGATATTTATATCTTCTCAGACTTTATTCCTAGTGCTGTATTTGAGTTCTAGCTTTCAGCGACTGCTAATCGAGGTCTCAGGTTCGATTCCTGGGTCGAACTAAATGTTTGTATGATCTACAAATATTTGTTTCGGAGTTTTGGTGCTTTCTATGTATAATATGTATGATGTACAAAAATAAAGGTATATATGTATTTGTATCAGTTGTCTAGTACCCATAACACAAGTTCTGCTTAGCTTAGGACTAGATGGCGTTGTGTGTTAGATGTCCGAAATATTTATTTATTATTTATATAATTAATTATATTCTTTATTGGGATGAACTGCCTCATTGGTCTCTCAAGTATGCGACTGCCAATCAAGAGGTCTCGGGTTCGAATCCCGGGTCGGGCCAAAAAGTGTTATTGAGTTTTTATGAGAGTTTGGAAGTTGGGGTCTGAACCCCCATACCTCGGCGAGCACGTAAAGCTGTCGGTCCTGCGCCTGATCTGTCCTCGATCGTTTCGGATAACCGTCCCATCGGATTATGAGAGATAGGGACAGATAGTGCACCTGTGTTTGCGCACACACTTGTGCACTATAATATCTCCTGCGTAGTTGGCTGGTCTCCGTTGAGACTGGCCGCCGCGCCGTGGCCGTAATCGGCTAGAAAGAACATCATCATATAATATTCTTTCAAATTCGGAATTGTTTTCTGTTACGAAATTGATTAGAACATAATATAAAACAATGATAATGATGTTTTCAGTGTAGATTAGAAAAAAATGAGATTCTACAGTTTCTACAGTCGGTCTGACTGTCTTCTAATATATAGTATTCTTGAAACCCAGTAATAACTTAAAATAAATCAGGTTCAATTGTAAAATAAACTATTTTAGTCGGTGACACGGGCGGCGCCGCTGTTTACAGACACCGTTCCAGGAAAGCGATGCATTCGTACTGACTTCACAGAATTTCTTACTTGAAAAAATTCTAATGTTTATATAAATTGAATAAATTCACTCTTATTAAATGAAGAAAAGAAGTCTGTATTTAAAGGCTACAAGAAGTAGAACTATAAATAAAATAAGTATTAAGCACGTATTATTAAGGTGACACCACACTTTCACTCTCAAAGATAGTGGCGTAAAGTAGTTAAATAATTTTATGTATATAGTTACAAAACGTTCTGCATTATATGATTAATAATTGCGACATAGCTTGAAAGAGAAAATATCTCTTCTCGCATAAGAAATCCCAAAGGAAAGTATAGTTTAATTGTTGAAGCACTGGGGATAATTTCGTCAAACACATCGGTTTGTAATCTTTACATAGTACAAAACACATTCCACTATCTGTTCGCTTAGATCTATTAAACTCCTCAATGAATTTTAATGCAGTTTTCAACAATAGATAGAGTGATTCAAGAGGAAGGCTTATATTCGTAACACTTGCATATTATACTAGAGGAAATCCGAGAATTCAAAAGACTTCTGTACGAAGCCGGGTCGGGCTAGTGTAATACAAAACACAATAAAGTATTATATTCTAACATTCTTAGATTGAGGAAGACATGTATTACAGTAATATATTAGAATATCAGATGCAGAAGAAGTGCAACCGTGAACTCGAAACAAGACAACTGCCTATGTTAAAACGCACATTTTAGTTTGAATCTGTAGCTTCCTTTAGGTTCGGGTATATAAGGTATCGAGCATATATTTTTTTAATGATGTTGTTTAACTATTGTCCTTGATGTTGTTCTCATTTTGTGCTCTGTTAAAAAATATAACGCAGGGCTTCAGACCACGATTAGGAGTGCTCGTCTAAAATCAATAATCCCACAGTCAATAGTGTCACGGGCCACGGGCGTTTCTCTCTGTGCATGGGAGTGCACTTCATTTGCAGTGTAGGTTTTTTCTACACAATATGTCTGGTTACAGATGATACGTATAAACCTATATGTTTCATGTGGATTGATAATACAATGAAACTAGCACCATCGGTACTCCACATCAATGGAACGGCAGCACTTGGTTAGTTCTAATAACTAGTATCATTTTACTCTACTTCGATACAGTTTGCTCTTTCGTCTTAATCGGTCTCACTCTTACGCAAAGTGCTAAGTATCCATTCGGCAAAAAATAAGTAAATTAAAATAATAATGACGTTGTTGAATTTTCTTTACAAGTTGCGGAACTAAATTCGCAAATTAATACTAAGCAATTATACAATACTAGCTGACCCAAGCAACCTCGTTTGCGTCCAAACTACCATTCCCCGTTTTAACCCCAAAATGGGGTTGATTTCTAAAGATACATTATTAGTACACCTCCACACCGTCTATAGAGCATACATTTTAAATTTCAAGTCTCTTACTTCACAAACATAGGATTTTCATACAAACGTCCAACCCCCGTTTTAACCCCTTAGGGGTGGAGTTTCGTAAAACCCGTTCTTAGCGGATGTCTACAACCTATAAGAAACCTACCTGCCAAATTTCAAGTTTGTAGGTGTTATAGTTTCTGAGATTTCGTGATTAATAAGTGAGTGGTATTTCGCTTTTATATATATAGATTTCATAACTGACGTAGCATCATTTTTTATGACAATAGACAGACACGATCAATCATAGTATGGCTCTTCCTTTAAGAGACACCTAAGTAGGTAGGTGTAAATGTACATATTTAATTTATCAACTGTTCTGCTAATAATACATATCTATACTAATACTAGCTGACCCGTGCCCACTTCGTTGGAAATGTGATAAATGAAGAACCGCTCGACCGATTTTGTGCAAACTTCACATTAACCATCTACTAAATAGTCCAAACAAAGCCTAAAGATTTGGTTTGGATAGGTGAGGCCGTTCTTGAGTTATAAAATTACAACGAAAAGTGGCATTGATTTTAATATATATTTATATATTGATTATAAAGCTGAAGAGTTTGTTTGTTTGTTTTGTAAGTTGCCTTAAGCAACTTACAAAAAGAAATGAAATCCCACCGAAAAAAATTTTCATGTAAAATGTTGCCAAGACGACTGCATATGGCTTAACCTGTAAAAAAGATATCAGATCTCATGAAGAACCAAGGTTCTAAATCTAGATGTAGAGTTTATGAAGTTAGAGTTGGTAGAGTTAGGGCGTGTAGATTCAGAACCTTGGTTCTTCATGAGATCTGATATCTTTTATATGAGGTTACAAAATAAAAAAACCGTCAAATTTAAAACCTCCTCCTTTTTTTGAACTCGGTTAAAAAAGTATAAACGATAACTCTACACGAGCAGCAAGAAACGACAGCTGTCAACATAAATAAAACCTATTACTTGACATATATCGTATGTTGACACAGGTTGTTATTAGTGCCAATTGGTCGTATAACAAATAGCTATTTACTGGTCTGTTTTGCTGATTACACACATGAGCACATGACAACGAAGTTCATCGACATTCCGCTTTTTGTATGAGTGCGGTATTTTTGTCGCGTGCAAAACCCATGCTCGACAAAAAAAAATGCTTCACACATTCCGATTAGTAAATAAATCGCTGAAACGAACAAATATGCATACATACGTATATATAATGTTATTTCTACTTCTGTATTTCCATTTAACGTGATGTGCGTGTCCATTTCAATGTTTTTTAGATTATAATTCCTCTTATAATACACCTTTAACGTTACAAAAACAAAAAGTGAAATGGTTCCGTTTGGAACATTCAAGAAAAATAAAAAATAAATATTCCGAACATCTAACACACAACGCCATCTAGTCCCAAGCTAAGCAGAGCTTATGTTATGGGTACAAGATAACTTATATAAATACATATGTGGGGTCGTTCAAGTATTACGTAAACACTATAGGGGGGCGGGGGGGTAACTGCTTTGCTTATTTTTGATGACATGGGGGGCGGGGGGGGTCTAGATCGTGATTACGTAAGCAGTAGTTATTTACTTTTTTACACTTAAGGCAACCCACACATTGACAATGTTTGAAAACGAAACACATTTTTGGGGATTCCCACAAATAATGTATACGTTATGGTACTCACTTAGAACCAAGTAGGAGAATTACCGCGTACTATTTACATATCTACTGTGACTGACGATTTGATGAAGGTATTGTAAAGCAAAGCAAATAAATGATTGTGTTACAGTCAATCCGCTTTCGCCAAAGTTGAATTGTTTCATTTAAAGTTGTCGTTTCAAATAGATAAATCCAAGTTATACCAAAAAATGTTTATACATTTCATACAAATACGAAGGTACAAAATGTACAGAAATTAGTAAGTAATTAGAAACCTGTATCTATATTCTTAAGATCTAGATTTATAACTGCTGCTCATGAATCAGTAGACAAAATAGAGTATATTAGAACATCCAAATAAGTTTCAGGACGTAATAATAATTATTTTTACGGGAATTAACGCGATCTTAAAGGAATAACATACCTCTGATTTGCCTGACGTTTGATTGACAGTCAGCCTGTGACAACGGCCAGCGCAACCCGGTCGAAACGTTGGGCAAATCAGCGGTATGTAATACCTTTGAATAAGTGATCTGTGAATGAATAGTATAAATTTCAGGACGGATTTATAGATTTGTAGTTTATTTTCCAAGCTAAGTGATGACTGTCTGCTTATCAGCCAGTAAATGTCTTTCAGTTTCCTGTTTGCCTGGTCTCTTTTGGTTTTATATGTTCTCGCCAAGTAAGTCTTCTGTCGAAGTACATTCCTGGGTACTTTACACCTTTTATGGCAGAATATCATCGCCAAGTTTCACAGGTGGACAGTCTCCCCTTTTGATACTGAAAGTAATGTGGATCGACTTTGCAAAGCTAACTTTAATTCTCCATTTTTCAGCCATGTTCCAATCTCATCTAGGTGATTTTGGAGTTTTGCTGATGCCGCAGTTCGATCCACGTCACAAGATAGAACCGTGGTGTCATCAGCGCAGGTTACAGTAACAATTAAGTTTGAGCACTGTGTACAGAATAGGTGCCAGTACAGAAACTTGAGGCACTCCCGCCTCTATGGAATAGAACAATGATAGGCATTTTCCAGACCTAACTTGGAACACCCGATCTTTTAAATAAGATCTGAGAAGCATGTACGCAGAGTGTGTTAAGCACATTTTAAGTTTACTCAGGAGACCCTTGTGCCTTACCCAGCAAACGAGCAGACGTATCGCCCGATGGTAAGCGATTACCGCTGCGTCGCGTACGCGCGAGGCGTCACAAGTACGTGCATTGTTGGGGGATGGGGAGAGATTGGGCCTGAGTTTGGGCCTTCGGTATCCTTACTCACTCGGTGAAACACAGCGCAGGCGCTCTTTCACACCGCTTTTCTGTGAGGCCGTAGTATCACTCCGGTCGAACTGGCCCATTCATGCCGAAGCGAGGCTCTTCCACGTTTATAGTGTGTTTTCCTGCTTGTGTGCCACTGTTGTCTTAACCTCCGTTTTACAGTTATCGTTTTCCAAATTTCCAATGTGGAGTCCCGGTTTGAGTTCCATACTTTATATTGGAAGTAGACATCCAAGTAGCTTTTTGAATAAGATTTGTTGTGAAAAAAGCTGCCTTTTCTATGTCTTCTTCTGTTTTAAGTGGGATGTGTAGATTAGCAATATCCTCTTTAAAGTGCCGAAAAGCTTCCCAATCAGTTTTACGATTGTAAAGCGTTTCGGGAGGTTCTTTTAGCATGGTTGTCGTGCTTAATGTGCAGATCCCTGGTGTATGATCCGTCCAAGCAGAATTATATGTGTGTATACAATCCTGACATATCTTTTGTGATAAAAATCTATCAAATCGGTCGTTTTGTTGGGATCAGCTGGCTAGTAAGTTGGCTCACATGTTGTTAATATGTTGAGCAAAAGAAATGCATGTTATATAATAATGTTTACGTAAGCATGGGGGGAGGGGGTGAGAGCTTTGCTTACTTTTGCTGACAAGGGGGATGGGGGGGTAAATAATTGTAATAAATCTGCTTACGTAATACTTGAACGGCCCCTGTGCATACTTTTTTTTAATACATACATATTATACATAGAAAACACCCAAACCGAAAAATTTGGTACGTCCCGGGAATCGAACCCGAGACCTCAAGCACAGCAGTCGCATACACTACCACTGCGCCACCGAGTGAGTAAAATAAATAAAATATGTATAATTATAATTCTTCAAAAGTATGAGTAACTTCAATGTTTAAGTTGTGTGCGAGCTCACAGCTCTTAACTCCCAGGGCAGTCTGGTTTAGAACCGTCTAATATACTGTTAAATTTACCCCAACAAGAAAGACATTAAGAAATCTCATTTTTGACTGAAGACAATTGCTGTTAACATTAATCTTTCTACTGTAATCTTTACATAGTATAAAATGAAGTCGTTGCCCGGTCTTGATTGTCGTGATCTTTCAAACTACGCAACGAACTTTATTAATTGCGGAGAGATCAGTGGAGAGAGTGATTCAAGAGGAAGGTATATATGTATAATAGGTATATGCATATTAAACTGGTACCACGTAGTATCTAGGTACAAAGCACCCGTGCGAGCCCGGGGTGGGTCGCTAGTATTTTATAATACAATTTTATTACCGGCTTTAGAATTTTGTATTTTATAGTTTTCTTTCTCATATCAAAAGTAATATTTACAAGTATTAATTTTCGCTATTCAACATCGGCATTAAAAATAATCCGATCAGAACCCGAACCGGTATGGTGGTGCGCGGTCGGCGTGATCATGTTTTATTTCACAAAATTGTGCTTTTTCGGGATCATATTCAGGAGTTTCTATAATTTTACTCCAGGTAAGGTAAAAAAGGTTTTCCTAAGATCCGTCAGGTCAGACCCTGATAAATAACAATGAGACTATCTGAAAACCTCCAATCTACAAAACTTTATGGGACAAAATATGCTTTACAACTTTATTATGATGCAAAAACATTGAAGTCATTGAATAAATAGTGTAAATTTATGGCTCGCCTTCAACCGATTACTTGGTGAGCACAAAAACTATTACCACTCATTTACCGAACAGCTAACAGAAATCTTAGAAAAAGTGCAGCTACATTTCTAGGAAATAGGAAACGATGCGACCAAGCATTTGTCGGTGAATTTATTAAGTAGCCATTGTTCGCGGTTTCGGTCGCAATATTACTTCTTATTTACTGTTGCCTTATTTACCCGACTACGGCGAAGCCAAAAGGAAGGGTAATATATTTGTCTGTCTGTTTGTATGTTCCACCGTAGCGTCTAAATTACTAAACCTATTTTAATTAATGAGGTATTTAATTATTCGTAATTATAGCACGGGTTATATAGGCTATATAAATTTCATCATCATCATCAGCCTATAGCAGTCCACTGCTGTACATAGGTCTCTCCAAATGCACGTATCCAGCTCCTGCCAGCCATCTTGCACAAATCGTTACTCCACCTGGCCTGTGGACGTCCTACACTACGTTTGCCGAGACGCGGTCTCCAGTATAAATTTAGTCAAAAGTTTTATGTACCTAGTCGGGTTATAGTTTTGAAATTTCCACAAATAATCCAAACATCTTTTCTTAGCAGGCGCTTACATGCAAAACTTCAACTTCTGCGTTCTGAGGTTCTGCGTTGATGACTCATCCAGTCAGTCAAGGCAAGGAAAATTGTATAGATATTCTACGCTGGATTACAGAAGCAAATATGCCAGCGACGGCAATGTTCCACTAGGCAACTAACTCCGCATTAGTTACAGTTTTAGGTACACATTCTTAACTCCGTTTTGTAAAAAAAAAAATATAGCGTTTCTTTTACTTCGCGTTTTTGATTCTAATTAAGATACGTCATATTTTGTCACCCCTTGTGAAAATATGTAGGTACGGGGTAAAAAATTGCCGTTAGCTCGAATATTTTTTTGTGTAACAACGTGACAAAGTGTTATTCTATTACTATGTGGCATGTGAGAGTGCAGTAAATAAAACATAGTATTTTTGTAGTATTATGGACAAAATTTACGACTGATACTTGGCTAACAGATTAAGTGAAGTCGCGGCGTCAGTTCAACGTACGCACTAACTTTTATGCTTTGATTTTGCACTTATAATCGAAAAAGGGGTTGTAACTGTTGTCCCCTGCGACACAGGATTTATTCCCAGTGCGGGTTTTGTCTTAAAAAAAAAAACTATTTCTATCACGTCGTTCCATAGACGATATCCTATGTGATTTCAACAAAGTGTATGGACTAAGGTTATTGCTAGCTAATCATACATGTAATGATACAATTGTGGTTTCATTTTGGTCTTGGTTGCAAATATGCGCCGAAGTTTAGAATCAAAACTGCTAACCCAGTGCTATTCTCCAAATCAACCTGATCCAGTACCAACACTTTTAAGAAATTGCTGTCTTTTTTGCTAGAGACAAGAATAAGAGAAAAAAAAACCAAATTTTATTAACATTGGAATTTTTACAATCGTCTTTTTATTAGATTTTATCACATTTCATTTGGTTAAGTTATTCTAATTATAAGTTACCATTATAATTAAATTAGAATAATTTCATACATTAGAATGTATTATTATGACTTATGGCTTTAACTCACGCTATGTACCTGTTGTTTAAATACCTATACTTTACTTCTGTTAAGTGCTTGACAAGGCCTTGATAATCCAGTAATTAAACCACTTACTTAAACCATTATGTGACTATAGCAAGGATCCTAATAAAACTTAAACGGTCCACGGATTCTAGTCACGGGCTCAGAAAAACAGTACAATTGCAGATGAAACCCTCTAAATGAAATGAATGAACGTCATTGGACGCAGTTTTTGTAAATCAATACGGACGGACAAAAGAATCTCCCGACTGTTTGTCGAACACTTAAGGAACACTGAGGGCGTGTAGGCAAGGTAGAACGAGGGTTCCACATTTTTTAAAGGCATAAAGAAAGTAATTAATAACATGCTTCGTAGTTCCCATATTGTTTCGTGAGATCCACTTTTCGATTTCCGATTACGACAATATTTAAAAAGGGAAAAACAATGTTTGAACTTAAACAATGTATTGCGAAAAGTACGATTCTTCAATTTAGTTCTATATCTTTTTTTACTTAATACATTTTCTGATAAATTTACCAGCTTTTTTAAATTATAAGGTAAAGTGCCTGGTTCTTGGCGTATTTTACTTTCATTTCAAACTTTTTATTGTTGTTTTTATTTGTTTTGTTTTCAAACTTGCAGTGTATGTATGTATGTTTGCTTGTATGTTCGGGTGGAATCTTGCAACTCAATTTTGAACCAGATATCTTCAACCGATTTTGCTGAAATTTTGCAAGCATACGTGTACAGCGTGACAATACAATATTATAATGACATGGAGCTAATCTGATGCTGGAGCTGGAAGGTGGCCATTGGAACTCTGTAAAGAATCATCGCAACATAATCGAGTTTGGACTCGTTTGATTCGTCTTGAGGCATTCCAGTAAAAGCTTGTTTTTAAAAAGCTTTTTAATTTAATTTAGTGTTACACTTAGTTCTTTATTTTTGTTAAATTACAACCTTTTTATGAATAATTTTATTTTCCTGGCTCAGTTTCAAATACAAAAGCTAGTTGCTAGGTGAAAATACCTATATCATTTCCAAACATAAAACCAGAAACTATCAACAGCATCCGTGTGTCGGCACTGACGCGTTGCAACGCAAACCACATCTGCGCGCACAGATAAATCTGTACGCGGCTAAGTTTCCGCGCACGTGCTCACGCGCAGCTGGTTACTGTGACTTACCACCGTTTGGTAAAATACGGGAAATTTGACACGAAATTTCGTTAGACGGTGCAACCCCTATAAATATAACGTACAACTCTGAACTCCGAGTATTTAGCGCGTAAGTTGTGAGTGTTAACCCTTGTTTGGTGACATAGCGTGACAGTATTTATCGTTCTGTCAGAGTAGAATCCAATGACATTTTAACTAACTACCGAACAAATTTATAGTTTCAATTTGTAACCTCATACATAAATATTAATGAATTTATCTTTGATATTCTCAAGGTAAGTCACTTCCTGAAGAAATTTGATCAGTAATAAAGACTGATGGCACAGGTGGTGTTATCAGTTTAAGCCTTTTTTGCTTGAAATGATTGAAAATTTCTTCGTATCTTTGAGGACACAAGAGTCAGGAATATAAATATGTTTTCACTATATCTCAGACGTCTTACTCTGGGGAAGACCCAGACAAGGTGATTTCAGGTTGCCCTGAAAAGCCGGGCCTTGTGAGATCCTATCGAGATAAGTTTAAGTTCTATGTTTTATATTTCTGAATATTTAAAATTGAAAAAAAATCTGACAGCTACAGAGTACAATAAAGTGCCACTTTCGTTTAATAAATTGATGCGCATGTAACAATAAAAAGGTAGTGACTGTTTCGGTAAACATTCATTTCGTTTGATTTAATACATGAAAGAACACAGGTATCTGAGATATACAAACAAAGAATCAGCTTAATTCATTAGTCACCTTTTGATATCATATTTAGTAAACATTTCATACTGCAATAAATAATAATAATGTCCTCCTAGCCGATTACGGCCACGACGGCCAGTCTCAACGGAGACCAGCCAACTATGCAGGAGATATTAAAGTGCACAAGTGTGTGCGCAAACACAGGTGCACTCTCTGTTCCCTCTCTCTCATAATCCGATAGGACGGTTAACCGACACGACCGGGGAGAGATCAGGCGCAGGACCGACAGCTTTACGTGCTCTCCGAGACACGGGGGATCAGACCCCAACTTCCAAACTCCGAGCTGTTATTAAGTATTTTCATAATCAGAAAAACTCAATAACACTTTTGGCCCGACTCGGGATTCACCACCGAGACCTCTTGATTGGCAGTCGCATACGTCAACCGCTAAACCAACGAGGCAGTTAAGTCACTTATTACAAAGAGTAATACATAGTAACATTGAGTACGACTTGTTTAACTAGAGTTTAACGATCCTGACTACCAAACAAGATGTCGCGGTTTTGATTCCTATTAAGGACAAATAAATTGAGTGATGAGCAAAAACATTTTAGTCTGTGTTTTGGGGTTATTTCTCTATAACATGTTGTTTTTTTTAAAAAAAATATGTATGTTTATTAGCAGTTACTATTACAACAGGTTCTTATTTGTTTAGGAACAGACTGGGTGTGAGATGTGTGAAGTTCTCACTATTATTTACCTTTAGAAGCATTTATTTTGAATTTAAGTGCAAATGTCGCAAACAGCTATCTATACACCATGGTAACCACTGACCATTAACAACTCAGTTCGCCAATTTACGAGGCAGATAAGACTAGGATTGGCAATCGATCGGGCACTTCGATAACTTCATATTGCAGCGCCAACTTTCTCTTTAATTGGCAGTTTCTCTCACATGGTCATCCAAATTTGTATATTGAGGTTGTACAACCGCTTTTGGATGTTCAAGGCATCGGAGCCGATGTAATCCACAAATTACACTTTGTCCACATAATTGGAAAAGCTGGTAAATTGAATAATTCTGTACAAAATTTCGAAGTTGTGAGATAACTTCGTAAAAGGATAAATTATTACGAAGGGGATCATGGGATATTTATCATGTTTATTTTCAGTAACTAGTTCCCGATATTTTGGCATTGTTGCAATTTTGGATGATATAGGTACATCGGTGATCATTGTGCTTACACATCGTTAATATCTCATGGAACTTTGAATTAATAAATCCGTAACATACTTACATTTAAACTTCTACGTTTCATGATTTATAATTATGTATATTCTGGGAAAATATCTATACGAGAATAAAATTCTGTGCATCCCGCTCGAAACGTCAGGAAATAAAAGGTGTCATAACCTTATACATAATTTTATCGCGAATAAGTCCCACTATACCAGAAACACTAGGCATACATTTTGACCTGTCATAGTTTAAACAATCTATAAAACGATAATTCAAGGTATGCTAGTGTAATAAATACAAGACATTCAAAGTGATAGATTACCACAAAGCTCTTAACATAACAGATCAAAGAAATCAAGCTAATTACCACTGTGGGTCATCAAGGAATTATTCAATAAGCCCGTTCTTTTATTTAATTTATCTGCAACCATAGAACTATGTATCATACCAACGAGACTCTTGGAATGCAAAGATCAAAGGTGAATCCCGCAGACCGCACATCGTCTGGCTAAAATACGTGCGTTTGCATAAAAATATATGAAACAATGTAACATGCGCGCTTTACTGAGAAACTTTAGACATAAGCGTACTTAGACAGAATATAAAATTCGAATGCAATCTGCTTTACTCGTAGTATTTTGTAACAGATGATATTTTAAAAGAACATTTATGTTGGAAAAAAGACGTGGTAGTAACGTAACCATTTTTTTACGTTTTCTATGAAATTTTGTAAAAAATATTACTTTACTAGTTTTTTACTAAAGAAAGCAATATTTCTAATACAAAATTAAATATTTAAAGCCTCAATAGTGTAAATTCTAACTAGACAGTGGCGTAGGGTACAAAAGTCAAAGCCAAAAACTTATCACTTGGTACCCATATCACAGTTTTCGAAAGCGGAATATTTGTGCGTTAGTTGGGGACAGCGGGACGGTCAGCCTAAAAGCGGGACTGTCCCACCGAAGGCGTGTATAGTCGACGACGTATAGTCACGTTATACATGCGATACAGTACAAAATGTAGGCCAATCCGATACATAATTTAGTCAGTAATTTGATATGCTAAGGCCTCATTAACTAAGTTTCGTAATTCTCGTCGGTTAGGGACGGGTACGCTGTCACTTCAGAATTCAGACACCGAATTGATGTAGGTAATAAATACTAGGACATTTTAGGCGCAGTATGGTAGATCGTGTGGTGAGATTTGTTGGTTATAAAACAATACTATAACGTTGTCTCATATTGACTCTTAAGCTTAACATAGATACATAGAAAACTCCATTTTTTATGTTTGGCCCGCCAAAATGACTCTACCCTGCCTGTTGAAAAGCATAAGCAACATCCAAGAGTGGTGGTCACCATACTCATTGCAATGCTTCTAGTGAAGAATAACCGAATGTCTGCAAATGGCGTATGATTACTCGATTAAGTGTTTGTCGTGCCAGTATAATCGTTAAATGACAATTATGTTATTGATAACTTCGACCTGATGCTGCATAGGGTTTTTTTGAATTTTTAATTTATTTGTTAGTGTGAACATCTCTAAAAACATTTGAACACAATTTTACTAAAATTTATGTCAAACAAACATTGCCATTTTAAGGGCGAAATATAATCAACACTCATTACTAAATAAAATGTATGTCTAACGAAAAATAAATAATGAAATATACATGGAACAATTCTTACACGTAATGATCACCTATTAACCCAGAAAAACAAAGCCAATGACAATACTACTTTTTGTAATTACTTTTCACTTTCATGGTTTGAGAACAAAAGATAACAATTTTAATCAAACTATTCTAAATACTTAATACATGTAACAAGACTAATGAGTCATTTATCAGATGTAACAGCTGTGCGACATCGATTTAGTTCCACGAAGATTATACGGAGATGTCTTTGGGTACCCGAAATGGTGATGATGACAGTAGCTCTTGACATTGACTTTATGTAGAACTGCGATTTACTTTATATGCCTGACGATATGGGGTTCGAGAGTTCTGTTTTGCCACTATAACTCTATCGCAATGCACGGCATATGAGAACATACTCTTTTAGATGTCCTGGCGTCCAGCCTTTCTTAAGGCGCGTCTCCACCAAAATTGTTGGCAATTTCAGTGTTTCCAACTGTTTGGAACACTTCAAAAAATCGCCAACTCACCGAGTCGCCAACAATTTGAAAAACATTCGAACTAAGCGTCACCATAGAGCCAATAAATATTTGCAACAAGCGTATTCTTTTGACGTTTACCGCCAAAAACGGAAACACTGTTAACAACATTTGTTGACAATTTTTGTTGCCAACACAAGGAAATTACAGAAACTTTTGTCACCAACACGTGTTGACAACACAAAATTGTCAACTATTGTTCGGTGGAGACCCGGCTTTATACAGACAGAGTCTCGTAGCCACGTAAACCACCCCGTGCCCGGTATAAGACCTGCCACTTAGCCCAGCTGCAAGTATTTCGCTTGGATTCTCTTTCTACAATAGCTATCGCCTCTATTCACTTGTAAATTGGCTAATATTTTCTTTTGATCACTGCCTTGACTCAACTGCCTCGTTGGTCTAGTGGTTAGCGTAAGCGACTGCCGATTAAGAGGTCTGGGGTTCGATTCCCGGGTCGGACTGCTGTTGGGTTTTTCTTACAAGAAATTCTTAATAGCAGCCCGGAGTATGGAAGATGGCGGTGTTGCCCGCCCGTACCTCGGAGAGCACATTAAGCCGTCGGTTCCGGTGGTCATGAACACCTATGACAATCATTATTGGGAAGTCAGTGCCCTCAAATATACTGACAGCTTTTTTTTTTACGTGTGGAAATCCCCTCGGACCGTCACCCCACCGGGGCTTGCGGCGGGGCGGTGTGTCGGACTCGAACCGACTAAAACCACACGGTGTGCCAATCTGCGCCTATGAAGGGAGGAATCCGGGAACTGCAGTTATTAACAGGTCCGGACGCCTCCCAGCGCTTGCACGCACTGAAGCGGGCACCGTCTGCTGTTAAAAACTCTCAATTTAGGTGACGTACGAAATATACTGACAGCTAGTTCAACCTTCGAATTCAGTTGACCCTCAGGGTTGCGGAGGTCCGGTGCCAGTCGCTCCGTGGAAAAACTGATATTCAGGTGAAACCAGTTGAACTAGAAGTCGACCCCACTAAATCTTGGGTATTATAAAGGTTAGGAAGATGATTTTCTTTTGATAACGTCACTTGGCGTTGAATCGTGGAACGAGCTTCATTGCCATACATATTTTGTATGTTTTCTAATAACGTTTACGATTGTAGAATGTCAACTTGGCTAGAGGGGCTGATGATGAAAAACCTGGGATGACACACCCGTAGGGGACTCCCACACAAACAAAAGTTAACTATGAGGGTAATAAATTGTAGATTTACTACAAAAAGTATCCCGAGATATTTAACATAGATAAATTTTACCATACAAAGGATTTTTTACAGCAATTTATTAATTTCTGTGTCACTGAATGTATTGTTGTTGTTTCCTACTATAAAAACATCAACGATTGGTTGATTAGATTCTAATAGTGAAGATTATTGTACTAGGCATGTTAATTATGAATGCAACAGTGTAACAAGACGTCATACACAAACACTTAAACAAATTCTAAAGTTTGTTGTCAGCTGTTAGCATTTAGATGTATTCTTTTTAATTAAAATTCATTTATCATTTCTTGTATTTATTCTTTCATTCAGTTTTGCTGTTTCCTATGAATGACCAAGTCTTAATTAAGCATTATTTTAGGTCAATAAAAAAAAAAGTTAAAAAAACTATAACTCGACCACGTAAAAACTTTTTGATGAAATTTATATAGCCTAAGTCAGCAGAGTCATTATTGTGAATCTATTGACATGTCGTTCATTAAAATCGGTTAAATATGCGCCGCTATAGTGGAAGAACAGCAAAGTCGGGGAAAAATGTTAGCTTTAACTGCCTCGGTGGCGTGGTGGTAGCGTGTGCGACTGCTGTGCTTGAGGTCTCGGGTTCGATTCCCGGGTCGGACCAAATGTTTGTATGATCTGCAAATATTTGTTTCGGAGTTTAGGTGTTTTCCATGTATTATTATGTATGTATTTACAAAAAAAAGAATATATGTATTTATGTCAGTAGTACCCATAACACAAGCTCTGCTTAGCTTGGGACTAGATGGCGTTGTGTGTTCGATGTCTAAATATTTATTATAATGTCTGTATTCAAGAACCCGTTCAAAATTTAAAGACAAATCAATTTTTTTTTGCAATTAATTTAATTACTTACTGTGTCGTTATTCAGTCGAATGATAACTATATTAAATCGCAAAGTATTATATTGTAAGAACACTTTGTTCTATCATCGTCCAGTTACGGGCGCAGACGCAATGAGATATTAATAGCAGCGAACAGTAGCGGGTTATCACGAGAAATACTTACTCACACTTCTAATGATTACTCCGACCAAGTCACAAGTAAGTCGAATTAAACGAGAGTTAAATTAAAGGGAGCGTAATGAATTAACGTTTTCAAGAACTTGATAGTCTATTTTAGAACAGGAAAACCGCTACAAAAACCGCACTGTGAATGAATAGTTTTTTTTTTTATGGAATGGCCGGGTAAACGAGCAGACGTATCGCCTGATGGTAAGCGATCACCGCCGCCCACGGATACCCGCAACACCAGAGGCGTCACAAGTGCATTGCCGGCCTTTGGGGCATGGGGGGGGATGGAGGCAGGGGAAGGGGGAGATAGGGGAAGGGGTTCACTCACTCGGTGAAACACAGCGCAAGCACTATTTTCACACCGGTGCCATTCATGCCGAAACGTGGCTCTCCCACGGTATATATATATATATATATATATATAAGAAGGTATATAAGAATAATAGTCAGTAGAGAATTCTGTGTCAAGGTATAATTTATATACGATTAGCGATTGTTGTTGTATAACTCAAACTCAAACTCAAAAATATTTTATTCATATAGGCACTTATTTTACAGGCACTTATGAATAGTAATTATTTAATATTAAAAAATCGAGTGATTCTAGTCGCCAGTTCCAAGTGCAGCCTACCCTTCATGGAGAAGAATCTGGCAAGAAACTCCATTGTTGCCAGTATAGGTACAACAACAATAGGATGACACCGCGGGACAAAAACTAGTCTTTTATGGCCCGCCAAAATGACTCTACTCTGCCAGATGGAAAGCATAAGCAAAATCCAAGAGTGGTGGTCACCATACTTATTGTGAATGCAGACAATGCAGCATGGCGACCCACACCATGGTGGCCTAGTGATGCTTCTGCATCTTTTACTATGGAACTTGTTGACTAGACTATTTGGGCCTCCGGTCTCGCACTCACCAACGAAACACGACAGCACGAACGCTGCCATTTTACGTTTATTTTCTGTGCGAGGGTAGTACCGCCGGAATTCGGTCCAGCCGTTTCAGAGATTAACCCGAAATAACAAAAAAAAATGTATGTAAATACTTTATTCACTTTCATATGCATTTAGTAAAAAGCTGTTAATTTGAAATTACAAACAGACACTTCAATTTTATTTATTTGTATAGATAAGTATAGATGTATTAAGAAATATATCAGTAGTTTTATCACATGCTCTGACTAATTCGCCATTAGTCGAATGTTTGTGAGATTTTTCAAGGTTTTATATTTTCTTTCTACCAAAAGTTAATCCTACTATCCTACAAATATTATAAACGCGAATGTTTGTAACTATGGATGTTTGTTACTCTTTCACGCAAAATCTACTGGACGGATTTAGACGAAACTTTACAGTAATATAGCTTATACATCAGAATAACACATAGGTTACTATTTGCCGCGATAACCGACATACACGCGTGCGGAGCCGCGGGCAACAACTAGTACTAATTATAACTAATCTATACTAATATATTATTATAAAGCTCAAGAGTTTGTTTGTTTGAACGCGCTAATATCAGGAACCGCTCGTCCGATTTGAAAAATTCTTTCAGTGTTAGATAACCCATTTATCGAGGAAGGCTATAGGCTATATATCATCACGCTAAGACTAATAGGAGCGGAGCACCAATGAAGAATGTTTCAAAAACGGGGGAAAGTTATCACGCTACGGTAATAATAATAGGAGACGCAAACGAGGATGCTTGGGTCAGCTAGTTACAAATATAATCCATCATTTATAATAAAGTGGCCACTTAGTTCCTGTTACGATTGAATCGATATGTAAAACAGAAGTCGACAGCTTGAAGTACCTTGGTAACAACTTATCGACTCTTAATGATTCATCTTCGCTTCGCGGCTTCTGTTTCGATTGGCGACTCATTGTGAGAGCAATGTTTAGTCTTACCACTCGTACCGATAACTATCGCGGTCAATGGTTTATAACGAGCTTTTGTTCACTCTATAAAAATATTAACATTATCAACATATTATTCTTCAGTTCCCTTTCATGTATTTTTAGCGTTCATAAATTAGCTCATACGCATTTTTAGTGCTTACGTGTTCAACCTATTTAATGGTATGTTTCATATTCTGGCAAAGTTAACAACACTCATACCGGCCTATTTATATCTTTAACACAGAAAAAATATTTAACGCTTTTTGCGCCGAGCAGGGTATACCGTATAAACCATATTTGTCAAGCTTTTTAGCCGCTGCCATTCACTTCCAGATTCGCTTCGTTAAAATGAGAAGTAAAAACGTCCGCAATGCTGAATTCTATTCAAGATATTTTGCTTGACTTGTGACAATTTCAAAAGATTTTCTGCTTGACTTGTGACAATGGTATGTTACGGCAGGTCTAAGTACTCTTCGTAAGAGTACAAATAACTTCGAAGAAGGACCGCTTCACTAAGCAACACAAATTCTCCAGTCCAGCGTGATGTACCTTTTCTATAGGTACTCTAAACCAACACTACCTAACCACGGCCACATCGTCTGAAGCTCTAAAAAAAAAACCCTATTTCGCCATATTTTGCATACATGACTGCACAGATGGCGTTGTAGTTTAAACGGTCGACTCTCCGCTTCCTACTGCTCCGAAGTATTCTGGATCCGTTCCCCACATGGGACAACACTCAAAATCAAAATTATTGTTCAAAGTCAGGGTGTGTGCATCTGTGTCCGTTTCATGTATGTCCCCGGTCACAAAATGTTTTCCTAGTGCAGGAGTTGTTTTTGTTAAAGAAAAAATAATATTTTTTCTTTAATGCTTGGCTTATATTGGTCGTAGCATTATGTTATATAGTCTATAGGCTATTTTAATATCCGATAAATGGGTTGTCTAGCAGTAAAAGGTTCACATTAGTTCTTGGTTTTACAAAATTTATCTAAACAAACAAACTCTTTAGCCTGCAACTGTCATGTAAAAACCACTTTCAGTCGACAGTAAATAGGTTCGCTAAATATTGTACGTGTAATATTTTTTCTGGTGCGAAATTTGTTAAATATGTAATTAATTTGTGTTAATGAAGAGAGTGTTAGAAACCAATTCCTTGATTACATGAATTATGTATGGAATAGATACTGTTAGATTTTTTATTAGAAACCGGTATACTGCAAAATGTTTACAAGGTGTAAAGTTACAAAAAGTTGCAAAAGAGATATGTATATTGATTGCTATTCAATCAATCAATTGACTAATCAAAAGAAACTATTAGTAATTTCCAGATATTTGATAAATAAACATAGTTAGCAGTTGAGGCAAAGTTGGACTTGATTTCACTATAGACTTATTGATAATGAGTAAGTAACTGAGTCTTGATTGTAAACAAGTTTACTTATAGACTTATAGAATCCTGAAATATTAAATTTCCTATTCAAATACACAGTTAGTCACGATTTCTAAGAGCGTTGTAATTCAAGATTATTAATTTAATATCATAGCGAAAACGGGATTTGAAAGTTCAAATATTTCTCAATTTCGACTAAATAAGTTCTATTGAATACTGTTTGTATAAAAAGTAAAAGGGTAGGGTTTTGTAAGGGTAGCTTAACACTTTAATATTTTGCTAACGGACCACTGAGTCGAAAAATAATCTTCACACCCTCAAAATATTTTGAAAGACCTATCATAAGAGACGGATTTGGTTCTGTATTCGGCCTTCGGAATCTCTTCGTGTTAGTTAAAATATGCAAATTTCGAGGCATCAAAACCGTATAATTCCGAGGCATACTCATTTTCTGAGAAGTTAATAAAGATAAGAAATCGCTAAGTACCGAACAAAAATCTGACACATCCAACACATGGGTGTCTTAAATGAGGATTGTGCTATGGTAATCAGACTGCTAACATACACACATACTTTAAAACGTTGTAGAGCCACACTGATCTCAGCACGGTTCGATCGGGGCGGTAGTAACCCTCGCACAGAACATCAACATAAAATGACAGCATGCATCTCATCTCACTAAGCCGCCGCCGTGGTGTGGGTCACCATGCTGCACTTTGCACTATCTGCATTCGCAATGAGTATGGTGACCACCACTTTTGGATTATGCTTTCCATCAGGCAGAGTAGAGTCACTTTGGCAAGCCCATACCTACATAAAAAGAAACTTTACTATATATTTTAAAATACATACATATTATATGTAGATGATGAATATGATCGTGCTTTTCACACACTTTGAAGCTCTAGCTCAACCGTCATCATCACTAAGCACTGCCAAGAAACCATTCAAATATACTATCACAGAACCAAATATATAGAAAGAAAACATAACAAAATTGAAAGATAGAACGGTCAGTTTGATTATTACTTGAACAAATCATCAATAAGCAAGTATTTTTACGTGTGATTGAAATACAAAGTTGGTACAACGGCTCGAAAGTGGGAATGTCAATATTGATGCGCGTTGGTGGGTAAAACCGGACGGTGTAATTATACACCGGCCTGAGATGGCCACGGCGTGAGTACAAAGTAGAAGAAGTCAGTAACTGTCATTGATGCTTGTTTGTGTATGCTCGCGAAGAGTATACTTTGCTTCTTTAGTCCTCAAACTGTGTTGTCATTGGTTTGGGAAATGTGGCGCTGCGTTCGCCACTTATGTTCAATTAGAACTATGATGCTAACGAACAAATAACGTCAGTGACGTAATAGAAAGGCATATTTATGTTATTTTATGATTTTGGTGTTAAATTTATATTTAAAAAATGAGAAGCAGAAATTTGTATCACGATTAGTGTAGACTAGAGTATCCAGCGCTGATGGTGCGATGGATTTAGATTTTTTGAAATTAACTTTTTTCGAACACATTCATGGCAGCCTCGGAGTCCGCGACGTAGCGGA
Source organism: Diaphora mendica (assembly GCA_949125395.1). Lineage (NCBI taxonomy): Eukaryota > Metazoa > Arthropoda > Insecta > Lepidoptera > Erebidae > Diaphora > Diaphora mendica. Next base: position 27,743,914 of record OX421314.1, read on the forward strand.
TAAGCTGCAGGAAAGTCGACTCCGATGGCATGGCCATGTAAGACGCAGGCCGTCTGACTATGTAGGAAATAGATGCCTCGACCTCACTGTCCAAGGCCCTAGATCACGCGGCAGGCCCAAAAATCGCTGGCTGGACGTCGTCAAAGCGGACATAGAAGAGAACGATCTCACACCTGAGGATGCCGAAGATCGGGCAAAGTGGAGACGATTATGTAGGCAAGCGGACCCCAGCACTAAGCAGGGAAAACGCTAAGCCAAAGAAGAAGAAGAACTTTGCCTTCAAAATTCAACCAATAAGTACGAAGGAATTTAAACAATAAGCATTATATTCTTTGAACATATTATTATGAGAACTGTGTATGGTGTTCATAGAAAGTTCTCTTTCATGTGATATAACTATTGATTTTGAGTTCAAAAACTTTTTGACTTGATGGTTAAGGCGTCGCTAATTTATAGATTGCAACAATATTTTATTTGCCTTCAATTGCTAAAGAACACAAAACAGAATTAAAATTTTAAGTATATATTTAAAACAAGATGTAAAATCAAATTCAAAACGAATAAAACCTCGGCAGACAGTTTTAATAAATAAAAGAACGGTCCCACGTCACAATGCGGTTAGATCTGCAATCATTTGTCGGCTCCTGCACTGGCGAAGGCGCAGTGTCCACTTTCAAGTGTCAATGTGTCTATGTTTGGATAAACGGGCTGCGGTCCCGTTCTGATGCAATGCAATGCACTGATCGACGGCGCGGGCGCCGGGAAATCGCCATTTAAGTCGCACGAGACAGAGATGGCCGACAATTTCATTAAATTGTTTTGTACGTATTGTTGACCAGCTCGTATAGTCAGATACTTTTGGAATTTTATATATCTGGATTTAGTTTTCCTGTATTATTGTACCGAATAACTATGTGAATAGCTTTATTAAAAGCTAAAGCTTTCTAATTGGTGATGCACATAATTGCCTTTTAATGCCACGGTTTATATTCTGCTTCATAGTAACATCTTACAAAAATCGTAATTTAGTTATAACTGGTATTGATCAACTTGCTTTCGTGACTTACCGTCAAATTTGATTGCTCTATTAGTAAGAGTGTCTGCGAGCTTACTGAGCTCGCTCCAGAGCGCCGACTCCAGCTGCGTCCGCGCAGCCTGTGTGAGGCGGACGCGTGCGCCGGCACCACAGCAACCGTTGTTCAAGCATAGCTGATCTGCATCTGTAGAACAAAACAAGAAAATTGGTTAAATATTTGTTACTTATTAAAGCAAGGCCAAAAACTTTAAAGGAAAGTAATAAAGACCTCATCAAACCAGGAAGCGTTGTAATAAAAATCTTATTACATTGTAGTAATGAAGTCGTAGGCTGTTACAAAGTATCACAGAAAGCTACAAAAGTAGTTAAGCTGTAGAAGTGTAGAGCCCTAAGCTTTATTAGTACTCTAGTAGAAAAGCTATAAAACGTGGAACTTGTGTTGGTAAAGGACGTAAAGTCCCTCGTCGAAAACTACATAATGTGGGAACAGCTTAGTGAAATAAGTTGACAAACAAATACAAATTATTAAAAATAAAAAACCCGACTGCGTCAATATTTAACAATAAAAACAACAATCAAAACATATAAGTTTTTTTTTTTTTTTTTTATTTATTGATCAAAACATATCTACAGATATACAAAAAACAGAATCTCCCGCTTAAACCACGGGGGTTTTTAGGCGAGAGGGAGTTGGTCCATTAGTAAACAATAAGCAACTTAGCAATATCAGATTTAAACAGTTTAGCAAAATATACACAAAACACAAACACAAATAAGGTTAGGGACGGCAAGCGCATATACAAAGACTAATAGACAACATAATAAGACCCACACACGTGTGTATGCTAAGCTATGCTGTCCATTAGGAATTTCTTCGTTATTTCTTTATAATTATCCTTTGTTATATATTTTTGTACTATATGCTCTGGTATAGTATTTAATATATCAGGCAATATGTACCGGCATATTCTGGTGCCATATAAATTATTAAATTTTGGCAAGGTATATTTTTTTAAATTTGGTAGTTGTCTCAAGTTACAATTACGTGTTCGTACACAGAGCTGATCTATATTCGCAATTTCTTCCTTCATAATAGCCATTTTAATTTTACATTGTATTGGTAATACATTACAGTGTTGGAATAATTGCTTATAATTATCTTGAAATCTAAATTTTAATTTTGGTGGCACAATAGCTTTTAACATTCTTAATTGTAAATTGTATATCTTTTCGACATAACTTTTGTAAGTTCGGCCGTAACTACACAATCCGTAACTGATAACTGAGTCTGCCAGTGCCAGATATAAGAGGCGTAAAGTTTCATATGGCATTTTGTACCTTAGTATATACAGTTTACTCAGTATAGCTCGCAATTTTTTACAGACGTGGTCTATATGTGCACCCCAGTTAAATCGATTGTCTATTATAAGTCCTACATACATGTGCTCCTGTACTGTTTCTAATGTAATACACGTACTGTCCTGCCTACACATAAAGTTGTTATGCAGACATTCATGATCGTGTGCTAGAATATTTGGCGTGTGGCAGCTGTTTTTATGTGAGGATTGAATACACATAAGTTTTGTTTTTTGAGCGTTTATCACTAAGCCAACGTCGTGCGCCCATTGACACATTCTATTAAAATTATCCTGCAGTTTTAGCTCAGCGGTTTTAATGTCTTTGTCAGCCACCAGAAGACAAGTGTCATCAGCAAACTGATATACGGAGCCATGTTCAAACAAGTTGCACATTTGATTTACGTAAATTATGTATTCATTTGGACCAATTATTGAGCCTTGTGCAGTACCTTTATCTGTGATCATTTTATTGCTATACTTATCTCCCACTTTAACTCTCGTGTATCGATTTTGATGGTAATTTTTAAAAAGTTGTAACAGTGGCCCACGTATACCAGCCCGCTCCAACCCTTCATACAATACCTCATATTGGAGCATATCAAATGCCTTGCTGAAATCAACAAAGATAACGAGCACATGACGTTTATCATTCAGGTGCTCGTTAACTTCATTGGTGAATTGACACAATAATTGAGAGGTACTTCTCCCTTTTTGAAAACCATATTGTTTAGTGTGAATAATTTGTTGCGAGCGTAAGAAATGGCTAAGTTGGTCCCCTAAATACCTCTCAATTATCTTGTCAACGCAGGACAGTATAGTGATAGGGCGGTAGTTATTACAGTTGTCATGATTACCTTTCTTAAAGATAGGGCGCACTAGTCCCAGTTTTAAATCGTCTGGGTAACACGATGTGTCGATGCATCTATTGATCAAATGTGTAATTACGGGTGTTATTTCTTTATTCAATTTTTTTATGTCGGTTGCTCTAATTCCATCTAATCCCGGACTTTTGTTATTTTTCAGTCCATTGATAATTTTAAATGTTGCTTCATTATTTATCTTTGGCAATCTCATCGACACATCCAACTCTTTTTTGATGTTAGCTATTGGCGCCGTTAATATTTTTTTATTACATGAATTGGAAAGCATATCTATATTTTTTTTAAACTCCACAGCAAACATACTTGCTGCATCATGATCGGACAAAGAAAAATACTTTTGAATCGTTTCATCGACTGAGACAACTATCTTTCCACATAATTCGTTTATAAATTGCCACAATTTTCTAGAATGATTAAAATTACTTACAATTTCTTTCTTGTAGAATTTATTTTTAGTGTAGTTAATAAATTTATTGGTCTTGTTTCTATACCTATTATAAATTATTTTATTTTCTATTGTTGGTACTTTTTTCCACAGTTTTAATAGTTCAGTTCGTTTTTTACACATTTCTATAACTCTTTTGTTTACCCAATTGCATGTGTTCGATTTATACTTATTCAACCTAATTTTACTGTGCTTACATCTATCATACGCGTCTGTGAAGATCGAGTGCATTTTTTTATAAACATCATTAGGAGCACAACACAGAGGTGCATTCCAATCCGCGCGGCGCAGCTCTGTCACCAGTCTATCACTATCGTAGGTAAGTATACAGCGTTTGTTTACATCGTGCCTAGTCGGCCGCTCATTCACTAATGTGCACGCCGTTATGTAGTGATCTGCTGGCGACTCGTTTACTACCGCTGAATAGATTGTCGCTGTTATAGACGAGGTGCTTCGCACAAAGATGTGATCTATGCATGACTTTGTTATTATGTTACTTTTTTTTTCAACCCGTGTATATTGATTAATGCAGCTTATTAAGCCCAGTTCACTTAACGTGTTCATGTAATCGATTCTTGTCTTACAGTTTTTCAGGATGTCGATATTCATGTCACCAATGAACACAATATTACACTTCTCGGCTATGTTTTTAATTAGATATGCAGTTTCCTTCGTAAAACTCGTGATTGAGAGGTCAGGTGGTCTATACACGCCAACAATGGATATTTTTTCATTGTTTACTTCTAGTAGACCCATAATAATTTCACTGAAATACGATTTAATGGGCGTTCTTGTGAACTTTAACCTTTTGTGAACGTAAAGAACAACACCTCCACCTTTTCTATGTGCTCTCAAGTTGGTGTACATATTATAATTACTGAGTTCAAATAAACTCGAACAGTGTTCTCCTATGTTCACTTCTGTTAAAACAACAATATCAACTAGTCGAGGACTCGAAGCTATCAGTAATTCAATTTGTGCAAAGTTCAGTATTAGCGATCTAATGTTGACATGTAACGTTGTTATTGTCTGCTTTTGGTTTGGTAAACAATTTATGTAATCATTCCAGTTATCAAAATTTCTTTCATCAATATTATTGGATGTGTGATTCCGCATTGAGAATTAGAGTACGGTAGTATGCAATAATAAACAAGGACAAGAAGCAACAGAGAAGAGAGTAAAAGAGAAGAATACGGACTTACAGCTTATTGTTACTTATCTCTTGAGCCCATCTTTTAATATCGTCTTCTGATCGGATAACACGTATTTGGTCAGCTTCATTTCTTCGCACTAAGACATTTCCGTGTTTGCACCACACGAACTTCGCCAGATTCGTCATCTTTAGTTCTGACTTTGCACGCCACAGCAGATGAACAGTGGCAGGGGAAAGTGCTTCTCTCAGAAATATTCTTGAACTACCCTCTCTTCCAATATCTCGTTCATATTATAGTTTTTGGTTTTGCTGCTTCCAGCCACACATCTCTCTGATCCTCCTTCAAGGTCATGACCAGTATCCCTTCATTCCTTCTTTGTCCGTCGGTAGATTTACTTTGTTTTCTATGTATTCTAATAACATCTTCCGCTTCAGTTTCAAGTTTGTCGCTAATTTTGCGTACTATTTCCATAAAGTTTTCATTTTCCTGCTTGGTAATTCCACACACTTCCAATTGATTGTTCATGTTTTTTTGTTCCAATATATTTATTTTCTGCTCCATGAATTCTGTTTTGTTCTTTATGTGGGTATATTTATTATTTAGGTCTTTGTATTGTCTATCCATGTTTTTAATTTTTTCCTCATAATTATTGATTGCCTCCTGAAATTCATCGAATTTGTCAGAGAAAAACTGTAGACTTCTTTTCATCTCATCCTGTATTGTTTCTCTTATTTGACGTCGTATTTCCTGCATCATGCTTCCCTGAGTTGCCAACCCTGTTGTTTCTGTATCGGTATTTTCTTCGTCGTCCTCGGGAAGAATAGCTGAGATGCGTCTTTGTTTCGATTGACTAGAACAGGGCTTGCATTTCCAGTCTACCGAGTCAACAGCAGTAAGGGTGCTTAGCTGCTCAGCAGTTAATGAAGCACAGCTTGCATGCCACCATTTGCTGCACTTGCCACACTGCAGTCCGGCAGATTTCTTAGTGATTAGTTTACTGCACTTAATACACTTCACCATTTCAGAAAAAGATTGGTATTTACGTATAAATTATTTATTAAATTTATTTGTAGGTATTCACTGTTACTTTAAGAAAATCACGTACAGCGCGACCTATATGCGCAAGCGTTCGATACCGATTATTATTATTCGATATTCGACCGATTATTCGATACCGATAGCGAGTATTATATATATTCGTAATCACCATAAAAATATCTTTATTTTGATACCACACTCGATGTATTTTGAAAACTTTTTTTTTATATTACTTTTTGGCGCCAAAAATCCTCCCTTTAATTTTGATGTACCCAGTTTCACTCTCACGACTAAGACGAATCTTTTGACACCACTCACATAAAAATAGGAAAGGCGTTTAGGCTCTAGGGCGTGCCAAAGAAATATACATACATACATACATACATACACTCGAAAAACATAACTCTCCTTTCGCAGTCGGGTAATAAACAAAAAAACAGTTGACAGTAAAATAATTTCGAATATTCTTTTCCCATTAAAATAGTACTAGCTTTAGCAATGTTTCGATCAGAGAATGTTAATAATTGTCAACTAGATTGATCTTAGATTGGGGTGCAAACTACATAGCGAGGGGCGTGATGATGGGGTCGCAAATATATTTAAACATCCGCCCCCACCGTTATTGCGTTATTAAAGTGAGGGTGAATTGGTACGTTCCTGTTTTCTTTGATGGTGCTGTAAAAATCGATAAATTTTGAGACGTTGAGGGCAGATTAAGGACAGGACAAGATGAGATAGAGTTTAAATATTATCCTTACTACTAAACCGAAAAAGGTTATTGTGTGATTTCAGCCGGTTTTTACCCCCCGACGCATAAAGAGGGGTGTTATAAGTTTGACGTGTCTGTCTGTCTGTGGCACCGTAGCTCGCGAACGGATGAGATGGAGCTCGCGAATGGAGAATTTCAATGAAGACGATTTCAATTTAGTTTTTTTTTGTATGAAAGGCGAGTTACGTGCGAGTGTTCTTAGACATGTTTCATGAAAATCGGTTGAGTCGTTTAAAAGTTATGGGGGTGAAAGAGGGGAAGAATAACCGAATGTCTGCAAAAATATCATTGGCGTATGATTACTTGATTATTTAAGTAGGGGTTTTTTTTAATTTTGAAATTTAGCTTGTTCTTTTCAGTTAATTACATATTTTACATGTATATATAGGGAGGAGAATTAGCCTGTTTTTTTAAATATTTATTTCTTCAAAATTTAGTAATTTATGAACCGATTTTTCGGTAGTCAGCTAAGGGTAAAAAACTAAGGAAAAAAAATTCAAACTCGAATGTGCTCGAAACAATGTTGAAGTAGGTATTGTGTTTTTTAAAGTTCCTTATTTAAATCACAGTCTTCTAAGGGAGCGTTTATCTCTTTCATCATTCCAATCAGGTTAAAGAAGTATCAAACTTTTCAGAATCAAATTTGTCGAGGTTACTTGCTATTCTGCGCAGGTTGAAAGTTAACGGAGTAAACGGTTCATTTCTGAACTCGTACCGCAGCCAACCTGTTGCAGGATCGCAATCATTTTCCAATAGCGTGCCGTGAAATTTTATTGCCTCGTAAAGGCGATGAGCGTGAAAATCTACCTGTTAACAGATAACCTACGAACTGTGATTACGAAACGGTATAGTTTAACCTCTAGAAATTTCTGAGTTAAAATTTTAACATTATCAAACGTAGGTATTTCAGGTACATACATACATAATGCCTATTTATGTTTAAAATAAACGGTACAAAATTTTAAACATCTGTCTCTTTGTACCTGCTAATCTCTGGAACGTCTGGATCGATTTTGACAGGACTTCCTCCAACAGATAGGTGATGATGTAAGGAGTAACTTAGTACTTTTTTTAGACCAGCCTCACCGCTCGGCATTACCCGCGGTTGTTGTTGTGAATGTGCATCAACTAACGCGAGTAACCCTGTGGGGCTCAGTTATTTACTATATGAGTTACTCACAATCCTAATCATCATCAAATTATATTTAATAATCTTATTAATTGACAACTTGATTTCAGTTGTCTTGAGTTCAGTTCTCAAAATGGCGACTCTTGTTTACAGTTAAAATCTATACTAATATTAAGCTGAAGAGTTTGTTTGTTAGAACGCGCTAATCTCATGAACCGCTGCTCCGATTTGAAAAATTACAACCAAAAGGAGCGGAGCACCAATGAAGAATGTTACAAAAACGGGGGATTTTTTTTTTTTTTTTTTTTAATAGGAGACGCAAACGACGCGACGTTGCATGGGTCAGCTAGTCACACTCCATCATCACACTAATAAAGGCGAAAGTTTGTGTGTATGTTTGTTACTTCTTCACGCAAAAACTACTGAACGGATTTGGATGAAAATTTAAAGTAATATAGCTTATACATCAGAATAACACATAGGCTACTATTTGCAGCGATAACCGACATACACGCGGGCGGAGCCGCGGGCAGCAGCTAGTAAAATATAATTTGACCGAGTGCTTTCCTTTTCATATCCAAGTGTGAACATTACTACTTAATAAACATAATTCCTATTGAGAATCAAATACCTTGAATCGTGCTTACTACGGCTGAGACGGGATAAGCCGAAATTATTGATTTACATAGTGGTTACACGCACTATTTTAAGCTCTATTTTAAAGGCATAAGCTTCAGAATTGATTATAAAAGTAGAGTACACTGTGGTCGTACAATGTGGTACAATTCAGTAACTCTAACGAGTCAAAGATAATAATTCGTTCTAGCTGCTTTCTTTCGGATCTATGTTTTATTTCGGATAGCGTTTTACATTTAAATGCCGAAAATTATTATCGTCAACTAGTTGGCTTTTCAAAATTATCCCTTCAATGCATTCCGAAGTATGAGACTTAGTCACATTATTAATTACGTTGTTTTTGAACTTAAATGTAGTTTTTGTAATGACTTCTTGATGCGGGATGATGCAATAATTTATGTAAATCTTTATTAGCATAGGTTTTAGTTTAGTAAATTGTTAAATATCATAAATCTTAAATGTTTATTAAAAATAACAGGAGAGTGTATATTCATAAATATAACATAGTACCAGGAAACAATTAAATTCTGGAAAAAGAAGCAGCATTAAATATAATACATATTATTTAGATTAAGTGCATAAGGTTCCCACTAAAGACTTAGAACCCCAAACCAAACCTCACCTCTATTACGTGGAACAAAACCAGTGGTGAAAAGTGGACGTTTCATATGCTTCATTCAGCCTTCGGGAAAACAGGCGTGATTACTGATAGGTACTAACAGTTATTCAGAATATGTACAAAGCAATAAAATAAAGCAAACTACATTAGTTTTACAGTAATGTTTTGACATATAAACGCTATCGCCCTTACTTTATACCACAGTTTAAGATGAACAGCCCCAAAACTGAGGGCGACATGTCTATCAGCGATAATCTGAGTCACCACAGACAATATGTGACACACACATCGCATCTAAAGCGCTGCGGTTGAAGTACAAAAAATAGACCTTAATATAGTCGTTTGTGGTAAGAATGAGGTAATTACGATATGACAGCGTGTGATGTAATGTCCTTTATGGGAAAAATAATATTATTGTCATGAACATGTTCAAATGTCATCTTCAGTTTGATCATCAAGGTCTTGAGACATAACTTCTTATGAAGGTCAAAAGCATCATTTATATTTATTTACTCTTAAGTGAAATAAGCAGTCTGCAGACTTATAGTGCACGCTGTCTTATTGATAAATAAGGGACAAATGTTATCCGTACTTAATATTATAAATTCAAAAGTCTGTCTGTCTGCTACGCTTACACGCCAAAACTGCAGCACAGATTTATTTGAAATTTGGCATGGAGATATTTTGTTTCTTGAGGAAGGTCATAGGTTACTGTTTACCGCATTAACCGACATACACGCAGGCAAAACCCCAGGCAAAGGCTAGTAAGTACACCGTATATTAGGCAACTACTATACGGCTCGTTCGTTACAGACAAGAATGTACTAGAATATTACAATTAACATTTTTGTCTCTATGAAATGCTTCCAAAAAACGCAATTTCTCTAATATCATATAACCATTAACCTTCGGTTGTACATTAGGGGCTTATATTTGTAGCACACCCTATCTCATTTCACCCAGAATACATCGACTTACCAAACGAACATAGCTTCCGAACGCCTACAAGTTATTTTTACGGAATCACCATTACGTAGCAATGATAACAATCCAATAACTAGATACATTTAACCGTTTGTGTGTACATATTTATATAATACCAGGTTTCAGAATTATGTTTATATTTCCATATTTATTCGGCTAGACATAGCCTAAAATAGTCTACATCGAGAAAACAAACAGGCGAGGTCAGCATACGCTTTTTTATAACAATCTTCTAAAATATATTCATATGGAGGAGGTATCGAGAGTGAAATGATGCGTGCGCAGCTTATTCAAATATACCATCCGGGGAAGATACGGCTTGTTTGTTTGACTTGCACCGAACCCCGGTAGAAAGGGACGCTGCTCCGTGAAACGATATTTTTAAACAACTATTGACGTCATGATCTTTATATTAAACTTTAATTGAATGTTAAATGTATCATAGAAATACATGCATTGGGATGGTAACGGGTAAACAATAAAACTAAACACTTTGGATACCTTATTAATTCACTAGCAAACTCTGGTTAAATAAACTGGATATCAACTAGTAATTATAATTAGATAAAACAGAAAAAAACAGAGAAAATTGAAAAGATAATAAGAGTTATTTCCAGCTTCAGACTATCTTTACCAATTACCGGCCGGAGATAGTATGATAGACTCAAAGTAAATTATATATGGGTTAGTTGACGAACGTACGAACGAATGGGTAGTTTGTAAATATGTAGTTCAAATAGAAAATATTTAGCACCGTAACTAACGACGAATGGGCTATTTGACTGATATTTGGAAATCGTTTTAAATTATTTTTTATTACGTAATAAGCACACTGCGTTAATATTTTGCGGAATTTCTACTGTATTATGAATTAAAATTTAAGATAAAGTTCAAGTTTGACAACCGCGTCAAAAAACGACATTTCTTTAATGGCGCTGGTCACATGACACGTGTGACGTCACACGCTAGTAAACAAATTCACAAAACGCGAACAATACTCAGTCGAGGAATCTTTCGTTTACTAGCGTGTGACGTCACCAGAGTTGCAACAAATCACAAGGCGTTCATGTCGCAGAAAATATTTCAAAAAATTGTTACAATTTATTTCGTGCAATCTGCGAAAAAATCACATTATTTTGTTTAATTCATAGTGAAATATGTCTTTTTAGGCTATTATCTGATAGGATGGCCACAATCCATAGTTTATTTTCAATATTGTCAAATAGCCTATTGTCATCCACCATATATACAAATTTTTACTTTACTGAACTGAATTTAACACAAAAGCGTCTAAGATCGCGTACATATTGCTGGTTTTTAAGCTACAAATTTCCTTTAATACAGTATCATTATTATAATAATGTTTCAAATATATGAACCAAATATTATTTTGTTTATCTATAAGTATCAACATAGCGCTATATTACCGAGAACTGAGAGAACTGAGGGGTCTACTAGGTCACAAAGAGCTGATTAGGTCTTAAATTTAAAACATAAATTGAATTTAATAATAACGTTGTCTTATGACGAGAGTTGAAGCCCAGATATGTCATTATTGTTGTTGCATTCTACTCTTACAGATAAGAGTACATTGGGTTTTCTGTTAAGTTAAAATTTTTGATATACCATTACACATATAAATGTAATAAACTGATTGACCATAAACTTCAAACTTTGGCTGTTGATGTTTTTTACCCGACTACGGCAAAGCCAAAGGAGGGTTATGATTTGGACAGGCTATGTAATGTATGCATGTATGTATGTTCATTTGTTCCATCATAGCTCCTTAACTACTTATTAGAATTGGACAAATGAGGTATCGTTAGAAGCGTCTTGATCGTCCGCTGGTTATAAGCTATATGACGTGGCACTGAATCTAATGTGGCGCCCTCTAGCCTACGTAAATTACTGTATTAAAATAATAATTTGAGATAAATATGCCGTGTTTGGTATCGTTGGAAAGGGCGTTACTTGTACATTTCAAATATATATATATATATATATATATTAATAACGGCACCAAAACATTTTAAATAAAAAAAAGTAAAAACTAAAACCCAACTACGACAAAAAACGACGCTGAAAAAGTATAAAACAAGTTGGAAAAGCCGTAGTCACACGTTAGACAGAAACGCACTTTAACAATGTGTGTCATCATTTATTACACATCAGTTAATAAAAACTATGCAGGACAACATGACTGCAAAGAGAGCCACCGTAGGAGAGCCACGCTTCGGCATGAATGGGCCGACTCGACCGGAGTGATACCACGACCTCACAGAAAACCGGTGTGAAATAGTGCTGGCGCTGAGTTTCACCGTGTGAGGGAGGATACCAGAGGCCCATACCCCAACGTCCCTCCCCCTATCTCCCCCCCCAATCCCCTCAAAAGCCGGCAACGCACTTGTGACGCCTCTGGTGTTGCAGGTGTCCATGGGCGGCGGTAATCGCTTACCATCAGGCGATACGTCTGCTCGTTTGCCAGCCTATTATATAAATAAAAAAAATAAAAAAAGACAAGGAATACTTGAAACAAACGGTATACTAACCCGTCTGGCTTACTATAATAATATCTCCTATACCTTCCTATGTCCAGCAGTGGACTATTAATGGCGATTGATATGATATTATGTGATGTCGTGGTGTGTTCACATCACTAATAAAGGTTTTTTAAATGCGTTAACGTCACGGGTGATTAATATAAACTGTCGTTCATTCCTTAATTGGACTTTAGATATGAATCTATAATTTGTTCATTGGTTTATTTTCTTTTTGACAGCTCACGCCTATAAATTACCTTATTTTTTTTCGGAATTATGTACTACAGTAATGTCGTACTTTATTGACGGTGACGGTACTTTAGTGAAGTGGTCTGTGCATAACAAACAACCACAGACTATAAAACAGTACTTGAAATACGATAAATCGATCATATGATAAAAATAATTTGACTTCATGTAAGTATTTATTCTGTAAATTTAATAAAAAAAGGAAATAAAAATAGTATCTATGACTCCAAGATTAAATTTTTGCAAGGAATTAAGTCGAAATCTTGGAATTTAGGATCAAACCAAGAGTAAAGAACAATAACTCTGTTCATTCATCTAATTTACTGATTTTTTTTTTTTTTTGTTTATTTCTTGTATAATATAAAAACTAATAAAGGAATAATTAATATTTCAACAAAAAATATTTAATTAAATCGATTGAAAGTTCTTCATAAATAAAATCGCTATTCGTTTCAAATCGAATCGGTAATGGGTGAGGGCGTCACTAATTTCAAAATTTCTTGAACTGTCAAAAAGAAAATAAAGAAATGGACAGAGTATAATTCTATTGATCTATACTAATACTAACTAACCCACACAACCTCGTTTGCGTCTCCTATTGCCCGTAGCGTAACAATTTTTCCCCGTTTTTGAAACATTCTTCATTGGTGCTCCGCTCCTATTGGTCTTAGCATAATAATATATAGCCTAATCGGACCAGTGGTTCCTGAGATTAGCGCGTTCAAACAATCAAACTCTTCAGCTTTATAATATTAGTATAGATACGAGTTTTTTTTTTTTTTTTTGTGGACATCCAACACACATCTAGTCCCAAGCTAAGCAGAGCTTATGTTATGGGTACTAGACAACTGATATAAATACATAATATACTTTTTTTTTATAAATACATACATAGAAAACACCCAAACTCCGAAACAAATATTTGTAGATCACACAAACATTTGGTCCGACCCAAGATTTGAACCCAAGACCTCAAGCACAGCAGTCGCATACACTATCACTGCGCCGCCTAGGCAGTTTAAAGTTGTATAAAGTTAAGAGTTTGTTTGTTTAAGTTTGTATAAAGCTAAGAGTTTGTTTGTTTGTTTGTCCAATAGGAGCGGAGCACAAATGAAGAATGTTTCAAAAACGGGGGAAAATTATCACGCTACGGGCAATAAGAGACGCAAACGAGGTTGCGTGGGTCAGCTAGTCAAACTATAAGTATACACGTAGAAATTTTCAAATCGGTAACAAACATAAAAAATCAACTAAGCTTTAAACATCCTCCTCTTTTGTAGAAGTTTAACAAAAATGACTACGAACGAACCATAGCTGTTTAAATGATAGTGTTATAGAATATTTGCCAGATGAAAAGTCTTAAAGCAATAACACTGTATGGTTGAGTAGAGATCAAAAGCAAGTTGAATACTTCTACCGATTTCAGGTGCGCGCATTAGTATCTCTACGAGATAAGCAATGTTTACAGTTTTTTAACCTAAATACTGTTATGAAATGGGAGCATTTACAAACGTAATGTTATCTTTGTTATATTTGTGATTTATTATATTTACATTGCATGGTTTATGGTCATTGTGGCAGTTCAAAGCGTTGTGTTAAATTACTTTCATCACGAGTGTTGAAAAGTATATTATTATAAGTAATTTCTTTTACTGTTTACTTTTTTATACTTATTCTCTCTTCATTTGTTAATAAACTTTATACAATTGTACACGTCAGATCGTACCTCTTAACATATACATTACATATAACTTAATTAAAGCTTTTGAGGTGCTGACAATTTGTGATACTGATATTACATGTATTTATATATAACTAGCTTTTGCACGCAGCTTTGCTCACGCAGACTTTCATCCCCTGATTTAACCCCTTAAGGGTGGAGTTTAGTAAAATCCGTTCTTAGCGGATGTCTACATCCTATATGGAACATACCTGCCAAATTTCAAGTTTGTAGGTGGTATAGTTTCTGAGATTTCGTGATTAATAAGTGAGTGGTATTTCGATTTTATATACATATATAGAAGATTTATTTAGAAGATGTTCTGTCTCACTTTGACACATTTATACAAACAATTAAATTAGAAGAGTATATTGCCTCTAAATTCAATTTTCAAAACGTATATCTGTCTGTCAGTTAGTTCCGGCTAATTCCTGGAACGACTGAACCGATTTGGACCGGAGTTTCACTGGCAGATAGCTGCTAGCATAAGGAGTACCTTAGGCTTACACCGCGGGGCTCAGTTAGTATGAACATTAGTTTGTGGCATCCTTTTAAAAATCAACTACGTTCGATTCGAAATCCAAGGAACTGTATGTGATTGTTTCAATTTTGATAAAATGTTTTACAAGTTACTTTAGTTTGTCCCTGCTCCAAACACAATTTAATTATGTTCGGGGGTCGAACCGGCAATTACTGATTGAAAATCCATATTCACTCCAAACCTTAGGCTATTACGTTCCCGTCGTATGTAACATTAATTTGTTCAATCGCAAATAGCTATAAACCATTTATTATAGTTGATTGGGAAAATACTTAGAAATTAAAGTTATTTTTTAACCGACTTCCAAAAGGAGGAGGTTTTCAATTTCATCGGTTTTTTTTATGTATTTACATCGATTACTCCGTCAATTGTGGACCGTTTTTTTTTTTTTTAATGTATGTACATCGATTACTCCGTCAATTGTGGACCGATTTTGAAAATTCTTTTTGTATTCGAAAGGGTATGCTCCCCATGTGGTCTCATGGCCACCATATCAGGATGTGATGATGGGATCCTAGGGAAATCGAAGGAAACCCTCAAATTTACGTGAGCGCCTGCAATGAAGTTACGAGCAATTGTCTGCATGCCTTCATATTCTGTAGACATCACTAAATTTTAAATTAAATGATGATGAGAGACTTGAGAAAGACTAAAAAGCGAAAAAAAAAAAACTTCGTTTAAAAAAACCGACTTCAAAAACTAAAAAGTATAAAATAACTTAATTTGTATGTGCTACCTATTCATAGGTTTGAAGTCGGTGCCAAGCCAAAATGTAATAGTAGGTTCCGCACTCGCCGCGCGTGACCTTGAGCGGGATAGCAGCTCTTCGCGTTGAACAAAACAACCGAAGCGTCGTTGACGTTCGTCTCGAAATATAGCGAGTGTGGTACCTACTATTCCATTAGCTTGGCACTGACGTCAAACCTATGAATAGGTAGCACATACAAATTAAGTTATTTTATACTTTTTAGTTTTTGAAGTCGGTTTTTTTATTACATTTCTAACCGACTATGTTAAACGTTACCTTATTATTCCGTGAACATCTTTATTTGGAAGTGTATATTTCCCGTTTCGTCCCATTTACAATTGAGAAAAGCTAGCACCTATATGTATTGGAAACTAAGGAGTGAACAATAAGCAAGGTTTATTACAATTCTTCATAATGTAGGCGCATCTTCTTTACATAGTATAAAATAAAGTCCGTTGTCTGTTAAAGTAATCCAAGAGGAAGGTTTATGTGTTATTCATGCATATATATATTGTTATGCATTATAGTTGAGGAAATCCGAGAATTTCAAAGAATCATTTGCGTAGCTGGCCTGAGTCGCTAGTTAATAATATAAGTAAATTATTCAGACTTTATAAATAAATAAGTTTATTAAATAGTATGAACAGATTACAAAAAATATATGTGACGATTTTCGAGTTTTTTTTATCTAATCCTGTATATGTTGGAATGCTAGACATTTAATTTTTTATGATAGCCGTTTTAATTACATAAAAAACTAAGCTAGGAATTATTAAGCGGTTGAGATGAATCGAAATTGATCATTGATTTGAAATCAATCATCAATGATTATAATTGCTTGCTTCCTTAACATCTTAAATAAAGTAATTCATAGTCTTAGCAGCCCGTTTCAAATTAGTGTTCATAAATTCACCTTATGTATGTGTCTCCCTATAAATACTATCTATACTAATATTATAAACGCGAAAGTTTGTAAGTATAGATGGATGGATGGATGTTTGTTACTCTTTCACGCAAAAACTACTGAACGGATTTGGATAAATAAACAATAAAAAAAATATTTTGAACATTCAACACACAACGCCATTTAGTCCCAAGCTAAGCAGAGTTTGTGTTATGGGTACTAGACAACTGATACAAATACATAAATACTTTTTTTGTAAGTTTTTTTGTAAATACATACATATTATACATAGAAAACACCCAAACTCCGAAACAAATATTTGCAGATCATACAAACATTTGGTCCGACCCGGGAATCGAACCCGAGACCTCAAGCACAGCAGTCGCATACGCTACCACTGCGCCACCGAGGCAGTTATATGAAATATAACATGATGATGAAACTTTACAGTAATGTAACTTATACATCAGAATAACACATAGGCTACTCGCGATACATACTACATATACGCGGGCGGAACCGCGGGCAACAACTAGTATTATTATAAATTCAAAAGAAACTCTGTATGTTACGCTTTCACGCCTAAAACACTGCACCGATTTCAATGAAATTTGGCATGGAGATACTTTGATTCTTCAGATAGGACATAGGCTTTTTACCGCGATAACCGACATACACGCAGGCAAAAGCTGGTAATGTATTATATCCATTATTTAGACAAAATGTTTTTAAAATAGTGTGTTTTACCTTATTTTCCATTAATTAATAGGAAAATGCGCAAAAAGAACACCTGATGGAAAGTGACTACTGCTATCAATGGACATTTCTAATCTCAGTGTTCAAATCACCTGTAAAACCAAGTGTGTTGTTTGCCTTTGAAGTAGGCTGTATGCTCTTAAAGAAGAGAAGTCGTATTTGTCCAGAAATATTGCAGGCGACAATTCCTTCCAAAGATTAGTCATGAGAGGCAAAAAGTTTCTTGAAAAGCGCATAGTGGTAGACTGCCAACTATCCAACTCATGCCTTGCATTTTACTTCTTATATTTTAGTATTCTAGTGTCAACCACCTACAATAGTGATACTGCACGAATTTGATTGCATAAGGAGATATGAAAAAATATGTAAAATACAGCTTTAATTCGTTATGAAAACTGAAGTGTTTAAATCTAATAATGCTAGCTACTGGCGAAGAAAAAGTAAGCTTGCGACTGAATGCCGGAATGTGGACAGAGCACGCATAAATATAAGGTTGGTAAGGGAATTCGTATGGTTGTACGTGATGTGTATACTAGAGTAGAGGCGGGCTTCTACCAAAAGCGATATTATAAAAGAAAATTACTTCTTCCACAACAGTAGCACCTATAGCCTGGCGACCACATCACACTGAGTTAAATTTAGAATTACAACCCTTCAAATCTTCTTCTCGACTATGCAAATATTTTAAGATATAACTTGACTGCACGAATGGCGTAATAGTTTAAGCAGTTTCACTGCTTCACTGTTTCACAGTTTCACTGCTTCCTATCATATGGGGTGTTGTAAGTTCGATCCACACATAGGACAATACTTTGTGAGATCCATAAATAAATAAACTTTGAACAATCATTGTTAGTAAAACTCGAGACAATTGATCAAAATAGTTTTCAATTCTATCGCGTTCAGACTCTACGTGACATCCTCTGTCCTTGACCCCACATTAGTATGTATTTAAACAGTATATAATTACCTACTTAATTTTTCTTTAATTCATTACAGTATTAATTACAACTAAATACAAATGTCTTCGAACGTCTTTCATACTTATAGGTATATCTAAAAAGCGATAAAATGAAAAATAAACACGTTTTCAAGATTCTACCGCTTTGTCAGTGTGATTCTGGTTAAGTGGTGGTGATTTTTGTTGGTTGGTTGATAAGGTCGATCTGTTATCAATTGACCAGCAAAGGCAGTTAGGCAATTTGGTTAGGAGATTTTTTCAGACTTTCTAACAACTGAAAATGATGCTAAAAACTGCTAAACAAAGCGATGTAAACAGTAAGTAGCTGACTGTGGAAACTTGACTTCACCGAAATTCACATTTACTTACATTACGTGCGTCCTAATGCAATCCTTCACACTCCAGATACGGGCATCAGTGTTTTTGGGAGCTCCAAGATTTTATCTCCTACTTTTATTGTCACGACGCGTCCCTCACGGTGCCGATAAAGTGATAAACTTGATATTATTATGTTCAGAGCATGGAACAAAGAGAAGTTTAGGATTTGTGTATATTTAAGAGTTCATAAATTTACTTTTACATAATTTATACAGACTTCGTATGAACTTCTTAAGAGACAGTGGTTCAGTTGCCACCGACAGCAATTAATGGACTACGAGTCTTATGTTAGCTGAACCTGCTCGCTGCAGAACCCGCGGGTCCACTTGACCTTTTTTTGTGCTTTTTTTTTAAATATATAATATACTAGTTGTTGCCCGCGGCTCCGCCCGCGTATATGTCGGTTATCGCGGCAAAAAGTAGCCTATGTGTTATTCTGATGTATAAGCTATATTACTGTAAAGTTTCATCCAAATCCGTTCAGTAGTTTTTGCGTGAAAGAGTAACAAACATCCATCCATCCATACTTACAAACTTTCGCGTTTATAATATTAGTAAGATGAGGCAACAAAGTGACTCTACTCTTCCCGATGGAAAGCATGAGCAGAATCCAAGAAAGAAGATGCAGAAAATGCAACGATGATTTTTTTTATACATAAAGGTTTGTTCGCATTAATGGTCCACAACAATTCTATTACAGTTTGTAATACATATATCTACACATTATCACTCAAAGGTTAACATAAATCTTCTTTAATTGTGATTAATGAATGCGTTCAATGACTCCAGTTGCACTGTGCCCGATACTTTACACCATTTGATGGGAAATTTTGGACATACCATAATTATGATGTCTAAGACATTTCATATTAAAAATTTGTGCCATTGTGATTTAAGTAACTTAATGTTGCATTAATATCTTTCTGTTGTTAATTTATTTATTTACTAAGGCATATTTATGGAGAAAACACGACATGAAGAAGACTTTTGGGTGTCCTCATTTTACCTGGGTGATATTACCTAGGTGAAATACATACTTCCAAGGTGAAATAAGGACACCCAACTACTTTAAACACCCGGGTGATATCACCCAGGTGAACAAAGTGGAATAAACCGATTTTTAATCATCATCATCTTTCCTAGCCTTAATTATTTCCAACATTAATTTTTATATATCAGTGAATATCAGTTTTTCAGACAAACAAAACAGCCTGGATTTGCGCAAGTATACTTGAACAGTCCGATCCGGGACCTCTTGATTGGCAGTCGCTTGCGCTAGCCGCTAAACCAACGAGGCAGTTATTAACTAAATTTTTAGGGTTCCGTGCCAAAGGAAGGAACCCTTATAGATCCGTCATGTCTGTCTGTCTGTCTGTCCTTCTGTCCGTCCGTATGTCACAGCCACTTTTTTCCGAAACTAAAATACCTATAATGTTGAAACTTGGTAAGTAGATGTATTCTGTGAACCGCATTAAGATTTTCATACAAAAATAAGAAAAAAACAATAAATTTTGGGGGTCTAATACATAGAACTGAAACTCAAAAATTTTTTTTTCATCAAACCCACGCTTGTGGGTGGGTTATCTATGGATAGGTCTTCAAAAATGATATTGAGGTTTCTAATATCATTTTTTTCTAAACTGAATAGATTGCGCGAGAGACACTTCCAAAGTGGTAAAATGTGTCCTCCCCCCCCCTGTAACTTCTAAAATAAGAGCATGATAAATCTAAAAAAAATATATGATGTACATTATCATGCAAACTTCCACTTAAAATTGGTTTGAACGAAATCTAGTAAGTAGTTTTTTTTAATACGTCATAAATCGTAAACTGCAATTTACCTTTGATTCAATCAAAACATATATATAAAAAAATGTTACTTGCTGCTGCGGAACCCTTCATGGGCGAGTCCGACTCGCACTTGGCCGCTTTTTTTAATAAATAAGAATATCTTATTATAAGCTAAATTCAAACATTTCTTAAGTATACGGTTATAACATAATGCTACAACAATCCCATCAACTTTGATTAAGTCCTTTTAACATAAAAGCAGGATTACAACCGACATCACAATCAATCTTCGTTTCCCGAACCAACTACTGAAGTTATTCTTCACGATGTGGGTAATTTGAGTGGAATACCACAACCATGGCTTGGGATTGTCTAATTACAAAAGAATTCGCCAATGCGTCATCCTGTATGCACCCGAGATGTATCTTGGTGTGCCACGGGCGCACAAAAGGAAAAAGCAAGGGGTTATTAATGTTATTATTAAATGTGTTCGCCAGCATTCCACGCCTTAAGACTTCTGCCGTGCCATGATAATCTTGTGGAATTAGCGAGCTTGGTGTGGAAACAAATAAGAACAATGTTTTAGAATGCAATTTAAGATGGATAATGCTTTGGGAGCCGATAGAATACTGACAGATTCTAGAGAAACTATTTCCTAAATTGTATAGATACGTAGTTTTTTTATTCTTGAACTTTTTAAATGATTTTAAGAAAGGAGGAGGTTATAAATCACTACATATTATAAAATTTAATTCGTTCGAGATTAACTCAAAGGCTACTGCATAGATTTTGATGCAGTTTTCACCAATAGATAGAGTGATTCTTGAGGACAATATTGATTAATTATTTTGAGTATATTGGCTAAAATATAATGATATTTGTTGAAGACGTCGGAAAAAAATCGGGTTTCCCGCACATTATTTTCGGGGTAAAATAGGCTACATTATATTTTTCCGTAAAGAGCCCGTGCGAAGCCGGGGCAGGTTGCTGGTATTAAGTTATTTTTAAGTTCGTTCTTTTAGGAACCGATTTGGTTAATCTTTTTTTCTATCAATATTTAGTATAAAACAAAATGGGTCATATAAGTATCTATATCCCATTCAAACATACTTAACGCTTTGCTTTCATGGTCTGCCTATGTATGTTGAATAAAATCAGTCTGACACGGCGCCCAGTTGGTGAAGTCTGATAAATCATCTGAAGACAGAACAGAAAGGAAAGACTCACATAATATATGAATTTAACTATTTAGCCATTATAGTGTTTGATAGGTATTGAAAATTCCATTGGTCTTACGAGATAAGCCAATCGCGAAAAGTTGTAAGTTGTGAAATTTTGAGCTTTATGCTAACCTAATAATACATACGAAAGGTAAATGTTAAGTAAATTAGTCGCCATATAAATCTGTATCGTTGTCAGTCGGCTGCCAGAGCTGACTTAAACTATTTTATGTTCGCGATGAATCACCGGCCATCGGAGGATTAAGACCAAGGTTCATTTTGAGTGGTTTCGCTAACAATATGTATATGTTGGAATGTTCACACTTATTTTACGATTGAAACGAAGATAGACTGAGTGTCCTTGTAGGTAAGTCCACCTGTTTTGTTCGTTTTTTTTAATTTTGTTGTTTTTCTTACATATTCATTTCTTCTTTTTTAATAATTTTCAATATTTGACATTATTTTACTTCTGATCCAATTCAAATGAACTTTAACGTGGAAATTGTCTTGCTGAGCGAGCTCGTTTATTAGCTGTGGGAGAGTGGGAATCAGGTTTATGGATTCAGGCACTTCCATCACCCAACATAGATACCTTGTTGGACAATACTACTTTTCGCTTTGCCACTTGCCTTCGTTTAGGAGCGCCTTATGTTTCTCCGCATTTTTGTCACTGTGGAGAAACTGTTGACGGTTTCGGACATCATGGCCTTTCTTGTAGCAGAAGCGCTGGCCGAATATCTCGACATGCCAATATTAACGACATTATCCGTCGTGCTCTTGTTACCGCCGGCGTTCCAGCTGTACGCGAACCAAATGGTCTGGTACGGGACGATGGCAAGAGACCAGATGGTATGTCGTTACTGCCATAGAAGATGGGTAAGCCTTTGGTGTGGGACGCATCTTGCGTTGACACCCTCGCGCCATCTCATCTTCCAAGTACAGCTGGTTATGCCGGCGCTGCTGCTGCTTCTGCGGAAAACCTCAAACGGCGTAAGTACCAAAATTTAATAGGTAATTACATTTTTGAACCGTTTGGGGTAGAGACGCTAGGTTCATGGGGTCCGAGTGCTCGCGCTATGTTTAAACAACTAGCCAAGCAACTGATTGACGCTTCTCGCGAAGGCTGGCCTTTTTTTAGCACAGAGAATCAGCATTGCCATTCAACGTGGTAATGCTGCCAGTCTTTTGGGAACGCTACCAGTGGGCGAAGATGTGGAAATTTTTGACGCTTGTATGTAAATATTGTTTTTTTTTTATAAATTATGGTTATGTACATAGGTTTCTATATTATGTAATAAATGCTGTTACGTGGAAATTTCGACAATCTATATTTTCATTAAGCGTTAAGAAGAAATAATTAACTAGAACTAGCACTGCAGTCCAAATTTTGTTTAGGCTTGTACGGAACTTTAATGAATATACGATATTCTTCAATGATAACAATAAAGCATTTCATTAGATCTAGTTGAAATATCTTATATTAGGCTAGATAAGTTCATCAAAATTCAAGCGTAACATTAAAACTATTCAAAAAACGGGTTCCAAATACTCGTGTCATCAACAAAAAAAAACTATAAAGTCCGCGACTCTAAAAATAAATACGAAAACAAATTTATTATAGACAATATTGTTGAACACTTAAAACTGCTTACATATTTTTATCTCGATACAAGTCCTAACAAGTTTATCAGTATTTAGAAGAATTATCTATCAGGCGTTATGGTCCTACTGCGCTTATGAGTGCATCCAGCACAGATTTTGTCATCTCTGGACTCAGATCAAATAAAAAAGGTATAGATAACGCACAGCCTTGTTCTTGTTGAAGCAAAAAAAGAGTAGCGTAGATCCAAGTATCTTTTTTCATTTGATCGGAGTCTCTGGATGTTATGATAACTTGTAGGCGCTATTCGAAGTTCGCTATTGCTGGCTAGTTTCACTGCTTAAAATAGGCCTCTTTTAACGCTCGCCACTTGCGGCTCTTAAAAAACACTAACTACTTTAAATACCTGGATATTTCTCGAAATCATAACTCTGAACTGTGTACTAAAAGGATACTGCGATACGAAAGATCACACAGTGGTTACGATACTTAATGATTAAAACAGTTATAATTCCAAGAAAAAGTTTCTTTGGTCTAGTGGTTAGCGTAAGCGACTGCGGATCGAGAGGTCTCGGGTTCGATTACAGCAATAGGAGAGCACGTTAAGACCTCGGTCCCGGTTGTCATGAACATCTATGGCAATCGTTATTGGGAAGCCAGTGCCCTCAAATATACTGACAACTAGTTCAACCTTCGAATTTAGTTCATCCTCAGGGTTGTTTAGGTCCGATGCCAGTCGCTCCGTGTAAAAACTGATATTCTGATTACCTTCGGATATTATTACAAATCTATTGACACCTCATTCATTAAAATCGGATCAGTTTAGACGTTACCGTGGAACATTAAAACTGGCAAAAATATTACTACCCTTCCTTTTGGCTGTATCGTAATCGGGTAAAAACAGTACTTAAATTGACAAGCAATAAACACATATCATCTTTACTACTTCATTATAAGAACGGTCATACCATATGCGCCATAAACTTACAGGGTCAGTGTTGTTCTTGCCGGAAAAAGGAATCGTCCGGAACGGCAGCAACAGTTCAGTCACAGCCGGACGATTCTTCCGCCCCAGGCACATACTTGTGCCTTCTTTATTAATAGTTTATTTACTCAAAATTAATGCAATTAACCTTCTCATAACATAGAAGCCACAGCATTTAGTATTATTACTCCTCATTAAGCATATAATTTTAATTACATACGCTAATCTTTTGTGAGTTACTGTACGAAGAAATTATAATAAAATTTACATTATAGATAATAATTTTGAAGCTTCTAATGTAACTTTTACATTACCATTACCATTTAATTTCGTTTATGGACTTTAGAGTACTGATAAGTCTAACACTCAGGAGTCAAAAATGAACGGTCTGCGACTTTATAGCTTTGGTCAGTCACAAGAAAAATCCAAGGTTATAAGAAGACATTTTAATTTATTAATTTTATTGCGAATCATATTTAAATTAAACGAGGACTAGAAAAACTAGTCTAAAGAAGTAAAGATGAAATAGAAACTTTCGAGAATGGTATTTAAGAATAAACGATTTTACTGAGTATATTTACATAGGTACACTTAATACAGTATCCGTTTTCTCATTTCCTCTCTTGGGAGAGGCCATTCTTCTGCATGCTGCTCGATACGATTAATATCACAGAAAATCAATTCTTTCCTCGCTTTTCGACTCGCAGAGTGATTGAGGAAACTGGAGCCAAACCTCCCTACAAACCATATTTCATCAAAATCACCATTTAACATATGTCAAATTGAGCTTGTAATTGAATCGTTAAATACATAATATGTGTATAATTCATATTATTATTGCGTGCGATTTAAGATCTACTTATGAATACAAAAACAAATTATCTCTCAGCAGCCGATGATAACCAACCTACTTTTAATGAAACAAAAACAATAATATCCAGGGAATTAATTTTATCTATTCATAACAGGCAGCGTTTAAAAGAACTAATTAATCTTATATTTAGAGTAATATTGTGGAAGATAAATTATAAGGAATAATTAATATACTCGTAACAGTATGACTTTTAAAGCGGCTTGTGGTTAAAGTGGCAAGCGAATAGGCAGCAAGTGCAAAGTTAAGCACAGCTAGCCAGGTCACTTTGTGGATGGGTGACCGTTATTAAAACTTTGCTACCCCTTCGTGTCTCGGAGCATGTTAAGCTATCGGTCCCAATCGCTATGCGAACACCTATCGACAACAGTCTATCTACAAAATTTCGGTATCACCTAGTACTTTGTTGGGTTCTGGAGGTCTGATAGCCATCGCTCCACGTAACAAATCATAGTTTAGTGGTATACTAGCAGACTAAAGTAACCTAACATGGTTTGACCGCACGTTTGGCTTAGTGTTATAAGCGATCGCCACGCCGTTTTATACTTCGCCAAGTGTTGTGGGTTTGTGTGATCCACAAATCGTTGTTCTGAGTCTGGGTGTTCTATGTGTCTGTTTCATGTACGTTTGTAAAGTCGCCCGCGACACAGGATTTATTCCTAGTGCAGGAGTTGTCTTTTATAAAAAAAGGGTCGGAGGAGAATGATGCGTAACAGTATGTAATGATAAATCCACAGTCAATCTTTTTAAGTAGCGCTACAGTTGTACAGCAGTGTGAGGTGTTCTCGTAATTATAAAACGAGCTTTTATTGAGCTGATGGCTTAACACTGCCCACGGGATCATTTCAAGGGGAGGAGCAATATTGCGTTAATTTGTAAATTAATTGTATAACCATATGACCTGCCTTATCTTTATCGTTTATTTTGAGTATTTTTTGTCTACAATTTTAATATTATCTTCTGTTAGTTGGAAAAGATAAAAACAATAATAACGTAAAAACCGAAAAGACAAAATGAGTATTCTTATTAAAAGATAAGAACAAAATGGCGTCAGTAACAGTTTGAGGAAAGCTTATTAATTAGGGGATGTAGTATTAGTAATGAAATCTAATGTAAACTTCAGCCCGACAACAGTACCTACCTTCTCCCTGAATCTATGATAGCAAGATTGTTTGACAGATAAATACGTTTAGCAGTTAGCAACAAGAAGTTTGCTACTTCACCGTGGGAGAGCCACGCTTCGGCATGAATGACCGTCTCGACCGGAGTGATACCACGGCCTCACAGAAAACCGGTGTGAAATACTGCTTGCGCTGTGTTTCACCGAGTGAGTGAGGATACCGGAGGCCCATACCCCCTGATCCCCCTACCTCTCCCCCCATTCCCCAAAGGGCCGGCAACGCACTTGTGACGCTTCTGGTGTTGCAGGTGTCCATGGGCGGCGGTAATCGCTTACCATCAGGCGATACGCCTGCTAGTTTGCCCGCCTATTTCACAAAAAAACAAAACTTGCACTACCAAAGAAAAAATTACAAATTACATAATTCTTACAGAAAATGAGAATAAGAGGACATTACAAATCAAAGTAAGCCATCATAAATCTGTACAGGGTGTCATTTTTGACAAAATTTTATTTTTCTTTGTTAATTTAAAAGCCAAACACTGACCTCAGTAATACTTAGTATACATATAGTACTGTAAGATATATGTATATTACAAAATTGCCTATTACGGCTCCATCGTTCGACTTGTTTTAAAGAGGTGTTCTAACCCTGGGGCACAATAACATAGCACGGATTATTACTGGGACGGACACGATTAGTTGGGCAGGCACCATGCCATTTGATGACTTCATTGTCTTGATTATTATTATTTTCCAACAAAAAGCACTCTGTAATAGACGGTGAGAGATCGCGCGGGTGGTCCATGTAATTACAGCCAAGTTTCTCTATGAACTCTCTCTCTTTCACACTTAAGACAGTCTACTGAATAAGCACATACTATTTTAACTCGACCGGTAATCGCTTTAATCCTTCTCCGTGAGATATGCAAACAATAGAGGTGAATGCAACGATAGATTAATGTGTCAACCCTAATTTATTGTTGAACTCTTATAGGAGTAGGTACCTCTATTTATATGATAGAGATATAGTTGTAACCGTTCTATTGTATTAGAAACCATTCACTGGCTATTTTATTATCTGTAACTGTCTGGGTGGGATTGACAGTCAAATAAAGATCGATATTATATAAATATCTGAATAATTGACTTATCAATGGAACAAAACAAAACGGTAAAGTGTTTATCAAAATATAAGGCTTAGGAAGTTTTAAGTACCTCACACAGTTTATTTTTATTATCACCACCTTCGACACGTGAAATATTTATTACAAGTAACCATATCATGAAATATACATAAAAATACAAATGAGTAGAAAACCTGCTTCTTTTCTTTGAACTTCGTTAATTATTTGCAAATTTGGGTACAGTTAATAAATCCTCAGTGTTTTACGATGATATTCATAGATGCCTTCACAAGCTATCGAGTTCCGTAACAGTAGTAAGCATTCATTTGACATTTCTTAGCCTGACCCTTCGGTTGGACTTCACTGTAAGTAATTTTCGAGCTAATGTCCCTTGCAGGTGGTCGGCTCTCCTCTCTAATTATAGTTTTCACAAATAAACAGGGTTCACTGTGCCTAGTTCGATTATATAGCTCCGTCACTATCAATTTTCACATATAATCGATTCAGGTGGATATCGATTATGGTGACGATGACCCAGAATGGTAAATATAGTTATTCGTTCGATACACCACACGTACATGTACAATGACCGAATTATGGATTATATGAATAATTTTGTTTGAAATGTATGTTTAATATGGATTTGCTTTACGTCACACCTAATTCTATTGACTGTTATCAAGAAGTATTATATAATTAAGTATATAGGATTTCCAATTACATTCCTATATTAAACCAAGATTTTGTGAATAAATAATGATCATTCTGAAAGGTAATCGACTAATCGTAGTAATGTAAAAACCTGTCAAATAGTATCAACTTCTCAGATAGATGCACTGAATGGAGCCTCATTCATTTGAAATCTAATTGTCTTTAATAAAAGTAGTTGTTTGACTAAAAGCCTCTAAAACAACTTTTTTCCTTTTTATTGGCCATTTTATTTTATGGTTATCCGTTTTCGAGTAGGGGTATTTACTACTACAACTTATTTAAATGGAATTTAACTGGTCTTAAAACCTTAATTGCGAATGTTAAGGCGATTCACGCCCTAATCTGATTGTCTTTACGAGTTGTGTTTACGAATGATCGTATTAGGAACTTGCTTTTGCCCGCGGCTCCGCCCGCATGTATGGCGGTTATCGGGTAAATAGTAGCATTATGAAGCGTAACAGACAGACAGACGACAGAGTTACTTTTGAATTTATAATATTAGTATCGAAGTTTAGATGTTAATACAGAAATAGTTAATTTCAGGTTCATCTCATTATTTCGTTATTTCATAATTTTTAATTATTTTTTTATTAAGAAGATACTAACCAAGTATGTACCAAATGAATCTTTAACCATTTCCAATGAATTCAGATGTCGAATTTTCAGACTTTTTCAACGATGCTTCTATGTTAAAAATATATTTTGGGACACTTAAATTAAGTGAATAAAAAAAAAAATATTTTAATCGGAACTGTCATATATTACTCGCAATTTTTAATAAATAAGTACATATACTTATGTAAGTTTTAACATATTGAATGAAAATATTGCACATTAAGCAAAATTTTCGTTTTAATTATTACCCCTAATTGTTTGGTATTTTATAAGTGACAACCCTGAGTTTGAGGGGTGCCTTCGCAAATACGCCGAGTGAAGTCGAGTGCCATGAAATGAAATGATTACCTCCACTTAGTAGCGGTGATAAGAGCGTACTCTGCCGCCCCATATTTTATTTGGAAGTATGCTTTATTTTTTGTGGTAAAAACGTCCGTTAACTGCATCAACTCACGTCCTGTTAACAATTTTTTATACGATATACTTAACAATGTGAGTTCAAGGTGCTATATCAACATTTTAAGAAATTGCGGATTGATTTTTTCCAGTTCTAGAATCGCTTAGTTGCATTTGTGTTAATATTTTTAGTATTAATATTACTAAATACTAACTAGTATCATTACTAGCGCATTCTTAGGTAAAAAATAAAAATGTAATTAATCAGAAAACCGATATATTGGAATAGGTTTTAGTCACATAAAGAGAAAATTAAACTTCTTAAATATCATATGTTTAAATGTGATATTCTGGATTCTTAAAGCTCACCTTTGATCTCACCTTGGTCTTTTTCTTTGAAATAGTATAGTACCTATAAGTATAATTGAGCACAAAATTATAGACTCCGGCATTGTGATTGAGCTTCTGGACGGATATTTCCTCTAAATGTATTCCAGTATTAGTCAAACCCAACAACAGAATTTGGTCCGAAGTAGAATGATATGCATTATCGTTGTGACAAAACACTAACTTTGTTTCTATTGTATTCTATACTAGCTGACCCACGCAACGTCGTTTACGTCTCCTATTGCCCGTAGCGTAAAAAAAATCCCCCGTTTTTGTAATATTCTTCATTGGTGCTCCGCTCCTATTGGTCTTAGCGTGATGATATAATAGCATAGCCTATAGCTTTCCTCGATAAATGTACTATCCAACACTGAAATATTTTTTCAAATCGGACCAGCGGTTCCTGAGATTAGCGCGTTCAAACAAACAAACAAACTCTTCAGCTTTATAATATTATATTATAGTATAGACTATCTAGGGTCAAGTATTTTAGTAATCTGGCAACCCGAAATATTTTTAGCGCGAGTTGCAAATAAAGTAGGTGTGGTTGCCCGGCGCTATGAATATTCAAATTCGATAATTTCCTATCAGTTATTATCGTAGCTGAAATCAAGAACTGCTAAAATATGCGATAAAATAAATTCGTATCAGTATACCTCTGTGAATTTAAATGAAGTTAATATAACTTGTCACTTTGATATATTTACAGTCAGATTATATTTTTATTTTAACGTTTATCAGTTGCGTTTGGCGTATTCAAAAATATGTTTAAATTCTTGGTTGAATTGTGGCCATGATATTAAAATATTTTCGGGTTCGCTTTGAGCATTGCCGCTTTGTGCCTAATAATAAAAATGTCGTAAAATTTAGGTACACCCGAGATTGTTATCGCTCTTTAGATGGATCGGGAATATTAATGAGATGACATGTTCGCCGTTCACATTACAAGTAAATTGAATTGTTTTATTAGGGTGAGCAGTAAGCTTTATGTTATTACCGTGCGAGTTTCTGACTTAATTATGATCTGTCTAGAATCCCAGTTGGTAGTGATACGTCAAAAATATGGAAAGATTTAAATATTGATACGATTAAAAATTCACTTGTTTAGTACATATATACATATATTTTAATCCGATTCTGATTTTCGTGCTTAATTCAAACTTTGTATGTACCTATATGTAAACCTTTTCGAAGGAGAGGCTTATGTCCAGCAGTGGACTATTAAAGACCGTTGATGATGATATGTAAATCGACTGGCAATGAATGGCTGACTTTTACATCCTAGAACTTTTCTGATGACAAAACAAGAGATGACAAATAGAATTCCTTATTGTTAAGATAATTTAGGTCCCAATTAATATCTTGTTTTATTTTTTGATTTCACTAAACTTTTATTAATTAAATCTTGTAGTGTCTGATTATGAGCCCTATATTTAATTTTGCGTTAATGTCCCATATTATACACACATCAAAAGTGTCTAGGGATCAAGCATTTTTATGCGGATTTCTTGAGATTGAGATGTGGCTTTGGCCCTGGCCTGCTCAGTCGCCAGACTTGAACCCGATTGAGCATGCATGGGATATGCTACAGAGAAGAGCTCTGCCGAATATGGAGGGTATCCAGTCGCAAGAAGACCTTTTTTTGTTGTTGCAACGAACATGGGCGGCCATTCCACAGCGTGATTTGGATGAACTCATTTTGAGTATGCCAAACCGATTCTTGTGTTGTTAGTGTTCGCGGTAGAAACACGGATTATTAATTGTTTAAGTTACCTAATAAAATTTTAAAGAAAACTGTTATTTCAGTCTTTTTTTCGAACTTTAATGTTAGTGGTTCAAATGTCAAAACTCCCTTTATTAGGAAAATGGCAAATTTCTTTATTAATGCAAAGGTGACTTGGTTTATCGTTACTGTGACAAACAAAAACACTTTATTTGATGAATCCTTAAAGAAAATTTTAATTAATATCAATCAGGAGAAAAGTTATTGCAAAAATATATGTTGATCCCTAGACACATATGTTGATCCCTAGACACTTTTGATGTGTGTATTTATTTCTAATTTCATCTTTACGAAGCTGTGACCTTTTAAACGCTGTGCACGGCTATAATAGGACGTCGGGTTCATAAATGTATGTTAAAAGGTTACTATCTCTGTTGCATCTATACTAATATTATAAACGTGAAAGTTTGTAAGGATGGATGGATGGATGTTTGTTACTCTATCACGCAAAAACTACTGAACGGATTTGGATGAAATTTTACAGTTATATAGCTTATACATCAGAATAACACATGGGCTACTATTTGCCACGATAACCGACATATACGCGGGCGGAGCAGCGGGCAACAACTAGTAATCCATAAGTTTGTTTTTGAACCAGTTTAAAAAAAAAAAAAAACTTAGGCTTCCCTTATACTTATAGGTGCAACAATAGAACATTTGCCTCGTACTTTTTCAAGTACAGCCAAGAAATTACAAATAAGCACAGCGCACTTTTGCTGCAAGTCATTACTTGATGCATTGCTAACTCAAGTTACGACCCACGCCTTGCATGAACTTGGATTGGATGTTTCGTATCAACCAGATGAATTATCTACAAATACATTTAAAACCAAAGCCAAACAAATTGATTGCAATGCAGATTACTTTTGTTGCTGTTTAATATGTATGTGTTATGTTTTTCGTCATTAAATGTCGTCAAAATGATAAAGACTTGCAATTTTTATCGATATTACTTATATCAAAATGCTCTGAAAAAAATTCCTGTAAAGGCCTAAACGTGAAGCTTATATTATTATATAGGTACATTCCTGAGCTCAGTCAATACAATATTAGTACGTCTGCGTGTTATTATGATTCATAAAAACGGGAAATATGTGCGCCTTACCCGTTTCGTCTACAATTCCGCACATACTAATGTGTTTCGTTCAGTAAAAATATATTTATGTGCCTTCCATTCAGTCCTGAGTTCCTTTTCATGTTTAGATGTTTAATGAAAGTCAAAAGCCTCATTAATATAAACTACTTTCACATGTAAATATTTTATCTTTATCGAATTCTAGGCATAGGACATAGAACTGTGAAAAACTAATTTACTAAGTATGTCCTACTCAACATTTTCATATACATTATCTCCGCTCCGCTACTTTTCGTCAGTATCGTACAAGTATCGACAACTTATACGATACTGACGAAAAGTAGCGTAGTATAGAGCATAGTTAGTGCGTATCGCGTGTGTTTACTTAGAACTACGCGCCTTTTTTCTGCTTAAACAAGAACAAGGCGATGCGTTATCTACCTTTTTTTATTTGATCTGAATATATTACAATATAAGTAATACAATGAATTATAAAAGTATGTAGATACATAGGCATTCAATTAAATGATATACCGAACCCAAACTGAGAAAAACTCGGATCTTGGGGATCGGTAGCTAACCGCTCTAAATGTCTAACAACATATTACATACTATATAGTAGTCTTATAATTGTGGATATACATTTGTATAAAGTACCTGTGATAGAGTAGTACCGCCCCGGTCGAGCCGGTCCTTTCATGCTGAAATCAGCGTGGCTCTACTGCCTATTAAATTATTTTATTAATGGCTCTTTTAATAGTATGTATGATTAGTGTGTTTCGGTTTTAAGTAAGAATAAGCTTGTATGTAAAGGATAAGAAGGAAAGTCAATGATAGGAAGGAATATTTCGAGCAGTAATTAATTTTGTCTACTGCTCGTGTAGTTTAGTAAAGGCATTTAATTTACTAATTCTGCTAAGAAAACTGTAGAAGCCTATCAGCACCTCATTTTACAAAACAAGTATTAAACGTTGTCTGACAGAAAATGGTTACATAGCGGTCGTAAAGTGGCTGGCAACCAGTCATTACTTGATGCATTGCTAACTCAAGTTACGACCCACGCCTTGCATGAACTTGGATTGGATGTTTCGTATCAACCTGATGAATTATCTACAAATACATTTAAAACCAAAGCCAAATAAATTGATTGCAATGCAGATTACTTTTGTTGCTGTTTAATATGTATGTGTTATGTTTTTCGTCATTAAATGTCGTCAAAATGATAAAGACTTGCAATTTTTATCGATATTACTTATATCAAAATGCTCTGAAAAAAATTCCTGTAAAGGCCTTCCTACAATAAGTGACCTTGAGTATATTAATGTGCTTATAGATTAAGCTACTTCATTAGCTCTGATTAAGTTACTTCATCATGTGAAGAGCTTAGCGATGTTTGGTATACTTGGGTTACTTTACGCACTGACGCGAAGCAGAGCACACGCCTACATTAACGCGCTGACGACAAATGTCGATTAAAATCATTCATGGAATTACGCAAATCATGTCGTGCATACGTAAATTATATATAATTAAATCAATGATGATTAATTAATAGCTTGAAAGTTGACGCCTCGCTAATGTATTGCTGTCGCAGACGTAGTGCATACATAATAGTGATACGGTCGCGAATAAGTACATTTTATCAAACACCTACATGGTAGAGTTTAATGAGTATGCCTATAAAAGCCAGGTACATCAATAAAAAAAAACCTTGAAATCCCGAATCGCACCGACGATATTTATGGACGTATACTTAAGACCCACAAACTTTTAATGATCTGAAAATATTAACGTATAATTTTGGAGAATCTTGTCTTTGAAGATGCTTATGCATACACTGCTAAGGGCTATTATCGCATGAATCGAAAATTTTACCAAAAACCGACTTCAAGGTTCGACTCGATTTCTCTTGGATGCCATCATCAGATCTTAGTGTCCTTATCATGGTACCACCGTTGGGATATCTCCTGTCCATTAAAAAAGAATCATCAAAATCGGTTCATAAACGACGAAGTTATCCGCGAACACACATAAAAAAAAATTAAAAAAACATATATACGGTCGAATTGAGAACCTCCTCCTTTTTTGAAGTCGGGTAAAATGAAAACTAAGAGCAAACTGTATAACGTATCTGCTTGCCCTCGAAGTAGAAGCACTGGGCTTTGAACGCTTTTCACCTCAATACCGTCACGGGGTAAAATCATCTTTAATTTCTAAAAACCCTTACCTAGAAAATGGTTCTTAAAATACTCGTATCGTTACAGAAATTAAAAGTTAATCGGAGTCGGACAAAAAAATCTCAACCACGCTACCTACCGTTTCGATTGCGATACAGATTCTATAATGACCACGACAAGGTGATACGTATTACGCATCTAAAATAATTACCTACAAACTTTAACAAAAAAAAACCGACTTCAATCTGGACCAAATTTAAATGGGACCATTCGGGAAGCACCAGCTTTCAAATAAAAAAAGAATTATCAAAATCGGTTCACCCAGTCAAAAGTTATGAGGTAAAAAACATATCGAACAGTCGAATTGAGAACCTCCTACTTTTTTTGAAGTCGGTTAATAAACATGAGACATTCAAAAGAAAACTTTTAAAATCTTCTACAGAATGAAAATAGGTTTATCTACAAAACCCTGCCCGTTTTAAATGCCTTGGCATCCAGTCTGAGAAACAAGATCTTATATTGCCACTTCATATCACTTTCAAGTTGTTTATAACTTGTTACAAATAATTGCAGTAGGTGATTAAGACTTACATAACTTTTATACGCTATGTGGGTCATTCCAATGATCATTTTCAATAATTATAAGTTGAAGCCGTATACATATATTTTCTACTTTGTTTGTTATGCGTCTTGGTGTAATTGGATCAGAAAGAAGCTGTAATAGCTAACTAACAAAGGTAACTAACAAAAATGTGCTATAAAAACCAGGCAACGGTCGATTTAACAATTAAATCTAGGATTACCTAACCATAGTTACAAAATATACTTCAAATGTTCTACTTTACGTAAAAAAATACAGAAACATGTATATACAAGTGATGAAAAGATGTTAATTATACTAAATATCGTTATGTTCCTATTTATATGGAAATGACTGTGTGTGCCCGCATCCGCTCGTAAACTTATTATAAGTATTGTCGCGTTTCCATTGAATAATGTCGCATAAATAAACAACGCACCATGCGGTGAATGAGATTTGATCTAAAACAAATATCATTAATTTACTACTTTTGATGTGACGTAGTAATCGTAGTATGTATAATATTCGTTTTTTCAAAGTAGTGAAACTAAAACATTTAAACCTTTTTTTCACGTTTTCAACTGATATTTAGAAACTAGACTTCATAGGAAAATTTGTCAGAAAACGCAAGCATTATCAGTTTAAGAATCGACTTTATCGATTGTCGTAGAACAATTTGTTGTTTATTATTTTTGTTAGTTGTAATTGAACATATTTAACTGACGTTTTGGTGTAGTGGTTAGAGACCTTACCTACTAAGCCTGGGGTTGTGCATTCTATTCCAACGCAGGACAAATCTTGTATAATGAACACCACAGAACAAAAAATATAGGTAGAAATGTTATGTAGGCGGGGCAGGCGCGCCGCGAAATAAGTCCAAATACCTCTATTTTGTCTGCTGGCATTAACTGAACGGTCGCATTCGCATTTAACTTTCAACGGGAAAAAACAATAAAACAATCATACATTGCGTATTAAATTCGATTACTAACTACATTGTTTCCACAAGAGTACGCAATGAACTGCATTTCCTGCGTGAATATTTCGATTTATTTCACCCGAACAGATTTAGTATAAGGCATAGGGGTGTGCCCAAATATTTATAATGCAATCGATACCGCAAAATTGTGGATGTCGATGATATTGGTTTGTGTTTTTCTTAAGTAGAAAGAGGTGATTTGTTTTATATTATGATTTTTAACCGACTGCAAAATAATTTTTAATATGAATTTTTTTGGAAAGCTTTTTGATGAAATGGAATAGGAATAAGAGAAATATTTCCTTTAAAACTTAAAACATATTTTGAAGATTAACATTTTCGGGCCGTCCAACGTCTATACATTGTTTTTTGCATTTAAATTTAGATATAAAATTTAAAAAATGTACATCTTGTGATGATATAAAATAACCTCATAATTACTGTTGATTACAGGGTTAGAAGGTACAGAAAAATTATTAAGATTATGTGTGTTACGTCTATAGAAATTTGTGTCGTGTTGATAAGTATGAAACGTCAAACTCCAAAATTAGATGTACAATATGTACTTATGTTTTGACAAAACAAATGTCTTATTTTTATATATACACAAGAAACTAGTACAATTTCACTCAATCCATTTCTAAGACAGTGACTTTAATATAAAAAATAGGATAGCGATATTTAAAAGTAAGAACTATTTCTTATAGAAATTAAGCAAATTTAATTATTATAATCGACAGGACCACATCTCTACGGTGGGTGGGTCATAAAGACGAAGATCCACCTCTAAACACAAAATTGCACGTAAAACTCTACTTAATGCCAAGAGCATAAGGTTGTAGTTTATTATTATATTCATTAAATCCCTTGGACGAATTAGAATAGACTTAGTTATGTGTGTATAATATTATTAATCGTTTATGTGTGCGTCCCGGCGACAAAAGATTACTTACGAAATTACGTCAAAGGCTTTTCTAGTAGTTCTGTGATGAACACGATCATTTGTTCCGTGTCCAAGTAATTTATCTATAACTAGCTGACCCACGCAACCACGTGTATGTCTCCTATTACCCCTAGCG
The DNA here is from genome assembly GCA_949125395.1 of Diaphora mendica. Classification (NCBI taxonomy): domain Eukaryota; kingdom Metazoa; phylum Arthropoda; class Insecta; order Lepidoptera; family Erebidae; genus Diaphora; species Diaphora mendica. The sequence goes on from OX421314.1 coordinate 27,781,259, forward strand.
TAATAATTTCCCCCCGTTTTTCGTAACATTCTTCACTGGTACTGCGCTCCTATTGGTTTTAGCGTGATGAAATGACTGCACGTTTGGCCTAGTGGTTTAACGGTCGCCACGCCGTTTCCTACTTCGCCAAGTGTCGTGGGTTCAAATCCCACGTAGGACAACACTTTGTGTGATCCACATATTGTTGTTCTGAGTCTGGGTGTTCTTTGTGTCCCTTATGTATGTTTGTAAAGTCCTGAATAAATCCTGTGTCGCGGGGACACAGGATTTATTTCTAGTGCGGGAGTTGTCTATTAAAAAAGAAAAAAATAAAAAATATAGCCAATAGCCTTCCTCGATAAATGGGCTAACTAACACTGCAAGAATTTTTCAAATCGGACCAGTATTCCCAAGATTAGCGCTTCAAGCAAACAAACAAACTTTTAGCTTTATATATTAGTAGAGATATGTATGTATTTAGATATATATGAGTATGTGTCTCAGCAGTCTGGTTACCATAGTACAGCCTCTGCATAGTTTGGGATGACGGCCGTGAGTGAGATGTGTCCAGTTATAGAAAAAAAGATAGGTACGAGTAGTACAGTTTGTAGAAAGGGACACGTGCATCTAACATTTCTCTTTCAGATATATTAAATCTTGTGTAGTTAAATACGTCCTAATTTAAAATGTATTCCAGACACATATTTCTCTTTATCCCTTTAATAAGCAGACCCATTTGACTGATAGTCTTACGGCAATATTTATGAGTTAATCAGTATGGTTACGAAGTCATTAGTCGATATTCTCGCTCACGAACGTTAGCGCTAGAAAAGGGATGTGTCTGTTGACGAGCTCGTTATCGAAGCTAAATGTGTATCGAAATATTCCTTTCCAAGTCCTATATTGTATGTATCGACAGCTGCACCGTCATAGACAAAAGCTCACACGTAGAGTTCGAAATGCGGGTTGCAACTGCTTTCGTGTTAAAGCGATAGAGAAAAAAAAAAAACTAGGTATATGACGCACGTGCATGTTTTTGTGTTAATAGTTCAAATCTGTTTTATCTTCGTATTTGAACTTTTTATAGTAAGTAAGATAGGCATTACTCTCGAATGGTACATTTTGGGTTTTTGGGTACGTAGTTGTCAGTAGAGAAAAAAAAAGAATTTAATAAACATAACATAATTATTATTATATTCATCTGTCGTAGTAGGTTTTGTCGGAACCTAAATAATTGAAATGTATGAATACAAGAAGAATTATAACAGTTACAATCTTTATATACAATAAGTAACTTTCCAACTACGAGAAATCAAAATTCAAGAAACGATGAAAATCTATATATATAAAAGAGTAAGGTGACTGACTGACATACTCAGAGATCAACGCACAGCCCAAACGGCTGAACGAACCGCTGAACGCTGAAAGCTAGTAAAATATATTTAGTCTTCACATAACTGCTAATATATTGTAATTAAGCTGGATACGTCATAGGGAAAAAATAAAGCTTAAAAAAAGGCTGATAAATATTTTTTTATCGTCTAGAATAACTCCCCTACAATAAAAATAGAAAGAATAACGGATGGCGATAAATCTTTTCTTCAATACCGACTGTCAAATATATGGTCCTTCGAACAATTCGTGAGACGCAAATTGGAATAGTTCATAAACTTTCGAACTTTCGAACTTTTGAGAATCCAGTTGAACGTTTTTTGAATACCAATTCACATTATTGAAACATTGACACATTTCAATGAGGGAGAAATTTATTCGCTAAAAGGGTAATTGGAAACAAGAAAAGGTATTTGAGAAAGTGTTATTTGATGAGATGTTTTTTTTTTTAACCGACTTCAAAAAAAGGAGGAGGTTCTCAATTCGACTGTATTTTTTTTATGTTTGTTACCTCATAACTTTCGACTGGGTGAACTGATTTTGATTATCCTTTTTTTATTTGAAAGCTGTTGCTTCCCGTGTGGTCCCATTTACCTAAATTTGGTCCAGATTAAAGTCGGTTTTTTTTGTTAAAATTTGTGATTATATTTGACCATAATACTTTTCTTTTTTACTTTCATTACACGTACTAAAAGGAGTCATTAGGAGGTTGATGAAATTAATTTGCAATTCTTTGAAGTAAAATTACTAATGTACAACAAAATTATTCTCTTTAAGGTCTCTGTCTCTCTCTTCATCTTTTCAAAGTATTGGCATCAACATATTCGGAGAGGCTTATGTCCAGCAGTGGACTATTAAAAGCTGTTGATATTCAGTTATATATTTATATATACTTACCATATTCTCACGATAAGAATTAAAAATGCTCTACTATAGTAATACAAAGAAGTAGCTAGTAATGGTATAATTATCTTCTTCAGTGTCAGTCACTATGCTTATACATCATACCGAGCTGTTATGTGGTGATCATAAGTGCGAAGGTAATCATTTAGCGGCCACTCATCAAGGCATTGACGTCATACTTCGCATAACGTCATTCAGTGTTCCTGTTGTAGGTACTTACTAATGATAACATTATTGAGTAATGTATAAAAACTATATTCATCACATAGATTGTTATTGAAATCTGCTAATTGATGGGTTTTTCATTGTATTTCATTTCCTGAAATCTGTAATTACCCCCCTCCCCCCACCATCTTTCAAAGACCGGCAACATATTTGAGACGCCTCTCTGGTGTTGCGGGTGTCCATGGGCGGCGGTAATCGCTTACCATCAGGCGATACATAGGCTCGTACATTTAAAAAAAATCGTAAATAAAGGGCGGAAGTGCGCTAGATGTAGTCTGGAAACCGCGCACTATTTGCTTTGACCAATGAATCCCATACACACGGTGATGGAGTTGGTTGTTCAAATCTCATAATAATTTAGTCTGTTGGCTAGGATATCTAATGGTATTTGAGATATCGGACTCATCATAATATGCGGTTGCTGTAAAACTAACACTTTTTTAAATAAGTATATATGATAGGAAGTCTAGCACTTGACTTCCCTCTTGAATTTCCTTGACAGATCAAGGAAATTTAAGAGGTACGACTTAGCATTCTGCACCATTTTCATTTTACGATCATTTATTTTATTGGTGGACGTCCGACGCTTCGAGTTCCCTTTTGTGGTTTCCACTGCACAATCTTCCAGCCTATCGACCAACCCATTTGCAATATACGGCCCTAGTCAACTGCTAGTGAACTGCCACTGTATATGTAATCTCTTCACTTCTGTCCAGCAGATTAGCAACAATGACAGGCTTCCTACTTTAATTATTGTCGTTGAGGACTGGCTAATTTTTGTCAAAGCCTTGGAACTATGTTACAAACTTTAAGTATTGTTTATTTACATTTATTTTTGAGTTACAAGTGATGTTTATTTTATCAGATCAGATATATCTACTTAGAAAGTAATTACTTGAAAAAAGAACATTACTTTTGTTTTTGTAATCATCTGCTTAAGTGTATGTATGTGTATGTCCATCATGTTAAAGGTATTGTTCAACATATTGTGATAGACAGATAATCGAAATATCGAAGTCATCAACAACCTTAATTAGTTCACTTCTGGATATTGACCTCGCCTTAAGCCGAGTCGCCACTGAACAAAAGTTGGCAGCTTTTGTGTTGTCAACACTTGTTGGTGACAAATGTTTCTGTAATTTCCTTGTGTTGGCAACAAAAATTGTCAACAAATGTTGGGAACCGGTAAACATCAAAAGAATACGCTTATTGCAGTTATTTATTGGCTCTGTGGAGATGCTTAGTTCAAATGTTTTTCAAATTGTTGGCGACTCGGTGTAGACACAATGGAAACAAAGGTTGGCGATTTTCTGAGGAGTTGGAAACACTGAAATTGCCAACAATTTCGGCGGAGACGCGCCTTTAGAAAGAAGGGTTTGGCTTACAATACCACGTTAGCTAAACGGTTTGGTATAGTTTTTGTTTCAAGTTTTCCTTGTCTTTACAGTGCTGTCCTCGTGAATAGTTTACTTCTTTAGTTGGCTGTTACATAACTGCCATACAACTCTGCTATAGTGGGAATCAACATTGGAATTGCCCACATTCGCAATGAGGATATTGACCACCAATCTTGGATTCTGCTCATGTTTTCCATCAGGTAGAGTAGATTTTGGCAGCTCTTAAATATATAAAAAAAATCATTCGTGTATTTTTAATCCGTCACAACCGAAATATTTTAATAGAAAATACTAACATAAAAACTTCACCATCAGAAGCTAGTGTATAATACGCTTAATATTACAGGAAAGTTGTAGGTCGATGCTATTCACCTTTATGTGGGTGAAGTGTCACTACTGTCCCCTTGTGTGCACTCGACTTACAAAGGTTTATGTATATAGGTCGGGATGCCTCCGTACTTGAAAGGCCGAGATTTGAATCTGTATTTTATTGTAATGATAAAAAATATATATGTAAGTATTTTTTCTTAAAATACCTGCCAGTTTCTTATCTTGTTTGAACGATAAAAGTGTAAGATAAGGGAATCCAATTTACTGTGTTGATTTGTTCTACATAACAATAAGTTCGTAAATAACAACAATACTTTTATTTATATAACGGTTTTGAATTTTAATTTACGTAAAACTAAAATAACAGTATCACTAAGTTAAAAAAATTTCATATGCATATAACCGTGGGAGAGCCACGCTTCGGCATGAATGGGCCGGCTCGACCGGAGTGATACCACGGCCTCACAGAAAACCGGTGTGAAATAGTGCTTGCGCTGTGTTTCACCGAGTGAGTGAGGATACCGGAGGCCCATACCCCAATCCCCTACCCCTACCTCCCCCCCCCATCCCCAAAAGGCCGGCAACGCACTTGTGACGCTTCTGGTGTTGCATGTGTCCATGGGCGGCGGTAATCGCTTACCATCAGGCGATACGTCTGCTCGTTTGCCCGCCTATTCCATAAAAAAAAAAAAATACAAATCTTTTCCTTAAATAGTATGCTTATCAAAAACTCTTTTACCGTAAATAAAACGTAACAATTTCTTTAAGAAATCTAAAGATTTCTATTTAGTTAAGGGATCTTCATCATCAACAGTCTCACTTCTGGACATAGGCCTCTCTATGCCACCCTGGCCAGATGGATTAAGGTTAAAGGAGTTGATTAATTGGCAAATATTGGATATAACTCAAATCTGTTGTTTTGTAGGTCTGTACATAGAAGACTCTCTCAAGCTCTCTAATGTCAGGCCCTGCCATATTTTCGAGCAAATTCATAACATCTATTACCATATAATGTGTACAACACAAACACAGCTAATAGTTTCATGGTAAAAGCACAAATGTTTTGAGCTAATCGTCAACCAAATGAACATAACGCTATGGAACGTATCCATCGACGCATATGTTTATATTACGATCGCGAGTAGATTGTGTATAGATAGATAGTACCATCGTTCGATCGATGTTTTACGTAAATATTGAGGAGATACAAGCGTCATATCAGATACTGTTGCCTGTTGATTAATAACCCTGATTGGTAAGTCAGAGGTCGGGGGTTTGATACCCAATAAATGGTTGTGTGAAGGGCACGATTATCTGTATGGGTGTAATTTATCTATATCTTAATATATATATTTCTTGTGTGCGTGTGTATGTGACTGAACTCCTCCTAAACGACTGGACCAATTTTGATGAAATTTTTTGTGTGTGTTCAAGGGGATCTGGGAATGGTTTAGATTCACAAAAACGACTGGACCGATTTTGATGAAATTTTTTGTGTCTAAAAAAAAAGCAAAACAACGTTTGCCGGATCAGCTAGTATATAATAAAATTGAAACAGGACAATGGAAGAAAAATTATGAAGGAGGTTTTATTAAAGTAACAGAAATGAAAACAGTTTTTTTTAGAATGGGACTAATCCCGCCCACACGCCCTCCACTGTAACTCCTGTACACCAGGATCAACAGCGGTGATCCACGAACACACCGAGTTATGACACTCGGGAAGTCCCAGGAAAAATTAAACTGTCTTGGAATCCGCAACGAAATTAATCAGAAGAAAACTGGAGGAGTTGGAAATATAATAAGTTCACTTCCCTCCTTAGCAAAGCGGGAGACAAAATTAACCCAAAATAGGCAGACGTCTTTTTCAAACCGGGAAGCACCACTATTTGATTTCTATAGTATGTATGGCAGAATCGTTTAAACGCACGGAAATTCACTGCAGTTGACACAAGATCCCTATAATATACTACCCCAGACGTCAGTTTTTTTAGAATGTGTAATATTACAAATCCATTGCCTAAAATTCCAATATCTAGATGATATTTGTTACTTGTCAGTGCAAATAGGGCAAGTAATTTTCCGCGGGCTCTACGCGTAGATCTTACATTGTAGATACGATATCGATCCCAAGTCAAAGACACTGAAATCTAAGCACAAGTGTGTGGTATTAAGAATAGTATGTGTATATAGTGTTACTAAATTCACACGAAACAAGACCCCCGGGTCGAAGCATTAAATAATCCAAAGGTATATAATACCTATTGATCGCGTTAATTCCTATATTGATAAGTGAGACTAAAATTGATACAAGTAAACATTACTTTAGATAAGATTGATGTATTGAAATTACGAAAATAGTTGAGCCAAACTAACTGCACTTAAAGTACACAAGTACCAGTTACATTCGAGCTCTCAAAAATATCTTTATTCTTGGAAAAAAAACGGATTTACTTTTTAGATTAGATATTGCATCTTGGACGTGTGCTTTCAACCTCGAATTCCTTTACAATAGTTGTTTACCTGAAAGTAAAAGAAAAAACATTAAGTACACAGTCACAATTGAAGATAATAAAACGTGAAATCACTTAACTATTGTGGGTCGAGAGCTCCAAGGATTAGGGTAAGCTCCAATATTAACTTGTACAGAACGAGTACCTATATACAACTCAATAAAACTCAAACCATTCGAGTGTGAAATTGTGACAAATATAAAAAGAATTCGATATAAAAGTACACAGAAACGTGACGATGAATGATCACGGATTAAGGATAATATTGTTGGACTATTTTCATCGAACATGTTATATACCTATACACTATACATATATATGTATATACAGCCCACTATAAGTGTCACACCATGGCCTAACAGAAAACTGTTATCCAGCATTTACTTTGTTACTTTTTACCAAGTGATGAGGTTACAAGAGCCTAACCTCCCCCCTTCCCCTGATTGTGGGTCTCAAAGGGCACACAAAATATTTCAATTAGCTACATAAATTCATAGCGTCATACAGCATTACAAATATCTCTTTTAAATCATAACAGTATACCTAATATGTATGTGTTTTATAAATGGATCTTAAGATGAATCCAGTATTTAATGCGGCAATAAAAATCGAATTAATTTATAAATATAAACGAGTAAATAAGCAAATCGAAATACGTAGGCGCGATCGATAATATACATAATTGATGTACATGTCGATTACCTTGGAATTCGTTGATTCATAAGTTTTTGGTGAATAGTTATATGATGTCGGAGCATTACTTAGTTAGAGTCAGTTTAATTTTTTAATCGTTATTATTCGGATTACAGAATTCAGTGAACAAGGTAGAAATGCTTCAATGTAATAATGTTTGTAATGCTAAGAATCTAGATCTGTGCTATGACTTAGCGGTTCAAAAAGCCTAATTCACGAGACGACCCAAAATAAAGTCTATTAAAATGAAAATTAACGCTACTTTATAAGTATATTAAATATGTATTACTACACGACAGTAGGCCATGGATATACAAAAATATATCAAAGCAGTAGTAGGCAGATAAAAATGTTTTAAGAAAGAACATTGAAAGTCATAAATTTACAAATATCTTAAAATAAAACATTCAGTCATGCTTTTAGAGATAAAGTACATTTAGAAAATCCAAATGGTAACTGGCATCTTCATCGCTAATTATTGCCAAAATTAAGGCAGCGGGATATCGAGTTTTCCACCTACATTGTTGAACGGATATCCGGTCTTATAACTATCCAGTTAAATCTCTCCTAAATATAACTATTGTTGTAATCATCATCGTCACATAATCATTGACTTGATAAAATCCTATTTATTTTTTTATGTTTGGCCCGCCAAAATGACTCTACTCTGCCTGATGGAAAGCATAAGCAGAATCCACGAGTGGTGGACACCATACTCTCTGCGACTGCAGACAATGCAGCATGGCGACCCACACCATGGCGGCCTAGTGATGCTGCTGCATCTTTTAGTTAAGTCAACAAGTATGGAACTTGTTGACTAGACTAATTGGGCCTCCAGTCTCGCACTCACCAACGAAACACGACAGCACGAACGCTGTCATTTTACGTTGATTTTCTGTGCGAGGGTAGTACCGCCCGGTCGAGCCTGCCCAACCGTGCTGAAATCAGCGTGGCTCTACTACTTTTTAAATTATAATATATATTTACTGACTTTATTACAAAAAATCTTTAATAGGTAACTTTATTAAATAGTTTTTATATGATAATAACATATTATCATATTGACCAATTATAATAAGCAGGTAGCGTTTCGTCCAAGGTGGGATTCGAACGCGGCCGGGCGGAATTTAACATCACCTTTTTTTTGTGAATGACAATGGTATTTCATTGCTTAGGAAGTTGACAACACTCCATAAAAGTTTTTTTGCGAGCAACGTTATTTGAGACAAATATTTGTCACCAAGTTTGTTCAAATAGTGGGCTAATTTTAAATGTATATAACTTTTTTTATATTTAGAGCGTGTGTAATTTGAGTTTAATAATACAATGTAGGCTCGAATTCTTCGAGTAACAATAAATCGAAGATTTTTTTATCACTGTAAGAAAAGGTAAAAAGTTACAAAGGTTTTACATGGTTTTCCAAGAGGTCTTGGTATCACGCCAGTGGCGCACATTTGAGCCGAAGAATGGCTCTCTCACGGTCAGAACTTGTATAGATCTTGGAAAGTTACATCTTTATCCTACAAATAATATAAATACCGTGGGAGAGCCACGCTTCGGCATGAATGGGCCGGCTCGACCGGAGTGATACCACGGCCTCACAGAAAACCGGTGTGAAATAGTGCTTGCGCTGTGTTTCACCGTGTGAGTGAGGATACCGGAGGCCCATACATCAACCCCCCTTCCCTTCTTTCCCCCCATCCCCCTAAAGGCCGGCAACGCACTTGTGACGCCTCTGGTGTTGCAGGTGTCCATGGGCGGCGGTAATCGCTTACCATCAGGCGATACGTCTGCTCGTTTGCCAGACTATTACTTAAAAAAAAATACGAAATTTTATGAGGATGTATGGATGTTTCTTACTCTTTCTCAATTATTTTTATTTACCTAACTAAACATATCAATTTCATCTGTACCCAATTCATAGTTACATTTCTGAGGTAAAGCAGTTGCAGTGTAATTTAAATATTTATTTATGTATATACTATACGGATATACAATCACTGCACATTATACAGAAAATCTCGAAATAACATTACACATACATACGGTATGTTGGATTTTAATGATAATCTTAATTTTAGGTCCGGACGTCACCCATCACCATCACCATCGTCGAGGGCTGCTAACAGTAATCATTTCCACATCTAGCATATTCATACAAATAAATAAATTGAAGTGTCCTTTTTGTAATTTCAAATTAACAGCTTTTCTGGTTAAGTCAACAAGTATGGAACTTGTTGACTAGACTTTTTGGGCCTCCGGTCTCGCACTCACCAACGAAACACGACAGCACGAACGCTGCCATTTTACGTTCATTTTCTGTGCGAGGGTAGTACCGCCCCGGTCGAGCCGGCCCGTTCGTGCTGAAATCAGCGTGGCTCTACTACGTGTTAAATACGTGTGTGGCAACCCTAACGCAGCACAGTGCTATCTTTAGCTGTTTCCCGGTGCGATCTCGATGTGTTAAGTAAACAAAGGTGCGCAGGCGCAGCGGTCGATATACCACCGCAAATAGATCGTACATGTGTGATGCAGTACTGCATTGGAAAAGGGTTACGCTTCATCAATTCCTCTAGCTAGTTGTCTTCATTGTTCAATTACAAGAGTAATTTATGTAATGGTAATCATAACTATATTAATACATATATGATTACTAGATTTCCATTCGACTGCGGAGGATGGATATAAGGCTAAATATGTATCATATTGCGTCATTAATAGACTTTTGGGAGGGTCGTGTCATAAGGAAGGTCTTATGTTCACAAATATACAGGGAACACCTTCGTTGCACCATCAAATAAAATAAATTTGCACACCTAGTGAATCTATACAAATTAATAAAATTGAAGTGTCTGTTTGTAATTTTGATTTAACTGTTTGTAGCGTTTCCTTAAGTGCGTATCAAAGTATAGTTAAACATTTTAAAAAAGTTTTGTCTGTCTGATTGTCCGGTTGTTCAGGCAAATCTCTGAAACGGCTAGAGCGATTTTTAAGGGACTTCCACTGGCAGATGAGCTGATGATAAAAGGACTAACTTAGGCTACTTTTTACCAGTTTCCCCCCACGGCGGTTGTAGTTATAAAGAGCCAACAACTACGAATAACACCGCGGGGCTCAACTAGTTATAGGAGACATCAATACTATATTAATATAATGCGGTTGATAAAAGAATTAATTAATTAATACTCAGTAAGTACAGATGACAATACAACAAACTTAGTTCCAACGCTTTTAAGCAATAGCAATCTAAAAGAAAATAGGCTTCGGGAAATTTCGACACAGGCAGTAAACGAAATTAGTAAAGTCAATTTTTTTTTTCTTTCTTTTTAAAAAGACAACTCCCGCACTAGGAATAAATCCTGTGTCGCAGGGGACTTTACAAACATATGCGAAACGGACACAAAGAACACCCAGACTCAGAACAACAATTTGTGGTTCACACAAAGTGTTGTCCTATGTGGGATTTGAACCCACGACACTTGGCGAAGTAGGAAACGGCGTGGTGTCCGTTAAACCACTAGGCCAAACGTGCAGTAAATAACATCTCAAAAGATCCTTTCACAATAGTCAGTTTGCCAAGAGCTTTGTTCAAAGTCTGTCGGAACGGCACAAACGAGAGATGGTGCTGATTAGATAGCTGTATCAAAAATGCATAGACGCCGCTTTTTGTCTCAAACCTTGTGTAAATTTACCAAAACTGTGTACGGAAGCCGATAAGAAGTAATTTTAAGCCGATTTTGTAATTTTCCTTGATGTTTAATTTTTTGTTTGTGCACGAGCATGCCTAATGTGCATTTGTATACACAGATAGGAAATACCATTTCTTTTGGCGTATATAAGATAGCAAGAAGCGGAAAGTCAGCTCAAGTCTGAAGCAGTGGCTTTCGGTCTCCGAAGACAAATAAAAATGGACGGCCGCAAGTGCATTACAGTAGAAAAATACGGAATTGCAAACACTAATGTTCCAAAAGCCTGTGGGGTATTTTTAACCGACTTCAAAAAAGGACGAGCTTATCAATTCGACCGTATATATGTTTTTTTTATGTGTGTTCGCGGATAACTTCGTCGTTTATGAACCGATTTTGATGATTCTTTTTTTAATGGAAAGGAAATATCCCAACGGTGGTACCATGATAAGGACACTAAGATCTGATGATGGCATCCAAGAGAAATCGAGTCGAACCTTGAAGTCGGTTTTTGTTAATTTTGTTTTATAAATTGCTGATTTTCTAAAGTATCACTGGGCCCAACCCAGTCACCCGTCTGCTGTTGCAGGCGGCGTGGAAAACCACTGTGAGAGGCCGTAGACCTGGAGAAGTCACCCCGAGACCCCTAGCTGGGGTCTACGAGAAGAACCTGATGAGCTAAGGTATCTACAAATTATTCCTTACTGAAAACATGAACTTTTCACTAAGTAACGACTACAACCTAAAACCAAATTACACAAACAACGAAGGAATGTCTAATAGAACAATAATGTAAGAACAAAACAAGTGACAAAAGGTTCATAAAAGTTGTAGTTCCTACAACACATCCCGGACATTTATTTAAACCAGGCAAAGTTCGATCTCATTCATACATTCCTGTAGAGTGTACAAACAATGGCATAATTACAGTAGTTCAAACAGTGGCTTACGAACAAAACGTACGTACAGCCAGTATAGACGTGGAATGCTTTGAGTGCACACCGCCAACTGCGCCTCTGGTGGCCACTTGTGTAAACATAATTATATGTTATTCAATGAATATAGAGAATTTTACTGGTGTGGTCTTGACACATGTAATTTCTTTCTTTTAATAGGAGTTTGATAATAATATGTTATCGAAATATTGGGTATATTTTCTAAACTCTGTAGATAGCCTTTCCATGGGAGGAAACAAATGAGTATGGTGACCACTATACTATAGCACTACTCTTGTATTCTGCTCAAGCTTCAATTCAATTCAAACGAGTACGTTTGAATTGAACGGAGTACGTACGATAATGTGGGTTGTGGGCAAATCCCTTGATTTTAAGTGGAAGACGGCGCTAGCTTAAACGGCAATGCAATTCTCTTGATAAGCTAAAGCGGTACTTACATTAATGAAGCAATTTTTAATGTTTGCCTGTCTGTTTGCTTGTTTCGGCTAATCTCTGAATCGGCTGGATCGATTTCGAGGGTACTTTCACTGGCAGATAGATGATGATATTATTTTATTGGTAACGATATACGTTTAAAATATGAACAACACAGTATTTATTAGAATTTTCAATAAAGAAAAACTAACTAGTTCCGATGTAAAGAATAAATCTACGATACTTTATCAATTGAATACTCTTGAGGTTAAGTAAATTAAGAACCTACCAATACAACGATTCCGCAATGTCTTTGATTTATTTTATACTTAAATTAGAAGCCATGATTACGACAGCTACTAATATTTTAACGTTTTATGACGTAATATAGCTAATAAAATAATAGACTAATCAAATTTAATTAAATCAAATTTTATATTCAAATGAATATAGTTCCATCGATTTATAGGACTGGTGATTATAAATGAGACTATTAGTTAGAATACCATAAAATAAAACTAGTCAACTGAAAACTGCAAGACATTGGTGATTATTTTTATTAACAGTAGATTTTTGCAACCTTCAACGTTATCACTAAGTGATTTTTTGTTTGTACGTTAGATTTTGGAGCATTTTAATAAAATTAAATTCAGGTGGCAACAGCTTGCATACTGTTTACCTGTCATGTAATACTAACACCTAAATATCTGACTTTTAAAAAGAGTGGCCATGAGTTTCTTTGCCAGTAATCTTCTCATAAACTCTATGCATTTTGGAAACTGGAAGTTATAGATCGACACAGTAGATTTTGGTGTTTTCACAGCACGTGCTGTGGCGTCTGTTTGTGTCGATCTATCACTTTTAACCAACTTCAAAAAAGGAGGAGGTTCTCAATTCGACTGTTTTTTTTTTATGTTTGTTACCTCATAACTTTCGACTGGGTTACCCGATTTTGATGATTTTTTATTTATTTGAAAGCTAGCGCTTCCCGTGTGATTCATGTGTGGCGTGTGCTATTATTGCACTATAAAAGCAGTCACAAACTGGACTTACAATGTCTAAGTAAATCTACGTAAAAAAAATCAAAATTATACAATGTATCACTTTATGGTCTCACTGACATAAAGCGAACGTCTACAGATCCCTAATGGTTAATAATCTGATTCTTACGTGACTATTATGGCCACAGTTGTAGATAAAACAGTAGCACTTTGCGGTGTAACTTGATATAAGATGTATACAAGCGCATTAAACACATACTAGTGACCTGGCCCGGCTTTACACGGTAGTCTTTGAAACTCTCGGATTTCATCTACTACAATATTCATGTAGTACTCATATAACCGTGGGAGAGCCACGCTTCGGCATGAATGGGCCGGCTCGACCGGAGTGATACCACGGCCTCACAGAAAACCGGTGTGAAACAGTGCTTGCGCTACGCACTTGTGACGCTTCTGGTGTTGCAGGTGTCCATGGGCGGCAGTAATCGCTTACTAACAGGCGATACGTCTGCTCGTTTGCCCGCCCATTCCATAAAAAAAACCTTCCTCTTGAATCATTCTATCTTTTGCTTAAAACTGCATTTAAATCCGTTGAGTAGTTTAAAAGATCTAAGCGAACTGACAGCGGAAGCGACTTTGTCTTATAATATGTTACTATGTAAAGATTTATCTTTACATAGTAACATAGTAGTGCTTATTGAGTTTATTTCACATAAATTCGCTCTTGACGGCGAACACGTCCGGCGTTGCGATTGGTGAAGAATTTAGTTTGCCGATCGCAGCACCGAACGATGTGTATGGGAGTCAATGTATGATAAACTCATACTAGTTTCTCAGACACTCACGGTTGTATTTCAAATATTGTCGATATCTGAATCTCACAATTAATCTTTATTTGTAATTAAACTGAATACTCTCAATAAAGCAAGTCGTCATTAATTAAGTCATTGAAATTCCTCATTAAAAAGTGTGACTTTGAGTTTTACTGTCGTCTTTTTTATTACCGGCGGCTCCATTGAGTACATTTAATTTTTATATACATACAGTGACTGAATATACTTCAACGCCTAAGTAATAAAAAGGAATGTACTTTTAAATATACGATACGTTTCACTCGTGGCGTTGAGCTTCGCCCTATAAAAACAGAGCACAACACCCTGAAAAAAATACGATAAAATCTACCTACGTCTATATCAGAATGAATTGTAATGAACGGTCTTTTTAAGGTCTTAATTTGTTCAAACTTCGGGGTGTTTTCTTTTAATATTTTAGTTGACTGAAATGGGAGGCATACCCAGATAGATAGATAGTATTTATTTGTATAAGACTTTTCCAAATCGGTTAATATATAAGTGACTTCTGAGGTAACAAACGTAAAAGAAGAACAATCGAAAATCTTATTTTTTTTAAGTCGGTTAAATACCATATCTATATATATATAAAAGAGTAAGGTGACTAACTGACTGACATACCCAGAGATCAACGCACGCACAGCCCAAACCGCTGAAACTAGAATCCTGAAATTTTGCATGTAGGTTCTTTATATAACGTAAGTGAGCACTAAGAAAGGAATTTTTGAAATTCCACCCCTAAGGGGGTAAATCAGGGGATGAAAGTCTGCGTGAGCGAAGCCGCGTGTAAAAGCTAGTAATTAATATAGTATATGCTATTCAAAAGGTCTTTATTTGGCCAACCCCAGAGTGTACGTACCTAAGTCTAGTTAACAATAAAATAATTCCATAAAGAGCTTTTATTAAGAAAGTCAATCAATGCGTACTTTAAATTGAAGCTATTGAAATGATTTTAACGATCAATACCCTCGTTTGTATCAAGCAGGTGTTTTCTTACCGTTTCTTTACTCAGAGTATGAACACAAATAAAATGCAATTGGAATTTCTTGTGTGGTATGTGTTGCAATTGTCTCTCGAATCGCCTAATTACAATCTAAGTCCCGCCAAACCTAAGTCCTACTAACGAGACTCATCTTCCTAGCCTTTATTAGTCCCAAGATTTTGGGGTCGGCTACTAGTTCGACCGGTTTTACCTGAATATCAGTTTTTACACGGAGTGACTGGCATCGGACCTCCGCAAGCCTGAGGGTGAACCGAATTCGAAGGTTGCACTAGTTGCCAGTATATTTGAGGGCACTGACTTCCCAATAACGATTGCCATAGTAAACTCAAACTCAAAAAGATTTTATTCATATAGGCACTTATTTTACAGGCACTTATGAGTCAATATTTAATATTAAAAAATCGAGTGATTCTAGTCGCCAGTTCCAAGTGCAGCCTACCCTTCATGGAGAAGAATCTGGCAAGAAACTCCATTGTTGCTCCTTTTAAAAAATAATAATCTTACATTTTTTTTTCACTAAGAGACTTGAACGAGAACGAAGTCTACCAAAGAAAAAAAAACAAAAGGTTTGGAGTCATTGCTGCACAGCCATGAGCTAACCAATCATGCGCCGTTCTTACTGATAGCTGTAAGATTTTTACATTGTTTTATTGTGACATTGTATTGTTATATTGTGTTATAGATGTTCATGACAACCGGGACCGACGGCTTAACGTACTCTCCGAGGCACGGGCGGGAAACACCGCCATCGTTCATACTCCGGCCCGCTATTAAGAATTTCTTGTAAGAAAAACCCAACAGCAGTCCGACCCGGGAATCGAACCCGAGACCTCTTGATCTTCAGTCTCTTACGCTAACCACTAGACCAACGAGGCAGACTAACTTTGGTTTTAAACTATAAAACTTGATGACCTCCAAAACTAGACAAAGCCTGCACTATAGTTCCTAGACTGCTGATAAACATAGTTCACTTCAACAGCCTTTAACAGTCCACTGCTGGACATAGGCCTCTCCGTATAAAGAAGGTTTTAGGCTCCTATACCACGATGACCAGACTTCCAAATTTATTTATATGTAAATATCTACATGTAAATAGTAGCCAAAGGTAATGGGTAGGTTTTTTTTTTCAAAAGAGACAACTCCCGCACTAGGAATAAATCCTGTGTCGCGGGGGACTTTACAAACATACATGAAACGGACACAAAGAAAACCCAGTTTCCCATCCTTTGGTTTCTACCAAAGGATGGGAAACGTACCCATTACCTTTGGCACAGCAGTCACTAATCACGATCCCTAGCCGGTAGATAAATGAAACAACACACAATCAAATTCTCCAACCTTCATAACCCAATACTAAGCAGTTACGATTGAGATTCTACGATATATTATATGGACTTGTTTATGGCATTTGTCTACAACGTGCTGATTGTTTAATAATAATTCTTCGAAGCATTACTAAATAAATTAAATTAAGAAGCTTTTTAAAAACCAGCTTTTACTGGAATGCCTCAAGACGAATCAATCGAGTCCAAACTCGATGATGTTGCGACGTTTCTTTACAGAGTTCCTATGGCCACCTTCCAGCTCCCGCATGAGATCAGCTCCATGTATGTATAATATTGTATTGTCACGCTGTATACATATGCTTGCCAAATTTCAGCAAAATCGGTTGAAGTTTTTTTTTTTTCTTTGCTTATCATGCAATCAGTCCTTCTGACTATGAGCAGATGGGTTTTAAGAATGTTTAGCGGTTAGGTGTATTCCCAGTAGAATATCCCCTATATCAATAATGGCTCATTGAACACTGCCAAGTTCCAAAGTTCTGCGTCGCTTCAGTCGAGTGATGCAGTCTGGTAACGTGAGCTGCTGTGCTAACTGGTCAGGGTGGTTTACCAGTCTCACTTTATATAGCCTTGCGTATGCATTTATTTCCTCTTTCACTGTTGGCATGTTTAGGTATTTGTGGACCTCAATGTTTTTTATGAACCAGGGAGCATCGCTTATTTGTTTTAGTATGTAGTTCTGGATCCTTTGGATTTTATTTACATTTGATGGACAGGCAGCACCCCACAATTGTATCCCATATGTCCAGACTGGTTTTATACAGGACTTGTATACAAGGAGTTTGTTGTCGATAGACAGTTTTGAATTTCTGCCCAGTAACCAGTACAAGCCCTTGTATTTCAGATTGATCTCATTCCTCTTGGCTTCAATGTGTTTGCTCTATGTTAAGCGACGATCCAGATGTAAACCCAGATACTTAACAGCATTGCTTTGAGGTAGGTAATTACCATCCAGTATGACTGGCGGGCATGTTTTTCTACGTAGTGTGAAAGTCACTTGTACTGATTTCTTCGTGCTAGCTTTGATTCTCCATTTGTCCAACCATTTGCTGATTTTATTAAGACTTTCTTGCAGTAGAGCAGATGCCGCTGTAGGGTCTTTATTGGAGGCTAATATTGCGGTATCGTCTGCATAGGTTGCAATAGTGACTCCTGGTGTTTCTGGTAAATCTGCAGTAAATATGGTGTACAAGACCGGACCAAGCACTGAGCCCTGTGGAACGCCGGCAAGTATGTCGTATAATCCTGACGTGCAATCCGATTCCTTCACTTGGAACATTCTATCAGAGAGGTATGATTTCATTATTTGATAGAATGTGTGAGGCAACATCAATTTAATTTTGCATAGAAGCCCCCTATGCCACACCCTATCAAAAGCTTGCTGCACATCTATAAATGCCGAAGAGCAGTACTCTCTACGTTCCAGGCTGTCACTGATGTGCCTGCACACTCTGTGAATCTGCTCAACTGTGGCATGTTTTGGTCTAAAGCCAAACTGGTGATCTGGAGTTACAGAGCTTTCATTCATGGCCTGTGACAGTCGTCGCAGCAGAATCTTTTCCAGGAGCTTGGAAGCTATTGGGAGCAAGCTTATAGGCTTGTAGGAAGATATCTCGTGGGGTGGTTTACCAGGTTTATGGATCATAATCACTTGTGAGACCTTCCACAATACAGGAAAATGCCCTTTTCTGATGATACAATTAAATAGGGTTGTCAGGAATAGTATTGCCTTTGATGGTAGTTCCACAAGGACTTTTTTGTCGATCAAGTCGAATCCTGGTGCCTTTTTGTTATCTAACTGTTTGATCGTTCTAGCTATCTCTTGCGGTGTTACACATTTTAAGGGTAGGGCAAGTTGATGATCTCGCTGGAGAATTTCATCTACATCAGTTTCTTCCGAATCAGGTTTTGGTTCATTAGGAAGAAACACTTTAGAGAGGTGCATTGCAAATGCATCGGCCTTTTCTTGTTTGGACCTAGCCCAAGTATTAGCATTCAGCCTAAGAGGCGGCTTCGGGTTTCTTGGTTGGTTCATATTTTTACACGCTTTCCAAAGTGAATAGTCAGTCGAGGCAGTAGCTGTTAGAGATTGTATGTTAGCCTCAATAGTATCATTTTCAGTATCTTTTATAGTTTTTTTCAGCAATTTAGCATAATTATTGAGTGCTCTTTTGTCCTCTGAGTGTTGACTGGTATGCCACACTCTGCGTAGTCTTCTCTTCTCCAATATCATTTGCCTTATTTCCTGCGGAACGTAAGAACGTCTTGGATTTCTACGTATTTCCTCTTCTGTACTCCTCCAACATGCCTCTTGCACCACGCTTGTGAAATGTTGTGTAGCATTATCGATTTCATCCTTTGTCTTTAAAGACACATGTAAATTAATGGAGTTTGAGACTATATTCCTAAATAGGGCCCAATTTGTTTGACTATTATAGATTCTTGGATTTCTTTGTGTATCCAAGACGTTGGTGCTGATCGACAATATAACCGGAATATGATTTGAAGAACCATCCAGACAGGATTCGATCCCATAGAAAAGACGAAGGAGACCCTTCATAATGAAGAAATCAAGAACATCGGACAGTCTATTCGGATCTGTTGGCCAGTGTGTCGGTTCTGATGTTGATATTGTTGTTAAATGGATCTTATCAACGGATTTTTTCAGTTCTCTTCCTCTCGTAGAGATTAGCCTAGAACCCCAGTGAACATGCTTGCAGTTCCAATCACCTCCTGCTATGAATCGTGGACCAAGGCTCATAAAATATTCGTTAAACTGTTCCTCTGTTATTTTATGCCTTGGAGGACAGTATACAGATGATACATTAAAATGCCCATTTTCACGATATATTATATGGACTTGTTTATGGCATTTGTCTACAACGTGCTGATTGTTTAATAATAATTCTTCTAAGCATTACTAAATAAATTAAATTAAGAAGCTTTTTAAAAACAAGCTTTTACTGGAATGCCTCGAGACGAATCAAACGAGTCCAAACTCGATGATGTTGCGACGTTTCTTTACAGAGTTCCTATGGCCACCTTCCAGCTCCCGCATAAGATCAGCTCCATGTATGTATAATATTGTATTGTCACGCTGTATACATACGCTTGCCAAATTTCAGCAAAATCGGTTGAAGATATCTGCTTCAAAATTGAGTTACAAGATTCCACCCGACCATACAAGTATACATACATACATTGCAAGTAAATAAAAAGCTTGTAAAATGCATAAGTATTCAAGTCCATCTCTTTAAAACAAAACCACAAGAATTAACAGTTAAGAAACTTAAAGCAAATGTACATGCAAATCGACCAGTCTGAGACCCACATTAAGATACATAAATTCAGCAAATAGCAGCGAATAAAGAATAAACTACGAAATAAAAAGGTTAATTTCAAGAAGGTAATATGAATGTAGAAAACCGGCGCCACGAGACAGCAGTCGCTTCATAAATCACGCTTTCTCAAGGCACAGCCTACGACCGCTCTAAAGGATCGCCGTGAAGGGCCCATTTTACACCACACCGATGATACATAAAAAGTTTTGCAACGCTAATAGATTTTATAGTACTATTTTTAATGTACTGTTAGATTGGCACACATGGGGAGAGGCATATGTATATTCTGGAGTAAGTTCTATAATAGACTATTAATTTCCATTATTATAGATTTCACACAAAGTTGGTTTTCAAGGCCAAAAGAGATAGATCTGATTAAAATGATTTTTCTTACCTTTACAGTAGCTTTTCTAAGGCAATTCCCCGCACAGGGTCAATACACAGGGTCAATACCCTACAAGGAATTTTTCAATATATATTCCTACACAGGATACTGAGTCGCGAAAGATTATGCGAACATTCGTGAAATACACACATAATATCAGAGTGTTGTCCCTTGTGGAGATTAAACCCACAACACTGAGCACAGTACGAAGCAGCGAGGCAATAGCTAACCCACTGTGCCATCCGCGCAGTATTAATAAATATTTCATTTACAAAAAGGCATCTATTTACACATACATTAATAACCTTGAATTATCTTCTAGTATGATTTATTGCTTATAGGAATGTCGGCTGCACTTGTTTCGGATCTAAATTCCTTATCATGAGGAGTGAGTCATGGACTAAGGGTGATTCACCCTACCTGCGCGAACGCATAAAGCCACCTAAAAAACTGTCTGTGAGAAAGAGATAGTTACTAAAAAGAGACGAAAACCGGTAATCTCTTATAAAGACAGACCCTCCGACGAGAAACGAAGTGACGATTTACTTTAGATATTTTTGGATTTGAAAAAACTTCAAGCATTTTTAAGTGCCGATCGTTAAAAGATAGTTGTTAACTTGTTATTTGTATATCATTTAAATGTGTTATAGTTAACTACCTACTTTATTGTTAAGATTATAACTGAACACATTCGGCAATCCCATCCCAAATTAGGTAGAGGCTGTGCTATAAGTTCTAAATCTATACTAATATTATAAACGCGAAAGTTTGTAAGTATGGATGGATGTTTGTTACTCTTTCACACAAAAACTACAGAACGGATTTGGATGAAATTTTACAGTAATATTGCTTATACATCAGAATAACACATAGGCTACTATTTGCAGCGATAACCGACGTATACGCGGGCGGAGCCGCGGGCAACAACTAGTATATAATATAATGGAAAAATTACACCTAGATCCTAGACACAGAACAAATGAACATGCTCCACAAACAAGACATTAAAAGCTGAATGTATATTCCTTAATGCTTTTGCTAATGAAAGTATGATTAAGTTATAATTATTATTTGTAAGATATTCATTACATATTATGTCCAGGATTGGGTGGTGGAAATAATTTCTTTGGGGATAGAGCCTGATCAGGCACGACAGCGATTCCGGGAGGACCTGAAATAACATGGTCCGGGTTCTCCCATAGGAAGGCGCCAGAGGTCGGTCGTCGGGATGTTTTTATTGGAAACACCAAATACTCCTGGCTCCTGTGTCCCCGAGGAGCTGAAGATCCGAAGGAATATTTCACCCCGTCAAGAAAAAAAAGTTACATACTATGTATTATATAAAATATTTTAACAGTAAATACTACGAAAGTATAATGGGTATTTTCCTGTAATAAATAGATTATGTTAATTATTTAAATGTTTACAATATTTACGAGTTAGTTCTTTTAGTGCGTGTGAGCACTTAAAGAGTGAAATAACATAATCGATAATCGTTTAATCCAAATACTCTACACTCGATTGTTGAATTATTAATAGATATCGAGATAAGATTATTAAGATGTAAATCCGACAACTATATACATAATCAGATCAAATAAATATCTTGTACAATTTTGATTTTGAATATTAAAATCGATCGACGGCTAGGTCTTACTTCAAATAGTATCGACTTATTGATCGATATTGTATTGTAATCCTATTTTTTTTAAAGATTACTACCGCATTAGGAATAAATTCTGTGTCGCGGGGGCCTTATCAAACATACATGAAAACACAAAGAACACCCAGACTCAGAACGACAACTTGTGGAAAAAGGTGGCCCCATATGGGGTTTGAACCCACAACACTGGTGACCACTGCGCCATCAGTGCAGTCGAATGAAGAAAAATGAACAAAATGAGTAAACTCCTAAGAATAAGTTTCCATTTAACCTATAGCTGAACACAAGCATTTCTTCAACAATGCAATCGTAAAACAGTATAATGTTATATGTGTGTGGCAAATTTTACTACAATAACGATTAAGCTGGCTGCGCCTAACTTAAGTTTAGCTCCGGCTTATGCCGTTGATGGCTCCTCGCCAAGAATTTCTGCTTCATTCTTACCGAACCGTAATATCTACAATGTTTTAGGTGAGAAAGCTAAAAACCGCTTATCGTTGGCACCAGACTTTTTATATTTCTGGTAAATGTTTATTGTGTTAGGCATCTTTCACACAGGATTGTAAAAGATGCTGTGTTTTTAAAGGACAAATATAAGTATTTGTAGATTTGCAATGTATACCTCCTATACTCTGATTATAATCGTAATTTAAGAAATAAAATGTATTGCAATCAATTGAAATACATTTTTTACACAAATTTGTTGTTTTACGTTTAAACGAATCAATCAATTTTTTTGAAGTCGCTTAAAAGTACAATCGGAACTAAGAGGCAAGGACGTGACCATGCAACATATTATAACAGCTTTAGTGAAGTGTAGTATAAAAACTTCAAATTATAAAGAGTTTTAGGAGTTGGACAGAAAGGTAAGCGGTTACCGTAACCTTATGTCATTTCCAGAACACAATTCAAAGTCCGCTGTCTTTACATTTTCTGCGCCCATACGGAACACCGTATCAGTCATTTATTAGGATGTCGTAATATAATGTTAAACAGGTATTAAGTATTCTGGAGATGTTATTGCTACCTGTTTCCGCTTAGCTGATGTGTCAAGCTTTCAAAGATGGCTGCCATTGAATGACCTAAGTGTAGACAATACACAATAATATTTGATGAGTACGTGAATAATTTAAGTACTAATGTTGACTTCCGGTGATGTGGTGGACGTTATTTAAAGCTACATGGCAACGGTGATGGGACTTTGTACGTAGTGAGAATCCACTACTATAACTAACAAACTAAATGATGCAAATATTTGATACTGTGGCCCGTGTTGCTATATGAATACTAGCGACTAGCGCTGGCTTCGCAGGGGTGCAATATCTTTGAAATTACAGGAGTTTATTTTCTATACTATGTATTTATTATACGTACTTGAATCACTGGTACAAAGGCGACTTAAGGCATTACAGTCGGAAATTAAGCTTTTTGTGAACCAGGAGCGAGGAAAATAATCTGCTAACAAAATAAAGTTTAATGTAACTGGTGCTAGTCAAAAGAGTGAAAGCAAATATTCAAAGGCAAACATTTTATTTTCAGTGGTAAATATTATGTTTTTTCTTCGGTGTTTTCTATGCATAAGACTGCACGTTTGGCCTAGTGGTTTAACGGTCACCACGTCGCTCGTCGTTTCCTAATTCGCCAAGTGTCGTGGGTTCAAATCCCACGTACGACAACACTTTGTGTGATCCACAAATTGTTGTTCTGAGTCTGGGTGTTCTTTGTGTCCGTTTCATGTATGTTTGTAAACGTTGTCCCTCACGACACAGGATTTATTCCTATTGCGGGAGTTGTCATTAAAAAATAAATATATATTATGTACGTATTTCCAAAAAATATATCGGTTGTCTAGTCCCCATAGTTAGTTTAGTCACTCTGCTTAGTTTAGGACTAGATGGCGTTGTGTGTTAGACGTCCAAAATATTATTATTATAAGCTAACACAAAATTCCAAGTAGGTATAGTGTATAGTGGCTTAGTATAGCGGTTACGTTAATGAATCCGGAAAATTAATTTTATATTTACAGAGTAGGTTCGGTATGAGGAACAAATGTAACTATTTTGACTTAATATAGGTTAACTGATGAGCCAGAGTTATAACACAATAAACAAAAAACAATAAAATTTTGTAATTTCCATTTGACGTCATGGACTCATGGTTCACTTACAGAATAAATGAATATTTGGAGCCTTGGGTTATCCCACACACGCAAGTGAAATGCAGCGATAGTTTTGCTAGCTTTTGCCCACGGTTCCACCCAAGTGTTTGTCGGCTATCGCGGTAAAGAGTAGCCTATCTCCTTCCTCAAGAATCAAAGTATCTCTATGCCAAAATTATATCGAAATCAGTGCAGCGGTTTAGCCGCGACGGCTTAAAAATACAGAGAGACTTCCTTTCGAATTTATAATATTAGTACCTACAGATCTATAATTCCTATGTGATACAAAGCCCAATGATACATAAGCAAGCACCACGTTTGGATTCTGCTTATGCTTTCCATCAGGCAGAGTAGAGTCACCTCGGCAGGCGGACACATAACAAAAAAAAAGGAAAATATTGCAACAAATGTAATGAGAAAATGGTTTATTTATTTATTTTACCTTGTTGCTGGGTTAACTCGAAATGATGAATCAATTTTCGAGATAAATGAACTATTAATATCTGCTACAACTTCTTATATCACAGTTTATTTATGATATCCCTATCAATAACTATGCTACTACGAAGTTTATATTCGTGATACACAGACATATCTAACCAATCTTATCTAACAACAGTACTACATGCAATAGTGTACTTAAATTTGAGTTTAAGTGCGGTTATAAGGTTCAATTTCGTTTTTCTATTGATTTGTAGAGGGTATTCTTTGAAGAATCAAAGATTACCCTTTACAAATCAATAGAAAAACGAAACACGAAAAACATAGAAATGTTACAGTGGTTTAAAGCGACCTAGAACCTACTGTATTGGCGATTAATCATCTAATTGGTGGGTTTAAAAGGGTATATCAAATAACATGTAACAGCCGAACCTTGTTAACCTTCGAAAAAACGTTTAAAATGGAAAACGAATGAAAGGCGTTCGTATTTTCTGAGGTATTTGATGAAAATATTATGTTCCTTTTAAGTTGAAAATTAAAAAAAAAACATCTTAAAGGTTAACATTTTGTGAATCTTCTCTATTAGCTATCCTTTTACCTATCTTTAAAAACTGGAAATAGTTTAAATGTTTTTTTTTTCAATATGATTGATTTAATACTTTCATTGATACGTAAGATCATTTTTATTTCCTTTCTCTGACAAGTTTTAGTTCTTTTTATAAGTGACTGTACGTTTGGCCTAGTGGTTTAACGGTCACCACGCCGTTTCCTACTTCGCCAAGTGTTGTGGGTTCAAACCCCACGTAGGACACCACTCTTTGTGTGATCCACAAATTGTTGTTCTGAGTCTGGGTGTTCTTTGTGTCCGTTTCATGTATGTTTGTAAAGTCCCCCGCGACACAGGATTTATTCCTAGTGCGGGAGTTGTCTTTAAAAAAAAACAAATTCTCTTTTTAAAGAAAATCATAACCTATCTCAAGATAAAACTGGAGATAGTTTTTTGAAAACGGCAGTTGACCACGAACGAACAAAGTAATTCATCATGAGACGATACCTTTAACGTGATATACAAAAGATATCTTTCAAATCTAAGAATTTAAGAGAAGACGATAACATTTAAATAACGGACAGTAGCACGGATTATTTATTATTAACGTTTTCACGAAGTAGCATCATATAAACAATCGTTATTCATTGAAAGCTCGATACCGAGAATATGTTGTCATCCACGCATTTAAAGATTCATCTCACTCTTTCTCACTGCAGCTTATGCGTGTGTATCTTATATTTTGAATATATTTTTATCGTTTATGTTTAAAACTAGCTGGATCCCGCGGTGTTACCCGCGGTTATTGTTATACCGTGGGACAAAGCTAGTCTTAAAAAAAGTAGCCTAAGTACTCCTTAGATCATCAGCTATCTGTCAGTGAAAGTCCAGTGAAAATCAGTCCAGCCGTTCCAGATATTACCCGAAACAAACAGACAGACCGACAGACAGACAAAAATTTAAAAAAATGATATTTTGGTTTTTGTAGCGCGTCAGTTATTTAAGTTATCTTAAATTACCAACAGACACTCCAATTTTATTTATTTGTATAGATGTACCTATAGATATAGATGATGGCATAATGTTTATATCTAAAGTGATTGCTAATAGCCTTTGTTATATTCGCTGACAGCACCCCTTATGAAACAAGACAGAAAACATGCAGATAATAAAAGAAAAAAGGAATGACCTTGACAAAAAACATCAATTGAAAAAAAAACAGAAGTAATGGCGGCAAATATAAGTTTTAGGTTAACAATATTCTTTCCTCAATGTAGAATGGCAAAGGAATCTACAGAGCTGCCAAAGGAAGCTTAGTACTGTTTTATGTCTAAAAAACCTTTTTAAAGAAATTTAGAATACTATAAAATTACAGTAACCACTGTAATTTTATAGTATTCTAAATTTCTTTGAATTTATATTAGGTTGTAGCAGAATATGTACAAAATAATCAGAATAAAGCTGTGTTATTTACGCGGTCTTCAATGTTTTAAGTTCGTTCGGAAACAGTGTCTCGAAGTTTACACATTTAAAAATTACTTAAATCGCCTTATATTGGCCCGACCGTTTTATTAATAAATTGTGAATTTACATTTCAATTCAGATAATATCAATAATAAAATGTTTATGATTTGCTTGTATCCGAAGGTCAATAATAATTTTTTATGAGTCTGACATTTGAACCGTCGGATACATTTACATCATATTATCATCATAGACTTATTGTGAGCTTCCAATCAGGGCCGTGGCCCGCCAGGCATAATCATCTCGCCTGGTCGGAGGATACTCCCTTTGTGTTGGAGGGACACGACATCAGTTGCTCCACACTTATAATTCCTTGTTATATATTATTGAAATATGTGCCACGTTCTAAACCCCAACAATCAATTGTTTAATGTCAAAAACATAACATCAGATATCACCGAGGTCCAACACATTTGCTCCTACAATAACAACTATAAATTCTACGATATCTGTGGCCTGTCAAACAGTCTGTTCTTAGTCAACATTGAGATACAATTTAAAAAAAACCATCCCACTTCAAAGACGTTAGCTGTTTCGCTTTACGCAGCTATAACTGGCCATCCGAAAATAATACTCTATGTAGGTCAGCTAGTCTAGGCGATATGAAATATTGACGTTTGAGAAAACTAGAAATTATATAAGTTAGGTCTTCTGGACATATCTACTTTAAACACAGTAAATACTTTTCTAAGCCGTTACTTTTAAGTTTAATCTTGTGTACATTTTAGATACTGATATTAATTGCTACTGCTTTCAAATAAATAAGCCTGTCATCAGCAATCAATCTGAGATCTTATCTAAAAAGTTCTTCGTTAATTTACAACTAAAATACATAAAGATATAGTAGAGATATTTAGTTGAGAACATTTTGGTATGCTTATATTGGGACTGCCCATAATTTTCCCTTTTTGCTCATTAGATTTAAATACAAATTATTTCTGTGATTTCATTCACTAATTACTTTGTTGACCATGATTTCGTGACTACCCTTATACATTACAAGTTAAGCCTTTTTGTAGCATGTTCGAAACATCCTACGCACAGTTATTTTATTTCCATCACTAAAATGAAATGTTACGATGATAAAATTGAGGTCGATTCCACCCACAGTCAATATACACCTACGTAATATTAAAACAAAAAGTAATATTAAGCTAAAATCACTTATAGTTATGACGAAACTGAATTCCCGCTAATGTATATAACTATGACAAAAGGTTACAATCTGTCAATGTGTTGTTATTCTACACCGTTACATATTTTTACCTTTATATTAAGCAATTGAAACTCAACTTTGAGGCTTTCGTTTTAAGATTAAATTTTGCGTTGTGTTCCGTGAGGAAGTGATGTTGCCGGCGCCTTTGACCGTGATAATATCTATAGAGCAGGTAAGCTTTATTGCTGCTCTTGGCCCCCGCTCTCCTGGTATACAATGCCGCCATGCCTCCACCGTGTTGTTTTTCACACAACCATTGAGCTAAGATATCCAAGATTGAAACGTAAAAAAAAACAACTAAGGAGGCCGAAATGTTTTCATAGTTTCATATTTGTAACCGATTCTTACGATGCTACGATACTTTTAAATCCCTTAATTTTCATAAGCGAAAAGACGTTAAATTATTATTTTCAAATATTGTGTGTGGCTGTTACACGCGTCAAGTTTTTTTATCCAATCGAGAATAATATTTTTTTAGGATGTAACGTATATTTTTTCTAAGGTTCCGAGAATATGTATGTAAAATTGTGTAGTCGTCATAGTTTTCGAAAACGCAGAGTAATTATGGCATGAAATAGTAACAAACAAACGAACGATCAGATATACAGGTTTACGATGTTAGTTTAGATTGCATGGGAGAGCCATGATCCTGCACAAGTGGGTCAGCTCGATGGTAATGAAACTAGGGCCTCACAGACAACCGGTGCTAGCAATTTTTTCTTGCTTTTCACTGAAAGACTGTGATTATCGTAGTCCAACACCATTCCCATCCCCTGATCCTGGTGAGGGAGAAAGGCTCTAAGGCGGCAACGCACTTATGTTTACTGTGTTTGGACCCCTACAAAAAATATTGACGTACGACCATAAACAAAAGCAATATTGTGACATCAAATTGCTCAAAGGAAACTCAGAGACGCGGAAACTTTATTAGATTTTTTTCATCAAGTATTCACTCATTTTAAGTTGTGGCTGTATGTCTGCAATTTCCTGAAATGAATAGCTGAAATTCAATGAACACTGCTCGTAAATATTAGAAATCTTCCTCAATCTCGGTTCGTAGGTTAAGCGTCTGAACGTGTTTCCAGACACTGCAATTTTGTTTCGGACAACGGCTTATCTCGAGATTATCGCATTAGTCACAAAGGTTGTCTGGCGACGACTCATTCACAAGCGAAGATGTATGAATAAAGTAGACATTTTGTGATAATACCAGTCACAGTTTTTTGTTGGTGTGCAATACCAGTTATCTTATTTATTGTAGGTTTTGTACCTACTGACGTATCTAATATTTCTGATCTTTTGTTCATAGCATTTAAAAGCGACATGGACACTTGCATCTCAAGTCTCACAAGTGGACCCCCCTAGAATCAGGGTTTCGGGGGTTTAAGCTCCGGTAACCTCACTTACTCAGTGAAAAACAACAAAATAATTGCTAAATATTATATCATTCCAATCGAGACAACCCGTCTGTGCTGAAGTATCGGTCTCTCAATTTAGTGACAGAAAATCCTATAGAAGAACTTTTAGTTTAGAACACCATTTATTTTAACTTAATAAATTACTATTAGTAATATTGAGTACACAATACCAGTGTTCCTGTAAACCTTTCTAAGTACTAAACCAAGTCAGACCTATCATTTGAAGTTTCCAACCTGTATTGCAAGTCCCTTATTACGCTACCGTGTTCGCCTACCGTCCATATCTGCATACTAAGTGATATGTTTATATTATGGTAATTTTTTAAAATTTATATCCATTACAGGTAATGTGATAAATGTTTAAACATTACTTCCTACACATATTACGGCTAGTCAATTATAATATTGATTGCAAAGAACTTGTAATAAACTTACAACACTTCCTTTGTTTCTAAGTAATCCATTACACGTATTTATGCGTAATGAGGATCGATTCAAATGCGTCGATGACAAAGACAATTAACTGACCATTGACTATTGCAGAATTCCGATTATAAGCGCCAAAATGTAGTTTTTTTTTCATTCTTTTTTTAAATATTTGTATAATATTTAAAAATGGAATATACCATTTTTAAATATTATATTTGCGTACTGTTCTATTTTTGTTCTATTTAAAAAAAAAGGTTTCTACATGTGCATTGAATAGTGCATTTAGTAATCGCACTTATATCTCAAGCATTAAACGCAATAGCAGGTTTCTCCGTATCTCCAGTGGTAAGTGGGCGAGTGCATTAGCGTTAAATACTTAATTACTAATACTTAAAAGGTGGTAAGCGAGCCGTGCGTCGCTACGTACGTGACCTGACACCAGATCGAATCGAAAACTAGGGATTTCATACGCAACGGGCGCCGGTGTGATGAACAGCATTCCTCGACCAGTCTTTGTCATGTTAACCAAACAGAAGTCTCATTATTCTGTTATTTTAACTAGCCGTGCAGCGTATGTCACCTTATACGTAAACCGGCTGGTTTCCTCTGTACTGGCATCTATCAATATAACGCATTTGATGTACGGTTGGAACGTGGACATTGTTTTCGAACGTTTCCCCCAACTTGTTAAGAACCGACAGACTGTTCTCAAAGAGGGTAAACTCTTTTGTTTCATTATTTTTCTATACTTCGAAATTTTTCTGGTTTTCAATTCGGTTGTTTTTTTTCCAACGTTGTTTGGAAAATCTGTTTTATATAGAGTGGTACTTTCCGTTATATCTCTATCAAAGTGAAAAAATAACACCCTTTATGGGTGCAAAACTAAGAAAGAAATAATGCAGTTTATTAAGTACGATTCAATACGATATATGCGCTTTGAAGTCTATGGTACTATTAAACATAAATTGTAGCCATAAATGATAATGTACCTTATTTGAACTCACAGAAGGTAAATTTTAGAAATGTAGTGCCATAAATTATTTATTTCGTGCCATTGTTCGTAAATATTATTGATTCTGAAACAGTCGCAGGTCGACACGACGTCGACCTCTCGCCTTATTGTGTCGGATCGGCTAGTTTTTATGTGCATCGGCATCGCCCACTCGAGTTTTTGGAATTCCGATTGCGGGTCCCCCCTCAGCTCCGGGGGTCCGGTTCATTCATAACGCCGCGTGGCTCCGGGTATTGCTCTTTCACTAGCTTTTTAAATAACATGTGTCTCGACACTCTCGACCGGAAACAGAAACTAAAACAAACCTATAATTGTTTTCATTGTGTGCGGAATGAAAAAAAAAACAAAACCACCAACGTCGTTGTCTCAACTCTTGTAAACATGTCGAGAAGAACAGTCAAATAATGAAACAGTTTGTAAATGTGAGAAATTTATTAAACGATATTTTCACATCCTTTACAATGTGATAAATACAAAAGTTTCGCTGTCCGTCTGTCTGTTATGCTTTCACGACTAAACCGCTGAACCGTTTGAATGATTTTCGGTACAGAGATAGAAGAAGAAGAGAAAGTCCTTCTGCCTTCTTGGAGAAGGCAGAAGGACATAGGTACTTTTTGTCGCGATAATCGAAATATACGCGGGCGGAGGCGCCGGCAAAAACCTAGTAACTTAATAAAAATCAGCAAATTATTGAAAAAATATAGAAAGTGGAGATTTTAATATTTATAATTTTTATATACCTATCACTTTTGTAAGGAGTACTTTTATTTTAGTAAAAATAATAATAAAATAGTAGACAATATTCAAAAGCGACAAAAATCACGGGTAATACCGCAAGGCACAGCTAGTCCATTAATAACGGAGTTTTGAGTTAAAAAACAAAAAAATATTGACAAGTCTAGAGCCTTTTCCTGATGTTGGTTAATGATACTTTCCTCGATCTATTTTTACTCTTTCCAGTTTTAAACAATTCCTAACCTCAGGCGATTCTTAGGCGATAAGTCCTACTCCTACACTCGTTTAGTACTTTTAGTACTTTAACAATTTGATAATCTCAATTCATCCTTATCTTTCTCTTTGTTACTACAAATGAGTATAAATACATCAAATATAATTAAACTCAAATTAACCACCTAAAAAGAGTACCCATCACAAAATCATATCATATCTGTATCAACATTTTTAATGATTGCAACATCATCAATTGATATAATTAAAACAATACCCATCTATGGATATGGTGTGCACTTGACAAGCGGTGGTGTAGCGGTGATCGTCTACACACTCTCACGGCATAATAATTAAGGGGCGCGTTAACCACTCCGGTGCTGTTTATAGGCCGGCTCGGTGGCCGTGCAACCTGCGCAGGCGCACCCCGCCCCGCCCCACCCGCACTTTCCTCGTCCCGCCAGACCGCATTCCGCTCCCATGCGACTGCGTCCTGCATCCTCCTGACTCCAGGACCTCTCCAAAATGTCATGTTTTTATTAATTTCAATGATAGTTATCAACTTCGCGAGTCTTGAATTTAATTGTAAATTATCCATACATCTATATACAATTAAATACAATTGGAGTGTCTGTTTGTAATATTAAAATAACAGCTTTTTACAAAATGCATATGTATGTATACACGATACATGTACCAAAATAACAATTTTTGTCTGTCTGTCTGTTTGTTCCTGATAATCTCTGGAACGGATGGACCGATTTTGACGGGACTTTCACTGGCAGATAGCTGATGATCTAAAGAGTAACTTAGGCTACTTTTCTTCAGACTAGCTTTGTCCCGCGGCGTTACCCGCGGTACGAAAATAACCGCGGGTAACACCGCGGGGTTAAGCTAGTTTATAATATTAGTTTGGAAACGCAGCAAAGTTCTAAATCTAAACCAGCTGATTGATGAAGCATTTGCCACTTTGGAGAACGCACGGTTAATGTGCGCGTGCAGTGCACACATATCCTTAGCGCAGAGGTGATAGTTATGCAACTTAGTAATAGGATATTAATAGATACACCGGTACCGTCATCTGCCATCGACGTACCGTTATAGTTATTTGCGAGATTAGTTGTTTCAAAAACACGAAGATTTTCTATTTTCAATCAGACTTAAACTGTCACCGTGTATACTTTTTTATAATTGAACCGTGAAGGCGTCTATTATAAACATTTGTAACAAAAATCCGTGTCGATCACAATGTAAAGTCATCTCAGACGGTTCACATGCTTATTGCCTATTCCATTAACTAAATCAGACGATGACGAATCGACCACTAAATCGAGATTATAATCATTATACGATCTCGCGAGCTCACATTCTTAACGAAGAATCCGTGAAGCGTCGGAATGCACAGAATCGATTCCAACTCGTTTTGTTTTCGCCACGTCATAATTCGATGTTCGATCTCGAGCTGCACGAGCTCGTCCACGCTCGAACATTCAATCGATATTCCTGGTTTCGGATTAATACTGGACAATGCAACTTTAAACGACAAAAAGTAACACACAGTTTAAATTGTACTATTTCGAAATTTATGTAGAGTATGAAGGCAGTCATTCGTAATTGAATGCGTGTTCAAAGTTTCATTATTAAAGTGAAAACTT
Source organism: Diaphora mendica (assembly GCA_949125395.1). NCBI lineage: Eukaryota > Metazoa > Arthropoda > Insecta > Lepidoptera > Erebidae > Diaphora > Diaphora mendica. The sequence continues at coordinate 27,814,681 of OX421314.1, forward strand.
CTTTAGCCGCGTTGAACACTTTTTGGTAGGAGAAAATCTTACGAGTTGTGTCACCGCGTCACCGACATGCTGACGTCACAAAACTTCTTTGGCCGCGTTGAGCACTTTTTGGTAGGCGAAAATCTTATGGGTTCGAATCACCTACATGCTAATATTTATGTTGATAATTTTCATTATGAAATTTCTAATTTTACACATTAATTTTACAAATAGCATTCTAAGTTATTCACTTCTATCAGCAGTTCTTATGACTGACAATATGATTAACAAAATAATTATTAACCACAATAACACCACCACAACGAGTAAAGTTGAGTTTAAGCCTTATCTTTCTTGCTATTAGGTGTTATTTTAGTTTTTGGTGCTCTATCCGATAGCAGCATCAATATTTAACCTCAACTATACACTAAAATCGACTAATACCTAGGAGTATTCAATAAAAATGTTTGTTCCCTTGAACGTATCCAATACTCATAACTTTTGCATGCACATAAATGGGTTTTACGACCTCCATGTAGAGATCGATCAGATAGTGAAGCTATATACGGATATAAACATTTAAAAAGCCTTAATGTTGGACCAATGTCTTAATTGGTAACAAGAAAACTTGCGTATAGAAATAAACTAAGAGTTCAAATACGTATCTAATCTAAGACCAAAAAAAAAAACATACAAATAACAAGAAAAAGTTAGTAACAAGTTAAAAGGTAGTAGAGCCACGTTGATTTTAACACGAACGGGCCGGCTCGACCGGGGCGGTACTGAAAATGAACGTAAAATGACAGCGTTTGTGCTGTCATGTTTCGTTGGTGAGTGCGAGACCGGAGGCCCAAAGATGCAGAAGCATCTCCAGGCCGCCATGGTGTGGGTCACATGCTACATTGTCTACTTTCGCAATGAGTATGGTGACCACCACTCTTGGATTCTGCTTATGCTTTCCATCAGGCACAGTAGTCCTTTCTGCAGGCCATACATAAAAAAAAGAACTATAACCTGACTATGTAAAAATCTTTTGATAAAATTTACATAGCCTACTAGGTATTGACCGCGGCTCCGCCCGCGTTTATGTGCGTTATCGCGGTAAATAGTAGGCATGTCCTTTGCCGTAAAAGCATAACAGACAAACAGTATGGATGACACCCGAGCCGATCGGGTCTATTGACATCTCTTTCATTAAAATTGGTTGGTGAACATACAAACATACATCATCATCATCATCCCATTGCAGGCCACTGCCGGACATAGGCCTCTCCCAAGGAACACCATAGAACCCGGTCTGTTACTTTCTGCATCCAGTCGCTGCCTACCCTTCTACGTAAGTCGTCCCGACATCCGCCAGAGGGCGTCCCACACTACGTTTGCCAAGACGCGGTCTCCACTTTAAAACACGCTTACTCCAGCGGTTGTCTGTTCTGCGACACATGTGACCAGCCCATTGCCACTTCATCCAACCAAACATACATAGACTGCCAAAACTACCCTTCATTTTGCGCTAAATAAAAAAACTGTTAGCGTAATTTAAAATTCCATGTCCATGTGGTGATGGATTAATAATACGGAGAGTCACCGCCCCACCCCTATTCATCCCGTGAGTGGCCGTGAGTGTCGTAAGAGTCTATCTACAAAGGGAGCAAACTACGCAGGACAAATGTAAGACAAAAAGAATAATAATGGTTTTTAAACGGTTTTATTTAGCTTGCCCTGGTTATTTATTTGGATCAAATCTAGTAATTGAAATTTGACCCCCTTCCTGTTGACAGATTGATCTGAAATTTGGTACACACCTTTGGTTTTGGTGACAACAGTGGTGTCAGTGGTGGTTCGGTGTAACAGAATTTATATAATTGTATTGTCACTGACACTGTTTCATTGTAAATCCAAGATGGCCGCCGCTAAAAAATGACGGTTTACAAATTTTGTCACGACTAGGTACCACTTTAGGTGTATCAGATGGAAGGGGTTGACTAGCTTTTTAGCTTTTAGTGCATTTTGAATATAAATACAAATTTGAAAAAAAAAAACGACTACACTCTGGACCAAATTTGAATGGGACCATTCAGGAAGCACCAGCTTTCAAATAATAAACGAATCATCAAAATCGGTTCACCCAGTCGAAAGTTATGAGGTAAGAAACAAAAAAATACAGTCGAATTGAGAAACTCCTCCTTTTTTGAAGTCGGTTAAAAATCGTTCAAAGTTTTTTTTTTTATCATACAATATTGAACTCAATAATAATGCGCAAATAACGTTTATCATAACTATTGGCAACTTACTTACTGTTTTCTGTGTTTAATTAAATTGTTAGTATTACGGATTTAGCTCTAATTACTATTATAACAAGGTTAGAACATGTATGTTTGAAAAATATTTAAATTTGATCCTTTCTGTGTGCGTGGGAACCCAACCCACTTGGGTTTTCGATGAAACGTCGTGTCAGAATCGAGCCGACTAATGAACACGGTATTCTACAGCCATACTGCGCCTGAAGTAGACCAAAGATGATTAAAATGTAAGGAATGTTACACTACGCAAACTTTTTCTGACACAGGCTTTTTTATAAAAAAGCGATAAATAATAAATATTTCGGACATCTACACACAACGAACGCCATGTAGTCCCAAACTAAGCAAAGCTTGTATTATGGGTACTAGATAACTGATAAAAATACAAATATATATACTTTTTTTGTACAAATATACATAGAAAACATCCCAACTCAAAAACAAATATTTGCCGATCATACAAACTACATTTTTATTATAAGATAAATATTGGAGTGACATCAGTGATTAACCTAGCGACCTCGGCGACAATTAAGAACTGTTATTGTAAGCGATAATAGGTCTTTACCTATGAAATTGCCGTTTTGTATGCAATAAGTGAAAGTACTTATTTTTTCAAACTTTTTTATTTCTGTTATTCGAAGTAATCACCCATGCAATCGATGCATGCCAATGCCAACGCATTGGCAATTTATTGATGCCCTTCTTGTAAAAATCAGCTGGACGGGAGGCAACAAACTCTTCAAAGGCATTTTGTACTGCCTCTCGGGAATTGAATTTTTTGTTGCGAACTGTACCAAATGATGTTGTCAGTTCAGACAGTCTCCAAGCTGCAAGAGCTGTGGTTGGAAGCTCTCCCTCATCCGCCATACTCACCAGACCTTGCACCTACCGACTATTACTTTTTCCAAAATTTAGACAACTTTTTAGTGGGTAAAAAATTCAATTTCCGAGAGGCAGTACAAAATGCCTTTGAAGAGTTTGTTGCCTCCCGTCCAGCTGATTTTTACAAGAAGGGCATCAATAAACTGCCAATGCGTTGGCAAAGATCCGTCGATTACTTCGAATAATAGAAATAAAAAAGTTTGTAAAAACAAGTACTCTACATATATTTAATATAAGATAAATATTGGAGTGACATCAGTGATTAACCTAGCGACCTCGGCGACAATTAAGAACTGTTATTGTAAGTGATATTGTGATTTTAAGAGTGATTTTAATAAACACTCTTTTATACGTTCTTCAGAAGGTTTATTTCTCAAATCCATCGAACCCTAACACGTAATAATAGTATTAATTGTTTTAACTGTCTCGTTACAATACCTTATTTATTATGTACCTATGTACCTTTATAAATAATGTGAATAGAGCGTAGGCCATAGCTGCTACGATAAATGCTACGTAATATGGATATTTTGGTACCTAATTAAAAATTTATAAAAATAACGATTTTAATATTATGTATAATAAATTGTCATGATAATATTTATTTACCTTATGTATTGTCGCATGAGTTTATTGTTATAAATTATATTTAAGTAAATGAAAGAATATCTAGTATACATTCTAAATATTTAGGCTAAAAAAGTACTTAGAAATAAACTTAAATCATAATTGAACATAAAAAAAATCGTCTCATTTTACTTTATGACTTAGAAGTTATGACCGAACCCCCCGGAATTCTAATTAAAATAAAAACATCGAAAAAAGTTATGCCCTTGTACGTTATGGTGGTGTATTGCTTGGACATATTTTAAATAAAAATAATGCTTTTGGATTCGAGTGTCATTAGGTGTGCTGTTTTTTCTATTGTATACAATTAAACTAATATTTCTACGTATGTAATCAACTAAACGTGTATAAAAATAACAAAATAGTTCGTTGAATCTTAAGGCGCGTCTCCACTGAATTTTGACAACACAAAAATTGCCAACTTTGTTCGGTGGAAACTCGCCATAAAGAATGCCTTATTTAATTTAAACAGACGATTCGTAACATCGATTTTAAATATCGAATGCACATTTTTTGCGCGGTCGCTGGCAGGCCAGTGCCACGGCCGACGCGCCGTGGAACAGACCGGTCCGGTACAACGGCGACAGGTCGGCACCTGCCTCGCGCGTTGGAATGCCCGTCCGCAAATTAAAAACCTTCCAGTTATTCTTATTTGGTCGTCCACAATGACGTTTTTCCGGATTACAGCTAATTATTAAAGCTTTTTTCTCCATTAAACATGGTATCGCATTTTCTTGGGCGGAGAGCCAATTAAAGAAATGAAATCTGTTTTTCTGCCACTGATTTAAAACCGCGATCAATAAGCCTTTATTACAAACTGATGATGCACCTAACAGGACTTTAAATAAGTGTAAACCACAATAAGTGTCTTTGCGGTTACAATAAAGTAGCGTTGGATTTTATTTTTCCTTACCTCTATTAATGGACATGAATAATTTATTTATCTATACAAATATAATTACTTACCCTGCCTGACCGACTGATTCATCAGCGCAAAGACTAAACTATTGAGGTTACTAACATCAATGAAATGTTGCCAGCTCATGCTTTTTATGTTGTAAGTACCCATTGAGGCGCTCATAGCCCAGTTGCACTCGCTGATTAGAAACAATTACCGAGGGTAAGCAACGACGGTGCGGTCTGTACCTGGATGGGTGACCGCTGGTGGCATGTTACCATGAGCGTCTCCGTGATTCGGGGGTCACGTTAAGCAGTCGGTCCCGGTTGTTATCATAGGATAACAGTCGTGAAGCTTAGTTGGAAGCCTTTGGGCGGCTTAAAAACATCCAACGCCAAGATTATGTAGCCACAACGTTGTCTTGCCAGTCCCCAACCCGCACTCGGCCAGCGTGGAAACGTATGGCCTTAACCCTCTCCTGAGAGGAGACCCAAGCCCGCCAGTAGGACGTTATGGGTTGTTGATGATTAAGAAAGGATTTTTGGAAATTTCAACCCCAAGTGGATAAAATAAGTGAAGAACGGTTCATGAAATTCGTCAAATTCGAATTTAGTAACACGAAATGACGCGGGAAATCGCTTGTTATAGAATAAACACCGATAAATTTGTATTACATATCTATTAACAAACATGCGTACGTCAATGTTGGCAAGTAATAACTATTAAATTGAAGACAATTATGGAGATCGCCACATGCCTATCTATTGCGTCATTTTAGGTTCTGTCCTTTATCATTGCGTCTTCATCATGGCTGTCTTAAGTGTCAAAGATATTTCACTAAATGCCTACATTGATTCAATATGGAGGCTACCTATTACGTATGCATATTACGGGTCTTTCAAAGCTAGGAAAAATAATAGAATAAGCAAAATTTTAAATGCCAATGTCTTTCACTGATGTTGTTAGACGTATTGTTAGACAATACACCTAAAACTACAATCAATGAACATTATTATCCTTAATTTTATACGATACTAGGTTTTGACCACGGTTGTACGCGTTGTACGTCTCAAGAATCAAAGTATCTCCATGCCGAATTTCATTAATTTGGGTGCAGCGGTTAAGCCGTTAAAGCGTAATGAACAGACTGAGTTGCTTTCGAATTTGTAACATTAGTATGGATAACAACGGATAACCTCGGAGAGCACGTTAAGCATCGGTCCCGGTTGTCATGAACATCTATGGCAACCGTTATTGGGAAGTCAGTGCCCTCAAATATACTGACAACTAGTTCAACCTTCGAATTCGGTTCAGCCTTAGAGTTGTGGAGGTCCAATGCATGTCGCTCCGTGGAAAAACTGATATTCAGGTAAAACCGGTTGAACTAGTAGCCGACCCCAAATAATCTTGGGAATAATAGAGGCTAGGTATATGAAGAGTATGGATAACAATCACACAATGGATGGCAAACGATCTCATACACATTTTGATAAGGATAAATAATGTTAATTATAATATTTTTATATTTATTTGATGCAAATCTTTATTTCCAAGAAAATATTTAGCATTTCCATGTCAGCAGGAAATTGCCGAACTTTTATGCAAAACAACTAATCGACCTCTAAAAGCGTCACTACAATAATAATAACTCTGTTTATAATATGGTATGCGAGTAATTTTAATTTTAGTAGCTTTTAAATAAATTAAGAAAATTAAGTATTTGTCCTCGTTATTGCGATAGTTATCACCGCAGGAGAGCCGACTTAGCGAAACACAACGCAACTGTCAAATGGGATGACCTGTTGCTACCGCTGGATATGGTCATCATATACCCGTTGTCAGACCGTTAACAGCTGAAGGACTTTTATGGTGGATACAGGTTATTTATGAACCAATAGTTGCAGCTTAGATACTTGAAAGTCGGCAGACTAATCGGTCAGTTGTGACTAATTCATTTAATAATGATATGATCAGCACAGCCCTTGAAACGATATGTTTGAGATCATTTACAGTTCCGAAAGCTAAAACCTGTAATGTAATTCATTATTTCGCCTTTCTTCTACAGTATTCTACACCTTTAGAAGTACATAAAGCAACGTCTAGTAATCTAATTTGACACAGATGAATATTTCTGTTAGTGCATCGCTAATAATATAAATTATGTGACCATGCAAAATAAACTCAAATTACTCACGTTAACGCAAAGAGCCGTAAGTCTAATAAAAATGACGGCACATAAAATGCATATATTCCGCTTCTGAATCGTCTAAGGACAAAATTGTTTTCATTCCAGTAATTCTACTCCCCGGATTTATAATATAAAAAAATGGATGGCATAAAATAATACTTGAACAGATAAATAATAAAAATATGCAAAAAAAGCAGATCGCATCTTGCTTCCCTTTATGGGCCTAATTACAAAATAAGAGGTTACGGCACAAAAGGTCTGACATCTCCTGCGAATGATGGAGCGCCATTCAATCGGACTGATTGAAAGCGTACCTACATTGTGTAGAAATAATGTCGGCAAAGGGTCTTACTGTCAAGATATGTGCTAATTCAAATTTAGAACATATTTTATTTCGGGTATTTTTTTATTTTTTTTTGCTGGAGGCATACATATTTATCCGTAGATTATAATTCTTCGTGTACATACTTATTTTATTAGTTTTATACTTTATTCCTTTTCCATAAATTTAAAGTAGATCAGATAAGCATCCAAGTTAGTCTACAAAGTCAGTTCTCTATCAGTGAAAGAGCTTTAAAAATCCGACTAAATATGTTTTGACTAAAGCTAAACGATTAAATCGATCCTAAAATGTATACCATATCACATTAGATTTAGATCCTAGACTTAACATTTCCCAAAGCATTATTTTACCAACGAAACTGATAAATTAGTAAACATGTGGTCTTTAATAAATAAGTTGAACGTCGCCAGGGTTGTCGACCTTAGGCCCGTGTTTGCTCTACCGTCGTTACCAACCAGTCCACCCACTGAACGATTTGTGTGTCATTCCAAACATGCAGTAACGCAGTAAAGGTGAGAGTTCCTCGATAACTCTCCAACTACTTAACCATATTAAGATAAGTATGTACTAGAGAATTGATTCAAACAACTTCTGCTCTTAAGCGATTAGGTACCAGAGAAACGTAAAACACACAAAGGTATATAATAATAACATAGCGACTACTTAAAATGATAATTATTCATTCATAAATAACAAAGATTTATATCATTTCACTTACATACTTAATTAGCCATAAATTATAGAGTATTTTAAAAATTATAAATACGTCTTGAAACCTCCTTGAACCGATTAAACTTTAGTTATAAGACTTATAAGTTAAAAATAAGGCTCTGTTAACATTTATAGCACTTTCCCGCAGTCCTTATTCGTTATCTTGAATTCCTTTGACAGCTTTGATAGATAGGTTAGTTTAGAAAGTGAGTATACCTAATCAAACAGGATACCAAACGATAACCATGTCCATCTTTATGACATTTTGTGCGTCGGCAATATTTATACAAGGAATCGGAGGCTATTGACCCCAATCTACTCCAGGAATCCTCAATTTTTATGTTTTTTTTTCGAACCTCGTTCCCAGACATACCTTGTCCAGTTTTTGATACGCTAAATATTTTTAATTAACGTGCTATAACACGTTCTACAAATTACGATTTATATACGGTTTTGTAGTAGACACAATACAGTAATAACGGTTACTAAAGCACCAAACACATATTTTTAGGTTAAGTTAAAGGTTTTGAATTCGTGTGATTTATTAACTGAGTTTTACCAAGAGCTCTGCCCCCGTGAATCTCAGTTCAGGCAACCACAAAAATCTTATGTTTAAATGACAGTAACATTACATTGTGTGTTCAAGGTACATAACGCAGATACTTAAACGTGTTTAAATATAGTACCTAAATATGAATTTAATTAGTTCTAATTTTACAATAATATACCTACAAATTTTAACAAAAAAACACCGACTTCAATCTGGACCACACGGGAAGCACCAGCTTTCAAATAAAAAAAGAATCATCAAAATCGGTTCACCCAGTCGAAAGTTATGAGGTAACAAAGATAAAAAAAATAAAGTCGAATTGAGAACCTCCTCCTTTTTTTGAAGTCGGTTAAAAATAGTTTTAGTGTGTCTTTATTTGTAGCACTGTAAACTTCAATGAAATACGATCACCTCAATCTACACAGAGTTCATCAACAACAATTAATTCATCTATTGAAATGGCCGCCAAACAAAGTTCGTTTAGGGTTTAAATCTGTGATGGAACTCAGGTCGAGAACAAATACATGGCGGTAGTTGTCGCGACAAGTCGCCGTTAGGATCTTCGCCATCAGCGTTGCATGTTACAAGCGCCGAGCTATGCAAAATATTCTCGGCCATGCCGGACGACGTCGGTAAGCCTTATTGGGAAACGTGGCGTCAACCTGCGACTTTAAAACATACACTATCATAATAGCCAGAACTGGTATCGACTTGATCTCGCCGCTTCCATTCAATTACCGATGGCGACGAATAAAATTTGCGTATAAATTATTATACCGATAGCCGTGGCGAATATGTTTTGATTTGTATTGGGATACAAATAATTGTACAAAATTAACATAAAGCTAAAGGTTTTTTAACCGACTTCATGTTTTATAGCGAAAAATGCAGAAAATCTAATTATTGTAAATGAATTTGGTAGTTTATTTTATTAGTAAGTAATAACAATTTTAGAGAAATATAAGTTTCTCCGCGTTCAACAATGGAACTTATTAAAAGAAACAACCTATAAATTATATTTGGCAGTAAAATCAGTAGCATTCAGTGTTAACGACATTCGTGGGAGGACACCGAAGAAATTCTTGTGCCAAAATCCCGTGTACATTACGTTTAATTTTCATGGAACAATGCATCGGCGATTCTTCCGAAAGATTCTGCCAGGAAATGCAACCTCATTTTCCTTATTTAATTCTTTGACAATTGTCATAAATCTCTTCATTAATGAAGAATGAATATCTTTTGGATTGTTAGATATAAACGTAGACTTTCCATGAAGCCAATTATCGTTGGTGCTGGAATGCATTGTTAAGGTTTTAAAGACATAATAAATTTAAAGAAGTTGGTGAATGTCATGTTTTATCATGTTTGAACCTTCCGCAGGTTCGCCCACGCACATACCGCTATTACTAGTCTACTTACAACTACATAATGCTCTTAACTTTAAATGTGTTCTGCCTTTGACAACATAATTTACGCGAATTTGGACTTTATACAGTGCTGGTTCTGGGTTAATTATTGTCAAGTCTAACTCTCGCGTGTATGCTCCGCAGAAATACATCTATTTTATGTTGCAATTTAACCTTTTCACAACGCGCGCCGCCCGTCTCTGAATCAACAACACCTACTAGCTACCACGATGTCGTGGATGTTTATTTTGCTTTACACATCATTTACTGAACGTTGATGAGCTGACCGCAAGAACAAATGTAAGAATTGTAATACATCTGCGGGCGGCCATTGTACTAACGGAATTACTTACACCACACGTCACGACTAACCGTTTATTAGAATATATTTGCGCAATACTCGGTGATGATTATGGTTTTTGATCACAAAATAATATTCAAGTTATTTATGTTGGTATTACAAATTAGTTTTTGCAAGTTTGTCTAGTCTTTGTCTACAAAACAACGATAGATTGTACAATTCTGAATACCTTAATTTATGTATCGCGCGCAGACAGTATTATTACTAGCACACAAATTAGAATATGTTTAGTACAAAAATGTAAAAACACTCAAAGCAACAATATATTTCGGCGTCTGGCGCATTTATAATCGTGTAAACGGCTTAATAAATGACAATGTGTATGAGCTCTAGCTGCTATTCATAATGTGTATAGCAGCTTGTAACTTGATTTCACAGAAGTGTAAATTTGCCATTATATTGTAATTGATAATTTACACTTCTGTGAAATCAAGTGACGAGTACTATCTACGCAAATTGCTTGTTTTGAGCTGATTTAATTAATATATAATAAAATAAAAAAGTAAATAGTTGGTACAGAACCAATGGATAGTTTCCACACTTGCGTTGAAATCGCGCAGATAAGCTCATTGGTGAATTTTGACAAAAGAATTTGATGGATCCACATTTATAAAGAAACTTGTTGATTATTATAGACTAGCATTTGCCGGCGGTTCCACCCGGTTATCACGGTAAAGAGGGAACTTATATGTCCTTTCTCAAGAATCAAAGTAGGAAGGTATATCTATGACAAATTTCATTGAAATCGGTGCAGCGGTTTAGCCGTGAAAGCATAACAGACAGACACGGACAGAGTTACATTCGGATTTATAAATTACTAGCTGTTGGCCGCGGCTCCGCCCGCGTGTTTGTCGGTTATCGCTGCAAATAGTAGCCTATGTGTTATTCTGATGTATAAGCTATATTACTGTAAAGTTTCATCCAAATCCGTTCAGTAGTTTTTGCGTGAAAGAGTAACAAACATCCATCCATACTTACAAACTTTCGCGTTTATAATATTAGTAATATTAATAAAGTCAACACGGTTCCTGGACTATTTTGCTTCAATATAATTTTACCGGTTTGGTTTAATAAACTAATAAAACCACATCCATATTTAAGATATTACCTGCCCTTTAAAAGGGTAGTTACCCGTCTAAACATGTTCCTCCTCAGGTAAAATACACGAAATATCATGAGCTTCTGCATTATAGGCCCGACAATAGTTTCCTTTATTTCTAATGCCCTAATTGTAATTTTTACTCGAAGATAACGTGTCTCAGAAACACTCAAGAAGACGTTTATGGTGTTCTTTAGTGTAGGATTTTATGATATCCTGGTAGATATTAATACTAAAGGTCGCGTTGGTTCTTTTATCTTATGTTCTGCCGAACAGGAACACATAAACCATCCTATTACTACGGGTGTCCCATTGGCAGACTGGTCAAACAGTAAGACTACGAATAGGTACGTAAATACAGAAACGGTAACGCCGGAAAAATAGTTTTCGGTTGTTTACTTAAGTGCAAATAAAATGTTGTATCTAAACTACTAGTTCTGTGATGATTACTTACCATGTGTAGCTATCAATTCTTTATAGATAAGGGAATGTGATAACATACCAAATAAGTTGCAGTGCCTACCAGAGTCATAAGTAAACAGTTCCGAAATTAAATTATTAGCACGGTACTAATTAGGTATTCCCGAACTAACATCAATATTAGCCAATACAGCATTTAAAGCGTTTAACACAACTAATAAAGGTATGTATCGTAATCATTATTCATTATCACATTCAGGTGTGAAATAGCGCGTGAGTCTCACCTGAATTTGGAAGTGCTTGTAAATCTACCGCCGTCAACATTCCATTCTTCTCAAATATGGTTTTCACATTCGCACAAGTTCCTTCAGCGTCAGCAGCAGATGCGACGCCTAACAAACAGGATGCCAACAGCAAATACAATATTTGGTTTCTCTTTCTCAATCCGAAAATCGATTTTTTGTTAGGCGACAGTTTATCACAACAACACTCTTTTACAGCCATGTTCGCGACAAGTGTATGTACAGATAATAAACGAAACGCACTTTAATAAATGGTTCACAAATAAAAGTACGAGTATAATAAGTAAATCATAAAACTTAAATGCGATACTGGGCACACCACACGCACGAAACACGACGAATCAGCTACGATCCATGATGGTCGTAGCTCGACTGCACAGTGCATCGACAAACGGACTGAAGTTAGCTGGAAGCAGTGGAAGCGGCCTGACAATGGCTGACAGCTGACAACAAGTAATGCGGCCGGCCCGGTGACGATTAGTTGATATTTATTTGATTTTCAAATGAAAATAATATAAAATTGAGCCATTAATTATCCTAAATAAAATAACATACTATTAAAATGGTACCAATAAGTTGTTATTAATATTTATTATGAAAACGAAAGTGCAAGTGACAACACTGTTAAACCATGTGATAAATATTTATACCTGGCAATTCTGAACTAAATACGATAATTGCCCCCCCGGCTAAATAAAAACCCCATTCCATTACGACGAAACGACACTCAATTTTATGCAGATTTAAAATCAAATTCCATGCGATTGACATGATCGTGTCGTGGTTCGACGTAAAGAATGATGCTAACCTTCCAATATGTTTACATTTAGGTTGCAAAAATGTATCAGGTCAGGGTCAAAACAAGTGGCATTGCTTGAAAAAGATAAACATCATTTGATTTACGACAACTTTTCCAATGTCCGTCTAGCGTTAATTTTTTACCTTTAGCGGAGGCAAAACTTACTTGTTTTTGGCGGTAAACATTAAAAGAATACGCTTGTTGCAGTTTTTTATTGGCTCTGTGGAGACGCTTAGTATGAATGTTTTTAAAATTGTTGGCGACTCGGTGTAGACACAATTGAAACAAAAGTTCAACTTTTTTTATTCTAACGGAGTCGTCAATCGTATCAAAATAAAAAAATCGTCAACTTTTAAAGTCGTCGAAAGTTGACGATTTTTTGAAGTGTTGCAAACACTGAAATTGCCAACAATTTTGGTGGAGACTCGCCTTAAAAATACTTATAAGCTTTTTTCTGAAGTCATAACCTATTTAAATTCATTTAAAACATTATCATCACAGAGGCAAATCTTTTTTATCCTACTATTTAAATTATTTGAACAATTAAAGGCAATGTGGTAAAATCCTCGCAAATTGCTAATGCCCTAGAACCTTGTTACACTAATGTGCACATGACGTGATACAAAATTAAAAAGTGCAGTTGCAATGAAATGTAATTCAATTCAATTGATTTAAAAAAAAATAAGCATTACAGTTATCAGTTCACACCAAATCGATATTATCTATAGACTAAACTTATTATAGATTAAAATAGAAAACTCTTTATTTGCACACCATATTACGGAGTTAAATAAGTACACAATACATAAAATGTCCGAAGTGTAGTATACATAAGGCGCACCCTAGGCGATCAATTATATTGCGCAATATTCCATATTGTGCAATATTATTGACCGTCTAGGGATAATATTGAAGATTGTGCAATGATTGAACAAAAGTTTGAGCGAGTTTAATTTTTATTGCGCAATATTTTTTTATTGCATCGTGTAGGGTCAATATTGCACAATATTTTTTAGTCTTTGTTTCGTTTTGACGTAGTACACATGCGAGTGATGCAAAACTGGCGGATAAAGTTATTAATCAAAAACCTAAGAGAGTTTATTGTAGAATGTATTCAATGATATAAAGAATTACCGTATCTGTGGAAAGTCTAGAATAAAGAATTTCATGAATGTGAAAAAAAAATGCTGGTTATGAAACATTGTTCATTAAATTGCTTGCCGTGGGAGAGCCACGCTTCGGCATAAACGGGCCGGCTCGACCGGAGTGATCGACCTCACAGAAAACCGGTGTGAAACAACGCTTGCGCTGTGTTTCACCAAGTGAGTAAGGATACCAGAAGCCTATACCCCAAACCCTCCCCCCTCCAAATCTCCCATAGGCCGGCAACGCACTCGTGACGCCTCTGGTATTGCGGGTGTCCATGGGCGGCGGTAATCGCTTACCGCGGCAGTGGTACGCCTGCTCGTGTGCCAACTATTACATAAAATAAATACAAGGAGACGTTTCCACAGGCAAGCAAAAACGATGTGAAGAAAAAGTTCAATTCTTTGAAAAGTAACTATTGAAACACTATTCTCCGACTGAACACAAAAACATTGCACACTATTAAATTGTGCAATATAATTGATCGTTTGCAGTCAAAGCGCCTTTCAATATTATTGTGCAATGTTATTGTATCGTCTAGGGGCCGCCTAATACCAAAAGCAATATCTTGCAGGCAACCTTAAAATTATACTCTGGAGTTAAAAAAGTCAAACAGAAAGAAATAAAATAAAATTTGTACATATTAAAACAAGGTTAATTCTATTCAGGAACCATAAAATTAGTCTTTAACAATAAAATTAAAATAAATTTGTCTTAAAATTACGCTGTGGGAGTCAAAAATATGTTTGCATTTGGACTACACCGAAAGAATTCATTTATAAGACCAGTCCAGGGGCGGTTCCAGCCTGAAGTTTTGGGGGGGGTCACTAATCCACTAAGTCGAGTAAATTAGACTTTATTGCACAATACACAATATTATTTCACACAAAAAAATCAAATGGATTTCTTTTGTTTTTATTGGTAAATCTATTGGGATCATAATATTTGAGACATCTGTGACAATCTCTGGATGAATATTTAGAGGATCTAGCTCCGTTGGGGGACGAAGGGCGTGTATGGAACTCCCGACAAATCAGTCTAACCCTAAACCCCGGCGGCGGCCTACATCTGCAGTCAAGAGGAGCTGCAGGAACGCATCAGCGGCTTCTGGAGTTCCCCCTGCCTTACCCCATCACTAAGGTACATCCCGGGGTAACCAGATTCAAACCCGGGACATGTCGCTGTCGTACCTCTCACCGCTCTACACAGTAAGAGAGTCGGAACACCGACCCACCTGAGACGACACCCCCAGTCGCACCGAGGTGTCGCGTCGTTTCCAGTGGCCACATCTCCCCTGCATGTGGCCACAACGACCCTTAACCGACGATTGGGGAGCAAGCGGCCTTTATCGCGCATCCTTCGTCGCCTCTTTCGAGCGGGATCGGCCATTTCCCGATCCCGGTTCTAAGTGATAGGTGATAAGTTGGTTCTCTCTATGCAAGCTTCGAAGCTCGGCAGAAAGGCTCCGACAGTCCCCGCCAAGCTCGTAGGGCTTGCTTATGTGTGTTCTGACGATGCATTCTGGGCTCATGATACGGCGCTATCTCTTCGTCATTCCGACCGACAGATCGAATTTCGTCGCAGACCATTGTGTTCATGTCGGCTAGAATGTCGAAGGGTGGATTTCGTGCCAGGATCGTCGCCGCCTCGTACGAGATCGTACGGTGGCCTCGTACGATCCGTATGGCTGCAGACTCCCGAGTTGAGCATTACAGCGGGAAGATCCCGCCGGTGCCCCATAGAGGACCATGGATCGCACGACGCCCTTACGCACTCCAAAGCACAGAGAGGCAGCGAACTTCTTCCCGCGGTCCCCCGAGATTGGGCAGCAGACAATGTGGCACCCCTGCTACTCCTCGTACTGGGGACTAGTCGCCCGAAATGCTTTTCAAAGTTCTACCGATTGTCCATGATGAGGTACTTCATGTACTGACCCACTTGGACTTCGGTGTCATCCACCCGGAGGTATGAGCAGGGTGGTTCCTGCCCGAAGTCAGACTAGTGCGAAGGCCCGCATCGTATACGAGGTTCCATAACAATGGGCCCAATACAGTGCCCTAGGGAACCCCACAACACACCTCCCTTCAATTTTCCACTCCGTTCCGATCGACAAACTTCACTGTCCTGTCGCGCTGATAGACCTCTATGACTGCACGCAGGTAAGTCGGCACCTCGTGATATTCAAGGGCCTCCCTAATCGCGCCCCATTGAAGGGTGCCGAAAGCATTAACGATATCAAGGCTAACTACCAACACCACCACCCCGATCGGACTGCCGACCCCGATAGGGAGCGAACACATCTATATATTAGCGTCCATTGTCGAGCGTCCCCGTTGTAATCCAAATTGGCAGTCCGATAGATCAGGGCCCACTCGCGACAGGTGCTCGCTGATACGGCCAGAGATAACTCTCTCAAAGAGTTCCTATCCTTCCTATCCTTTGATTTCTTATCTCGATTGAACAATTATGGAAACTGATAAGAACAAGAAAATCAGGTTCTAGTAGCAGATTTTGGGGGGGGTCACGTCCCCTGTGACCCCCCCCCCCTGGAACCGCGCCTGGACCAGTCGCACTAGGAGTTGGGCTGTTGTCATCCTGGGGAGAGGGAGGGCCACGTAGCCCACGTAGGCAGATAGCCTAAGAGTCTATGTTTATTGTTGTCGTCTTTTTATTGATCGGAAACATGAATCTGGATTTGACAGATTTGCACCTATAGATCGGGCTAGACGCTAGATGGAGCGTAAACTGTGAAAGAAAAATTACTGATACTGAATCGTTTTTTTTGTACTTTTAGAATACGATGAAGTAACGCCTGAATTTAATTGAAGTAATCACAGCTACTCAATAAAATTAAAGTCTTAAAATTACGCCTTAAAAATAAGCCTGATATTATTGAAGATTGGTTTAGAGAGTTTAGTTCTTTTAATAACAAAGAAATGGTTACCGTAATCGTCAATTTTTTTACCGGAACGTCATTTATCTGAATATAGGTATTAAAATGCAAATGCTTATTAAATGAACTCAAACTCAAAAATATTTTATTCATATAGACACTTATTTTACAGGCACCTTTTATAGTCAATATTTAATATTAAAAAATCGAGTGATTCTAGTCGCCAGTTCCAAGTGCAGCCTACCCTTCATGGAGAAGAATCTGGCAAGAAACTCCATTGTTGCTCCTTAAAAATAATAATAATACGGTTTACAATATTTTTTCACTAAGAGACTTGAATGAGAACGAAGTCGACCAAAGAAAACAAAATAAAAGGTTTGGAGTCATTGCTGCACAGCCATGAGCTAACCAATCATGCGCCATTCTTACTGATAGCTGCAAGATTGTTATATTGTGAGGTCCACTTATGGAAAATAAAATCCAAATAGCACTTTCACTCACAGTCAAATTTAAAAAGATGTAATATGTCCAAATATAAAATAATCAATAAATAAATGAATAAATGGTTCTCTAGACTGAGGCAGATTCGCAATTTTCCCGATTTGAGGCGAAAATTAATAAAACTTGATTTTACTTGATGATAAACAAATATTTAATAATATAATAGGTCTTTACCTATGAAATTGCCGTTTTGTATGCAATAAGTTAAAGTACTTATTTTTCCAAACTTTTTTATTTCTATTATTCGAAGTCATCACCCATGCAATCGACGCATCTTTGCCAACGCATTGGCAGTTTATTGATGCCCTTCTTGTAAAAATCAGCTGGACGGGAGGCAACAAACTCTTCAAAGGCATTTTGTACTGCCTCTCGGGAATTGAAATTTTTACCCACTAAAAAGTTGTATAAATTTTGGAAAAAGTAATAGTCGGTAGGTGCAAGGTCTGGTGAGTATGGCGGATGAGGGAGAGCTTCCAACCCCAGCTCTTGCAGCTGCTTCACGACAACGCGCGACCCCATACTGCGCAACAGACAGTCTCCAAGCTGCAAGAGCCTAGAGACCTATTATTAGAAGTAAATTTATTAAGTTTGAAGGGATCTTCAAAGTTATAATTATATTGCGTTTGAAATGAAGAACTTCTGAAAAAATTATTGGGGGACAATTACAATCAAAGTGTGGCAACACTGATGCACTGAAATTGTAAATTGTACAAATCAAAATGTTATCAATTCAATTCGATCTTCAATCATTGAGAATACGCTAACGACTCTATAAATTATTTGTTAAATTCCGTAGCATTTGTTTTAAAAGTATAAATAGTCTAAAAATTTAATTTAATCGATAATTACAGTGATACCACTGTAAATTGTTTCTAATTTGTGCTCCTTTTATATAACCGGCGGGTAAAAATGAGGATTTATTTGTTAAAAAGTGTGTCGCGGGCGATAGGCGTAAGATATTATTCGACACCGGTTTTAAAAAAGGTAACACATTGTATTTTCGACATGGATGGACTTTTGTTAGGTGAGTTATGTTTGAAATTCGTGTTTTGACCTTGTCTATTATAAATTAGTTGCTAAGGTTAATAATGTTCTCTATGTGTTTACTTAAATATTGTACATTAAATTATTAAAACTTTTTTTTTGTATAGAAAAAACACTTTAATTTTTACTTGTTGACATAAATATGTTTGTGTTTTTACAGATACAGAACAAGTATACAAAAAAATGATAACACAGTTATGTGCAAAATACGGACATAAATACACCGATGAGCTGATGATGAAAGTTCTGGGTGGTACCGAGCAGCGACTGTCAGAAATTTTGTGTAAAGAACTAAAGCTTCCTATAACGCCTACGGAGTTCCGTGACCAGTTGTTAGAACTTGGAGACACAATGCTGGCTAACACACCCCTTTTAGATGGTTTGTATATTACAGTATATGGTTTATATATTTACATTTTATAATAATAAAAGTTTCTATTCATTCTGAAATATTTTAAATACAAATGAATTTCACTATATACTAAACATTTTTAATACCTTTTATCTGTCTATATATAAACTCTATGCCATATTTAAAATACATTTGCTAGATATTCTGTAGTCTGCCTATTTTAGGCCTATGCATAAATAATAATAATAATAAATATTTCGGACATCTAACACACAACGCCATCTAGTCCCAAGCTAAGCAGAGCTTGTGTTATGGGTACTAGACAACTGATACAAATACATGTATACTTTTTTTTTGTAAATACATACATATTATACATAGAAAACACCCAAACTCCGAAACAAATATTTGTAGATCATACAAACATTTGGTCCGACCCGGGAATCGAACCCGAGACCTCATGATCAGCAGTCGCACACACCAACCGCGAGACCAACGAGGCAGTCGCAAAGTGAAGTCTATCTAGTTTAGAATCTGATTGCTATGTGTGAGATGCATGCAATTATTTTATTATCAATAAATAAACTAATGAAAGGAATAAATTTCCGTGTGGTGACGAATTAAGAATACAGAGTGTAACCACCTCTATTCATCCCATGGGTGTCGTAGGAGGCGACTAAGGCAACAAAGTATCCAATATAACATCAATGCAAAGTGAATGGAAAATTTTCAACAAACCCTATACCAAACCTTCTGGCTAGCTTGGTGTAGTAGGCCTTAACCTTCCTGTCTATGGAGAGGCCTATGTTAAAGGCTGTATAAGATGATAATTACATTTTAAATGTCTCCTATAAAACAGACGACAACAGTTCAATCTCCAGACGGACTCGAAGTTGGGTATGTGTCACTATATCGTTCAATATAAAGTTATAAATAAAATACTTTAAGTGGCCTCCCACAACGTGTCTGATAAAATGCTTATCTGAATCTTATCAATACTTTATATTGCTTATTTACTTGCCTTTAAATCCCTTTTGGTTATTTGTGGCTTAATGTATTGCATTTTTATTATGTAGGATAAACTGCACTGTATTTTAACAAATAGATAATTCATTTTTAAAGTTAAATTATCAACTTCAATGTGTCACCTGAATCAATGATAAACATTTTTCAGTTTTCTAAATTTCTTAATTAATTTACTTTTATAGTTAAATTATCAACTTCAATGTGTCACCTGAATCAATGATAAACATTTTTCAGTTTTCTAAATTTCTTAATTAATTTACTTTTATAGTTAAATTATCTACTTCAATGTGTCACCTGAATCAATGATAAACATTTTTCAGTTTTCTAAATTTCTACAGTCGTTTGACGGAGCTGACACACACACTTATTTATTTCTTTGCTATTTTAAATGAACCAACCAACTTTGTGGAACTTGATACACATATTGAATTAAATCACTTGTACCCTTTAGAATATTTATCTTATTCAGTTTAAAATGGTACCTTTTACCCCAAGGGTGACTTTTCAATATCAGTAAAATTTTATAATTTAAAAACAATAGGTATATTGTGTATTTATAGGAATAAGTGATTATTATTACCATAGCCTGAGTCTATGTAGTGTAGGTATTCTAGCTATGGCTTTTTGTTAGACAGAATAAAATAGTCAATCTGAATTTCAATGTTTGACATTGTGACCTGCATGAATAAAGATTATCATCAGCTTTTATAATCACTACTTTAAATTGTATTGTCAGTGTTATGTATTACTAAAATATTTTTTTATTTATTTTAAGTAATCAATTAGATAATTAAATTTTACAGATTTAAAGATCTTCATATACTTCATGCCCTCTAACCAAAGGTAACTTAGGCTCACTAAGGGCTTCGTTTAGAACAACATTGTGTTTACTTGCTACAATGTAAATTAAACCAATATTCCAATTTCCAAAATTTATTTCCAACATTATTGATCCATTTTTTTTATTTATGGCTACTTAAACATACACATATCTTCACACTCAGATTAAATAAAAAAAGGTAGATAACGCACGGCCTTGTTCTTTTTGAAGCAAAAAAAAACTCAGCTACTTCCAAGTAAACACACGCGTTAACGCACCCACATACTAAGAAACGACGCTACTTTTCGTCAATATCGTCTAACTTATTAGCATGTGAGTCTTCACATAGTATACAAGTAAAATTTTAACAAAAACAAAAACCAACTTCAAGGTTTGACTCGATTTCTCTTAGACGCCATCATCAGATCTTAGTGTCCTTATCATGGTACCACCGTTGGGATATCTCCTTTCCATTAAAAAAAGAATCATCAAAATCGGTTCATAAACGACGAAGTTATCCGCGAACACACATAAAAAAATAAATTAAAAAAATACGGTCGAATTGAGAACCTCCTCCTTTTTTGAAGTCGGTTAAAAATTAAGTCGCTTCCGTTGCCTGTTAGCTTAGAGCTTTAAAACTACTCGACGGATTTTAATGCAGTTTTCAGCAATAGATCAAATGACTCAAGAGGAATATTTTTATGTGTAATACGTGCATAAAACACTAGAGGAAATCCGAGAATTTTAAAGAGCAAATCCGCGCCGGGTCGCTAGTAAAAACCAATAAATTCACACTTACTTACTGACCTTCACACTTATAAACAAAATTATCACTTACTGCTCAAGTTAGCCATAGCCATAGCCTTATAGCCATTAGCCATAAGGCAATGACCATAAAGTTTCGAAATTTAATGTAACAGTAAAATAAACTTGACAAATATAGTTCAACTAAAATTCAACATTTAAAGTTCAAAAGCCTCCTTTTTTAAATGGAGTCCCAATATATTTACTGGCAACACTAAAAATTTGCATGCAAAATGTAATACCTAAACTCTCAAGATAGATTACATAACTTTATCTGCCTATGTGAATAGTTATGCAACCTTGTATAATGTACACCTACATTTAGCGAACTAGGCACGTGCCAAATTGATGTATCAAGTATATCATATTTGATGGCGCCGATCTATTATAATCCTATTACGAGTATCGATCTAATAAGAGTAAAAGCAAAATCTAAAGATCTGATCCCGTTTGACTTCAAGCCGTAAAATTTTATCGTGAGAAAGCTATACCTCGCCTCATATCGACTAGACTCTATCGTAGTGTTACCGCTGCCTCACATAAAACTGTTAATCTATTTTTTCGTTGTTTTACATTGTAATTGATACGAGGGGTGAGGAACCAGTAACGGAATGTTAACGGTTCCTAACCCCTCATATAACTGTTTCAATGGGGGTTTCAAAGGGCGATAACACGCTGTAACACTTGAGGCTCTCATAGGCTGGCAAAGCGCTTGGAACTCTTGAGGGACAGATTTCCCTGGGTGAAGATAGTTACTTACCATTAGGCGATTTAAGTATAAAAAAGAAAATGTTTAAAAAACAATAACCCCACTACGTTACACTACTTTGTTAAATAAATAGCCTAAGTCACCTGGCAAATTATTACAAATGTCGACACCTCTTTATTTAAAATCGGTTAAATTAGTTTAGGCACTATGGTACGATCCACAGACTACCAAAGTTATTACCCTTCCTTTTTCCTTCGCCGTAGACGGGTAAAAAGGGAATGCTGATCTTTTTAGTCGATGATATGACATTCTATTAGTCTATATACCCGTGGGAGAGCTACGCTTCGGCATGCATGAGCTGGCTTGACCGGAGTGATACCACGGTCTCACAGAAAACCGGTGTGAAATAGCGCTTGCGCTGTGTTTCACCGAGTGAGTGTGGATACCGGAGGCCTATACCCTAACCCCTTCTCCATCCTCCAAAGGCCGGCAACGCACTTATGACGC
Organism: Diaphora mendica; assembly: GCA_949125395.1. Taxonomy (NCBI): domain Eukaryota; kingdom Metazoa; phylum Arthropoda; class Insecta; order Lepidoptera; family Erebidae; genus Diaphora; species Diaphora mendica. Next base: position 27,837,354 of record OX421314.1, read on the forward strand.
CTCTGGTGTTGCGGGTGTCCATGGACGGCGGTAATCGCTTACCATCAGGCGATTCGTCGGCTCGTTTGCCCCTATACCATAAAAAAAATGTCTCCAATCCATTCTAAAAACGCCTTTGGGTTCCAATAAAGAGTAACTATCAGTCTTTATCACAATTGAGATGGATCTATAAAAAGATCGACCACTTAAATTGAGCAAGATTACATTAGGTTGAATGAGATACGAAGTGGCACAGACCGAAACCTTATAAGAATTGTGACGTGATAACCAGAGCAGGGCAAATAGAATTTGTTGCGTTGATTGAAATACAAATTACTATTTTTGTATAAGTACCTACATATTTTTACGAGCCGGGTATTGATTAAATAAAAGTAGTCGGTTGATTACCAAAAAAACACAATATTTATTAACGACACTTTTACAACACCAATTCACTAAATCACTCGTTAGTCGCACTAGAAAATAGCTTCGATGTTTATCCGATGTATCGTGAAACAATACTGCCAGTACGGCTAAAACGCTCCGCTTTTATATGGCTATCGAAATATCTAGAATCAGGGGCGTAGCTACCGCCGTATCTGCCGTATCAATTATACGGGGCCCCTGGACCACGAGGGCCCCGGACGTGCGTGGGCAAAAAACCTAAGAACTTCGATGGGACATGAACGCCTGTCAGACCTGTCACTATTGTCCATAGAGGCAGACACTTTAGAAAACTAAAGACATCATCAGCTATAAATGATTTAATAAGTTGTTTAAGTGTATAAGTTTGCCGAAAAAAAGGCAAAGAGAGTGTATATTTAATTTGAATTGTTTGTAAAAAATTTAGAAAAGTGACAGACAGACAATTATGATCAATAAATAAATCTTTCAAATTTGAGCATTTTCTTTTTCTTTTATGAGAAATATTTACCCTTCATAAAGGCCTCCAAACAAATTTTTATACGGGGCCCCGCCAAGGCGATGAAACATTCTGGACCAAATAGAATTACTTGCAGCGCAGTCTAGCGTTGAAAATATCGGAATTATCAGTTATAATCTCCACAGTCGTGCGCTACTTGACGCTAGATAGCGCTGTCCTCCGCCGTCACCAAGTCCGAGTCAACAAGTATGGAACTTGTTGCCTAGACTATATGGGCCTAGCCTAGAATATATATATATAGATATACAAAGTGTAAGCTTTTTCTATTACTTTGAGTTATTAAATGACGTAGGGCTTTAAAATATTTATTTTCCCACTCAATTTTCCCACGTCCTCACACAGACCCGGATCAATACTCGTTGCTTTTTATCCAGTGAGCGAAGGTACGAGAGCAAATTCCTTCTCTACTAAAATTATGCAACTGAAGGGCAGCAAAGCACTAATGTCTCTCTATCTGTAATCAAGTGATTTTAGACTTTCGTGATTTTACCACATAGATTTTGTTGCCTAGCGAAAATTATTTGCGATAACATTATTAAAAAGGCTTTCTCTTTTCCGATATTTCGAACGAGTTATACCGCTATATAATACACGCGAATTTCCCTCTCTCAAACCAAAATTTTAGTAGTTTAAAGTATATACCTGCCCTATAATAATAATAAACGTTTATTTTATCTCCACAAATTACATCATGTATACAGTATACAGATTTTTTTTTACAAGAAATTCGTAATTTGTGGGAGATTTGGAATCTAAACTAAGCCGTGGCCTGTGCTATAGATTTCCAGGCCCCCCAATTTATAACATTGAATAGATTGTCAACATGTGGAATCATACATGTTGACATGTATTGTGTTGTGAATGAGTATATATACACAAGCAATACATACATAAATACACCTAACATAATTAAATCCCAGTTCTTATTTATTCCTCTGATATAATATTAATGTTTTACATATTTTTTTCAGGAGCCGAACGTTTAATAACCCACCTACACAAAACGAAAGTTCCCTTCGCCCTCGCGACATCATCTAGCGCTCGATCAGTGGACACGAAGATAGCAGCATACAAAGATCTATTTAGCTACTTCCATCATATGGTGATGGGCAGTACAGACAAGGAAGTCAAGTATGGGAAACCTCATCCGGATATCTTCTTGGTAACTGCTGCAAGGTTCCCGGACAAACCAGAACCTTCTAAGGTAAAAAAACTACTACATAATTATTTTCAAGCACCTGTGTGTTAGGCCCTGTTTTTTTTCTATTTAAGCTGATCTTACAAACGTGGTCCTAGACAAAACTACAATTCAGAAAATTAAAAATGCCTTTCCAAGGCTGCAGTGACTGCACGTTTAGCCTAGTGGTTTAACGGTCACCACGCCGTTTCCTACTTCGCCAAGTGTCGTGGGTGCAAATCCCACGTAGGACAACGCTTTGTGTGATCCACAAATTGTTGTTCTGAGTCTGGGTGTTCTTTGTGTCCGTTTCATGTATGTTTGTAAAGTCCCCCGCGACACAGGATTTTTTCCTAGTGCGAGAGATGTCTTTAAAAAAAAAAAAAATTAGGAACTAGCTGAGTCCCGCGGTTAATGTAGTATCGCGGGTGACGCTGCGGGGCGAAGCCAGCCTAAAAAAGTAGCCTCAATTACTCCTTATATCATCAGCTACCAATCAGTGAAAGTCCCGTCAAAATCGGTGCAGCCGTTCCATGGATTAGCCGGAACAAACTGACAGACAAAAATTTTAAAAAATGATGTTTTGGTATATGTAACGTGTGTCAGTGTTGGCAAAAAGTTAATCTGATTAACGATTAAAAAGTAATCGTAAATTTTGCGATTAAAATTAATTAATCGTAATCAATATTTTGATTATTAATCGTAATAATTAATCACGATTAAAAATGTATGTACAAAACTTACATAGCTAATCAAAGGCCTCTCCAAGGAGCGCAACCTAATTAATTTGTTCAATTTGATGTAATTTATCTATATGTACCTACATACATATTTAGAAGTTTAAAAGTATGTTTATGTACAGTCTGATTACTCTTGGCATGGAGTTCTTGCACATGAAACTAACCACATCTAAAAGTAAATGAAACATCGCATATCACAAAAATATGGCATGAAATTGATCGTTCAGGTGATTGATGATGTTATTACCCTCAAACACACACATATATATATATTTATGTATTATAAACATGAGGGAAGTGCGTTCAGGGGTAATAATTGATGTAAAGGATATGTATGTGTAGGCGGACTAAGTATTACTAGTTGTTATATAAAGTTTATTCGAGTTACTTATTACTGTAAAAAGGCCCTGAATACTGACTGCATGGGTGCCATTTGGTTTAAGCGGTTGCTACTCCGTTTTCTAATGAGCGTTATGTATTCAAATGCCACATTAGACAACACTTTATGTAATCCACAATTGTAGCTATGACGCTGGGTGTTGTCTGTGTCTGTTTCATCATTTTCGTAAAGTCCCTCGCAAGACGGCATTTATTCCTAATGGGGGAGTTGAATTAAAAAAACAATTGTGAGTTATGAAGATTGGTAATACAAAACTAACCTTCAAGAAAAGAGTTAACTCCTTTATAAGGAGCCAACTGCATTATTGTGGTGTGCGTGACAAATACGTTTAATACATCATTGTCACTAGTGCATATCCAATAATTGACAACAAAGAATCTAGTTGTGAGTTTACTTCACACCAACAGCCAACTCACACGCAACGTAAAACGCGGTTACCGTGACAATCGAATTCATGTGAAATAAACTCACACTAGACCCTCAGTTGTTTTTTTTTATGAGTTAATTATGCCCACATTCTATCTAGACTTACAATAAACTAGCTGACCCACGCAACCTCGTCTGCGTCTCCTATTACCAGTAGCGTGATAATTTTCCCCCGCTTTTAAACGTCTTTCATTGGTGCTCCGCTCCTATTAGTCTTAGCGTGATGATATTATAGCCTACCTCGATAAATGGGCTATCTAACACTGAAATAATTTTTCAAATCGGACCAGCGGTTCCTGAGATTAGCGCGTTCAAACAAACAAACAAACTCTTAAGCTTTATATATTAGTATATAGATTTAGCTCTTTAATCAATCTAATACCTTTAAACAAGAAATTCTTGTATACATATAATACGAATGTCGAAAACGGCTCCAACGATTTTCATGAAATTTAGTATGCAGGGGGTTCCGTTCCGAGCGATAAATCGATATGAAATTTACAAAAAAAAATACCGAGCAGGTACTTACCATTTAACCTGATACTTGATTGATAACATCTACATTAATAATTTTGACTGCCTCGTTGGTCTCGCGGTTGGCGAGTGCGACTGTTAATCATGAGGTCTCGGGTTCGATTCCCGGGTCGGACCAAATGTTTGTATGATCTACAAAAATTTGTTTCGGAGTTTGGGTGTTTTCTATGTATAATATGTTTGTATTTACAAAAAAAAAGTATTTGTATCAGTTGTCTAGTACCCATAACACAAGCTCTGCTTAGCTTGGAAAAAAAGAAAAAAAGCTAGTGAAGTCAAACTTGTCTCAACTGATTGTCGGTTACCTGTTATACATGACCATGTAAATTGTCAGTTATTACAGATATGAACCTGTAACTTTTTTGAAACTATGCCTAAAATGTCATTTTCTCTATTTCCAGTGTTTAGTATTCGAAGACTCTCCACACGGTGTTACGGCAGGTGTGAAGGCCGGTATGCAGACGGTCATGGTGCCCGACCCACATCTCGACAAAAGACTGACTACCCACGCGACCATAGTACTACCAAGTCTATCCAAATTCCAACCAGAACTTTTTGGATTACCTGCCTTTCAGTGACGGTAGTTATAATTTTAATTTAAGCATAAAGTGTTGTACAATCAGATAAATAGAAAAATATTTTTTTATGTGTTGTAACGGCGAAGTACGAAATCATTTATGATAGTATATTTAGTTTATAGAGTTAGGTAGCAATGTAAAGAGGCATAGTGTATGTATAGAGTGTATTGGAATCAGAATATATGACAGTACAATTGAACAGTGTTGAACTAAATTTTCCCATACTGTTTAAATTAATTATACATAATTGTCTTTTAATTTTGGTTTAGAAATACTCATTATCATTCTGATAAATTATTATGAAAAATGTTTTACTAAAACATTATAATTTTTTTTTTTTTACTTTGGTATTAAAACTTTTTTTTAGTATTTTCCAGATTGGCTAATTTATGCAGAATCTGACAATTATCAAGAATCGCCCGATAATACTCGTACTATATTATTTCATTTGTTAAGCCTGTGCAACAATGTTATGGAAGCTATTAGAAATGATTACGAATTATCAAGAACCATGTACATTATGTATATGCCATTATTTACTAAAACTTTTGACTAAGCTGACAACGGTATATAAGATAATAATTAAGTCATAATAATAACACCGAAACATTACCTCAATGTTATTAAAGAGTTTTTGATTAAAACGTTTATTTTAACTAGCTGACCCACGCAACGTCGTTTACGTCTCCTATTGCCCGTAGCGTAATAATTTTCCCCCGTTTTTGTAACATTCTTCATTGATGCGCCGCTCCTATTGGTATTAGCGTGATGATATATAGCCTATAGCCTTCCTCGATAAATGGGCTATCTAACGCTGATTTTTTCAAATCTGACCAGTAGTTCCTGAGATTAGCGCGTTCAAACAAACTCTAGCTTTATATATTAGTATAGATAGTTAAAGGCATGGAGCAACACGGGCCAACGAACAGAGGGGAGTAGCCATAGCTCCTTTTTCCAATACAAAAGTCTGTAATTTTTCACACATACAAAAACAATCGCTTATCACTACGAATTCACACAAAACAATTAAAACAAAACATTCTTAACTTCACGCACACATAAATACATTGTGTTTTAACAGTGTAACGCGTAGGCGTAACGGAGTGATACCACGGCCTCACAGAAAACCGGTGTGAAATAGTGCTTGCGCTGTGTTTCAGCGAGTGATTGAGGATACCGGAGGCCCATACCCCACCCCCTATCTCCCTCCCCCCCAACCCCAAAAGGCCGGCAACGCACTTGTGACGCTTCTGGTGTTGCAGGTGTCCATGGGCGGCGATAATCGCTTACCATCAGGCGATACGTCTGCTCGTTTACCCGCCTATTTCATAAAAAAGGGCCCATTTCGGCAAACTTTGACAGAGGAGAACGCCTGCGTATGGCTATTCTCTCCCGTGTTGCTTTGTGATTAAAGGTGAAAAGTTGCACGTCGATAATAGCCAGTTGAAGAGTGCATGCATCTCATAGATTTAGAACATTGTGCAGCTAGATCATCTCGAGTAATGAGGTAGTAAATACACGAATAGTGCAATCATTCTGTCGCCATATTGATTTTATAAATGTATTGTTTTTGTTTACAAAGTCTGGTAGACGTAGGTGTTTTAAGTAATAAATAAATTATTTATTTAACAATGCTGTTTTTCTTACTTACACATTTACCTTAATTCATTTGTCATCGCTAAGACGATTATGTTAATCCGCTTCCTTCTGCGCCGCAATGTGGGTCCGATCCCCTCAGGGATATAACAGAATACACAGACAGAATTTATGGATCACTTTGCGTGATCCATAAATTCTGTCTGTGTATTCTTTGTGTCTGTTTTATGTATGTTTGGGTCCCCCTCTACACATTCACATAATACATTTCTAGTACAGAAATTGTTAAAAAAATCGGGGTAATGGTGTCTTTTAAAGGGCGACAACACGCTAATGCCTCGTGTGGCAGGTTTCCACTGGCAAGCGGTGGTCACTATTGATATATACATGTCAGTAAAAACATCTAAATAACATAAATAAGCTGACTTATTCACAAACACAAGAATATAAACAGGAAATATCTTTTACTAGCTGTTGCCCGCGGTTCCGCCCGCTTGTATGTCGGTTATCGGGGCAAATAGTAGCCTATGTGTTATTCTGATGTATAAGCTATATTGCTGTAAAGTTTCATCTTAATCTGTTCAGTAGTCTTTGAGCAAAGAAGTAACAAACACACACATCCTTACAAACTTTTACATTTATTAGTTTTACATGTATTAGTAGGAGTAGGATGCGCGCCAACGCGCTGTTGGTGCCGTTCTGAATAACCTCGAAGCTTGGGTAGCTAGGGAGGGAGGTCGCGTCACCTACCGACTTACGCAGATACTCACCGGGCATGGTTGCTTCGGTGAGTATCTGAATAAGATCGGACGCGAGGAGACGGCACGATACCACCACTGCGCAGCCGACTCGGACTCCGCCCAGCATACGCTGGAGGCCTGCCCCGCCTGGTCGGCCAAATCGGACGAGACCTGTCCCCGCCAGCAATGATTGCTGCCATGCTGGAGGGTGAGGAGGGCTGGGACGCAGTGGTCTCTTTCTGTGAGGCTGTAATGCTCCAGAAAGAGACCGCTGAACGGGACCGGGAGAAGGCCGATCCCGAGCGTAGGCGACACCAGCCGCCAACAGGACCGCAAGCTGCCAGAGAGTGGGGACCTCTGGTAGCTGATTAGTTGATGCGGACAATAGGGGGGCGGCCTGGTCGTAAAACTGCGGTCAGGCCGCAACATACAATATATAACGGTTGGGCCGACAGGCAGGGGGAAGCATAGGCTTCCCCCAGGATAGAGTCTATAGACGCGGCGTCGTTCCTGGTGAGGACCTGAAATAATATAGTCCGGGTCCTCCTCAGAGCAGGGCGCCTGTGACCGGCCGCCGGGGTGGTTTTTAGTGGAATCACCACATACCTGGCTTCTCAGTCGCCGAGGAACCGGAGATCCGAAGGGATTTGCCACACCGTCAACAAAAAAAAAAAAAGGAGTATGATTTTTAACAGTAGAATATAGACACAAAAAATTAAAGAAAGAAGGGATAAAAGAGTGCAAATAAAAATACTTTTAGCTATTGACTAACATTTATACATAAATAAAGAATAACAATTTAAATTTTAAAAACATAATTTTACTTTGCTATTTGTTTAACAGCGGCCATGACGTCATTGGAGGAGAGGTCTGTAAGTGGTGCACTATTTTCAACGCCTTTCTCTGCAACAAGAAATGGTGATTAATTAGGCAGTACCTGGATGACCGAGCGTCGCTCGGTATTTTTTTTTATAAATGTGTTTTTTGGCAACATTGGGACTATTCAAACGCCACCTTTTTGTTATTTTACTTCCAATTGTTTAGTGGCGCCCTCTCTTGGTACGCCCTGATACTGTTTATTCTGCACCTTATTCCAGTATAGTTTAATGTAGTTCGCTCGAGTTGCGATAGATGGCGCTAGATGTACATTCATTTACATCTATTTATATATTTGATTGTTAAAAACACGAATAAAACGACATTTTCTAAAAATGAATCCTAGCTAGATCGATTTATCGCCCCCGAAAACCCGGGCATACAAAATTTCATGAAAATCGTTACGAGCCGTTTCCGAGATTCAGATTATAAATATATATATATGCAAGAATTGCTCGTTTAAAGGTGTGTATTAGATTATTTAGAACTAGTTGAGACCCGCAGTGTTACCTGCGGTTATTGTGGTACTGCGGGTAATTCCGCGGGGCGAAGCTAGTGTAAAAAAAGTAGCCTAAGTAGTAACTTAAGCTACTTTTTCTTCTATTTTACAATTTTTGTCTGTCTGTCTGTTTGTTCCGGCTAATCTCTAAAACAGCTGGAACGATTTTGACGGGACTTACAGACAGACAAAAATTGTAAAAAAGGATATTTTGGTATATGTTATATATGTACCATGTATACTTTGTTATGCATTTATTATAAGCGGTTATTTTAATATTACAAACAGACACTCCAATTTTATTTATTTGTATGGTATCTTTGTGATGGGCTCAATAAATACCATTCTACTAGTGCTAAATCAGCATAAGTGTTCCAGTAATAAATGGTATAAAGTGTAAACAAGTATTTTTAAATGTTAAGGAAAGGGATTTCGTAATACATCATAGTTTCGGTTCATTGGGACTGTTATTTTGATATCATTGTGAACCATCATCTGTACCGATGCAACAAATGTAACATAATGATAATGTTAACGCACACTGTTAACACACTGACATAAGTATAATAAGAAATTGTGACACTGTCACAATTTCTTATTATACTTTCTGCAGCATCTCAATGAGACACTGTAGATGAAAAAAAAAACATAATGCACTGTGGCTAGTTGTACACATTACATTTTATACAATATAAATTATATATCAATATAAAGAAAATACTTAAAGTTCAGCGAGAATTCAAACAACACAAGCAATTAGCACTACTATTATGTACTATAGATATTTGTTAACTTGTTAAAAATAAAACATACTGTACTAAAATATATATTATGCACAGTTTATTTGAAGCTTTGCGTTCGCGCTAGCGATATGAAGTTTTAGATGTAGTAGTGAAATTCGAAATACACACATCAAAAGTGTCTAGGGATCAAGCATTTTTATGCGGATTTCTTGAGATTGAGATGTGGCTTTGGCCCTGGCCTGCTCAGTCGCCAGACTTGAACCCGATTGAGCATGCATGGGATATGCTACAGAGAAGAGCTCTGCCGAATATGGAGGGTATCCAGTCGCAAGAAGACCTTTTTTTGTTGTTGCAACGAACATGGGCGGCCATTCCACAGCGTGTTTGGATGAACTCATTTTGAGTATGCCAAACCGATGTTCTTGTGTTGTTAGTGTTCGCGGTAGAAACACGGATTATTAATTGTTTAAGTTACCTAATAAAATTTTAAAGAAAACTGTTATTTCAGTCTTTTTTTCGAACTTTAATGTTAGTGGTTCAAATGTCAAAAATCCCTTTATTAGGAAAATGGCAAATTTCTTTATTAATGCAAAGGTGACTTGGTTTATCGTTACTGTGACAAACGAAAACACTTTATTTGATGAATCCTTAAAGAAAATTTTAATTAATATCAATCAGGAGAAAAGTAATTGCAAAAATATATGTTGATCCCTAGACACATGTTGATCCCTAGACACTTTTGATGTGTGTATTGCGAAGTACAACAATGAAGAATAAGTTTCACAATTTTATTATAAATCTAATGTACCTGCACTTAAATGCTAAAGAAAACTACTTTTGTGCTAATGGGTGAATGTCTTCTATACAAATAAATAAAATTGGAGTGTCTGTCTGTAATATGAAACTAACTGCTTTTAACTAAATGCATATGTATATTATGTATGTATACACAGTACATTTGCCAAAATAACATTTTTTACAACTTTTGTCTGTTTTGTCTGTTTGTTCCGGCTGATATCTGGAATGGCTGGACGGATTTTGACGGGATTTTAATTGATAGGTAGCTAATGATATAAGGAGTAACTTAGGCTACTTTTTTAGACTAGCTTCGCCCAGCGGTACGACAATAACAGTGGGTAACACAGCGGGGTTCAGCTAGTTTCTAAAATACCATTAAAAAAATATTTTATTATATTCAACTTCAACTACTTAACTATTATAATAATGAAATGTCTAAAGGCCAGAATTCTCTGTTACCAAGTGACAAAAAGTAAATAAATAGATGTCTTGCTACAAAACATTGACATAATTGCATACCATATAATAACTAACACTTTTTCCCTGACAATCCTTTTAACAATGACAGGATTTGATTACTGTCCATATTTGTTAAACTAGTACAAGATTCAACACCTTTTTCTGAAAAAAATAATATTTAGACAAATTAAACTGAGCCCACTCCATTAGTTTTTTTTATTATGGTGTAGAGGACAAGAAGCAAACGAGTCATAGATTTGCATATTACATCTTCACCAGTACTGGTTGTGGGTTTCACTGATTTCCTTTACTTTTCTTTGTTCAGTATGCAATCATCCTCAGTCATATATATAATGTACGGATAATGTTAGTTTTCGATCATAACAGGAGTGAAATTACAGTAATAGGAGACTTGAGTGATAGGAAAAACCACTAGGTATGTGAACTAAAACTCTGTTAAACAAGAATTTAACTAAAGTATTTGGAAAAAAAATAACACGAGATTCTGGATTTTTGATCACCTATTTGTAAATTTATACACAAAAATTTTATTAGGGCAAAAGTATTTACTATGATAGTACAATTAAGTGGTACTTTTGCCACTAAGCAATACCCAGTTGACAGGATTTGTTTGCTTTATACAAATGTGTATTGAGTTCCCATACATATGAGGAATAGATTTAAGTAAATGTAAGATTGCTGAATGCAGCTCACTAGCAGTATAAACTCTACATACCAAAACGAGCCCACAGACGCGGTTGAACCCCACTGCATTCACGAATCAGTATTGGAGTGTTAGGATTTTCTTTCTTGATTGCCACATAATTGTTTTTAATAAAATCTCTGAAAAATAGTGTATTTTTAAATAAAGTTTTAGGTTGGTTTACTGTTTATGTAATCCAGTATCTTTACCTAACGCCCTGGGACTGCTTGCCAGTCTGGCAGAGATGAATCCTTAACTCTTTAAGAGCAGCGCTGAACTTAAGAGACATGACTCTTATTTGTAAGTAAGAAAAACGAACAGCAGTACTTTTTCTTTTACTTTAAAATAAATGTCAAAATCTGTCAAATCTGCTAAGTATTTGACAGCACTCGACAGTAGTATTGCCAAGTATAACAGGTCAAAAAGTTCCTCATAGACTCATAGTTGATCTGGACTGAGACTGTTAAAAAATGTAATGAGAAGAAGATCTTTTATTTCTGGGTACTTTATGAAAAGCTTGTGATCTACACTATTATTGTATTATAAAGAGGAAATATTTCATGATTTGTTTATTTGAATTGCAGACGCTCCGAAACTATTGGATGGACCGATTTAAAAAATATTAACCATTAGAATTCTACATGAACATATAAGATTTTTAAAAAAGTTAGGGATCCTACAACTACCCGTGCGAAGCCGGGGCGGGCAGCTGGTATTCAATAAAACCCAATTTGAAGTCATATTTTTGAAATTAAAGACATAATATATATCTATACTAATACATAATAGAAACGCGAAAAGTGTAAGTATGGATGGATGGATGTTTGTTACACTTTAACGCAAAAACTACTGAACAGATTTGGATGAAACTTTACAGTAACATAGCTTATACATCAGATTAAGACATAGGCTACTATTTGCCGCGATAACCGATATATACGCGGGCATATATCATCGCATAATCATAAAACTGCTAATCTGCCTATAGGCTCAACAAATAGACATATCATTTTTGTATTTCTTTATATATAAAAATCAATGCCACTTTTCGTTGTAATTTCATAACTCAAGAACGGGCTCATCTATCCAAACCAAATGTTTAGGCTTTGTTCGGACTATTTAGTAGATGGTTTATGTGAAGTTTGCACAAAATCGGTCGAGCGGTTCTTCATTTATCGACATACACGCCGGAGGAGCCGCGGGCAACAGCTAGTATATTATGTAATATTGAGCCTTCTTCTCCCTTAATCAGGGAAGATTACTTAAGCTGGTAATACTTTTTGTCAGAAACCAATGCGACCTAATGCGACAGGACAAACGTTTTTTATTTTAAACGTTCAGAAACTTTGAAACCTTCAAGGTTTCTAAACGAAAATAAATATTTTGGTCATCTAATGCCGCGTTTACATGCGTGGCACGCCTCGACAACCCTCCACATACACACGCGTGTAAACAGTCTGTTTGGCTTGGGTTGCGTGAACTTGCGTGAGGTTGTGATAGCTTGTTGCCGACCCGAGTCGGTGTCGGTTTTTGAACACAGATCAAAGGAAGCGTGCGCTCGCCGCTTGCGACGCGTTTACACGTTGGCGCGAGGTTGGTGCCGCTCAGTGCAGTGTTGCCGGGTCTTGTCAGAAGTTACCTGAATTATTTAAAAAAGCTGAATATTAAAAGAAGTAAATATAACTGGATATTTATAAAAATTATCTTATTGTTATTAACGGGTAGCATGTGTAAAGATTTGATAAATAAGACATTCGATAATAATCTTATTGTAATTTAACTTGACAGAAATGAAATTACTATATGCCACCTATGATCCACAATAAAGATATATTCAATTGAATTGAATGTAAGATACTTAGTGGCTGAGTGATCGCAGTTACAGTAATTAAAATTATTATTAAAAACCGCTAGAAAAATCCACCAGCCACAAAAAACAATATTTCGCCACTAAATGAAGGATTCAAACCACCAGTTTTAGTGGAAAATCCTCTAAGTTGGCAGCACTGCCAAAGTGTGTGAGTGCATGCGAGCGCTTGTAGTTTGTGAGTGACTGTCAAGTCCTCGCACGCGTGTAAACGTAACACGAGCGTTTGTGAAGGATTGTAGTTTATGAGCGACTGACAAGTCCTCGCACGCATGTAAACGTAGCATGACACACATCGCCATCTAGTCCCGAGCTAACCAGAGCTTGTGTTATGGGTACTAGACAACTGATATAAATACAATATACATTTTTTTTTGTAAATACATACACATTATACATAGAAAACACCCAAACTCCGAAACAAATATTTGGTCAGATCCGGGAATCAAACCCGAGACCTTAAGCACAGCAGTTGCATACGTTACCACTGCGTCGTTGGTCAAAAATGGTCTATTTGTATTCATTTTTTAAACTTGGCATACATTTACAACATTTCGATAATTTTATTAAATATCATGGTTACCATATCACAAGCACCGACTAATTTGAGATCAGGATATTATCTGTGAAGAGAGGTATTACTATTCTATTTTTTTGAACCAAATTTTATTTGTTTATTGGTCCTAGATTTATGTATTACGCATTACCCCTCGATCAATATTATGACAAAAGAAGCGAATACATAAAACTATAGGAGTCTAGGATATATTTAAAACCCATGTTATGAGTGACGTAAGACATCGGCCACAAGGCTATCACTGAACCAGGGACATTAGGCACATAACAGGGAGGAAAAGTCCAGGTAAAATTGTAGGAGTATTACTTTACCATTTGCGGTTTAAATACTTTCAGCTTTTATTCATGATGTTCCATGCATTCCATTCTCAGGGTGAATTCTGATATTCTCTATCCTATTTGGCAACTACACGCTTCTGTCGTTTTAGGTGTAGCGTGCTAGACTTGGATAGACTACATTAAGGATCAAATGACAAAAATACTATTTATTTAACAATTTAATGTAATACTCAATACATCAATTTCATCCTTTGTACATTAAAAACTAAGTACCAAACACTAATTACGATTTAAATGTTACGCTAAAAGCAACAGCACTTTTATAGCGACATGAAACAACTATGAAAATTGAAAACGTAAGTAATCAATATCATATTATGTATTTATAAGTGTGGCAACTTTTGCGTGACCCAATGCCATATCTATAAATATAAAAAACCACAGTGAGTATGGATTAAACACATATTTTAAAATTGTTCGTTAACTTACTGCACTGTTATTGTAATGTTGGACAACAGTAAATTCATTAATCACAGATCACGCTTATAGTGGTGTAATATAATTAAATTCCTATAGTTGTAATAGGTATTAATAAATTGTTTTTAAAAGCAAAATCAACAGAAAGTTAGTCTTCGAGTTATAATTACGCCTATTATGATAGCTACACATTATACGAAATATTTCTAGCGTCCGACTTTAAATCCTCTACAATATTTAGCCACTAGATGGCGGGCCAGTCCTCTGACATCTATTTGGAACTAATCAAATTAGGTTCAATTCTACTTCTTATTTTCCCCGTCAACTTCTGCTAATTCAATCTTCAAGTAGAAGTAGAGTCATGTAGTGACATTCTTTTAAGTACAACATAAACCACTGAATCAAGTGATGAGTCAATTAATCGGTCTTCAAATAATTTATACACACACATTCACTCTGATTAGTTAACTTGTTGTAGCATCAGAAAGTAAAGCAGTTTGTTGAAGAGTCTTTACGGAAAGAATTTAACAAAATCGTTTTTTTAAAGAGAATTAAGGAGAATATTTTCCACCTTTATGTAATAAAATGCGATTGGGTAACATAAAAGATAGATATATTATCAAATATGTCAAGTTTTCGTAAATATGCTTTAATTTACGAAGCAACATCTTTCATCTTTACATTAAAAGGAAAAATTGGTTGTCAGTTAACAAATAAAGACAGATTAAAATAAATACTGAATTGAATGTGTACAATATGAATTCAACTGCAAAGCTAAATATTTATAGAAAGACCACATGAGTGAACCATTGTGATACTGTCTCACATGGTTTATGGTACTGGAATACCAACATCCATGAAAATAAAATTTGTCTATGGTTCTCAATTACTGAGGTCTTTTTGCCTAGCTGTAAAGATTAGTTATTTAATGTAGCATATCTAGTAGATACAATAATATTGATAGTAATATTTTTTTGTTATTTTTGTCTATTAATGAGTTACTGTTTTTTTTTAGAATTGAACCGCAGCATAAAGCTTATATATTTTAGATCGAAAGAGGTAGAGGTCTATAGCTTAATCTGTTTCTCGCCGAGGGAGAGTGTCCTTTGTCGATGGTCTACGTGAAATATTTACAATTGCCAGTGCCCAATGAATTGTTGAAATTTTTTTTTTGTAACTTTGTGAATAAATTCCATTAGTGCAATTATCTAAGTGAAATTTAACATTCTTTTAATAGTTTAAAACTATATAGTCATCTATTTTTAATATCCTTAACCACTTTCAAAAATTTCAGCTATTACTTGTGATTAATAATTCTACAAGTGAGCATAGATACCACAAACAATATTGTACATATATCATGCAAGAATCTAATTGATTGTATGGTTAATGCCAATTTAAACCCACTAGCCCTGGCAAAGCTGTATTGTAGCTACAAAAAACTATAACAGAAAAATCTAATCTTGTCATATAAAAAAAAAAGAGTAATATCATTAATGTGTATATACATATTTACATCTTAAATTTTAAACGGCATTCTATTCTATAACATAGGAGATGTAATGTTCAAAGAGACAATGTTTAGAATAACTCTTAGTATAAATATTTTTAAAATTGGAAAAGATCACCCTATCGTTTTATACCCTATGGGGTAATAAGAAACGGATCAACAACAAATTTTACCTAACGGACGAATAGTCGAGAGCTATATACAGTTGAGTGATAGTTCATCGCGAAAATTTCTATCGGTAAGAGTGTAGTTTTTTAACTAAATCGAAAACACCACGAGTAGTATCGAAGCGAACGATACCGCCGAACGAAAAACCTTTTTGAATATAAAGGATCTATCGCTCGACAAACACTGTAGACTAGAGGTGCCGCCTGCCTGGTGCGTGGTGTAGACAATAGACACAGCGGATGTCACAATTTAGTCAGCTACACAACTCTAGCAGGACGAGGATAGCGAGCCACTCGACTGTACACAGCCCGAGGCCGTAGAGCGCTGCGCGGGCGAACAGCGTGAGACGCGCAGGGCGAGCGAGGCGAGGGCTTCGCGGGGCGGGCGTCGCAGCTAGGGCGGCGCTCGGCTGGCGCGGCTAGCCGGACGCCGGCTCCAGTGCATTCGCCCCGTCGCCCGTCAGACCCTGCTTCTGGCACCACTCTACGAAGTCGTCGATGAGCACGGGCCACGCGCCCTCTGCGTCATAGTTGCTCATGCCGTCGTCGATTTGTGTTGCAAAGTCTAGCAGCAAGTTCCATGTGTCTTTGGGTATGGATCTCTTATGGTGCTCCTAGAATTGAAATTGCACAGTCATAAAATATTTGTATCTGTATATGAGCATCTGATTATTGATGTGCTGAATAGTATTTTATACCACTAGCACACAGAGTCACAAGTGTATTGCTGTCCTATGAGTCTCAACTAGAAATAGTTATTCAGTAACAGCACTAACTTAGTGAAAAACCATGAAAGTTTTTTTTTATGTATCTCCCTGCCAAAATTACTCTACTCTGCCTGATGGAAAGCATAAGCAGAATCCAAGAGTGGTGGTCACCATACTCATTACGAATGCAGGATGATGACCCACACTATGGCGGCCTAGTGATGCTTCCACATCATTGGGCCTCTGGTCTCGAACTCGACAGGTACGAGGCATAGCTTTCCCATATATTTAGAGTTTTTAATAATTATTTTGTACTGTGTTTCATCAAAGCAAATAGAAGAAGTACAAATTACATGATAAAATGGATTTAAACTTTAGTCTTGTCGTCATTAATTCAAAGTTGTGCAAAAATTAATTATGGATTATATAATTATAAACTTTAGATTATACTACATTATAACTAAGTTACACATAGATTAAAGTATTAGTAAGAATAAAAAAGTATTCACTTTTTGACACACTTTTTTTAGCCCCGATGATATGTTTGTTTGTTAGGTGACTTTTGTAAGCATTATCATAAAATATATTTATTATTTTAATATTCAATTTAGTACAATAAAAAAGTCCAGGCACTATGCTATGAATTGTTACCTATACTAATTTTCCATTTATCATTTTCAAGTTTTCAGCTTAAAATTGAATGTCATGATGTGACTAGGTGATAGTGATCGAGTTATATGTAAAACTTAATGGCAAGTTATGTTTTTGTACAACAAAACCATATTTTAATAACCATTTTTATACATCAGAATAACACATAGGCAACTATTTGCAGCGATAACCGACATACACGCGGGTAGAAGCCGCGGGCAACAACTAGTAATATAATAAAATCTAATAAGATTATATATCTATACAACCACAGACATCAAATGCTAAAAAGTAAATACATACCGTAAGAAATTTACACCATGCATCTAAGAATTTAAATCTTCCACGGAGCACAATATTCCAATAAGCTATGGCCATATCCAGTTCGAGTCCTTTCTGGCCTGGATTCTTAGCATAATTGAATGTGAAATGATAAAAGTCTTTAAACTTATTTAAGTCCTTTATCTCTATCTCAAATGATGGTAGTTTGGCTTTTAATTTCTCTATACTATCAGCCCCGAGTTCTATGAATCCTGTTGTGAATTCCTCCTTGGTAAACTCGCATTGCACTGCCGCTTTACACTTCCATGCTATAATAAGAACTAGAATTGATTCAGGACTTAGATTAAGGTCTTCTAAAAACTTCATCACACCATCTACTGTGATTTTATTACTCTCTTGTTGGTCTCTATACTTGGCGAATAGCTGTTCTATCTTTTTCCTATCGATAGTCGCCTTTAAAGAGTCTTTATAGTACGCTTCAGGATTCTGAAAATAGTTGTCGCTTGCGAGGTCCAGTTTCCAATCGTTCTGAGACAAACAGTATATCGCCGTGCTTTCGCTCGTCTGAGTAAATGCGACGAACTTTTTTACTTTGTCTCTCTGTGACGATTTTAACTTATTCTGTAAGAGAGTCATAGGAACGTCATATTTATAACCTGATTATTAGATACCTGTCATTGAATTTACGAATGAGAAAACGATTCACTTTTATTATTTTTCGACTAAGCTAACATTTTTATGATGGTTGCGTATATATTTAATACGATTACTCACCATTTTCGTGAAATTTTATTTGTTTCTAATGACTTTCACTGTTATTTCGACATCGGAACCAAAGTGAAATAACAACCATAGACAACTTTCTAATTGTAGACTAAAAAATATTCTTGGCTTTTATAGATGTTTTACCGAAAATTGTGAATAATTAAAGTTAAATGACGCGATTATTTTAACGATAAATGAATATCGGGAAAATTTTAACAGGATCTTTACTCCAAATATTATTTACAACTAAAACTAAACAGGTTTTTTATGGTTATTCAAAATGATTTAAGATGCTTCCTTGTGCTCTTGATGATTACGTGCAATTGACGGTATATTAATTACCTAAAAAAAATGAAAGCCACCGCTGAGCAAATAAGTCGGCAGTTAATTATAAAATATTTAAAATATTCCTTCAATTTCCATGTAGTTTTCCAATAGATTGCGTCTAGGTATAAGGTCAAGAAGGTCAGGGTCGCTTAGTGCAGATTTCACAACGAAATTGACAATTGTCATAAACAGATGATTTTGACGTATAACCTAAGTGTAATTTACTGTAAATAAATAAAATAATATAGAAATCGGTAGATGCCTTACATATTTCTTATATAATTAAAATGCATTGTGTGGTGTCTAAAGTGTTATTTAATTGTTCAAATCGTTATTTAATAAGGTATCTGAACACTAACCGTCCTAGAGTTCGATTTGCTCCAAGCCCTACAGGATATTTACATCTAGGTGGACTACGGACTGCTCTGTACAATTATTTATTTGCTAAATCGAGGGGAGGTTCGTTCATATTGCGTATAGAAGATACAGACCAGACTCGAAAGGTTGAAGGGTCTGTGGAAGCTCTTAAAAGGGACTTGGAATGGGCGGGAATTGAGTGCAATGAAGGCCCTGGTTTCGCTGGCGATTGTAGACCTTATGTTCAAAGTGAGAGATTGGACTTTTATAAGTAAGTAAAGAATGTTAAAAAACAATAAGTGGCTTATGTCCAGCGGTGGACTGTTGAAAGCTGTTATGATGATAAAAGAATGTTACGTTTATTGTGGTATGTTTGTTTTTCATTTCACAACATAATATGGAAAAGATGCCAAAAAATCTGTAATAAACTATATCTTCTTTATCTTGATACATGCCAAGTTCAATTTTACTACTACTGTTGTAATGCTAAGAATATGAAATATAACATAAGTTAAAATAAGGAGTTTGAAGTTTATCAACTGGAATTTTCTTAAAACTCCTAATCGAACTTCTCTTGATATAAATAGAAAGTATTAAATTTAATTAAGATAATGAAACCTATGTACCTACATAACCATAATTTATATAAAAATAAATAACAATATTTACATACAAGCGTCAAAAAACTCCACATCTTCGCCTACTGGTAGCGTTCCCAAATGACTGGCAGCATTACCACGTTGAATGGCAATGCTGATTCTCTGTGCTGATTCTCATTTTATATAAATAGAAAGTAATTTTTTTTAAATATAATAGTCAGTAAATATATAATAAATAAATATTTCGGACATCTAACACACAAGGCCATCTAGTCCCAAGCTAAGCAGAGCTTGTGTTATGGGTACTAGACAACTGATACAAATATATATACTTTGGTTTTGGGTGTTTTCTATGTATAATATGTATGTATTTACAAAAAAAAAGTATATATATTTATATAACACAAGCTCTGCTTAGCTTGGGACTAGATGGCATTGTGTGTTAGATGTCCGAAATATTTATTTATCTGTCAATCCAGTTTGGTTATAATACTATGAAATTATTTGAATTAGTTTAATTGAAATAAAAGTATGAATATTGATTATATTTATGGTTAAAGTCGTAGTAATTGATAAAAAGTTTGTCATACCAAAAATGTTTTTTAGGGAACACATATCTACCCTCATAGATAATGGTACAGCATACAGATGTTTCTGTACTGAGAGAAGACTGAACATCCTCCGTAGAGATGCTATACGGTCTCAACGGACACCGAGGTATGATAACCGTTGCAGAAATTTATCCCATGAAGAGCTGAAGGAGAAAATGGATTCAGGAGCTTCCTATTGTATTAGATTTAAGGTAACTTATTAGTTATAAGTTTTATATTTAGATTTTTATCCTACGATTTCGAAATAATAATTATACTCTTTGCGCTGTAGCATGGTGCTGGTGACAGTTGCCTGTATGACGTTGACTAGAACATTCTGGTTGGTTTAATTTAATTTACTACAGTTATTAATGATTTAATATATTACGCATGTGGTACAGCTGAAATACTAAGTCATAATTTGTAAATCGCGGCAACTCTGTCGTGTTTCGTTGGTGAGTGCGAGACCGGAGGCCCAATTAGTCTAGTCAACAAGTTCCATACTTGTTGACTAGACTAAAAGATGCAGTAGCATCACTAGGCCGCCATGGTGTGGGTCACCATGCTGCATTGTCTGCATTCGCACTGAGCATGGTGACCACCACTCTTGGATTCTGCTTATGCTTTCCATCAGGCAGAGTAGAGTCATTTTGGCGGGCCAAACATAAAGAAAAAAAAAAAAAAAAAAAAAAAAACTCAAGAGTGAAACGAAATGTTACTGAAACTGTCACCCGCACCATGCTACATCGCAAAGAGTATAGCCAAATAAGTTTTGATTTTAGTCTTTTTTGGTGAGACAGTTAAATTTCTTGAGATCCTCTCTGGTTGCAAGAACTGAATTCTTTTTTCAGTTTAAATAATCTACTATTTTAGTTTAGTTTGAGGAATTGTTATTGATATCCCATTTTAAGCCCAAATAAACAATGTTATTTCTCTCACAAAATATGGTGTTTAAATGTATTGTGTGTGTATTGGACTTTAATGTGATTGTGACAACAATTTTTGTGAGAAGAGAAAACAAGCATTAATTATTATTGTGTTTTATATTTTGTTTTTGTGTTTGGCCCTGCCAAAATGACTATTATGATATTGTTATTCTCGGCCCAATAGATATTTATAATTAGACATCGGATTATATGCATTTGCATATAATTCTATTTTTTTATTATATTATTATTATATTATTATTTGGCGTTATTGCATATTTTGGTACTTTTTCATTGACAGTGCTTATTTTAGTAGTTATACGTGTTAGGCGTGTTGTATTTATATTTATAATTATTGGAAAATTATCTAAAGAGCCCTCTAGTCCCCATTTGGTTGCTTGCAAGGTCCTAGAAAATACAAACCATTCAACTATCGCCCGGTTCATGAATGATTCCATCAGAACACTATTTCCCGATTTGTTTATAGACGACGAAAAATTGTTTTTGTTTATGACGGTGCGCTTTATATGATGAAAGAGCTGGTCTAACTCTGAAAGTATTCTACCCAAAATTGCTTCACATCACCTGTCTAGCCCAAGGATTACATCGAGTTGCGGAAGAGATCAGAAACGAGTTCGGGATAGTCTATAAATTGATTTCTTCTACAAAAAAAGTATTTTTAAGCACCATTGCGAGTACAAGCATATAAAGAGCAACTAAAAAACGTAGCACTACCCCCAGAACCAACATTAACACGATGGGAACCAATATTAATATTTTTTTGATTGTGCATATTTCGCCTTATTTTAGTGCATATTTGCATGCATATTTCGGCATTTTGATAGTGCATATAATCCGATGTCTATTTATAATAAAAGCACGTCAAATATTAGTTAGATTCTAAAAAAAAAGTAAAAACTAAAGTATGCACCCTTAGCTTACATCAGATTGCCAAGTTTTTGAAGACTTGATCTTTGGGAACATAGCATACGACGTATCGCTGAACGAAGGTGACCCAGTGCTAATGAAGTCAGATGGGTTCCCCACATACCACTTCGCCAATGTAGTTGATGACTATCTCATGAAAATAACACATGTGTTGAGAGGGGTTGAATGGCAGATATCGACCACTAAGCATTTGCTGATATACAGGTTTGTACAATTACGTAAACTTTATTTACTATTAGTAAGTTTTTGGGATTGTACGAGTATATACCGTTTTAGGGTTCCATACCTCAAAAGGAACAAACGGAACCCTTATAGGATCACTATGTTGTCCTTCTGTCTGTCAAGAGCCTTTTTCTCAGGACTGCGTGGAGGTATCAAGCTGAAATTCGTATCAAATACTCAGATCTACTGTCCCTTGGTGGTTGGGAAAATTAAACTTCTAAGCCAATGCAATCAACAGATACAGCCGTTTATGCTGCAAATTTTCGACACTCGCAAGGGAATCAAAACTTACAGGGTACTTCCAGTGAACTCGAATATTGAAATTTGGTACTAGGCAACATCTTATAGCACAGATAAAGCGAAAATTGCGAAAAGCATAAATTTTTAGTTACATCATATAATATACCTACAGGTTTGTACGGAACCCACGGTGCACGAGTCTGACTCTCACTTGGCCGTTTTTTTTTGATATAAGGAGTAAACGAACAGACGGTCTATCTGATGAAAGGTGCACATGAACATGAACACCTGCAACTCATACGGTTATAGGTACGGGACTATGGGTACGGGACGGGAGTACGTTCTATTCTTAAAAGTTCGTTGGTCGCACCGGTCCGAAAATACCGCAGGCGAAAATTTCTTCCAAAAATTAATTGTGCGAAGCGAAAAGTTTCTTAGCACAGTGATGGAGCCAATATGATTGAGACAAACAAATGTTGTTCAAAAACGTATCAGTGAAACTAAGATATCGTCTATTTGTCGATCATGTCGCTCTTATCGCCATATTTTTGATGTTATGAAAAGAATAGTAGACTAATACATTGAATGAAATGTTTTATCAAGTTTCACTTTTACTTGTTCGGAATATTTTATCAACCCAGAATAATTTTTATTTGTATTAGTAGCTTATGCGCGCGGCTCCGCCCGCGGGTGTGTCGGTTATCGCAGCAAAGAGTAGCCTATGTACTTTCTCAAGAATCAAAGTATCTCACTGCCAAATTTCATTGAAATCGCTACAACGGTTTGGCCGTGAAAGCAGGACAGAGTGACTTTCGCATTTAATTTAAGTATGAATTAGACGGTAAAATATTCCCAGATAACCAAGAAACGGGTGCCAGAATATATTTTTACGAAATGGCTTATTTTACAAGCTTTTTATTAACTTGCAATGTATGTATGTATGCTTGTATGTTCGGGTGGAATCTTGCAACTCAATTTTGAAGCAGATATCTTCAACCGATTTTGCTGAAATTTTGCAAGCATATGTATACAGCGTGACAATACAATATTATAATGACATGAAGCTGATCTGATGATGGAAGGTGGCCATAGGAACTCTGTAAAGAAACGTCGCAACATCATCGAGTCTGGACTCGTTTGATTCGTCTGGAGGCATTCCAGTAAAAGCTTGTTTTTAAAAAGCTTTTAATTTAATTTATTCCGAATAATTTCGAACCCTGATAAGTAACAATATGTTTGGGGCCTGCATAATATCTTTGCATTTTCCACTTTTTAGACTGTCCTACAGTCCACTTGGCAAGAATGAGAATCGACCGGTTTTCGCCTCTAAATTACCGTATCTTAAACTAAATCATATCATAACATTACCGGGAATATTTCTTGTAGAGCATTCGGCTGGACTCCACCGAAGTTCGGACACATGCCTCTGATCGTGAACGCTGATGGTACGAAATTAAGCAAAAGGCAAAGCGATGTGAAAGTGGAGGATTATAGGAATAATGGTGAGTATCTATGCATATTTGATTTATTTATCAAACGTATACAATTGTACAGTGTTTGTACACAGTTGAGGTGGATGGTATACTAAATACTGACACGTGATGAATTTTGCGCAAATTTTACGACATCATTTTCCACTTCCAAGTTAATTGATCACAAAGTAATAAAACCTTCACGGGATCTCGGTGCTCCGCTTTCAAGCATTCACGTACCAATGGAAGAAAATTTGTCCATTGTCGCATCTTGTGTTTGCTGCCATTACTTGTTTAAACTTGAAAATAATAATAGGACAGAACTACAAAATGCACGCCTTCTCACTATCAGTCAACCGCATCATAACAGAAGATACATTACTTCCAGGCATCTACCCATTAGCGCTAGTGAATTATATTACGTTATCTGGCGGTGGATTCGATCATGTACCAGGGTCTGGAGTAAGACTTAAAACAATGGAAGAGTTAGCAGAAGAGGTATGACTAATGTAACAGAATATTTTTGCTTTAATGTTACATCATTCAAACTATTTCGATGTTTTATGAAGATTTTGTTTTCTGGAATGATTTATATATCGGAAAAGACATATTTACCTTTGTTTATAGTTTCAGATAAATAAAATATCATCACATCCAAGTCGCCTTAACCCTGACTTATTAGCAGAATGCAACAGATTAGAAATTAAACGAAGACTTAAAGATAGCGTTCAGTCAGATGATCTTGTAACCGACCTTAAAAATCTGATCACAAAAACGTACCCCGATCACAAATTAAATTTATCAGATGAACATATAAAGACTGTTTTGAATTGGGCAGTTTCACGGATTAATCGAATAGAAGAGTTAGTATCGAACAAATTTGGGTTCCTGTGGATTTTACCAACGACAAGAATTGACGTGGACCAACCTCTTCTCAAAAAGCTTCTTCAAAATTTAGAAGATTTGGAAAAATTTGATCAGAATTCTTTGAAACAAAATTTGAAGAGTTTTTCAAAAGCCAATGGTGTTAATTTCCCAGTGCTGATGAAGATGTTGAGATCTACGCTCAGTGGGCTGGACGAAGGGCCCGGTGTCGCTGAAATGATGGACTTGTTAGGGAAAAGTCAATCTTTAGAGAGAATTAAAGCTATTGTTCGATAGTGTTACCTTTTATTTTGTAGATCTCTTTTTAAGGCTCTTTAACATACTTTAAAAATTCACGAAAGAAAGCATTTTCCATATCTACTTAAACTTATAATATAAATGTAACAGGTCCAATTCTGTACATTAAAGATATTTTGAAAATTATTTTGGAGGGCTCTCTATCGATTCTGAAGCCAAAACTAATTTTTTTCATTTTTGTCTGTCTGTCGGTCTGTCTGTCTGTCTGTCTGTATCTAGGCCGCGCATCACGCCGAAACTACTAAATGGATTCAAATAAAACTTGGCATGATTTGAGTTCATACTACGAGGTAGGACATAGGATACTTTTTATCCCGAAGTTCAGCACGGTGCGGTGTCCTGGACAGAGGGGATGAAAGTCAAAATATGTACTTAGTTGTAATTCAATAACACATAGTCCGATTTCATTCAATCTTTTTTTGCTAGAAAGCAAGTACTTTAAATATTGTTCCGTGATCTATTTATTTAATTCGCATACGACTTGTGTGTATTTATCGGTTAGTTCTATAAAATCCTAATAGACGGCGGTTTGGCATCTAAGTTGCACAGATATTCCGGTAGGTGGCGCCGTATTTTTATTTTATCCGGTAGAAGGCGCCGTATTTCTATTTCTAGAATTTTCAGAAATGTAGAAATTATTTACAAAATAATAATAATGTGGCGGTACGAAGTTCGCCGGGTCAGCTAGTATTTTATATGAAATCCAATAAGGATGACGAGTGAACTGTAAACGTATCTGAAATTCCGGGGAACTACTACAGTTAGTCAACATGATATGTTGACAAGTTGCATTTTACATCGACGCGCATAACGTCACAAGCTAAAAATAAATACTCATGAACTGTTTTTTCAAACGCTCTAAAGTAGGTACACATACCCCACTGCAAAAACCTTCTCTTCTTATTTGGTCTCTCTCATGGCCGGCACAATGAACACCAGACAGTGTGTGAGGGTGTGAATTTATTTATTGATCGACCCTAAAGGAGGCATTTAAAGGATGGTAAAGCGTTTGTTGTTGCAAATTACAGCAAATAAACCCTTCTTAGCCTAGGATTCATCACCTAATCTAATTGGGAATGTAATTATGTATTTATTACGTGTCAGTGTGTGGATGAGTTTGTGTATGAGTGAGTAAAATTATGTTGGTAAACAAAAGTTGTATCAAAACTATCATCTACACACTTGTACGACTACATGCCGTCCATATCTATCATCAGACATTATGATCTTTCAATGCGGGGACATTATCTCCCCGAGTGGCCTCCTTCGCCTCCCCCAATAGCCACCCCTTTCCACCATAGAACATTCTTACCACATTCACTTTTAAACTGTATTAAATAATAAGAGGGAGCTTACCGAGTCCATAGGCACTTTACCTTACATGGCCTCCTCGTATTCACAGTTCCTCCTTCCTTCCTTAGAACAAGCTCCTGCTCCCTTTTTAACCGACTTCCAAAAAGGAGGAGGTTCTATGTTTCACTGTATGTATTTTTTTTTTTTTTTTTTTTTTATGTATGTTACCTGATTACTCCGTCAGTTGTGGACCGATTTTGAATTTTTTTTTTGTATTCGGAAGGGTATGCTTCCGAGGTGGTCCCATTGCCAGCATATCAGGATCTGATGATGGGATCCCAGGGAAATCGAGGGAAACCCTCATTTTTTATAGGCACATACTATGTTTTTCGTATATTTTCTGAAGTTACACCGGTATTTGCGTCTGGTAGTCATCATTTTATGATGATGAGCTGATGATGTAAGGTACAACTCCTTAACGGTTAGGAGTTGGATGATAAATCTTTAAATATCATATGTACATATGTTACCTTTAGTCGTATTCTTTCAAATTATTTAGGTAAGCTGATGATGGAAGGTGGAAGGTACAACTCCTCAATGGTTAGGAGTTGGAGGATAATTCTTTCAATTTCATACGTATCTAAAGACCTTCAGTCGTATACTTTCAAGTTATTTAGGTGAGCTGATGATAGAAGGTTAAACTCTTCAACAGTTAGGGATTAGAGGATGATTTTAATATTACACGTACGTATAGACCTTAATTTGTATTCTTGATGGTGAAATTTGATGAAATAGTTCAACTTACTACTTACCTACGATTGTTTGCACTAAAAACTGAAAAATAAAAACTTTTTATAAAAAAAAAAGCCGACTTCCAAAAAACATCCAACGAAAACTCTCTGCCAAAAACACACTTAAAAGCGTTAAATAAACTGGTTCTTCATAAATTTCCTATACCTAATTCTTAATTCATTTAAATAGTAGTATTGTAATGTGTGCTAGGTACCTAAAATCTGTTTGAAGTCGGTGCCAAGTGACTATCGCTTAGACTTCTGTAATTGTTCGTTTGTATTCTTTTTGGCACAATACGGCATCTTCATGAAGTTTTTGTTGGTTTGTTAAGCTGCGAACGCCGTTCCGTGAATCTCGCTGCGTAATGAGCGGGCGACATTAATACTATGCACTATGGTGCAAGCTTTCGGCACACGTGCCACGCCTCTTTCACCATTCTATCCTGTTCTGTGTACCTTACCTTATGTGTACCATGTTGCAAATTACAGCAAATAAGCCCTTCTTAGCCTAGGATTCATCACCTAATCTAATTGGGAATGTAATTATGTATTTATTACATGTCGGTGTGGATGAGTTTGTGTATGTGTAAGTAAAATTATGTTGGTAAACAAAAGTTGTATCAAAACTATCATCTACACACTTGTACGACTACATTCCGTCCATATCTATCATCAGACATGATGACCTTTCAATGCGGGGACATTATCTCCCCGAGTGGCCTCCTTCGCCTCCCCCAATAGCCACCCCTTTCCACCCTAGAACATTCTTACCACATTCACTTTTAAACAAATAGTCTAGTCAACAAGTTCCATACTTGTTGACTAGACTAAAAGATGCAGCAGCATCACTAGGCCGCCATGGTGTGGGTCGCCATACTGCATTGTCTGCATTCGCAGTGAGTATGGTGACCACCACTCTTGGATTCTGCTTATGCTTTCCATCAGGCAGAGTAGTCATTATGGCGGGCCATACATAAAAAAAAAAAAAACTGTATTAAATAATAAGAGGGAACTTACCGAGTCCTTACATGGCCTCCTCGTATTCACAGTTCCTCCTTCCTTCCTTAGAACAAGCTCCTGCTCCCTTTTTAACCGACTTCCAAAAAGGAGGAGGTTTTATGTTCCACTGTATGTATTTTTTTTTTTTTTAAGTATGTTCACCGATTACTTCGTCAGTTGTAGACCGATTTTGAATTATTTTTTTGTATTCGAAAGGGTATGCTTCCGAGGTGGTCCCATTGCCAGCATATCAGGATCTGATGATGGGATCCCAGGGAAATCGAGGGAAACCCTCATTTTTTATAGGCACATAATAGTAGGTGTTTGAAGTCGGTGCTAAGCCAAAAAGAATACAAACGAACAATTACAAAAGTCTAAGCGATAGTCACTTGGCACCGACTTCTAACAGATTTTAGGTACCTAGCACACATTATAATACTACTATTTCAATGAATAAAGAATGAGGTATAGGCAATTTATGAAGAACCAGTTTATTTTACGCTTTTAAGTGTTTTTTTGGCAGAGTTTTCGTTGAATGTTTTTTGGAAGTCGGTTTTTTTTTACCACTTACATCCAAACTTCTCTTACCGTTCTCCCTCGCTCGCCGCCATCATTTTTTTCCCCGTTCCCGGTCCTCCGTAACCATGTTGCCAACCGTACTTTTTCCCACCTAATCTTTCTACCAACCTAACCAATAAGGATACGTTCTATTTATGGTTTCGCATTTCGCGACATTTGTGTCACTTGGTGGCCATGAGCGAAACCAGTCATTTACATATTTTTTTTTTGTAAATGGCAAAGATGTCGACAATTATATAGCTTGACACTGATGTCGACAATAAAATAGCTTGACTTGATATAGCTTCGGGAGATTGGTTTTTGTTTTTCGAAAGACGGTCCCCATTTTATCACATCCACCTTTTTTACATTTTTCATCATTAATTTCATCACGACGAAGACTTCAAGACTTAAGATTTGAAGACTTTAAATACTTGACATCGGCAGAAATAGCTGATTAGCTGGTTGCCATCTCATCAAACGAAGAAGAAGAAGATATAGTTTGTGATAGCTATCATTAGTGTCATTTTAGAACTTACGCGGTAGGTTTTATGTGTGAATCTTAGATTAGACCACTGACGAAATATTGTGTCATTGATTAGACATATTAATAATCAAAGGTGTGAATTTTAATATTTAAAATGTACCTATTGCACCTCGTTTGTGATAAAACTGGCTCGGCCACCTACAATGGTGACCCGTCTTCTTACCTATTTACTGAATGGCGGAAATGTAATGATCTATTTCTTCATAGCTGTGCTTCTATTCTTATACTTTTCTTGAGTGTTTTATTGAGCTATCGAACACTTAGAAAAATTTCAATTAGAACCAGTAAAGGACTTACCAAAATTAACCCTTCATGCCAAGAATTCACACTAACTGGCATGGCCCGCATGGCATATTAGGTATATATTAGTATGTCCACCGTGGGATGCCACGCTTCGGCATGAATGGGCCGGCTCGACCGGAGTGATACCACGGCCTCACAGAAAATCGGTGTGAAATAGTGCTTGCGCTGTGTTTCACCGAGTGAGTGAGGATACCGGAGGCCCATACCCCAATCCCCTACCTCCCCCCATCCCCAAATGCCGGCAACGCACTTCTGGTGTTGCAGGTGTCCATGGGCGGCGGTAATCGCTTACCATCAGGCGATACGTATCGATACGTATGCTCGTTTGCCAGCCTATTCCATAAAATAAAAAACGTAGGCGTGTACTTCTCGGCTGTCTTTCTTTTTAAAGGACGACTTAGTAGTTTTTTTTTATTAAGGATTATAGTACGTTGTTCGGCTTACCTGAGTCTAATAAAACAATGTAACAGTGTGTGATACCGGCTGTTTAATGGCCTGGTCAGTAACTGGACGGCTTTTATGACGTCTGACACGCGACAACAAATGTCTTGGAGTCGTATAACTTTAATTTGTACTTTTGCTGCTTGTTTATTTTGTGTTAGTTTCTGTAATTACGTAGGTATGTAGTAAATGGGTCTTTATAAAACCTTTATATAGCACGTATTTCTGAAAGTACCTTCGCGTTTTAGAAGTTAATTGATGCACTTAAAACTTATCTTAATTTGTATGTGCTACCTATTCATAGGATTGAAGTCGGTGCCAAGCCAAAATGTAATAGTAGGTACCGCACTCGCCGCGCGTGACCTTGAGCGGAATAGCTGCTCTTCGCGTTGATCAAAACAACCGAAGCGTCGGTGACGTCGCACAGTTTGCCATTCTTTAAGAAAAAGAAAGAGTGTGGTACCTACTATTACATTTGGCTTGGCACTGACTTCAAACCTATGAATAGGTAGCACATCCAAATTAAGTTATTTTATACTTTTTAGTTTTTGAAGTCGGTTTTTTTAAACGAAGTTTTTTTTTTGGTATAAAAACTCATAGATTCTAGTTAGACACTCATTTCTTTCTTAGGACTCTGTCTGAAATCGGCTTACTCTCCGCCGCCGGACGCCTTGTGCTAAAGAAAAGGGTTTTTTTTCTCAACACTTGGTGTTTATGTGGTTTCAATAAAACAAACTGATATGAGTAACAATATAATTGATTGAATGCCAAATATAAATATTGAGAGAAAATATCAAGTTCATATTTATGCAATACACTTACAATCATGTCATTATCGGGTCAGTGACCTCCTCTACTCCCATGAGAATTCATTTTTATAGTTAGAAACAGATTGCACATCTAAAATGATAAAGTTCTTTGGAATTTAACTTCGTCACAAAATAAATTTAAATTATTAAAAATGCTGCAAGCAAATTAGCTGCAAGGCGAAGAATAGCCAAGCGAGTTATTTCCCGCGCTATTTTGCGTCAGTCTTCAATCAACGGTAGCACTGTGTTGCCCGAATTACATATTATTGAAATCTTGTTGTGTTGAAATTATCTAGTGTAGATTCTTCTGCTCATATGCAATGGAAAAATCATTAATCAGAATTCTTGAGTGACTCAAAATATTTATTTATTACACATCATGCACTTTAGGTACATAGGGGGACTTAATGCCTTAGACATTCTTTACCAGTCAACATTTAGGTGATGCAGAGAAAATAGGAAGTAGATGCATTTAGGTTTATTGTACATTAACAAATACACATACAAATATGAACTTACCATACACTACACATAATACATAGACACATATGCATATATATATATACTAAATATATGAAGGTAAGGTTCGGATTAACTTAAAAAAAACCTTTATTTTAGATGTGCAACCTCTTCAACAATAGTGTCTGTCAATAAATTAAACTTAAAATAATTTGAGCAAAATTTTATAAACCTAAATACATACAAAATTATCAAGAACTAAAATTGTTGGATGTACTAAAGCAATCCTATGACAAAACGCCTTTTCCTCTATATCTACTATAAAACATTACACATAAAATAAACGAACTAAAATAATATCTCACAAATATAAAACCATGATACACAGTCTTAAATAATCACCAAAATAAACACGACTCAAAAAACTATAAATCATTAGTCACTTATCTGATAATAGACAGAAGATTCATAGCTGAGTTTGTGTGATGCAAATCTTTAGTAGAAACTATGACAGGCCTTTCGGAATTCCATAAACCAAAACCAGAAATTTATTATCCTATGTAGACCCTCTGAATTTAGAATGGTCTCAGATCTAATAGTTATACAATAAAAAAATTGTTAGTTCAGGTTTCTCCGACACACAATCTTCTCTTTATTTTTGTCAATAAAGAAACGCGTGCATGGCCATTAGGATTAAGAAGAGTTACTTGAATTATTATTAATTATTTGAAATATAAAGTTGAACGCCTCAAACACAGACAATTTGCCCCGGGATTATAAAAGAACAAACCACAATAATATCATTTTAAATTACCAACTTGAACATATGAAAATTAACTAATTCAATACTTAATAGCATTCTGTACTTAATCGCACAACTTGCACCAGGAACTTATTGAAATTACAATGACTAGATAACTTAAATGCTTATACGTAAATAATTATTTTTATTTTGGCCAGCAACCACAAACCATTTCTATTTAAATATTTAGTTTTATAAAGATTTATCGAATAACGAACGAATTCACGTGACAAAGAGAACAAATAAATATTGACTTTATTTTTGTCATAAAACATAAATATTAATTTCAGATGAAAAAGTTTAAAAGTACAATGATATTTTTTTGTGTTTGCCGCCAAAATTAAAAAAAGTGTATAAAATAAGTACAACATCTAAATAGAAAAATCGAAGCGAAAATCGATGCTTATTGCTTTATGGAAATCGTTAGTTTACAAAGAGACTTATATGTATTGATATGATTACATTTATAAGAAAATCTTTTACATTGGCTGACTACTGGGTACGTCCAAGATGAACTAATTTATATTTTGACAACTTACAACAACTTAAGTAATATAAATTATTTTTGTAGATGATATTACATTTTAAATATCAATGTGATCGGAACAATAGTTTATCATGTGTTTGTATCGTTTTTGAGTATTCGTTGAAAAGATGTGCTTAGACTAAGAAAAACAATGGAACTAAATATGTTCTGTCGTTTGTTTATTTCAAACCTAAAACATGTTTTTGTTTTAACAGACTGGTATTATTTTCATTTTTTAATAAATATATTAAATTTCAAGAAAGAAAACAATTTAATTCGAATATTTTAATGAGATAACGACTCAGTGGATATTTATACCTATTTCTACTCTGATTTAGTGAGGTGTTTGTGTTTATTTATAACAAAAGACAATTATTACAAAGACACGAGATAATTTTTTTACCCAGTAAACAGTTGGACAATGAATTCGAAAATATTTCAAAAACTTAAAGCCAAAAAATATCAAACATTTATTTGCATAATAATCGTTCAAATACAAGTATTGCAGTAAAAAAACCACTTACATAATATACCTAAGTAAATTGTTAGAAATTCAACAATAATTTCCCAAATACATCTAACAAGGTGCAATTCACATAATAGACCTATATTTTTCACGATTTCCTTCCAGATGTGAGCATTCGTCGAAAAAATTATACAACAATAGTTAGAATACCTAAATATATTTAATCGAATAAGTATAATATAATATTTAGATAAGGTACATACTTATATAATATGTGTTTTTACACGAAATTGGTATGTTAATTTATTTGTATGTGTATTATAAGTGTACAACTTACTTTAATTCTTGCATTGCTTTTAATTTTTGTTTTTCAATCTTTAAGAAAAATACAGACAAAATAAACAAAAGTATTTGTACCTATTTTTTTTATTTTTTTATTATTGAATGGCAATGCACGGTTTGTGCTTATGCCAAGAGCAATAGTTATTTTTTAACGACTTCAAAAAATGGAGGAGGTTTTTCAATTCGACCGTATATATTTTTTTTATGTGTGTTCGCGGATAACTTCGTCGTTTATGAACCGATTTTGATGATTTTTTTTAATGGAAAGGAGATATCCCAACGGATATCCATGATAAGGACACTAAGATCTGATGATGGAATCCAAGAGAAATCGAGTCGAAATTTGAACTTCAAAGTTCCGACTTCAAGGCTTGAAGTCGGTTTTTATTTTGTTAAAATTTTACTTGTCGATGGCAACCTCGTATAAAAACACATTTTCTTCTTATTATTTGGAATAATTCTAACTCATCTAAGGCATAAAATGTTTCTTATAGTCCACAGAGGAAATACTTACTAGATTAGTTTCGAGTTTATAAAAGTATTGTAATAAATATTCAATATAAATTCAATATAGATACACACTTTAATGTACTTATGTACACTGGTACATACGTAACTGGTTAATCTGTAGAGATACATTATATAAAAAACACTTATAAGGCAGATCATACAAGAAGAGGCGATCGCGTGAAAGGATTGAAAGCCAAAAAGTAAATTATGAGACTTATAATTTATTTTGAATATGTCACAAAACAAATTAACGGTCTTTCATTAACGCGATCGGACCAAAAATTCTTTGGTCTAATTGGAACGCATTCATTGTCGACAAAAAAGTTAGCATTCATCCCACGCGATCGTAGCTTTTTATCTAAAAGGTATAAAAAAAATAAGAGATCACATTTTATAGATAGTCTTAATAGTATAAAAGTAGGTTGTCTACCACAATGGGCAGACATTTGAAATTGCTTGTGTTTACAATAAGACACCTACAATGGTTGTCTAAATCTACTCGACTCGACCGTTTTGTCACTCCACGTTAAGACCACACTAAGACCTTAAGGGGGTTATGGGAAATTCTAAATATACATAAATTAATTTATTGCTTACTGTTGAACTTGAAGAAAGTTTTTCTATATCTGGCTACGAAATACGCATGTCAAGAAGTCTTAGTTAAATTTTTAATCACGTACATCTGGCGTAAATTTCATAAGACTTGTATTTATGTGGAAATATCTATTAATAAACTGAAACTATACTATATGTACTTAATTACCTAATTACTAAGAAAAACGTTTATAATGTTGGTATATTTCATTTATTATGTCGTGCATATATTATTATTTAGGCATTGAATTGTGCTGGATATTTGAAATGCGAGTCTCTATCAAGAAAATATTGCATTGTTTTACTTCTGGAATTACTTTAATTGTTTTAAGTTTTAATAAAAAATGAGTGAATAATTTTATGACACTATTTTGTTTTTTATCAAGCTTTTTGTAGATTAAAAAAAACGTTAAAAAAACGTTAATTTGACTTACAATTTCCCGCCAAAACATCCATGTCTGTCACATTTCTTCAAACAGCTTGTATTTTTTAACTATTTACAATGTTTAATTAGATTATTATTATTGGATAGACAAAATGAAATATTTTAAATACGATTTTTGGATGCGATTCATTAGAACTGTTAGATATAACAATACGATAATTCATAATCGTTATAAGTTTCGCACTTTTCAATAACTACATAACAACAAAATTCCAAACTAAACCCAAACTTTGTTGAAGTTATATTCGTTGTTTTTGTACAACATACTGATTAACAGGGATTGCATTAATCACCTGAAAAAATATTGCTTGAAAGAAAGTTAAACACTGCCATGAAAATAACCATAGCCTTACCAGTGGCGCCAACTGGTTTCACCTAAAACAGTGGTCCCGATTGCGTATTCTTAAAAATAATATTTTGAATTTAGAAGGCAATTTTGGTAACTTTTATAGGGTACGAATATATTTATTATTAGGTTTTAAATTGAAACTTGACACTATTCCTTGTAAATTATTTTTAAAATATTTAATTTTATATGCAATTGATACATATATCCATGCAACTGTTATTTACAGAGTGAAGTTCTGTTAATAAATTCGTACAGGCTGTTGTAAAACTTGTTTTATTTTAAGTTTCGAAACGAAAATAGGTATAGTACATTATGTTAAACTTAAGGCGTGTAATACCTATGTATATTATGGTGCGGAGGTCAATTAAAACATTTAAATATTTTATTAAGACTTTAAACACTACCATTTGAACTAGTAATATTTACCTGGACTGAGTTATAATCAAAGTTTGCCTGTTCTATTTAATATCTTTAGGTATATCTATATTCATATGATATTATATTACATAAAGAAGTTATAAAATGCGTTTGACTCAATAACTGTTCTATGGTAATTCCAATCTCCAATCTTCCAATCCTATTTTAAATTCTTTGATCGAAGTTTAAGAAAATGTTGTTATTTTAAACAATATTTTAACTCTTTATAATACAGCGAGTTAGTGTTTTAATACCTTTTTGTTACAAAAAGAAGTTAAAACTATATTTTTTCGTAATAATTCTTAAAAAATCGGGTTTTTCTTCGTTATATGAGTATAATCTAAGAGATTGTGTAAATATGTCGTCGTCTGTATATTTTTATGTGATCCTTCCGTTCTCAGTCTTCTGTTTATACGAGAATGTCGTATGTAGGATTTCCAACACGGATTTTTTAGCCAGTGCATTTTATATTGACTAACTCATGTACAATGACATGACCCCTTAACATCGTAAGCGATTGAATTTTTACGTAAACATTTTTGGTACAAGTTGACCGATGCGAAATACAATTTTAAATTTAGAATAGAAGGAACATTCGAGATTCTGATTGCTTTATAACCTATCGTTCGGTGATCTATGATTTTATTTTTCTTTCATAATTAACTTTTAAATGAATTACTTTATTACAATACTATTACATTTTTTTAAAAATGTTGAAATCGATAAAAAATTGAGATTTGTTACATGCAGTGCAGACGAAATCTTTGTTTATTTAGTTAGAAATATTACTGAAAGAAAAATCAAATCACTGCCAGCATAATCATTCAACAATGGCCATCCCCTTCGGAGTGGCCTCGCCGTCGTCACTGTAGCTCTTTAACCGCTTGCAGAATCCTCTTCACGTGTCCTACCTTAGTGACTCCTAAGTCCTTTAAGTCCCTGCGAGCGAGAGAGAGAAGTTCGCGTCCAGTGACATCGTGTTTCGCAAAAGCTTCCGCATATTCTCCTAGTTGGAGTGACTCCAGCCATGATTGGACTTCTTTGACGCCCCAGGTGCGGACTTGAGTCGCGGTGTATGTCGTCGTAGGGCCTTCGGAAACACTTCGTCGACTGCGAAGCCAGCGGCTGGCTCCTCCTTTCTTTTGCACCTAAGGGGAAGACGGGGGAATGAAAACAGGATAAATGAGCGCCTACAGGAGTTCGGCATGCTGTAGTGTAGGTATACCTACATATTAGGATTTTGCGAGTGTGAGTCACTAAGTCTTGCATGGATTTAGCTGATATAATTAATATGCATTTTACGATTACACAGGTTTACAGGTAGGTATACCCGGATGCCATCCAAGGACAATCGGTGATACGGTTTGTGGATTCGAACGGGCGATAACTGGGTGGGATGTGGTGATGTAAATTATAGTTAGTTAAATACATATCACTATATATATCTCGTCTCATGGGTTTAGGAAAATGTTATTTTAATTAATGTCAATAGCTTTATACTTTTTTATCTTAGTTTTAGGTAGATATAAGCTTTGAACTGTGTGTACAAGAGGTGAAACTTTTCTAAAGTTTGAGAATTTTATTTTATGCAACCACTGACGAATTCACCGTTTTCCTATTTCACCAGGTCAGCTTAACATTTACGTACTAGGTATTATTCTATATCTACATAGTTTTATTTTGATACGTCGTAAGTATTACAGTCCTTAAAATATGGCTTACTTAATCTCTGCAATAGTTGTCCCGAGTGACATTTCAAAAATAACGATATATATTTTAGGTGTGAATTTTTATAGTTTTAATGTATTGCACTGCCCTTCATTTGTGATAAAACTAGCCCGTGAAGAATAATACAAAATCAAATCGCTCGATCAAAATGTTTCGTCTGTTTCATAGCGATCTGTCATAGAGATCGAGCTATATTTGAATGACCATAAATGTATAAATAAATAAATAAATAAATATTTCGGACATCTTAACACACAACGCCATCTAGTCCCAAGCTAAGCAGAGCTTGTGTTATGGGTACTAGACAACTGATACAAATACATAAATACTTTTTTTTTTGTAAATACATACATATTATACATAGAAAACACCCAAACTCCGAAACAAATATTTGTAGATACAAACATTTGGTCCGACCCGGGAATCGAACCCGAGACCTCATGATCAACAGTCGCACACGCCGACCGCGAGACCAACGAGGCAGTTATAATGATTTATACGACGTATATGTATAATGATTTATACACGTGATAAAACCAAAAGCAATGTACGCTTGTCAGTATCGATTATGTTAACGAGAAATATAGTATGTTATATCGAGTAAGAAATAAGGGCAGGGTGCGATACCTCGTCGGTGTGCAGGAAGGCGTACCCGTGCTGCAGCTGCGCCCGCGCTAGCTGCGCGCGCACCGCGCTCGCCGCCGCCGCCCCCGCCCCCGCCCCGCCCCCCCCACCCCCACCCGCCGCGCTCTCCACCAGCTCGTGGCAACTCTCCACCTGACATACACCACACCACCACATACATATCACTGCTCGTATCAATCGTAGGCATACACCACCACGATAGAGAGTAACCACCGAACTTTCCTCTCTGTCAAAGTATAAGTCCAAATCTCAGATCAAATAAAAAAAGGTGGATAACGCACGGCCGTGTTCTTGTTAAAGCAAAAAAGTAGCGTTCCAAGTAAACACAGCATAATAAATATTGATATAATTTAATAGACGCATTGTCCTACAAATTGCGTGGTACGTTATCCCGGTCCTACGCTCAAAAGTTTTATTTCCCTGCTCGCCCTGTTAGCTACCACAAGCGAAAATTTTTGTAAGGTGAAAGGTGGTCCCTTCATCGAAATGAAGTCACTCACGAAAAATTTGCTCGATAGTAATAACTTGCAAAATTTGTTCTGGGGATCCCGGACTATCAGCAATAAACAAAAGGGAAATTATTCACTGTGTCACTTAAAAGAATATGAAATGAGAAATTAAACTTTGCCAGGAAAGCCATTCGTTTCTTTATTTTGGATACAACAATTCTACGCAGACGAATTTACCCTACAAAAACAGATAAACAATAATTCCATAAAGTTACCAATGTCGCAAGGAGTCGCCTGAGTTGTGGTGCCGGTATCAGCTTTCCTTCAGCGTCTTGTAACGCGTCCGCTTGAGCCGCTACCCGACGTGCCACCTGCACACCAGTAGACACCACCCCGCAGGCTGCCGTTTCGCTTATACACGACAGTTTCACCTGAGGGACGAAGATAACTTTAGCCATATCTAATATATATAATTGTCGTGTCCCGTTGTTGAACCGCATTTCACGTTTTTTTTTAAATGTCTGTTTTGCTGGATTGCCTAAAATAGGAGAGTTAACATCACACTTAGACCAATAGGGGCCGAGCATGATTGAAAAGAGACGCAAAGTTGCGTGGGTCAAGTATTATATATCATAAACAAACATCTATCCACGTGGTGGAGGATGAGGAGGTAGTGACACTCGTGCGAGAGTCACGCTTCGGCATGCATAGGCCGGCTCGACCGGAGTGATACTAGTGATACTACGGCCTCATAGAAAACCGGTGTGAAACAGCGCCTGCGCTGTGTTTCACTGAGTGAGTGAGGATACCGGAGGCCCATATTCCCATTCCTCCCCCAGCCCCATGCCCCAAAGGCCGGCAACGCACTCGTGACGCCTCTGGTGTTGCGGGTGTAGAGGGTGACGCAAGTATCAAATACTCGCGCGTTGGTACGCTCCTTCTGGGCGCAACAGTCGTGGCCAATTCGCCCCTTCTGGACAAGCTCTAAGGGAGCAGACTAAGCAGGATCAGAGCGATGTAAAGAGGAGGAAAACTTGAAACTAACTCCATATATCAACCCATCTGGCCAGCGTGGTACGCCAAAACCTCCTTGCTAAGGCGAGGCCTATGTCACTGCTGGATACACTATCAACAGCTGTTGATGTGATGTGAAAGTGCTATAGTAAGCCAAAATCTCCAACTGTGGATTATTAAAGGCTGATGATAGTGATGATAATACTAACGTGTTTAACGAGCGTGTTGACGTCATCGAGCAGCGTCAACAGTTGCGCGCTCTCGGCGGCCGAGAGAGGTCCGCGCGGGCTGCCCGGCCCGCCGGCTGAAGTGGCCGACGCATTCTTCTGCTGTTGCTTTTCATCCCAAGTTCTATTTAAGTTAAACATTATTAAACTTCTTCGATTTTGATGTAAGTTTTGTCAACTACACTAATATTACTATTCTATATAAATAAAAATGAATCGCCAAATATGTTGCTAAACGCAAAACAATTCAGTTTTTTCTGTTAATGTACAAGGAAGGTTCTTATGGAGAGAAAAAACGTAAAATTTGCGGAGAAAATAGTATAAACAACACTTATTTATTTTTTCTATTGGACTGCGACAGGCCAATTATAACTTTTGACAGAACGAAGTCTGCTGGGGCAGCTAGTGCCTATATAATTCTCGTATCGCGTTGTTGCTCAAGATGAAGTCCGAAACGATTTAACCGATTTTCACTTTTTTAGATGTATTTGCTGCCTCAGGACAGGATAGTAAACATAACGCTCAGACCAATAGGAACAGACCCTGATTGAAGAGAGAGAGGCAAACAAAACTGTGTAGGTCAACTAGACGAGCTATAATTCGATCGGTATTCGAAAATCAAATACTGTAGACGTGTAGACCACATCTTTTTTTTAAATTATTTTTCTTAATAAAAAATATCTTCAAGAGCATTGCAGTCTAAGCAGTTTTTTACAATAATGTGCAAAAGTTGTCGAGACTTTAATATTAATAAGACGTTAAATACTAATTTTTTTTCATATATTCATAGTTGGACCTTGTGTACAAAAAGGCGATTTCTCCATAAATTATACCAATAGTACGGACAAGTCGAACAAGTTCTGTCGTTCTCAAGCTTTTCTTTTACTATACCTTTGAATCTGATTATTGTGAGGATAAGTGTATTACAGTATCCTTAATAACACAAACTGTCTTAATGTTTGTGGTATTTGTGTGTCAAGCAGTGCACAATTAACTACATTTTATTGATGTTGTTTAGCCTCTAGAGCCTCTACTTTCCATCTACCAATATAAAACAACCACCACTAACCTAAAGTTCACTAACCTAAGACTAGTTTCAAGGGCTCTGGACCTGCAAAGCATTTGAGATCTGTTCTTGTGTATGATTCGAACACATCCCGGCGGTTGTAGCCACGCCTCTCCATCCACCTGTACTGGCACGCATTCTTCGCCTAAGATGTTGATTTGGACAGCTCTGCATTGAGCGATTCTGTGCTTTTGTAAGTTGATTAGACGGGAAGCAGCCATCTGCGCTGAGCCGAAAACTGCTACGACCTAACGTACATTTATTAAGTTAGGAAAATCATTAAATATAAAGTCCTTTATACACGAAAATAGCAGCAAGTTTGACATAATTTACTTAAAACTGAACTATACTAAGAAAATGGTATAAGAAAATGGTAGTTCTCCATTTTTATTACATCAAATTATTATTTTTATCATACGGTTACTAGGGAGAATATAACTTATTTTTGCGTTTAGTTTTTGATCGAGAACCTTTTTTTTTTAATAGATTTATAAATAGCTTCTAAAGCAAGTGCTTGAAAGTATTAAATTATCAAAGTCAGTCTATTTTTACCTAAAAGCGATGTTTTAAGTGGATACACAAAGGCTTTATCATTGTAATAATATAAGTATCCTTATAAGAGATCCATTAGTATTTGAAATAGTCTATAATCTTGGCGGGCTTTTTC
This sequence comes from Diaphora mendica, assembly GCA_949125395.1. Taxonomy (NCBI): domain Eukaryota; kingdom Metazoa; phylum Arthropoda; class Insecta; order Lepidoptera; family Erebidae; genus Diaphora; species Diaphora mendica. Next base: position 27,879,136 of record OX421314.1, read on the forward strand.
CTTTTTTTATTTTTTTATGGACTAGGGGGGCAAACGAGCAGGCAACACCAGAGGCGTCAGAAGTGCGTTGCCGGCCTTTGGGGGATGGTGAGGGGGATGAGGGGAGGGGTTGGGAGCATGGGCCTCCGGTATTCTCACTCACTCGGTGAAACACAGCGCAAGCACTATTTCACACCGGTTTTCTGTGAGGCCCTGGTATCACTCCAGTCGAGCCGGCCCATTCATGCCGAAGCGTGGCTCTCCCCCGGTAAAATCTACGGAGTGTGCCTCGCCTCTGGCGTTGCGGGTGTCCATGGGCGGCGGTAATCGCTTACCATCAGGCGATACGTCTGCTCGTTTTGCCCCCTATTCAGTAAAAAACGCCGGATAACATCACTGCAAAGAGAAGTAATGCTTGAAACAAACCCTATACCTAACATACCAACATCTTTTCTAAGGTGAGGCCTCTGTGCAGCAGTGGATTAAAAAAAATATTTCGGACACACGACGCCATCTAATCCCAAGCTCAGCAGAGCTTGTGTTATGGGTACTAGACAACTGATATAAATACATATATGCTTTTTTTTGTAAATACGTGCATATTATACATAGAAAACACCCAAATTCCGAAACAAATATTTGCAGATCATACAAGCATTTGGTCCGACCCGGGAATCGAACCCGAGACCTCAATCACAGCAGTCGCACACGCTATCATGATGAGTGACAGAGGCAGTTGTATATAAAAGTATGTTTATCAGGCGACTAGTTACAAATTTGGGACCAGACGAGCGTCTGTTTAGGATTTATGAGGTTATTATTAATAGTTATAGGTAGGTGTTTTCACTCACCTCAAGAATCCGATCATCAAAAGACGGCGCCAAAAATAAATCGTCACCCCTCGTGCCTCCCCAAAAATTGGTACCTCCCATGAAAGATGGGATATTCAGCACCACGATACCTTGAAGTTCTGGTAATGGTATTCTTTGTCCGTCACATTCCAGTTGAACGCGCTGGCCAAGGTGTCTAGAAAAATAAACTTCTTTTTCATACAACGCTAAAATCGTGGGAGATGTATGCTTCGGAATTTGAGCAGGTACGATCGGAGGCCGGCCGAGGATCGCTTACCAAGGCCTAAGAAAAATCGGTGTTTAATAATCCATTCACAACATCGAAGACCTCTCCTTATTCTAGTAGCAAATTAATAAGTTGCTAGACAGTTGGAGATCTCCATAAGGTATGCACATAATATAAGGATATCCTTTTGCTTTAATCTTTATACTCTAAAAAGCTGTACGAGAAAAAAACAAATTCCCATGCGTTTTAGGGTTTCGTTGTCATTTTAGTTCTGTTCGAAATGTTCTTTAAAACAAGTAAAATAACTATGTAATGACTGCGGAACCCTACACTCATTCATTGGCACACTCATTTGGCCCGGATTAATTATTTATAGGCTGCAATACGCAGAATTCTTTACAGAGTAGTACGATTCTGATTAATTTTTCTCATCAAATGAGAGCGTCCGCGAAGTATTTTATTGAAAAGTTTCACAGTACTTGATCATGATTGATTAAAAGAAAACAGGGTGTTACTGTAATTATATGTACATTATTTACTGCTCACTAATTGATGTAAAATATTATCTGATTTTTATGTTATTGTTACTTTGAACTTAAATGAAATTTAATTTGAAGAATATTTAATTTACTTTTCTGATAAATCAAGACTCAGACTATTATGAATTTTATTTTTGCGTTTATGCGTTTCGTGGTATATTTACCTGTATGTCCTGTTCACCCACTCTTTTGAGCCAAGGACTCCATACCACATATAGTTTCTGGCTCTTGATCGACACTTCTGCGGATGCTCTTCCCTCTTATTGTGAAAGTCCAAAGTAATCTTCGCATCAATTCCAATACCAAAATAGTTATTCATTACCGCTTTCTCATAAAAACCTTCTAAAAGAGTCTCATCAGGATCCATGAGGGGGCTTACTGCAGCGCAAAGAGCATCAGCATTTGCCAGAAGGCATTGGCTAATGAATCCTTGGGTGACATGTGGCCAAGCTGGCAGCTGAACTAAGGGGTTGATGATGGGGAGTTTCTTGTTCGGTTCTTTGTCACTGGAGTCAGACTTGGAACCAGTAGTCTGGTTGACGCCACCTTCCCCCCATATTGATGAAACAGACGTTGATAATCTATAAACAATATTTGAATTATGAACTGTTTTTAAACGTTCGTGACTTTTACACGTGGTTTTTGAAGTACAAATGATTTAAAGGACTACGATAACTTATTTTTTGCGACGTTTCCAACGGGTTACACTGTTCGTAGTCACAGGCAGACAATATTTTATTGCGCAATAGTCCAGATAGTCCCGTTGTACAACAGAAACTATTTGACTTATGAAACCCGAAATTTACGTATGAGTACTTTATTATTTTAATTTGATTTCAAAAAATATACGTAAAAGAATAACGAATATTAATAACATAGCAGCTTTTTATCCTTATCTTGTCTGGAACCCTAGGCTAGATATGTTTACAAATTAAATAGCCTTTCCAGAAAACTAACTCTTTTTTTCCAGTTAAGTACACTTCAATCGGATGAAAAATTTCACTGAACCTACATTTCGTTCTAGGTAAATACAAAACCGGCCAATTATACTTATGAAATAAAATGATAAACGAGTTAAAGGTTGGAACATTGATATATAGGCAAAATATAGCATATAAGTTCGTTCATTAGAATGTCCTATTCCAATAAATCGAATGTAATAGTCCCAAATTATGAAATGAATGCAGGCTTGTAACTCCAATAGCTTGTAATAATGGATAAAAAAAAGTACTTATTCAAGTTTTTATACAAAAACCAAGTAACCAAGTAGCCGAGAAAATAATAGTTACTGTGTGTGATGAATTGGTGGTTCATTAATTTAAATGTTCTACACATTGATTTAATCAGGATCCGCCTTAAAAGATTTCATTAGATTGTATTAAAAGAATCGATTATAACATTTACTTACTTGTCAGGCTCTCCAGGCTTGAAAAGACTTCCGCATGATATCCTCCTGGTAGCTGCAGGGGAGCAGCTCAAAAATTTACCGTACTCAGAATCTGAACCTAAAAGCTTTGGGTTATCAGACTGTCGCCTTTCTCTGGTAGTCCCAAGGCTGGGCTCTGGTGAATTGACGCTTAAAGTATCTGTTCCTTGATCAAAGATGTCACTTAGTACTGATGCCATTCGGCTTGGACAAGTCTTCAAACTTTTCTTTTCATCACTATGCGATGGCGAGGGTGGTTCTACAACCACACTCACTTGAGGAAACGGCGACATGTCACTATTTTGAACGAGAAGCTTGGGTGTTTGCATATCATTATGAGTTTCATCACATTTTTCTGTTACAGTTTCCTCACGGACCTTTGGTATTAGATGTATCAAACTGACATCTTCCGCTACTCGTTTTTTAAAACTTTTCCTTAATTGCTTTTTGAATGATTTCCGTGCAATGTCATTGCCTTCTTCGAACTGGGCTAAGCTGCAATACTTAATCTGTTCCTCTACCTTCGTTGCATTTTCGATGTAGAATACTCTATTTTCGAAGCCGAACTTCTCAACCTCACCTTCCTTCGGTTTCTTTACCTTCGATATGTATTTCATTTTAGTTTCTTTGTTCTTCTCCAAACTCGGATTTCTGCTATCCATTGCAATGTCTGATACAGTATCCGACGTGAATAAAGTTGTGTCATCGGTATATGTTTCATTTTCTCCGTTCTTTCCCATCATTGCCAATAGGACTTCTTGTCCGAGCATCGAGCTAATATCATCCATAATTGACTCTCCATGTAAGGTCTCAGAGTTGATACAAGTTGTATCGGATACTTCGGGCGAATCGATATGTCCGATGCACTCTGATTCTTCAGTCTCCTCGGGCTTATCATCAATGATTTCTGATATTAAACTAAAGTCATCGCTAATATTGGACCCTTCAGAACTACTAGCTTCCCTCTCATAGTCTATACTTGACAAACGTCTGTCTGGGGTAACCTCACCACTCGCGAAGGCGGCCCTCGTATTAATTTCATAATGTACGTCATCAGTATTATACGGTTTATCGATGTCTATAATAGTCAATTGGTCCGATTCATAAGTTTCTCCCTGTATTATAGAATCTTTCTTATCGCTATCATCGGAGACTATTAAGTTAGGTATAGTAAGATTACTGCTAAATGTGGTGCGATCAAAATCTAATTTCGTTAGGTTTTTACAGGAGCTTGTGTCATAGGAGGAGAGGTTGGAGAGTGAGAGCCTATCTTGGGGTGAAGCGGAGCTAGCCTTACTTTGTTCTGGTTTATCCACATCTAAGTTTAAAGTGCCCGGCGGGTTTGAGCTTATTAATTTAACTATGTCTTCATCTACATCTGGAATGCTTTAAGAAAAAGAAAACAGTCGTCAATATGAAATGTAAGTTATTGTAGTTTCATAATTTATATGTTGAGCTTACTTGTCAGGATGTAAAGAAGCCGCTGACACGGCAGACGCTGCCGACGACCTTCGACTGTCGGCAAAAGCACGTGGCACAGGCAGCGCTGACATTTCAGAGGCAGGTGCGGGCGTTTCAGCGCCTTCAACCGCGTAATTGCCAGCAACCGTATTAGTGCCTGAACTATCACAGTTATCGCAGCACTCTCCGTCGTGAGACATGCCCTGCAAGGAAACTAATTATTACAGTTCTGTAAATTAAGATGATATTGTTTCAGACGTAGCAACTCGATTCGTAAATGAACAATTATTACTCATCACTCAAAAATACTAACTTAAAAATGATTAACATGAAGTGCTTAAAAGTGGATTTAGTGATTTCAGTATAAAGTTTACATAGTTAAAATATTGAAGTAGTTGTTATTTTGTGCATAATATGAACAAATGAACCCTTTCGTCTAAGAAGTTTTACTACCGAACCGAAGTTTTTATTGGCGAACCAAGGAGTTTTTTTGGTTGTTTTGTTACTTTGTTGACGCAAAATTTTGTTCAGTACTTTAAAAAGGAAAATAGGTATGTGTGTATGTATGTGTGTATGTATGTATGTACGTATGTACGTGTATGGTCTGAAATGTTTCCGATCTAATGAGGATACAAGACATTTTTTAACCGACTTCAAAAAAAGGAGGAGGTTTCTCAATTCGACCGTATATATACTTATTTTTATGTGTGTTCGGGGATAACTTCGTCGTTTATGAACCGATTTTGATGATTCTTTTTTTAATGGAAAGGAGATATCCCAACGGTGGTACCATGATAAGGACACTAAGATCTGATGATGGCATCCAAGAGAAATCGAGTCGAACCTTGAAGTCGGTTTTTATTTTGTTAAAATTTTACTTGTTTCTTCATAGTATTCTTGGACTCATTTGCACATACCCAAGCGATACAAATGCAAATGAAAAGATCCACAACTATATTCACTAGTATTTATCAACGAGTGCTACTATTTTATGTTGAGGTCGGCAACTTTTTAGCCGGGTCTCCTCCGAACAAAAGTTGTCAATTTTTGTGTTGTCAACACGTGTTGATGACAAAAGTTTCTGTAAAGCCGAGTCTCCACCGAACAAAATTTGGTAACTTTTGTGTTGTCAACCTTTGCTTGTGTTGTCAAATTTCGGTGGAGACGCGCCTTAAGACCTCTTATATTCTGTCCATGTTTGTCGGGCACGCTCTAAATTATCTATATGGTTCTTGGTTGGAGAGGTAACCTTAGATTCGTCTTAACAGTAAGAGTAACACTGAATATATGAAATTCAAAACATTCAAAATCAACGTTTTGTAAATTTTAATAATTTTTTTTTTAAATTATTGGCTTGATTGGTTTTTAGGGAAGTTTTATTCTAAAACTGTTTACCTGTGGGTATATTTGCGTGAGTGCACGTACAAGTGACCTCAGTGCCTTGCGTACGCTGTCCGCTCGGCTGGCCAACGCACATTCGCGAGCCGCCCAGTTTAGCTGCTCCTGGCAAATGGAATACTAAGATAAAATAATCACTTATATTATTCAAGTTATACGAAAATACTAGTTTTTGGTAGCAACGCCCGCGGGCAAAAAAATAAAAAAAGTACCTTTTCAGTCTTTTCAATGCTGCCCTTTTCAGCGATTGGTTGTGCTTCAGGTTCACTATCACTAGTCGTCTCAAGGGGCTCCCAGGACCTAGAATAATATCAAATATTAGATTATTCCTATATTTTTTTAAAAACATTATAAAAGTCTGTTATCATTACACTGTCGGATACAAGCCTCTCCTTGGGAAGGAACTTGAGACAGGTTGGGTTTGCTCCAGTTTCCTTCTATTTGTAGTACTGTTGTCCTGGTAGTTTCGTCACCTATTCGGTTCTTAAGGCCCCCACGAAATGAATTGGTGGTGGTCGGTGATAATATTTTATACTCCTAAAACGTTACTTAAAATTTATAGAGTATACTAACTTGCACCGTATGTGGTCGTGCGCAAGGTGCACTCTCGCATGCAGCAGTAGCGAGACCGCGCGTCGCAAGCGATGAGCTGCCCTTGCCGCGCCGCCTCCCGCACGTTCTCCAACAGCCGCCAGCTGTAGACATCCTGACCGGAGGGACGAACTTGCCGTACTGTTTACTTCACCAGCCTGTATGTTCCATAATAGTTTTATTCCTTTTTCCTCGAGACTTTCCGCAAACTAGGTTGGGATCATCTTTCACTTCGATTTTTTACAGGGATTGCCATAAGAAATGCACAACCCAAGTACTAGGCGAAATGGAAGTTCAGCAGATAAACAGCTATCCGCCATGATTACCACAAATTAAGGTATAGCAACCGGGACCGATGTTTTACCGTGCTCTCCCAGGCAAGGAAGGTCTGGATCTCAATAGACTGAACTGGCCAGGATTGCCTAACTTTGAAATGTGTTTACCATCTTCTCGGTTACCACTTAGTCATGAGTCATACGCTCTATAACATAGGGGGATTTTCAAACCCGAAAATGGTATAGTTTGAATTGTGGGCCCTAGAAGGCTTGGATATTTTTTGTCACTGGAATTAAATGGAGAATATTTAGAAACTCGTAAATGTTATAAATACTTGAACTTGGAAACGTTACCTGCATGATGTCCTGCAAATTTTTGAGGAGAGAGGTTTCCTCTACGAGATCTGGAGGAACCGGTGGAGGTGGAGGAGCAGTTAGTGCACGTTCGAAGGTCATTATTGACCACCTGACAGAAAACAATTTTAATTCAGTGCTGCAGGTTCTATTCTCACACAGGACAAATAATTGTGTGATGTGCACGAATATAATTATGTGTATTTAGAAATATATATAAAAGTTTGTCAGCAGTTGTGTAAACATAAGGAATCGGTCTAGTTTGGTATCAGACGGCTGTGTTTGAGAGTTGTAAAGTTATTACCTGTCCAGCATCTTGGTAGAAGCCCTCTCGTATCGTTCTATGAGCTGTTGTAGGTTAGCAGCATCATCACAAGAGGCTCCCCAGCCCAGCACCCGTGCAAGATCGTTTCCCGTACCCAGCGGGAGTACTGCTGTTTGGACTTGACGCTGATGAAAAACAGTGAGATGAAATACTAAAATAAAAAGGAGTTTTGTAGTTGTAAAGATTAATATTGATCATTTGACAGTAATGTGTTTGACTTATAACTATCGACAAAGTACCTTCCTTTTTTAAATCAAGAGAGTTCTAAGGCCTACTTATAACCTTAACCGTAAAGGTGCACAAAACTCTCAGTAACTTTCAGTAAGGTTTCATATTTAGTCATGTCTAAGCCAATTCCAATAAAAAATATCAAGCGCGCAAGAAAATGATGGTGATATTTATTTATTTATTTATTTATTAGGTACAGAAACAGACAAACCAAAAACAAACAAATACTATAAATTGCAGTTTACAATATGTAGGTCTGAAGTCCAATTACAACTGTACACAGCACTCAATGTTGTAATGCTTCATTGGAAAAGATACCACACATCAGATTATATATTCTATTCTTCAGATGTTTTCCTTAATTATCAAGGTTTTAAATTCGCTAAATGAGTTGAAAAAAATATCAACCTTGAAGTATATTTGGTTGTAACTATATAATATACATGTGATGTTATCTCTATTAGCATACTACGCATTTACTGACGCAAGAAACTTTTTACTTCGTCATCGTTTGTTATAAGCCATTCATCGGAGATTCTTGACCATAACTTTAGCACACTACATTTATGTCATAATTATATGTATTTAAATCTATGGTAAGAATTGTTCCAAAAGCTGGAATTACTTACGTGCATATCCAGTTTGTCGACCTCTTGCAAAACCCATCCAACAGACCCATCACCTGAACACACAAGTACCCTCAGCGGCGCAAAATGTCTGAACAAACGTAAACCTAGACGGGGTCCAGCCCCACTTAATTCGAACACTTGCGCCGGGTTGAGGAGTTGCTTAAAGCGCCGGAGAAATTTAACGCCTTGATTATCGCCTGTTGGAACAAATCCATTCATTAGAATCGATTAGTATACAGCATTAATTAAATGAATTGGAAATTTATATACCTGATCTAGAATTAACGAACACAATAAGGGGCGATGCATTAGGAGGTCTGTCAGGTACCCAGGCATCGTCAGGGCCGACAGAGTGCAATCTGGTAGGTGGAACAACTGAAGCCCGCGCTGGACCAAGAGTGCACGATGCTCGCCAACTTGGCTTGCATGCTGCATGCACGCACTTGCGACACCACACGCATCTAAAGTCTTGTAGTCTGCGGCAAGAATTTGAAAGCTAAAGTATTCATTATACATTTTTAATTAAGAGTATTAGGTTACATGGGGATAGTTATAATTATAGATAACAATAGTAATAGTCGAGTGTAAATGTAAACCGACTTGAAGCAGGATTCAAATACTAAATGAAGTAAGTTGCTTTTTATGTGACATTAAACTCTGCATGATCCGGGATATAACTTAGCCTTAAATATTAGTCTGGCATTGAAAATTACTATGGATTCTAGCATATGGAGACATAGGATGAAAACGAAACTTCTCCAATCCAAAAATTCAATCCTCATCTAAACTCTATAGATTTTTTTATTGTGTAATGGATGAACAGTTTGAAAATCCATTTGTTTTTTAATTTTAGGCATGGGAGTTACAATATTATTTGCTTGTTTTAATATTCATGCATAGTAAACGAGTTAAATCGCTTGTAATATGTCTCAGTAATACGCTTTTATAATAAAGTCCCTGTTGACATTATAAATTTGCCCTTGCGGAAATTTAAGAATACCATTAAATCTAAGTTAGCTGCAAAGGGGTACTATACCATAGCAGAATATCTAAATGATAAAGCCGCCTGGGATTGAGCTACCCATTCTGCACATACTCTTCACACTTCTTCCGAGTTCTTCATATGTATAAAATTTCTTATTTTTGTTGTGACGATAATTTATAATTTGAAACAGATTTATTTTTTATTTTATAGCTGTTAACATTTTCTTAAATTCATAATTTTACCAATTTATGACAGTTTTGACTCAAATTATAATTATCGCTCTATTTTTTTATTTGTAATTAACCGACTTCCAAAAAGGAGGAGGTTCTATGTTCCACTGTATGTTTTTTTTTTTTTTTTTTTTTTTTTTTTTTTTTTTTTTTTTTTTTATGTATGTTACCTGATTACTCCGTTAGTTGTGGACCGATTTTTTTTTGTATTTGACAGGGTATACAGGGTTCCAGCATATCAGGATCTGATGATGGGATCCCAGGGAAATCGAGGGAAACCCTCATTTTTTATAGGCACATCCTATGTTTTTCGTATATTTTCTGAAGTTACACCGGTTTTTGCGTCTGGTAGTCATCATTTTATGATGATGAGCTGATGATGTAAGGTACCACTCCTTAACGGTTAGGAGTTGGAGGATAAATCTTTAAATATCATATGTATATGTATTCTTACAAATTATTTAGGTAAGCTGATGATGGAAGGTGGAAGGTACAACTCCTCAACGGTTAGGAGTTGGACAATAATTCTTTCAATTTCATACGTATCTAAAGACCTTCAGTCGTATACTTTCAAGCTATTTAGGTGAGCTGATGATAGAAGATTAAACTCTTCAACAGTTAGGGATTAGAGGATGATTTTAATATTACACGTACCTTAATTTGTATTCTTGATAATGAAATTTGATGAAATAATTCAACTTACTACTTACCTACGATTGTTTGCACTAAAAACTGTAAAATAAAAACTTTTTATAAAAAAAAAAAAACCGACTTCCAAAAACATACAACGAAAACTCTCTGTCAAAAAACACTTAAAAGCGTAAAATAAACTGGTTCTTCATAAATTGCCTATACCTAATTCTTTATTCATTTAAATAGTAGTATTATAATGGGTGCTAGGTACCTAAAATCTGTTTGAAGTCGGTGCTAAGCCAAAAAGAATACAAACGAACAATTACAAAAGTCTAAGCGATAGTCACTTGGCACCGACTTCAAACAGATTTTAGGTACCTAGCACCCATTATAATACTACTATTTAAATGAATAAAGAATTAGGTATAGGCAATTTATGAAGAACCAGTTTATTTTACGCTTTTAAGTGTTTTTTGACAGAGAGTTTTCGTTGTATGTTTTTAGAATGTATTTTGAATTTTGAGAAGATTGTATGGACTTTAAAACAGACGATGATCCCTGAGTTTGTTTCGTCCTTTCTTCTCAGGGCTAGTCCAGTTAGGAGAGGCCGAACTCATCTGCTCAAAAAAATCTTAACATGCAAAAGTGTACTTGTTGCCTAATTGCAGAATAAATGATTTCATTTCATTTCATTTCAGGCTAATTTAAAAAAGGGTACACTTAAATATTTTCAAGAGCATTTTGCAATGGAAATCGATTCATTCAAATTCTCATCACAGTCGCCTAAGCGCGAGAGTGTGTAATGCGAAATGTGTACTTCCTTTCTTTATTTCATTGACTTATTCATGACAGTCATTAAAGTAGGCTTCGTTTTAAACAGAAAATTAATAACAATTTACATTTTTCACTAAATTAGCATAGTTCTACTTAAACTAGTTGCGAGATGCCTAAGAGAATAGTAACATAAAGGCTCGTATCCACCGAAATTGTTGGCAATTTCAGTGTTACCAACTGTTTGCAACTCTTCAGAAAATCGCCAACTTTTGTTTCCATTGTGTCTACACCGTCGCCAACAATTTGAAAACCATTCGAACTAAGCGTCTCCACAGAGCCAATAAATAACTGCAACAAGCGTATTCTTTTGATGTTTACCGCCAATAACAGAAACACGGTTCTCAACATTTGTTGACAATTTTTATTGCCAACACAAGGGAATTACAGAAACTTTTGTCACCAACACGTGTTGACAACACAAAAGTTGCCAACTTTTGTTCGGTGGAAACTCGGCTTAAGAATATAGTACCTGGATGACCAACATAAGAATATTGTAATTTTTATTTTGGGTAATTTTTCTAAAAATGAATCTAGCTACTATCCTAGATACCCTATCCTAGAAGATCGATTTATCGCCCCCGAAACCCCCTGCATACTAACTTTCATGAAAATCTTTGAAGCCATTTTCGAGATTCAGATTATGTATATTATTAGATGTACCCTACTCTACGAATACACTATGCAGCGCGAACCTATAAAAACATGGTACTTGCCTATGTTCGCTCTCTTGCTGCTCGGGCAGCGCGTTGGTAAGGTCGTGTCTTGATAGGTCGTGAGTTCGTGACGCATAGGTCTGCCATATTTTGTCGTTTATTTAGTTGTTTAATCTATTTCGTTATTGATTTATTGTTGATCTGTTATGTGTTTAGTGAATTACCTGTAATCTTATTTCTAATTAATATATTCGTTTGTTGTGAACTGTTTAGTGTTTTAATTATACTTCGGCTTCGTCCGAAGGGATTAGCAAATAATACTTGTAGTAACGCCTACTGCTTGCCAGTCACGCACTATATTTTAGAGTAAATATTATATTTAAAAAAAATACATATAATATTTTTAGATATTAAAAGTATCTCAGTTGATACAGGGCGCGTGGTAGTCTCACTCAGCTGTTCCAGTCATTCGCTTTTTAGTGCTCGCCACGAACGCACGTCGTGTCTTACTTACCACAGTTTAAGTGTATTTTTTTTAGTTTATTCCTTTTATATCATAGCTAAATATTAAATTGCCTGAACGTCAAAATACGATAACTGTGAAAAAATATTTAAGAAAATTAAAAAACTAGAAAAACAATTACGGCGGCGTCGTCGTAATCGATCTTCAAGTGATTCATTGACATCAGCAGATGACCGATCACAAGGTTAGTAACAAGTTTATTTACCTACATAACAGTGTACCCTTTATATAAAAAGAGATTATTGCTGCTTATTGCTCGTGCCTTATTTGTGTGAGAAGAGACCTGCAGTGGGAAACAGGCTAGGAAAGTAAATAACGGTTAACATAATGGCTAAATTGTGCATAATTTCATAATAATTTTGTCTGCTGGGTTTGCGTATTTCTCATCGAAGATTTTACTACCCATTAAATTAGTTTTGCGAACAGTATATTAGAACTGTTTCCTAACTAATAAGTAGACATGCAGGAATCGCTTTTATCTGCTGGGTTTGCGTACTTTTCATCGGAAAAGTTACTACCCTCTTAATTGGTTTTGCGAACAGTATACTAGGACTGTTTCTTAACTAATAAGCAGACCTGCTGGCTTTGCATTATAATATTGTATACCGCTTCCTTCTGCTGGGTTTGCGTTCTTCTCATTGGAGATGTTACTACCCTCTTAATTGGTTTTGCGAACAGTATACTAGGACTGTTTCTTAACTAATAAGCAGATCTGCTGGCCATGCATTATAATATTAGATATCGCTTCCTTCTGCTGGGTTTACGTACTTCTCATTGGAGATGTAACTACCCATTTAATCAGCTTTGCAAACTGTTTACTAAAACGGCTACCTTACTAATAAGCAAAGATTAGACAAATGCTTATAATAGAATGCGCCATATAATTAAAGCAAACAAATGAATTGTTGAGCCGTTTCATTTCACTTTAGAAAATAAACAGTAGGTACATACCTACCCTGTTCCCTTTGATTTTTTTATTAGGTACCCAGTACCTACCTATCTATAACCTAAAATCGGTCGATTTTAGAACAATCACATGAGGCTAATATTAACGAGTATAAAATAGCCAACAATAACATTGCCGAATTGTTCGATGCCAACACCGAACTTGAAAGATAAACCGTCGAGTGCGCCACTGAATTTACCGCTCCCGTAGCGACTACCTCGAGTGCAGGTCATCCACCAGTGCTGCATCTATCGACAATATGCCAAAGGTTACTCCTTTTGTGAAGCCGGAACGCGATGATGCAATTCCGAACTGTGTGATACTGGAAATATTAGGTGAAGACCCTACCATTTCTAATTCATACGGAACTGAAGTCCATGAAGACTTGACAGTGACTAGAAAGAACACTGCGCAATGAACGGACTACCTAAAGAACATCGTAAAGAGTTACTTCAGAAGTACCTGGTACCGATTAACTGCAAGCTTATTAGTGCTCCTGCGTTAAATGCAGAAATAAAAACAACAATGACAGGCATAACTATCAGACGAGATAGAAATATCGAACAGCGACAAAAGCAGATATTCATTGCTTTCTCATGCATAGTCAAGAAATCAATAAAATTATTTCTTCTAATAATGCGGATCCGGAACTAACAAAGATGTTAATGGACTCGCAACGAATTTTGTGTGACTTACAGTACAATGATTCGGTAATAAGGAGAAATTTCATCCTATCATCAGTCCGGTGCCGAATTAAAAAAACCAAGTACAAAGCCACAGCTTAGTAAGAAGCCACTAGCGCCGTCCAACGCGTTTCGGAATTTAAACTGGAAGGGCCCCAATGCTCGGAAACAGCCAATCCATCCCAGAGTGAAGGGGCCCTCTGCGAACAATCGGCCATAGAGCTCATCAGGCTGTCGCTAGATCCGGTAAAATAAACAGGCAGATTACCTTTATTTTATGAATAATGGTTACCAATCACTAATAACTTCTTATTACTATCTTGTATCAGAGGTTACAAGACTGAATTTACTAGTCCAGTTAATAAATTAAACTCTTCGATTAAAAAATCATATTCTGGCACAGAAAGTATTTTATATTTTGAAGTTATAAATAGTTTTTAATTTCTATTGGTGCTATTTCAAGATGTCAGGCTACAGAAGGCCAATTTGTGTCAAGTATCTTTCTGGTACAAAAGCTAAATGGTAAATCTCGTTTTGCCGTATGGACGTATGGCCTTCACCCTCTCCTGAGAGGAGACCCGAGCCCAGCAGTGGGACATTATGGGTTGTTGATGATTGATGAAATATGGTTTTATTTTTTAACTTAAAGAATTTGAACAATTCATTAAGACTGACCATTTTAAAAATGGAAGTTTTACGTACAGTATTAAAATCTATAACTAAAGATTGCTACATGACTAGAATTGGTTTAAAAGATGCTTATTATTTCATAAAAATCCATAAACAACTCAAGAAAATATTTAAGGATTCAGTTTTAACAAAATTTATATGAGTTTAATGTATTACCATTTGGCTTATGTACAGCGCCATACATATTTACTAAGGTGATGAAACCTATAGTCCGTTTGCTACGCTCTGCCGGACTAATATTAACTAATTACTTGGACCATTATTGGTTAATGGGACGTTCGTATAGTGAATGTTTGTATAACACAACACTCACTAAACAATTAATTAACTCTCTTAGTTTCGTGATAAATGAGGGAAAAAGTTCCATGATACCAAACAAAAAATGTACATTTTTCTTTTTGTTCTAAACTCGGAAACCTTTCAGGACACGTTACCAACAGAAAAAATTAATCGGGTTAAAATAAAAATTCAAAAGTATATTACTATAAAAACATGTAAAATTCGCGAATTCGCGCAATTTATTGAAATGTTAGTTTCAATTTGACCCGCATTAGAATACGGCTGGTTATATACTAAGCTATTTGAACGTGTAAAATACTTAAATCTAAAATTAGTTTGCTGACTATGACAAGATTATGACTTTGCCAATGACATTACAGTCTGATTTAAAGTGGTGGTATACCAAAATTCGATTCTTTTTTGTAGAATCGAAGAAGATTTGTATGACCTGGAGATTTTCACAGACGCCTCAACTACGGGGTGGTGGGCTACATGCGGGGTAAAGAAGGCCAGCGGGTTGTGGAGTGTTCAAGAGCGAACTCAACACATAAACTACCTAGAAATACAAGCTGCCTTTATTGGCTTAAAAGTATTTGCAAAAAATTTACAGATTTTACTTCGTGTTAAAAACACAACGGCCATCTCTTACATTAACCGAATTCATGCTCATGGCATTCAGTTACCTCACCTCACTAACATAACCAAGCAGTTGTGGCAATGGTGTGAATATCGTGGACTATATGTTATTGCGTCCTATATCAGATCTGATAACAAAACGGCAGACGCAGAATTCAGGGTCTACACCCGGATATAGAATGGTAACTAGATTGGATTTTTCAGGAAATAGTGTCCTCATTTGACATGCCTGAAATAGATTTAGATTTATTCGCTAGACGAATAAATAAAAATGTAATAAGTAGGTAATTTTATTTCCTGGCACAAAGATCCAGATGCCATAACTAATAATGTATTTAAAGTTCCCTGGATAAATTATAATTTTTATGCGTTCCCACCATTTTCTGTCATTTTAAAAAATGTTGCGAAAGGCTATCACCAATAAAGCTAAAGCAATCGCAATATGCACACCAAGATTACCCTGGTGGCAGGAATTTTGTACGGACAGCTTGGTTAGGGAGAAGTGCCCCCATCCGCAATTACTGTTATGACAGCATCTTTGTCAGACAATTCATTTATGCAATATGATGTTTACCTAAAGCGTTGGTTCTACTTTTATTAAGGTCATAATTTTGAAATGTATAATTTATCGGTCCCACAAATTATGTGTTTCCTTAACAAACTTTATGAAGGTGGATTCCAATATGGAACTTTTAACTGTTGTTGATCTACACTAGCCCTTTTGATGGGAAATAATATAGGAGAAGACGACAGAATTAAAAGATTTTTCAAGGGGGTATTTCGTCTTCGACCCCCTTTGCTAAAGTATTCCATTACATGGGATACCTCAATAGTACTTGATCACATCAGCAAGTTATACCCCAATGAGTTCCTTAACCTAAAACAGATTTCTAAAAAACTTATTACGCGCATAGCATTATTAACTGCGCACAGAGTACAAACTTTGTTTAAAATAAATATAAAAAATATAGAACTTACTCTTTTAAAATCATCATTAAAATTCCAGATTTCCTAAAAATATACTCTTAGAGGTTGCAACCAACCCATCTTAGTATTACCCTTTTTTGAACAAGGGCCTGAAATATGTCCAGGAAAGGTTTTATTGGCATATTTAGAGATGACTAGCCCTTTGAGAAAAGATATTGACTCCCTTTTTATAAGTCTTAGAAAACCATATAGGTCCGGAGGTTCCCAGACCTTAAGTCCGTGGTAAACATTAAGTGACAGTGGGATCGATGTCAACATGTTTACTGCACATAGTACAAGACACGCAGAGCTACGTCTGCGGCCTACAATTTTGGTATCAGTTTGGATCAAATCAGAAGAACGGCTGGATGGAGCGATTCATCCAATAAATTCTATCGGTTCTATAATAGAACTATAAGTAATGTTAATGATGATGATTCTTTTGCACGAGCGGTGGGCGATGGGAATTGTAACATTAACTTAAGTAATTAAAATAATTTGATTGCTCAATGTTGTAAGAATGATTCACGAATTGAACATTCTTAATAAAACTTAATATTTCACTTAAATCTCTAAATCACTACAAGTATTATTTGCTAATCCCTTCGGACGAAGCCGAAGTATAATTAATGATTAAACGAACTTACCTGTAAGTGAAGTTCTATCATAATTATGCGAAGGCTTCGTCCGAAGGGATTAGCAACCCTCCCTCCCCGTAACTTGGTACAAGTTCACCCAAGTTGCGTGAAATATTTACAGTTCTCTAAACTAAATGACTGGAACAGCTGAGTGAGACTACCACGCGCCCTGTATCAACTGAGATACTTTTAATATCTAAAAATATTATATGTATTTTTTTTAAATATAATATTTACTCTAAAATATAGTGCGTGACTGGCAAGCAGTAGGCGTTACTACAAGTATTATTTGCTAATCCCTTCGGACGAAGCCTTCGCATAATTATGATAGAACTTCACTTACAGGTAAGTTCGTTTAATCATTAATTATAAATGAGAACTGAGGTTAGGCTACCTCCAATTTGTTCTTTTATTTAATTCTCCTTCTAGTTTGTAACAATATATATATACGAGGATATATATTTTCATTTAAAGGAGAGAGATAGATAATATTATAATATATAATAAAATATAAAGAACATAATAGAATAAGTAAAAAAGCAGCAGCCAAATGAAATTACTTAAGAGCTTAAGATTTTTTCAGTCTTCTATAATTCATCCTTTTATCGCAATTTAATATTACCAAAAAATAATAAATCCAATAAAACGAAGCTCCTTTTCAACGTTTTATTTTCGAGCAAAATCGATTTGAAATGAAAGTAGCACTTAAACCCGACGAATACTTTCCGTTTGATGTAGAATAGAATTGATTCTGTCGATGTAGCATTTTAAGGCCTGATATTTAATATATCTCATTAGTTCTGGTATCCTAATGCTTAAGTCCCTTTATATATGTAGGTGCTTTTAGTTGAAAAATAACTGGGTATAGAAAATGTCATTATGTTCTAAACAGCAATCTATCTCTAAT
Organism: Diaphora mendica; assembly: GCA_949125395.1. Classification (NCBI taxonomy): domain Eukaryota; kingdom Metazoa; phylum Arthropoda; class Insecta; order Lepidoptera; family Erebidae; genus Diaphora; species Diaphora mendica. The sequence goes on from OX421314.1 coordinate 27,897,021, forward strand.
AGAATGAGTTCATATGTAGGTACATTCCTTACATATAATTTATATAATACTAGCCTCGCGGTATCCATACATAGATTAGTCGGAACAAACATACACACAAAATATTACTAAAAATTGATTTATGTTGTAAGTACCGTACATAATTATTAAAACCTCTCTTTATTTCAATTTCTGCAATTTTTTTTAAAGTCAGGACTTTGAGATTATTGTTGAAGGCTTTACCTATATTCCGGGTGGTCACCGAGGGGAAAGGGGTCGTGATTACGGGTGGTTCCAAGGCAAGAGGCTAAGAAACATCACGTAGTGTGAGTAAGTTCCCTAAGTTCCGTTACCGTTTTCCACATATTCAACTTTTGGAACTCCAACAATAGGCTAGTCACTGACTTATATAAAAAAAGGCAGTCAGACTACCTAAAGAATTAGCTTTACTGTATATTTATCGTCGCTTTTGACCGCTCGGGTCGAGCAAGAGCTCTTTTACTTGACGCGTGCCTAATGACTCGTCAGGCGCCATCTTGCTACGTCACACCTACCTAACCACGTTAATACGGCGTTATTTAATTATATGTAACACGAAACTTCGAGGCTCCAAAAAAAATTTGTTTCATTTCACCTCCTTCATAAATTATTTAGAAAACATTGTTACAATAAATATATTGTATTCAAAGTTTATTGTACTATATGATCTATTATATTCGTTCTGAAATGCGAGCTGAATGGGATTCTAAATGTTATACCTGTAAAGTTATTAATGTGTATAGGAACTTTCTAAATTCGAGTCTCTCAACAAAAAGACGCTTCAGAAAAAGAACCCAGGGTCTTATTTCTGAATCTGAGTTCTCTAACCTCATACACGTCGCTACAATTGTATTCTTTAGAGAACAATCCCAAGCTCATCGTCCTCCGAACCTACATTATCATAATCCTAGGTCCTATGAAGTCAGATCTCAGTCTACTATGACAAGGATGAACTTCTATTTTATAGGAGAAGCAACTGCCATTAGACGTTTACAAGTCAAGCACTTAGCAATATCAAAGTTCTGGAGATCGGATTTTTAGGGGTAAGTATTAATACTACACGTAACAATAGCCACAGATGTTCTTGTAACAACCGGTACAAAGTTTACCGACGGCCAAACGTGGGTCTCATGTGATAAGAATGGTCACCCAACCAGAGACTGCCTTGGCTCTTCTCAATGTGCTAATCCACTCAGTTAATAGTTAGCCACGAGCCTCTTGGCTTCATTCATTTTTTTTTATAAATGAGCCTGCCTAAGTGAATCTACTCTACCTTATGAATCCAAGAGTAGGGGTCACCATACTCATTGCGAATGCAACAATGCAGTATGGAGACCCACACTATGGCGGCCCATTAAGATGCTTCTCTCTTCTTCTCTTCTGTGAGAGGACTACCGCTCCTGTCAAGCCTTCCGTTCGTGCTGAAATCAGCATGGCCTAAATTACAATCCTTAAACAAATATATAAATATTTGATTTAATAAGTCAGACTCAAATGATAAAAACGACACGATAAATGTATTAATTTATCATTTCGCTGTGAGATTATATCGTGGATTATATCGCACATCTCACGCGAAGTAATCTCGCGGCGGATGATCCTGGGGATATTGGCCACGTCTCGCTCCTACCCGTCTCCACGTTGACATTATAATACTAGTGTTGCTATATAACATAAATTATTACTAGCAACATTTTGTGATATACCTACTTTTGAAAGGTGCCTTAATACTTTCTACAACCATGTAGGACTATATTTTTTTTAGTAAGGAGGTTTTGGCCAACTATATCACTTATGTACAGGGTTTGTCTTAAGTTTCCCTTCTCGTTGCAATGTTATTGTCCTGGGTAGTTTCTACACCAATTTTCTAAAGGTGATCACTTCAAATATTTTTGATGATGATAATGACAATTAATTTTGTACAAATAAAATCGATTGAAATGGTTACTGACATCGCGAAGTTTTTGAGAGGTTATAAAGGAAAAAGAAATGTCAGATAATTTAGAAAATAACAGGTAGTTATAAAATCGTTTTAAGACGATGTATCTGTGACTGACCTCAATACGGAGCCGCAAGTCTTCTCGCATACATCACACTTGGCCGCAACTGGCAGGTTTCCTTCCAACCACTGGTGAGGCATTATTATATTCTGCAACAAACAATTTATGAAAATCTTAATGTAAGTACAAAGACTCCTTGACTATTTAAAAGAAACGTATGTTTTATATTTCTCAACTAGCTGACCCGGCGAACTTCGTACCGCCATATTTACATATCTGTCTCAGCTTCCCACAGGCAGTGTACAGTTGCGGACAAAAAAAAGACTTTTCCCGATATCTTTTATTTTTTTTCTTCCTAGCAAAAAAATAATGAAAGAAATCGGACTATGTGTTATTGAATTACAACTAAGTACATATTTTGACTTTCAGAGATAGGGGTCTCTCTAAGAAACCGTGCTGAATTTCGGATAAAAATTATCCCATGTCCTACCTCGTAGTATGAACTCAAATCATGCTAAGTGTCATTTGAATCCATTCAGTAGTTTCAGCGTGATGCGCGGCCAAGATACAGACAGACAAATATGAAAAAAAATACAGTTTTGGCTTCAGTGTCGATTATAGAGAGCCCTCCAAAAAAAAATTTCAAGTAAGTGCGAGTATAGATTTTAAAATATCTTTAATGTACAGAAATGGACCTGTTACATTTCTATTACAAGTATTCAACAGTTCAATCCACTGACCTCTAATATACAAGTACGCTGGACTGCATACGTCGTAATCTAAATGAAGCCATTTGATTTTCGCCATTTTGAAAGTTCCGTGGAACTAATATTAGGGATGAGACATAACTTGAAGTATTCCATCACTTTATCGAAATAAATACTTGGTGTCATTTCCTCCTTTGTATGTGTACTTACAAGGCATAAAAGGAATTTCACCCAGTTATTAATACACACATCAAAAGTGTCTAGGGATCAACATATATTTTTGCAATAACTTTTCTCCTGATTGATATTAATTAAAATTTTCTTTAAGGATTCATCAAATAAAGTGTTTTCGTTTGTCACAGTAACGATAAACCAAGTCACCTTTGCATTAATAAAGAAATTTGCCATTTTCCTAATAAAGGGATTTTTGACATTTGAACCACTAACATTAAAGTTCGAAAAAAAGACTGAAATAACAGTTTTCTTTAAAATTTTATTAGGTAACTTAAACAATTAATAATCCGTGTTTCTACCACGAACACTAACAACACAAGAACATCGGTTTGGCATACTCAAAATGAGTTCATCCAAATCACGCTGTGGAATGGCCGCCCATGTTCGTTGCAACAACAAAAAAAGGTCTTCTTGCCACTGGATACCCTCCATATTCGGCAGAGCTCTTCTCTGTAGCATATCCCATGCATGCTCAATCGGGTTCAAGTCTGGCGACTGAGCAGGCCAGGGCAGGACATTGATGTTAGCTGCGGCGAGAGTCTGTCTTACAACTCTTGCGGTGTGCGGTCGTGCATTATCATGCATTAACTGAAATAAGGGACCGATTTGCACTTGTAGAGGAACGATGACGTCTGATACAATCGTCTCAGCATAAATTTGAGCGTTGAGGTTGCCTCTGATCCAAATCAACAGTTCTTCCGCCGATCCAAATACCCGCCCATACCATGATGGTTCCACCACTATAAGGATGGACTTCCTGGCAGGATTTTAATCGCTGTTGGCGTCCAGGGGTTCTCCAGTGTCGTATACGTCTTGTATCCGGTCTCATACCAAAACGAGACTCATCAGAAAAGCACACGAAACGCCATTGTTCTTCTGCCCAATTTCTGTGTTCAAGAGCCCATTGATATCGAATCCTACGATTGTGCATTGCTATAGGTGGTACCCGTAGCGGTCTTCGGGAATGAAGGTTCACTTTATGCAAGCGGTTTCTGACTGTTTGGTCGCTAATTAAGTTCCCTGAAGAGTGATGAAGCCTCACGGCTAACATCATGGCGGTTATTGTTGGAGCTCTTCGAGTTAAGATTTGAATGTATCGGTCTTGTCTCCGTGTGGTGCAGCGATACCGTCCTCCATGGCGCTCAGCCACGGTACCAGTGCTTCGGTAACGTGTCCAAAGTCGACTGATAACACTCTGACTTGTATTCAGAGCTAAAGCCACAGTACGTTGCCGGGAACCAGCTTCTATCATTCCCACGGCTCTGAGCATTTCTTCCCTGCTTAAATGACGTCGCCGCTCCATAATAACGTTGGTTTTAATCAGTAGTAGGGAAACAGTAGCACTAATAATGTCTTCAATGCGTTGTATGTTTTTATAGGGAAAATATTGACAGCTGATTTTCATCTTTTACTCGAATTTGATTGACAGTTCCTGATTCAAATTATGAAATGCACCAAAAAGGATCCATATAAATTTATAAAATCATAAATTTATTACAAAGCCACATCTCAATCTCAAGAAATCCGCATAAAAATGCTTGATCCCTAGACACTTTTGATGTGTGTAATTTGTTAGCATTTAAGAAATCAACTTTACTAACAATCATTTTCAGTTTCAATAAAATGTAACCCTCTTATTCACTAGTAGTTCACTGCAAGTTCAAATACACAAACTCTTATTATATAAATGTTTTAAATATCACTTGGCAAACGCCAAACATAACAAGTATAGTCTTAAATAAACAGAGATGCACCAAAATAACAACGGTCATTTGTAACAAATGTCAATTTTAGTACGTGAGACCCTCGTGAGGGGCGCTTCAAAACGGCACAAAACAACTGTCATTTCTTAGAGAATATTTAGTTCAGCGTACTTGTATAATAGAGGTCAGTGGTTCAATCATACGAACTTATAATTTGGAATAACCTTATGTATTTCACTATTGCTAAACTGTTTGTTTCTTAAAAAAATACAAAAGGCTGCAAAGTTATTTAATTTGTCCAAACTTTATAATCACTAGTTTTTACCCTCGGCTCCGACCGCGTGTATGTGTCACGGTCGCGGTAATGAATACCCTATGTACTGACCTAAAGAATCTAAGTATCTAATTGCCAAATTTCATTAACATCGATGCAGCGGTCACGGCTAGTAAAAGCGTAACAAACAGAAAGAGAGGCAGAGTTATTTTTGAATTTGTAACATTAGTATGGATTTTATGAAATTAAGTCGAGGTAAATTGTATTCGCCTAGTTTTCCGTTAAACCATGTTTTTACAGTGCAGGATAGCGTTTCATCTATTCAAATTTAGACAATCGACTGTTTTGCCTGTTTTGTCAGCTGCACTGACACACAGGAGTTTGAACGGTGTTCAGTGGACGTATATTGATTCTGTTTGATCTTTCATTAACCGACTTCAAAAAAGGAGGAGGTTATCAATTCGACCGTATAGAAAAGGATACTAAGATCTGATGATGGCATCCAAGAGAAATCGAGGGGAACCTTCGAAATTCGTAGGGGCGACTAGTGCATTTGTTATTTTTTTTTATTTTATTTGAAAGCTGGTGCTTTCCTTATCGGGTGTTTTTGTTAAAATTTTACTTGTAGCAGTGTGTAGTAGTTCGGCGTAGCATTCATCTACTTCTAGCCTATATAATAATGTGATAATAATAATAAATCACTTTATTGTTCACTAGATAACTAAGTATAAGTTAATCTCAAAGGCAATCTCTTACAGGCAACCATGTAAATATACATTCTATTGTGAATCAGAGTCAATATTCGCGACTGTACCCATAGTGCAGGTGCAGGGTGTGCGGTGCACACGGGCGCAGCGGTGTTAGGAGAGCCGCACCGGCCACGGCACTTTTAATGAATCTGCGCGCATACTGAAGGGCGCTACGCTAAGAGATGATTGCACACTGGCGCTTCACGGGCTACACCCGCCTCCGATCAGAGTGGTTGCGAACTAGGTAAAGAGAATGCTAGTGACGTTACGCAACAGTGCGGGCAAAAGTCTCTTGTCTCTATTAAGCTTAATTTTACTAACTTATAAAATAACTTTAAAAATAACTACAGACTTAATTTCCCATATTTTGTTAACGCTTACTGCAAATTTATACTATTATTACGTCTGTCTGTTCTCTTTCACGGCTAAACTGATTTAGATGAATTTCGGTATTTAGATAGATTGGACTTTGGAGAAGGACATAGGCTACTTTTAAAGCGATAGCCGATATATAATATATGTAACAGTGCGAGCAAAAGTTAATTCATTTAGTATGACGAAATTAATGCCGCATTCATTTTCTCTACTCTGCCTAATGGAAAGCATGAGCAAAATCCAAGGGGGATGGTCGTATTGTGTATATTTTAAATTAGTAAGACAAGTGCCTGAAATACCATTCTACGAAAATTAGATTAAAAAACATATACTTGTACTAAGTCATAATTTGTAAAGCGCGGCAACTTTCAAGAGTGAAACGAAATGTTACAGAAATTGTCACGCACCATGCTACAGCGCAAAGAGTATAGGTATATTTATAAAATATACAACATTATACATACTATATTTAAGTGCAAATATAAACGTATATACACATATAAATAATTAAGATGCTCGTTAAACATACATTTGACTCCGCCAACATGTTTCTATAGAGCTGGCGTACTTTAAGCCTAAAACAGATTTAAAATACAGTATGTGTACAATTAATACTTAATAAGTAGGCGTGGAAAGACTGATTATCAGAATTCGAAGCACCGACAAAAGCTGTCAGTATTTTGTTGTGTATATGAGCAAAACACTCAGATGTAAATATTTTATTTAGTAGAGAGCAAGGATATGTATGTAGTAATATGACGGGTACGTACATATTGTAGACTAGTTGTTGCCCGCGGCACCGCCCGAGTGTATGTCGGTTATCGCGGCAAATAGTAGCCTATGTGTTATTCTGATGTATAAGCTATATTACTGTAAAATTTCATCCAAATCCTTTTAGTAGTTTTTGCGTGAAAGCCTAATAAACACAGAACAAAAGGTTCTGTGGTAATGAACATCCATCCATCCATCCATCCATCCATACTTACAAACTTTCGCGTTTATAATATTAGTAGGATATTTCAAGCGAGCGAATGAACAATTCTTGCATATAATATAATCACGCATCTCGGGAACGGCTCCATCGATTTACATGATCAATTAACCAATCGCCGTCCACTGCTGAACGTAGGTCTCCCCCAAGGAGCGCCAACCATCCCGGTCCTGGGCAGTCCTCATCCATCCGCTGCCAGCCACTTTCCTTAGATCGTCAGTCCACCGAGCCGCAGGGCGCCCTACACTACGTTTGCCTAGTCGCGGTCTCCACTCAAGCACATTTCGGCTCCATCGACCATCGGTACGTCTAGAGACATGACCGGCCCATTTCCACTTCAGCGTACTGATTCTCCGTGCGATGTCGGTCACTCTAGTTCTCTGTCGAATAGCCTCATTCCGAATTCTATCAGACAGAGAGACACCCAACATCGCACGCTCCATCGCCCGCTGAGCCACTTTAAATTTGTGGACCAGTCCAATGGTGAGTGTCCACGTCTCGGCTCCGTATGTCATCACGGGTAGGACGCATTGGTTAAAAACCTTGGTTTTCAATGACTGCGGTATCGGCGACTCAAAGATATGACGTTGTTGTTAGTAAGTAGAAGGTTTTGAGGGCGATAAATCGATTTAGCTAGGATTCATTTTTAGAAAATTTACCAACAAAAAAATATACCAAGCAAAACTCCGTCATCCAGGTACTATTCTTTATTCCCGTATAATAATATCTTTTGCCGCTCCAAGCTGGTCAAAGACCGATACTACACCACGGGTTTCGCTGGTCACTCCGTCTCAAATGATCAATGGCTTCCAAGTTCTGTAAGTGCAGTTTTTATTTAACAGATCAGTATTAATTTGTGCCAAAGGTTTTTGAAGCCATCACACTATTTTCTAGGCCTAGTTAATCAAAATCCGTTACTCTGAAGGGAATATTATATCACAACGAACAACGTTTACACAAAATTACATTTCATGTATTTAATTAATGATTTAATTAAAACAATGTTTACCCAAAACGTACTAGCTCCTGCACACGGCTCCGCCTGCGTGTTTGTCGATCATCGAAAAATGAGATATATTATATATATATAGATATCTCCATGACAAATTTCATTGAAATCGATGCAGCGGTCACGGCTAGTAAAAGCGTAACAAACAGAAAGAGAGGCAGAGTTATTTTTGAATTTGTAACATTAGCGGTTTGGCTGTGAAAGCAGGACAAACAGACAGAGTTAGGTACTTTCGCATGTATAATATAGTATGAATTAAAAAAAAACATCCTCTAACCCCTAATCGTTTTACTTTATATCATCACTCAAACAAATGAATGTCGATGCGTACGTATGATATTGAAATCATCCTCAAACCCCTAACTGTTAAGAAGTTGTACCTTCCATCATCACCTCACCTATATAACTTTAAAGAATACATTAAATTAATTTATATCATAATATAATTATAATATAATTAAATTATATTTAAGATAACATACATACACATAACATTTAAAGATTTATCTTCCAACTCTTAACCGTTAAGGAGTTGTCTCCCATCATCAGCTCATCATCATGAAATGATGAGAAACAGATGTAAATACCGTAATAGCTATAGAAAACAAATGAAACCATAGTACGTGCCTAACTAATTTAAGGGTTTTCTTCGATTTCCTTGGGATCCCATCATCAGATCCCGATATGACCTTGGAATGGAATGGGACCACCTCGGTAGCATACCCTTTCGAATCCAAAAATAATTTTCAAAGTTGGTCCTCAATTGACGGAATAATCAGTGTACATACATAAAAAAAACTAATCAAGTTGAGAACCTCCTCCTTTTTGAAGTCGGTTAAAAATAAAATAAACTATTTAAGTATCGTATATACTTTCATATCGGGGGGCACTGCAGTGCCCCGCCAAGTCGAGCGCGAAGCAAACACTGCCGTACCATGCTTTACTGGAACCATTTCGCCGCATTTTCTTGAGAACCTCTGGATAAGACCAGAACGCAGAAATTTTCGTCATCAAGTAAGCTATAAAATCACACTTAAAATAAAAAAAAAACAAGTCCTTAGGTCATTTAGTTCCGAAGTTAAGCGAAAGCAAAGTTTCGCATTTATGACACTCACTCACTCATGATCATCAGAATAGAACTAGTACTTCCCATAAACTCAGAGAGCTGAAATCTGGTACAGAGTTAGGGTTTAATGGCCACATAAAGGGAAAACTATAAAAACTAGGATAATAGTGAAAAAAAATTATAGAAAGATTTGTAATAATAAAAAACTACTCCTAAAAAGAAAAAAAATGTGTCAAATAAGAAAATCTAATAAAATAAATCAATATGCCACACAGTCACACAACATTAACTATAATAATAAAGAAATCGTAGTAAGGAACCTTAGACTTGGCACGACTTTGTCTAGATTTCATTACTGTTTAGAGATAAACAAGCAGCTCCGTCGAGACTTGGCTAGTTTTTTACAGAATGTTTTTGGTGGGATATGAATTTAACGAAAAGTTGTAAATTTGAAATAAGAAACAGACACTACAATTTTATTTATTTGTATATTTCAGTAATTAAGTTGTAGAAACTTCCGGAATAGTCACATGAAATTGTGGAGTGGGTTTATGCGGTTTTGATGGCTGTTGGAGTGTTAAAGGTTCTTGGTATTGGAGAGAAATGGAAATAGGAAGGGAAGAAAATTCCACGGAGTTCACTGGCGGGTAGAGCGAAAGCTTCTGGATTAGTGTTCCAATCAATTTTGTGTTTTGAGTGTTATTTATAGACTGTTAACTAGCTCAGCCCCGCGGTGTTACCTGCATCAACATCACATTACAACAACAACCGCAGGGAATCGCTCGGGGCTAAGTTGGTCTAAAAAATTAGCCCAAGGGTCCGTTCACACAGACCGGCTCGGAGAGCATCGGCTCGCAATTTTTCTTTTCACACAGACCGGATCGTATACCCTTGCGGCCTTGGAATTGGCCGGAGCGGAGCCGCCAACTATTTCACATAGACCGGCTGTGGAAGAGAATCAGAGCCGATCGGCTGCGCGAGCGAGAAAGAGCACGCAATCGGAGCCGGTCGGCTCCTCTTATTATTTCACACTAAGTGCGTTCAAGCATTCTTGATGACAGAAGAAGTGCACATGCAAAAATAAACCTTACTGCAATTACTCAAACCTCTGTTTCCAATGTGATAAAAATCTGCTCTCGTCTCCGAGCCGGTCTGTGTGAACGGATCCTAAGTTACTTCTTATATATTATCAGCTTTCTGCCAGTAAAAGTGCCGTCAAAATCGGATCAACCGTCAGGTGGGTCAGACTGATTTTGAAGGGAATATAAGGAGTAAATTAGGCTACTTTTATTTTGCCGGTTTTTGCAACATTTTTCATCGAAACTCGGCTCTTATTGGTCTCAGTCCTAAAACTAAACTAAACTAAAACCAGTTTTATCAGTTGGTTTATTGGTCTAGTTTTACTGACGTACTTGAGGTCTCGGGTTCGTTTCCAAACGACAACACACCCATGTCGGACAAACATTTTGTCCGACATGGGAAAATATTTGTTCCGGAGTTTGGGTGTTTTCTATGTATAATATGTATGTATTTACAAAAAAAGTATACATGTATTGATATCAGTTGTTTAGTAACCTCTGCTTAGACTGCAAGTAGTAAGCTCTGCTTAGTTTGGTACTTGATGGCGCTGTGTGTCAGATGTCCGAAAATATTTATTGATTTACTATTCAATAAGCGAAGTTTGAATCGAAGTCTATCTTTTGGTTATTTACATATAATTACGAACTCATCGACACTTCTAAGGTCGTAGAACAAACGCTTCAAACTTAGAATACAAACATAGTTTAATTTTAACTGATAAACCTAGAGAGAAATCTTAACTTGTTATTGTTCGATCTAATTGTGTTTACTTAATTATTTCGTTAGTAAACAAACTATGTCTTAAAGCTCAATTACTTATATAAACTTTGGAATACAAGGATATATATAACAGTATTCAAAATAGTTTTTTAATAAATCCTCTTAACAAAAAGTTGAACCGGCTTCAAACAATACTAACAACGAGCACTAAAATTTAATAATAATTACAAATGTAATTGAAAGACTAAAGTAAGTTCGACCCTCAATAAAACTGGCAACATTATAATAGCAAATAGATCAATCTGTAGTCGGTGTGAAGTCGGTGCTATTTTTATGCTGTATATATGTTTTCGTGCGCCTTAATACCTTCAAAAAGACGGCAGTAGTACAAAAATTAATGGATTCAATTTTAATTTCTTGTGTGATACAGAAAATTTTATTACACAAGTATAATTTTAACAAAAACAAAAACCGACTTCAATGTTCGACTCGATTTCTCTTAGATGCCATCATCAGATCTTAGTGTCCTTGTCACGGTTCCACCGTTTGGGATATCTCCATTCCATTAAAAAAATAATCATCAAAATCGGTTCATAAACGACGAATTAAGAACCTCCTCCTTTTTTGAAGTCGGTTAAAAATGGGATAAATGATTTATGAATGAGTCACTACTTTGTTAATCTACTGCACCGCAGGAGAGTAGCTTTTAAAATGTCACTCAACAGGAGACTACGGTTCTAATGTGTTAAATTGGTTTGTCTTAGACACATTTATTTACTTACCTAATCGCATTAGAGACATAAATAAATCTACTAGCATTTGTTCGTGACTTCGCTCGCGTAAAAGTAATTTGATTCTTCTTTTTTTTATGGCATAGGCGGGCAAACGAGCAGACGTATCGCCTGATGGTAAGCGATTACCGCCGCTCATGGACACCACAAGCGTCACAAGTGCGTTGCCGGCCTTTGGGGGGATGGGGGAGGGGAGATAGGGGGAGAGGTGTTGGGGTACAACACCTCTCCCCCTATACCCGCACTCGGCCAGCGTGGGGACGTATGGCCTTAACCCTCTCCTGAGAGGAGACCTGAGCCCAGCAGTGGGACGTTATGGGTTGTTGATGATGATGATCAATATTTGAAATAATGCATGTGTGTTGCTTCTATCATTTTGACAATGTTTGACGCGCAAGGATTTATAAATAGTACTTTATAATAGGATACAACTGGTTTTTCAATCTTGTTTTCAGGAATAAAGAACAAAACAAAGGACATATTTCTTTCAGATAAGAAGTAGGTACTCTTCTTGCAGGACAGAATTTATCTTCCAATTATAAAAACCCACTTGGGAAGTTAGTATTAAAATTAACAAAATAAACACTTCAAGGTTCGACTCGATTTCTTTTGGATCCATCATCAGATCTTAGTGTCCTTATCATGGTACCACCGTTGGGATGTCTCCTTTCGATTAAAAAAAGAATCATCAAAATCGGTCCATAAACAACGAATTTATCAGCGAACACACATAAAAAAACATAAATACGGTCGAATTTTGAGAACCTCCTGCTGTTTTGAAGTCAGTTGAAAAGTAAAAGCTGATGAGTTAGTTTATACAAAATTTTAAGGGAGTGTACTCACAACCGGTTTGGAAAATGTTAAACAATTTTAAGGGCATGATTAGATGACGGCCGTTGAATTATCGAATGTCTATAATAACCCATATTTTGTGCAACGTGAGTTCGTAAAATGTTTTCGAGTATTTAAACTCCACCTGGTCTTTGGACGTCCTACCTACACTATGTATCTTTTTATATTGCATTACTTAATAACATCACTCAATTTTCTCCATTTAAACATATTTTAAAACATTAAAATTCAGTTTAGATTTTTTGTTTGTTGTTGTTGTTTATAGCCCATTTTCGAAGTATATACGACGGCGAAGTTTTTAATTAATCATCATCATCAGCATATCACAGTCCACTGCTGGACATAGGTCTCTCCATTTAATTAATACTAACATCAATTTATCATAGCAATTAATATAAATGCGAAAGATAATAAATGTATGCGTACGTGCTCAAATATCAATATACTTTTTTTGCGTAGCCTATAACACCGGGGCATAAAGTTTTTTGAAGTTGTGGAGGAACGGGTGTCATGTCCCTCCAACACAAAGGGAGGATCCTCCGACCAGGCGAGGTGATCATGCCTGGCGGGCCAACTGCCCAACGGTTGATGTTGGGATGTTGTATATATATATCCCTGTTGAGGCCGAGGTTGCTGGCTGGCGGTGAGACTTGCTGTGGGAGTGAACAGGATGGTGGCGTGCTGATGCTGCATCGAAAGCTGCTTCCAATCACGTCGGGGTCACCACTGTGGGGGACAGGTGTGTCATGTCCCACCAACTCAAAGGGAGGATCCTCCGACCAGGGCTGGTGATCATGCCTGGCGGGCCAACTGCCCAACGGTTGATGTTGGGATGTTGTATATATCTTAATTGGCGCACGAACTTTCACTGCGCGATTCAGGATTGGTAATTGGTAGTTTCTTAGTTTCCTTCGTTACTCCGTAGTTCGATGTATCTTCGGTAGATGGCGCTGTCGTATGTTATGTTGTTGTTGCGCTGTATGTGGAGGTCGCCACAAAGTCAAAGAGAAATTATTGTGTGATAAGTATATTATTATAATAGTAGTTAAGGCTCAGTCAGTCGGAAAAGTATTTTTTTTGTTCGCGATTGTACACTGCCTGTGGGAATCTGAGACAGATATGTAAATTAGGCGGTACGAAGTTCGCATGGTCAACTAGTAGTAAATAATAGTATTTGAACGAAAGAAAGTAGCAATCGACAATTGGAAATAACTAATACTATTTTAGGATTATTTTCAGTATAGTTGTTGCCCGCGGCTCCGCCCGCGTGTATGTTGGTTATCGCTGCAAATAGTAGCATATGTGTTATTCTGATTTATAAGCTATATTACTGTAGAGTTTCATCTAAATCCGTTCAGTAGTTTTTGCGTGAAAGAGTAACAAACATCCATCCATACTTACAAAATTTCGCGTTTATAATATTAGTATAGATATATAAACGAAACAATCACAGTGAATAATTTTAAGTGAAATGAAATGGGTTAACGCGTCACTCTTTAGTAACGCTCTATTTATTTCTATGTCTAGCAAAATGTTCAGGAGTAAAACGTTAAAAATACTTTTCTCTCGCGAAAATAATTTTAAACGAAAAAAATCAGAACAGAGCGCTGCTAATTGTTCACGAGCAATAACAAAGTAAAATGGCTAATTGCGCCATTGTTATTCCTTGATATAAATTTATGAGAACGCTACGTAAGGTACGAGATTTTAATTAAATAATAACCGAAATAACCAAACAACACCGAGTTGTTATTTTAATACGAGACTTACCCCATCAGCGTCTTCTACAACGTGAGGGCCGAGGGACGCTAGGGTACTCCATTTGCAAGATGGTGGGGCTCGTGACGCGCATCTTTTGTGGGCTTTAAACTTGCATAGCTCGCAGGCGAGAGCGTGTGCAGTGCCAAGAGCGCCGAGAGGTTCGCGACACACGTTGCAGAATGTTGGGCGAGCGTGTGTGGCAGCATACCTGAGGGAAACGAACTTACAATGACAACACTTCTACTAAAAAGTCGTCACGAACAGGATATTTTCGGGATCACATGATATATTGTACTCAAAATTCACTTCCTGATATTCATGATATGCGTAACAAACTAACTCACATTAGCATTTATATTAAGTTACAATGCAATGTAACTAGATGATCCACGCAACGTCGTTTACGTGTCCTATTGCCCGTAGCGTAAAAATATTCCCCCGTTTTTTTAACATTCTTCATTGGTGCTCCGCTCCTATTGGTCTTAGCGTGATGATAAATAAATGTACTATTCAACACTGAAATATTTTTTCAAATCGGACCAGTGGTTCTTGAGATTAGCATGTTAAAACAAACAAACAAACTCTTCAGCTTTATATATTAGTATAGAGTATAGATTTAGTTCCTATAGTGGACAGAATTACCCGTATCGTTCTAAAGTAAAAATGATATTATTAACCGAAATTTTCTTATGTTTCTTACCAGTGATGGTCCCCTGAAGAAAACCGTGCTACCAGGTCAGCAACATCGGCGCCCCCGTGGAGGGCGCCTCGCAGTGCTCCTGCCCACGCCTCCATTTCGCTGCGACTGTCCGCGCAGAGCACCAGGCAACGGCTTGCTGTTATCACCTGATGAAGAAAGATTAACAGCTGTTAGAGTTGTGCTTATTAAAATATGTACACTTTAAAAATAGGAGTTGTGAGCAACGTTCCTTCGTGTTCATGCAAACTACAATATTTTGCCGCTGTATTAATTTTAATAAATTATTGTACAATGTGTTCTTTGTGGTGGACATAAACATATTTTTATTAATATATTTTATTTATCTCTCTCTTTAAAGAGGTAATATACCAACGTGTTATGTGGGTCTAAACCAAGCGTAGTACGTTAGATAGAGTAGGAAGATGATACTGATAAATATGTGAGAAAACTGAGAAATGTGCGTATGCAGGCACCATACTAAATAGTATGGTGGCTTCTTTTAATGAAAATTTTTATTATTAATATTTCAAGGGACCTCTCTCATGTTCCACGTCTGTTTTCTTTCTTTGTATTTTATTCTACACAGGGCCAATATATATATCTTATGTTCTTCTACTGCTTTTGATGTTATAGATACTTTAAAGGCTTTAAACTTTATGTAATTAGTTTACGTCGGAAATCAGAAATCTGCTACCAGTATATTCTATAAAGGGAAGAGTTTGCAAGTCACAATTAATGAGTGAGAGGAAAGTTTCACAGCTTTTGTTTCCAATTAACACTTGAGTTTTCTTTACATAGTGTAAAATGAAGTCACTTTATGTGCTCTTTGTAATTTAGGGGGAAAATGAGCTGATGGGTTGACTAATGAAAAGTGACTCGCCGCCCGTGAACGCGGAGTCATGAGCGCTTAGCTGGTCGTTGGATAGGAGTGGATGCGCTCTTTTCTTGAAGGTTTAGAGCGCCAGCAGACTACAAACTTTTTAATCAGCCGATAGTTTGGTTGGTTTCTTATTTAGTATGAAGATGTATGGGAGTGCGCACGTTATAGCGATCCGGTATCGGCCGAAAAATATGACTAAAGCCAACCCGATGAAACTATCGGCCGATTAAAAAGTTTGTAGTCTGCGGGTGCTCTTAAAGGTCGTATCTGTCCAAAAATTGTCCCTTTTAAAGTAGTAGACATATGCTCTCGAACGCAACGTTTCGGTTCTTCCTTTTTGTGCCAAGCGATCAGAACTTGGAACTCACTACGACCGCACGTGTTCCCCTCCCGTTATGATCCCGAGTCCTTTAAGCGGGGCGTGAAAAAGCATCTCACTAGGCTGCCATAGTGTGGGTCACCATGTTACTCTGCCCACGCTTACATTGAGGATGGTGACCACCACTTTTGGATTCTACTCATGCTTTCCATCAGACAGAGTAGAGTCATTTCGGTAGCTTGACAATAAAAAAATAATGCGGTCTAGCCCTTGCAGTCCACTGTTATACATATGCCTCTCCAAATGCAAGCTATTTAGATCTATCTTCGGTTTCTCCCATCCAGCCCCGTAATTTTAGCTTTAGGTAATAATATACTAAAGAAAAACAATATTGTGAAATAAAGACAATGTTAAATCAATTTAAATGGCTTATGTAGGCCTAAATTACACAACCGTATCGGTCGTTAGTGCATAACTAAAATCTTGATTTCATCTCTAATGGGACAACGCAGCTGGGAATATGGAAACGTGCCAAGTCAATAATTAATACGACTTTGGAGATACTTATTTTTATTTGAACATTAAAAAATAAATGCAAGGTTACAATATTTTATGTAACTGTAGATTATTTATTTTATGTATTACTAGCTGATGCGGCAAACGCTGTTTTGCCATAAAAAAAATTTGGGGTATAAAAATAGATGTTGGTCGATTCTCAGACCTACCCGATATGCACACCAAATTTCATAAGAATCGGTCCAGCCGTTTCAGAGGAGTATGGTAACTAACATTGTGACACGAGAATTTTATAAATAAGATTTTTTTACGTGTGTATTTGATGTAAATTGTATTCTATGTGTTATTCTCATGTATGTTACAAGCTTTTTATTAACTTGCAACGTATGTATGTATGTATGCTTGTATGTTTGGGACTTCTTGCAACTCAATTTTGAAGCAGATATATTCAACCAATTTTGCTTAAATTTTGCAAGCATATGTTTACAGCGTGACAATACAATATTATAATGGCATGGAGATGATCTGATTCTGGAGCTGGAAGGTGGCCATAGGAACTCTGTAAAGAAACGTCGCAACATCATCGAGTTTGGACTCGTTTGATTTGTCTCGAGGCATTCAAGTAAAAGCTTTTGAAAATCTTTTTGATTTAATTTATTTAAGCTATATCACCATAGTTTTATTGAATTAGGCTTTTGAGCTCCGGTTACTTGACTGGTCTGTGACCAACAAAAAAAGAATGCATTAGTGGCCATTTAGAAGATGCCGTAGTGTTGGTTGGCCGCTTCGTCGGCCCAAATGCACCGAACTTTGACTCTCTCAAGTTGTTGTGTATCTTATACGTCTATTGTGATTGGCTACATTCATTTTGAATGTCACTTTTGAATATTCTACTACATGGCGTCTGATATGGGATTCGGATTTGTAGGGTTATAACGGTTTTTGGTCCCAAAGGTACTCTACTCGGTGGGGTAGGTCGTTACGCGAGAATTCTGTATGTCAATTTGCATTGAGTGTACCATTATAACGAAATTGACTTTATATTTGATTGCTTTTTATTAGGGTTGCGTGCCAAAGGCAAGAACGGAACCCTTATAGATTCGTCATGTCTGTCTGTCTGTCTGTCCATGTCACAGCAACTTTTTTTCCGAAACTATATGAATTATAATGTTGAAACTTGGTAAGTAGATGTATTCTGTGAACCGCATTACGATTTTCACACAAAAATAGAAAAAAAAAATTTGGGGGTCCCTGACTGAAACTCAAATTTTTTTTTTTCATCAAACCCATACGTGTGCGGTGTCTATGG
This sequence comes from Diaphora mendica, assembly GCA_949125395.1. Classification (NCBI taxonomy): domain Eukaryota; kingdom Metazoa; phylum Arthropoda; class Insecta; order Lepidoptera; family Erebidae; genus Diaphora; species Diaphora mendica. The sequence goes on from OX421314.1 coordinate 27,915,075, forward strand.
ATCGGTCTTCAAAAATGATATTGAGGTTTCTACTATCATTTTTTTCTAAACTGAATAGTTTGCGCGAGAGACACTTCCAAAGTGGTAAAATGTCCCTCCCCCCTGTAACTTCTAAAAAAAGAGAATGATAAAACTAAAAAAAAAAATATGATGTACATTACCGTGCAAACTTCCACTGAAAATTGGTTTGAACGAAATCTAGTAAGCAGTTTTTTTTAATACGTCATAAATCGTAAACTGCAATTTACATTTCATTCAATCAACACAAATATAAAAATTATGTTATGTTACTTGCTGCTGCGGAACCCTTCATGGGCGAGTCCGACTCGCACTTGGCCTCTTTTTTATTCTGTTTGTACAAAACATACTGGCAAGCTTTCGAACTGTGTACTTTTTGGTTTTCGTATTATAAGTTCATTTTTGAATAAGGTATTTTTAAGTTTTATGAAAACTAGCTGTGAAAATCTCAAGGAATCGAAACATTATATGAGCAGTGGATCATTATACGGCATGTATATATAATAGCTTTAGGTTTGTTTAATAAACTTTTTAGGTTATAAATAACTTCAGACACCTCCTAATTGTTTATCATCTACGCCTCTGTCTACTACATTTGCGGTATAGAAACGTGAGCGTAAGTATGTAAGGATGATACATAATTCTTCGTCATCTGTCGATCAAGATGTCTCGGGTTCGATTTCCGGGTCGGGCCTAAACGTGTTATTGAGTTTTTCTGATCTTGAGAATGACGGAACAGAGAGTGCACATATGTTTGCGCACACAGTTGTGCACTATAATATCTCTTGCGTAGTTAGTTGGTCTCCGTTGAGACTGGCCGCCGTGGCCGAAATCGGCTAGGAGAACATCAAATATTCCTTCGGGAAAAATAACTGGACTGAATTCGTTATTGAAGAAATTGATGAGAGATACATTGACGATTATATCGGTCCGGACGTATCGCACCCGATAATTTGTTCTGGAGATGTTGTCGTGCGAGGTGAAAATTGGATTTGTCACGGCCAATTTTTCTGAAATGAAATGTTCTATATCTTTCGAAATCTTTTATTCCTAGTGATATGATTTGTAGTCCATAAATCAAATATTTCTGCCAAGAAGAAAACGTATTATACCAAGGATATTTTAATAATAAAATATATCTGTGACTTGTGTAAATATTATCTCTCGATGATTCGTAGTTTTATGTTCAGCTATTAGTTTTGCCGAAACTGGGTTTGTGACTATCTATGGTAATGCCACTACAATTGAATGCTTTGAATGACGTAACGTAAATTGTGGTTTTCGCATCGGTCCATCTGACAAATGGCAGGCAATGAAAGGGTGACGAAAAGACTAGTCTTGTAAATATGTAACGTGAACTTGAGTCGATCGAAGTAATAATAACATTGCAGCATTGTAGTTACGGTTATTTAATAATAAGTTCCGGATAGCTTATCTGACAGATGGTTTGACACAATTGCACGGTTGGCCTAGTGGTTTAACGGTCACAACGCCGTTTCCTACTTTGCCAAGTGTCGTGGGTTCAAATCCCATGTAGGACAACACTTTGTGTGATCTACAAATTGTTGTTCTGAGTCTGGGTGTTCTTTGTGTCCGTTTCATGTATGTTTGTAAAGTCCCCCGCGACACAGGATTTATTCCTAGTGCGGGAGTTGTCTTTTAAAAGAAAAGAAAAGAGACAATTTATATGAAAGATACGTCAAATTATCCGTCGGATAAGCTATTCAAAACTTGGCTAACGGGTTTGCCAATATTCTTGATACGTTTTTTAGGGTTCCGTGCCAAAGGCAAAAAACGGAACCCTTATAGATTCGTCATGTCTGTCTGTCTGTCCGTCCGTCTGTCTGTCTGTCTGTGCGTCACAGCCACTTTTTTCTGAAACTATAAGAACCATACTGTTGAAACTTGGCAAGTAGATGTATTCTGTGAACCGCATTAAGATTTTCGCACAAAAATAAAAAAATAAAATTTGGGGGTCCCTGAAACTCAAAAAAATTTTTTTCATCAAACGCATGCGTGTGGGGTATTCATAGATCATCATCAGCCTATTGCAGTCCACTGCTGGACATAGGCCTCTCCAATTGCACGCCACTTAGTTCGATCCTCGGCTTCTCGCATCCAGCTCTTGCCAGCCGTCTTGCGCAAATCATCACTCCACCTGGCCTGTGGACGTCCTACACTACGTTTGCCGAGACGCGGTCTCCACTCTACGACATCTCTACGAAGCCGCCACTATGTCCGTCCAAGTACAGAATCAGCATACAAGACCTATACCATTGCATCGAGGAGTGAGACAAGGTGACGTTATATCCCCGAAATTGTTCACTAATGCAATGGAGGACTTCTTCAAGACGCTGCACTGGAAAGGACGTGGCATCAACATCAATGGCGAATACATCTCTCACTTGCGATTTGCAGACGACATCGTCATCATGGCAGAGACGCTGCAGGACCTACAACAGATGCTGAACGAGCTGGCTGACTCTTCTGTGCGCATCGGCCTACGGATGAACTTGGACAAGACCAAGGTCATGTTCAATGAACACGTACTACCGGAACCGGTTGCGGTGCACGGTGCCGTTCTCGAAGTTGTTCAAAAATACGTGTACCTCGGGCAGACTTTGCAGTTAGGGAGAAACAACTTTGAGGACGAGGTGAACAGGAGAATTCAGCTGGGTTGGGCAGCGTTTGGGAAGCTTCGTCGGGTCTTCTCATCGTCGATCCCACAATGCCTAAAGACGAAAGTCTTCAATGAGTGCGTCCTACCCGTAATGACATACGGAGCCGAAACGTGGACACTTACGGTACGGCTGGTCCACAAGTTCAAAGTCGCTCAGCGTGCTATGGAGAGGGCTATGCTCGGCGTTTCTCTAAGGGACCGTATCAGAAACGAGGTGATCCGGCAGAGAACCAGAGTCATCGACATAGCCCACAGGATTAGCAAGCTGAAGTGGCAGTGGGCTGGCCATATTTGCCGTAGAACCGATAACCGTTGGGGTAAACGGGTTCTTGAGTGGAGACCGCGTCTCGTCTCATAGATAGGTCTTCAAAAATGAGATTGAGGTTTCTATTATCATTTTTTTCTAAACTGAATTGTTTGCGCGAGAGACACTTCCAAAGTGGTAAAATGTGTCCCCCCCCCCCCCCTGTAACTTCTAAAATAAGAGAATGATAAAACTAAAAGAAATATATGATGTACATTACCATGCAAACTTCCACCGAAAATTGGTTTGAACGAGATCTAGCAAGTAGTTTTTTTTAATATGTCATAAATCGTTAACCGCAATTAATCGATCAAAGTTACAACGAACTACAAGAACTTTTATATTAAGTTACTTGCTGCTACGGAACCCTTCATGTGCGAGTCCGACTCGCACTTGGCCGCTTTTTTAACACACACTTTTGACTCTCGGATTACATGAGCTAATAATAATTGTCCTTCATCAATTTGTGATCCGTTTATCGTTTGAATTCTATACTATAAGAAAGTAATAGAACTTACATATATACACAATGTCATGCCTGTTACCCAGAGGGGTAGGCAGAAACATATGATCTCCACTTATTACGCTCTTGATACACCTCTTTTGCTTCATCCATATTCATCGATCACTGCATGCATGCTCGTTGGTTCCTGTGGTGGTTTTCACACGGCCCTTTTTCGGAACATCATTATTTGGTCGGTAAACGACAACCTCTTCATATACTTCAACACATATTTGCTACATGAATTCCTTTCGTGAGTCTTATATCATCGATTCTCTTGAAGTGTCCAAATCATAGAAGCATGGCCTTTTCAACTCTTGACATTAGGTACATCTTCTTTCCCGTTCCATTCACACTATATTCCTGACTCTGACACTAACATTTACACCACACATACTTCTTAGAAAAAACTTATTTATTAACGCTCTCTAAACATATCTCCAACGGCGATTGACTGGTTTCACAACTACCTGTTTGGTCGCCGGCAGCGCATCAGTATTGAGGACACTGTTTCCTCTTGGTGTAGCACTGCAACTGGCGTGCCACAGGGCGGCGTGCTCTCTCCCCTACTTTTCTCCGTTTTTATTAACACCATCACTAATAATCTTACTTCCTCCTGCCACCTATATGCTGATGATCTCCAGATTTACACCAGTGCAACTCCGATTAATCTGGCTCATGCAGTTAACATCACTAATGCTGACTTGGATGAAATTTGTAAGTGGAGCAACACCTATGTATTGAAAATTAATCCATCCAAGACCCAGGTTACTGTCGTCGGAAGCTCGCGAATGGTCTCCAAAGTTGATTGGACAAAATTGCCTCAAGTCACTTGTAATAGCACACCTATCCCGTACAGTGACAAAGTGAAGAACTTGGGGATCTATATTGATAGTACCTTATCCTGGGGTCCTCAGCTGCAGGAGCTGAGTCGCAAAATGTTTGCCGCTGCAGGATCTTTGCGCAGATTACGTAATTTTTTACCCATATCTACGAAGATTGCTCTTTCACAATCCCTTCCTTTCCCCATCCTTGATTATGCTGATGCCAGTTATCTTGATCTCACTGAAGACCAATTAAATAAGCTTGAGCGACTCCAAAATCTCTGTATAAGATTCATATTTGGATTACGTAAATATGATCATGTCTCCGATTATCGTAAACAGCTTAAGTGGTTACCCATCCGCCTTCGCCGGAATGCACACATTCTTTCTCTTCTGTACAATATTCTCTTCAATCCATTTACTCCACGCTATCTGAAATCTCGGTTTAACTTCCTACTTGATTCACATTCTAAATCTTTGAGATCGTCAGGGAATTTGAAATTAAAAATGCCAGGACATGCAACCAAATTCCTCGACCATTCCTTCACTGTACAGGCAGTTCGTTTATGGAACGCCCTACCAATCGCAATAAGACGTGCGAAAATATTGACTGTCTCTAAGAGACTGGTAAAGGAATATTACCTGGGAGAAGTCAATGTCCCATAGTCTGCTACACTGAGTGGGTCGGGGTATTCACTTTTATGGCTGCATGGAATGTCTGTATGTTTCACTCATCTGTCTGTATGTATTAACACAATCCTTTACACTACGTGTTGCTATTAGTTTATATAATGTGTAAACTTTACCTTAATTTCCTATCCACCAATAATACACCAAGCACTACCATATACTTTTCATCCCTACTCTTCTTTCCATCCCATGGTTGCCTGTAAGATATTGCTTTGAAGCAATAAGGCCGCCACTTGTACATACTTTAAAATAGTTTTAAGTTAACCTTGTAACTACATAAGCTGGTGTACAATAAAGAGATTTATTATTATTATTCTCTTTATTTCATTTATATATACATATTAATTACATTTTTAAATATAAATATAAAAACAAATACATTTAAAAATATAAAAAATAGTAGACCACCGACCTCGGGTACAGGGACCAAGAAACCGGTGGTTAGGGCTCCAGAGACAGGAACCTCCTCACAATACGAGCCGTGTCAAGGAGGACTGCCTTCTGCATCAGACCCTTGATCCAGCCCTCTAACGTGAGCCTCTTAAGATGTTGGTCGAGGCTCTTGGCTATCAATCCGTGAGCAGATACGACTATCGGAACAATGATTACCGAATCCACATTCCACATATCGACAATCTCGTGAGATAAATCCAAATATTTTATTTGTTTTTCTTTTTCAACTTTCACGAGATTCTCGTCATGAGGAACGGCGATATCGACAATCATTGCGCGGCGCTCTAATCGATCTATCACCACAATATCAGGCTTATTGGCAACAATAGTCCTGTCCGTGATAATAGATCGATCCCAATATAACGTAGCACGACCATTCTCGAGAACTGGGTCGGGCACATACCTGTAGTATGGCACCTCTGAATTCACAAGTCTGTATTTAAGGGCAAGCTGTTGATGTACGATCCTGGCTACTTGGTTGTGCTTGTGCAAATATTCGCCGTTAGCAAGACGAGAACAACCAGAAATAATATGCCTGATAGATTCTCCAGGACGGTGACATGCCCGACAGATGTCGACCGTACCATCTTTCAGGATATACTTCCGATAGTTATTCGTCATGATAACTTCGTCCATAATCGCACAAACAAAACCTTCGGTTTCTCCGAAGAGATCACCATACCGTAGCCAGGAAGTTGAGGCCTTGAAGTCTATATCAGGCCCATTAAGAGCCCGATAAAACCGACCATGAAGTTCTTTGCCCTTCCATACCTCCCTGCGATCATCAGTACCAAGTACTACAGGTTTGCGCCAATTCTCTTTAGCCAAAGCGAGCGGAGTGAGTCCGGTATCCACTGCAACTACATTACGATGCACTCCCACATCAGTGTGAAGAAAATATTCTCTAAGATTGTATATCTCGCGATTGTGTAGGGTCTTGATATTTAATAGTCCACGACCCCCAAACTTTCGCGGGATATACAACCTCATAACCGATGACCGTGGGTGATGCATTCGGAATGCAGTCAGCAATGTACGGACTCTCCGGTCTAGGGCATCTAATTCATAATTATTAATTAATTATTATTTCATAATTATTCATAATTAATAATAATTATTATTATTATTATGGATATTAAGGTTTCCATTCAATCATACCTGTGTTCTAGCTTGTGGGAGGTCCGTGTGTGTTCTTTTATTTTTTAATCAGCAACAAGTATTATATTATACCTTCGTATTCATTTCCCAGCGGCTTATAATAAAACAGTAATCGATACTCAATCTGTGTAGGCAGCCGAGTCTATTTTGATTTAGAAGTGGTAATGTGCACTGCCCTTTGATGTTGACCACTGTCCGTACCTGTCTTTGTTAAAATGTATCTTTGGACTGCGTGATATGGACATGTGATGAGTCACACAGCTTTCTATTTATTTTATTACTCGTCTGCATCTCCTATTGTCCTTACTATGATGTTATAACAGCGTGAACAAATTTGTTTAAAAAAAACCACAGGTTATAGCGAGCTATCTCTAGAAGATATAATGCTGTCGCGGACTTATAAGAATTTTCAAAGAGCAAAATTTTTTTAATATATTGTTTTTGTGAAACTTTCATTTACATTACTCATTTTCACACTTACACATAATAATATTTTTATAAACGTATCACTAAATTCCATGCGCCTTTGATGAATAGTGATAAATGGTATTCTTCCTTCATTCTTGAATTTTCATCTCTAGAAGTAGGAGGCTCTGTCCTTTAAAGGTCATATTACGCAGTTATTTTCTTTACAGAATAGCCGAGCAAAGGTGAGTTTCACCTAAATAGAATAATCCAATTAGTCGACACTTGCGTAATATCGTTACATGGGAATAAAGCCGTATCGCTAGAAGATCTGTCAAAGAGATTAAACGAAATCAAAAGCGCTGTATCACCGCAAAGGCAGCTTACCGGCCTGTCACTGCTGCCCTATTAAATTTTATCCTGCTTCATTATTCCCGCTTTGCAGTTTAATTATTTCTATGTAAGTATACATTTTGGTTCTTTTAAGTATACAAACTGATCAGTGCATTCTTTTAATGTCACAATAACAGCTTTTTATTCCCCGCATTTGAAGGTTTCTCTACACAAATAAATAATTTTGAATTGTAATTTCAAATTAACAGCTGCTCAAAATTTGTCGCCTGCATATTATTTATATCACATGTTTTCAAGCAATAATTTCCATCAACAGGTCAACATTTAAGAACTGGACAAAAAATTGAACGTGAAAGTAAAAGTCGAGATTAGGAAAAGGCTATAGTAGAAGGCATTGAAAAGTGTACGTATATATTACGTACACTCTTCAATGCCTCGTTGAGTAGGTCAGGAACTGTAATAGTTTTTTTTTAATTTATTTATGAGCCGGCCAAAGTGGCTCTACTCTGCCTGATGGAAAGCATGAGCAGAATACAAGAGAAGTGGGCACCATACTCTTTGCGAATGCAGACAATGCAACAATGCAGCATAGTGACCCATACTATGGTGGCCTATTGAGATGTTTCTGTATCATTGGGCCCTAGTCTCGTAATCACCAACGAAATATGACAATACTTGGACTAGTTATTCTCGAAAAAATCGTACAATCGAACTGCCTCGGTGGCTCAAGTAGTAGCGTAAGCGACTGCTGTGCTTGAGGTCTCGGGTTCGATTCCCGGGTCGGACTAAATGTTTGTATGATCTACAAATATTTGTTTCGGAGTTTGGATGTTTTCTATGTATAATATGTATGTATTTACAAAAAAAAAGTATATATGTATTCGCATCAGTTGTCTAGTACCCATAATACAAGCTCTGCTTAGCTTGGGACTGGATGACGTTGTGTGTAGATGTCCAAAAAAAACTGACTAATATTTTAACGCAAAATCTAAACCGCTCGAGCCACAAGCTACAAATTTTGGCAGCCCTACAATAAGCTTAAAAAGGGTTATTGTAAATTTGTAAATTACAGCCCTAAGTGGCAAAATAGGGTCTGGAAGTTCATCATTTTCAAAGTTAGAAACACGAAATACCAAGACGCGGACAATAGCGAATATATTATTAGGTCTTTACCTATGAAATTGCCTTTCTTCAGTACTGGTCATTTCGAATAAAAAAAAGTTTGTAATGGCTCTGTATTCTAAATTCAAATTAATTTTGTTTTAAAACCATGACATTCTATTTACAAACTCAGTCTTTTGTTAAACGGTTTTATTTAGCTCACCCCGTTTGTTTTATTTATTTATTATTCTTGGGTCAAATTTAGTAATTCTAATTTCACCCTCTTCCTGTCAACCGATTAATCTGAAATTTTGTATACACTTTGGATTTTGGTGACAATACAATTATGTTTATTCATTATCATTATAAATTCAAGATGGCCGCCGCTACAAAATGGCGGATAATTTATGTTTTATTAATCCCATCAATATGGGTATCAAATGAAAGGGCTCAACAAGCAGAATACAATATACTATAAAAAATTGAAATCCAAGATTGCGGCCGATACAAAATGGCGGATAACGTAGGTTTTATCAATCCCATCAATATGGGTATCAAATAAAAGGGCTCAACAAGCAGAATACAATATACTATAAAAAATTGAAATACAAGATGGCGGCCGCTACAAAATGGCGGATAACGTAGGTTTTATTAATTTTTCATAGTGAACTACTGATACTACTAATACTACGAAAAACTAAAAACTTGAAAATAAAAAATAAATAAAAAAGTTTTTTTAATTTAAACGGTTTTATCGAAAATAATGTACTAAAAGGTAAAAAATAAAAATAAATTGTCTGTTAAAAAATAAAATCGTTGGGCCCGTGTTTCCATCAAGTCACGCACTCAGTTTACGCTACGCCCAACGATTTAATTTTTTATCAGACAATTTATTTTTATTTTTTACCTTTTAGTACATTATTTTCGATAAAACCGTTTAAATTAAAAAAACTTTTTTATTTATTTTTTATTTTTTTGATTAGCGTTGTATTTTCATTACATTTGAACATTTTTCGTCATAATGAATGCTTTAAAAATTCGTGTAATTATGGAATATGAGTTCCGTCGTGGCACCAACGCGACACAAACGGCACGTAACTTTAAAAAACGTTTACGGAGAGAACTGTACAAACGAACGCACAACCCGTTATTGGTTTTCCCGGTTCCGTTCTGGAAATTTTGAGTTGAAAAATGAAGCTCGTGGTCGTCCGGAGACTTTGGTTAACAATAATGAATTAAAGGCGATTGTGGAATCAGACGAAACTCAATCTACAGCTGAACTAGCAGCAGCTTTTAATGTTAGCATCAAAACAATATTGATCCATTTGCGACAAATTGGCAAGGTTAAAAAGCTTGATAGATGGGTTCCCCACGACCTTAACAATCGCCAGCGCAACGTACGCGTCGAGACCTGCCTTGCGCTGCTCAACAGGCAAAGAAATGAAGGAATTTTGAAACGAATTGTTACGTGCGAAGAAAAATGGATTCTGTTCGACAATCGAAAGCGCTCAGCAAGTTGGTTAGACCCTGGTTCAGCACCAAAGCAATGCCCTAAACCAAAAATGACCCCTAAAAAGGTGATGGTCACTGTTTGGTGGTCTAGTGCGGGTGTGATCCACCACAGCTTTTTACAAAACGGCATGAGCATTAATGCAGATGTGTACTGTGAAGAACTGGAGAGAATGATGGAGAAGCTTGCACATCTGCAACCAGCTTTGGTCAATCGGTCGTCCCCACTGCTCCTTCACGACAACGCGCGACCCCCCGATGCCTTTGAAGAGTTTGTTGCCTCCCGTCCAGCTGATTTTTACAAGAAGAGCATCAATAAACTGCCAATGCGTTGGAAAAGATGCGTCGATTGCATGGGTGATTACTTCGAATAACAGAAATAAAAAAGTTTGAAAAATTAAGAACTTTCACTTATATGTGCTTATGCATACAAAACGGCAATTTCATAGGTAAAGACCTATTATAAAATAAGTGTAGCGTCTACATGTTTTACTGTTTACAAAGTGCCTTTGTTTAGGTAAACTTCAACAGCTGCTTAAGAAGTCCTTAGCATATGTTATTTAAGGTCAAAGATATGATGTAAACACTTTGTAGTTTAGAATAACAAATATAATAGCAACGTCATATAATTTATTCGGTACTGTAAACTTAAAGCTACTGATTAAATATTACAAACTGGCCTTTATGAAACAAACCATCAAACTAGTTATTATGTCACCAAAACATTTTCATGTAAAATGTTGCCAAGACGACTGCATATGGCTTACCCTGTGAAAAAGATATCAGATATCATGTAGAGCCAAGCTTCTGAATCTACACGCCCTAACAGTACCAACCCTAACTTCACAAACTCTACATCTCAGTAAAAATGTATGGCTTAGCTGTCGTCTTGGTAACATTTTACATGAAAATGTTTTCGGTGGGATTTCATTTCTTTTTGTAAGTTGCTTAAGGCAGAAAAGTCTCAAATTTTTTTTTGGGGTATATTTCTTGCACATCTTCTTTCTTATTTCAAAAAAGTCCGTCCAAAAATAAAACCTCTACATAAAAATTTGTGAAAGTCTCATACAAACTTCCACCCCCCCAATTTTGGGGGTTGGGGGCAAAAGTAAGTAATAGATTTATGAATTTTTTCGTTGTTTTTATACTAAACTTAGTTTACATACCAAATTTCAACTTTCCAGCACTTCAGGAAGTACCCTAACAGTTTTGATGATCATCAGTGTGTCAGTGACGAAATCGATGTTTTTTAGGTATTAATAAAATCTAAAGAATCAGAGCTATGCAATTGTAACTTTGTATGTTTAATTAGTCTATTATTGACATCATATCCTGGGAATTTGAACGATCTGGTATATCGAAAACCAAAGTTATGAGGGTTCAAAAAAACGACGAAACACTTCGAGAAAAGGTAGGTAGTGCCCTTGCACTTCGTTTGGCTCGTCTTGGCGGGGGCACGACCGTGTCCCCAGATAAAATAGTCATGGATCATCGGTATTTCCAATTTGGGCTGGATATTCCAGAAAACAACATACCAAACACTTATTATTCAAACAAGTAGTAGTAGTAGGACAAAGACTTCTCTTTCGGAAGAAGGTTGACACAACATACAAGATGAGTAGGATTCATTTTAAGGAAGCATTCATTTTAAGGTTTATATTAATCTGGCCATATGGACAGCGTGGTATAGTATAGTAGGCGAGCGAACACTTTCTTTGTCAAGAGAGAACTATGTCCAGCAGTGGGCTATTAAAGGCTATTGATGCGATATGAATTTTAAAAGTAGATGCCCAACTTTGACCCAACTTAAAGTCAATTATAAACTTATTCTGGGCGACCGGAGATTCAGTTTCGTAAAGTATTTAAATATTTGTAGATATCTTGAATGCGGGCACAGGAAAACGAGAGGGATTTGCGTTACCTTTATAACAAATTTCTAAGTTTACGGACTAGGCATAGATGCGGGTAATTATAGTAATACTGTTAAACATAGTTATGAGATAGGTAGGCTAAAGTAATCGCAACTTTATCTAATTGTGATTATTGTTCATTTTAGAATGAAGAAAATTATTTAGAGTAAGCATATTCCTCCCTAACTCAGGTGCTCTGTTTATCGACATGCCTTGTTGAAATTGCATATTTGAGCCTTCGTCGGCACTGCCAATGATGAAATACCGCAAAATATTTCGATACTCTGCGATCGACGACGCGACGCAGCTTGTACATTTTAATTTGAGAAGAATTTTATAGGTCAAGTTGTGACGTGTACTTATTTGTTTTTAATTTTTTATGTAGATTTCCAATCTAATACATTTAAATAAGCAATTCTTATATAATTATATAAAATATAATATAATTTTAATTTCAGAAATGGCTTCAACAATTTTCATGATATTTAGTATGCAGGGGGTTTCGGGGGTGATCTAGCTATGATTCATTTTAAGCCTACTTACTACTACGGGTATATACCAGTATTAGGATTATTATATTAATACTAGCTTTTGCACGCAGCTTTGCTCACGCAGACTCACCCCCTTAGGGGTGGGATTTACCCCCTTAGGGGTGGAGTTTAGTAAAATCCGTTCTAAGCGGATGTCTTCACCCTTTAAGGAACCTACCTGCTAAATTTCAAGTTTGTAGGTGTTATAGTTTCTGAGTTTTCGTGATTAATAAGTGAGTGGTATTTCGCTTTTATATTTATAGATTAATAGGAGTATTAGGATATCCTAATAATTTTAAATGTAAGTTTGTTTGTTACGCTTTCACGCTAAAACTACTTATCCGATCATCATGAAACTTTGTACGCATATTCTTGGAGGTATTAGAAGTAACATAGGATAGTTTTTATTAAATGCGAGCGAAGCCGCTGGCGAAAGCTAGTTAAATGATAAAAAAAAAAAAGATTTTCATTCCATATTTCTCCCGACTGCTGGGTCAGCGTCGCTCAATTCCCACCCATAACTATTGAGCATAGAGGGACACGATAGGGAGTACCCATACGCAGGCTTTCCATTCTGTCAAAGTATATGACCAAATAATAATAAACGTAATAGTTATACGTTTATTTCGACCACAAAGAAAACTTTGCTCAATAATATATGGAAATTTGTACAGAGACATCATTAGTAGGTTGGGTGAACTGGAGCTTAAACTAGGTCAAGACCTGTACTTCAGGACTCCAGGTTTCACACCAGTTCAGATTAGTCGGTCGATATATTATGGCGTGTTTCTATGTGTGCGTGTGGGACTGGCAAATGGGCATATGCATTACATTTTTATGACACAGAATGTGTTTGTGTGTGTGAAATTGTAAATGTTTTGTTTTAATTGCTATGTGGTGACAGACGATTGGATTTGTATGCGAATCTAAAATGTATTTGTATTTATATTATTGTACCATAGAACATAAAAATATATAAAAAATACAAGGAAGTGTCATCTACAAAGACGTGCTTAACCCAAAATTGAGTTTTCTTTCAGCAAACCCTGAGTGAATAGAGGTTAGTAGAGAAATGTAAGGGCATAGTCATGCGTACTTAAGAATCAGAAGAGAAACGAATATAATAAAAATGAAAACGGTAATAATAGTAATTATAGACGTTACAGTTGAATATATTAAACATATTAATACACACACACATTTGAAGTTGAGTGAAGATTTCCCCCCATAAAAAATGACAGAGTGTTTTCTATCGAAAAAAGACGCAATCGCAACTCCCCTCCGGTCTGCGCGCCTCTATTGCTCTATGCTATTGAGTGATGAGCCAGATTCTGTTTCTGCTTTATATAATATGTGTATTTTAATTAAAATATCTGAAACGTGTCTAGATTGAAATATGAAACTGTTTATCAGCAGTCTGCTTAAGCGACAGCTGATCAAAGAACCGTGAGATGAATGAAGTTAAAATTTTATTAAATAGCACTTGAAAACTATAACCAGCGTAAATATGTCTAGGTTAGTTTAAAAATGTCAATAGCTGCCCAACTGTGTACGTGTAAAATAAGCAAACTTCCTGACCTCACAACTGTTATTTAACCACAAACTAGAGCGGTCCACCACAAACCAGAAATTTTAAATATAAATACCGCTTTCGGAACTTTGAACATGTTTTATAGATAGCAAACACGAATCGGTCATATGATAAAATTGATTTGATCTATCGATTAAACTCTTTTCACCTGTAAAGATGCCTGAAAGAGATTGCTTTTGGCAGTAACGCCGCCCTTTTAGGTTATATATCTGACATTGTATGCACTCTCTTGTAAATTTGTAATACGGTGTACAAACAAAGAATTTTCTATCTATCCATCATTTGGATCATCAAATGTATTTAAACTTTACATTACTAAGCAGCTCAGTGATTCTGTTCCTCCAATTATCTTTTAGTTGCCGCAAATATCGATGCGAAAATGGTAAATTAAATGAAATGCCAACTAAACTTTGCCATACAATACACAAATAATTTAGCTTTAATTTATCTTTACACATGACTCCACTAAGGCCGTATTCGATACCTTGTTCCAACTGCGAACTGTCAGTAAGTGGGCCACATTCTTTTGTATTGTTGGCTTTGGTAAAATAAGCGTGGTGCAATGGTTCATTGGTAAAGGTTTAAGAGCGGTATAATATCCAGAATTCGTGTGACAACAATTACAGTGTGTTTAGGATACACGTATTTTTAGAATTAAATATTCTTCACAGTTCCTGTAATATGTACATAGGAGAGATAGCTTAACACTGAGTTTCAGTATTGCGGTCAAGGCGGTGCAAGCGATTATAAAGGCCTGTATTCACTTTGCTTAGTGCGAGTGCAGGTGCTTAGTGCGGGTGATCGGTGATTGGCGCTTCACATCTGCGCTCGCACTAATCAAAGTGAATGCAGGCCTTAAGCTACACTAAGTTGCGGTGTAGTATGTGTTAGGAAATAAAAAACGGAGACTTTCTGTAGAGCGTACCGTTGTGACTCTTAATTAAAAGGAACTGATTTCAATTGACTGTCAACTGTCGTATTGTTGTACGAACGATTTCTGACGTTTAGGCCTGTCAGTGACAACACAATAAGAAGAGTCTCATTGAGGTGTCATTAACAGACCTGTCCTCAATAAACATTTGGGTCGTTGTTGTATATCGACGCATCGGGGGAAACAAGGATTGTAAATTATAATTTTAATTCCGTGTTTCTTTTAAATATAAAATTCAATAACATTTTATTACTTGCAATTAGCACTTACCACTGGATTAACGGGTTAATCAGTACCTATAAATTAATAAGTGTACCTAACTGTACACAATATTCTATCTGAAAACCAATCGGTTTGTTCAAATATATACATAGATCGTATGTTACCTTTTATTCAACTTTTAAACAACTGGTTGACTTTCAGTATAAGCTATACCAGGTTCGCCAGAATTTTCCATCTAAAATGATTTTTTATTCAATATCCGAGGTATTTTCCGGGTGAATTATAAGATTTTGCTCCCATCCTATACAAATATAAGCTAAGAATGTCGCAAAATCTAATGTCTCCTTTAAACTCTCAATAGCGTTTTGTCTGTTATAGATGTGTGTTTAAAAGTCCGTAAAGCAGCAACTATCAAGTGAGTTGTAGATAACTGAATAAGTCGTATTCCTCCTGGGATTTCAAGAGTTTGCTGTTAACTAAGTGCGCCATTACTTAAGCTGGGGGTAGCCGGACAGGGCAGAATTATCGCCGTTTGCGGTTGGGGACTTGGTGAAGGAATGCGGTCTTCATCGAAAACGGAATCTAGATTATGATAGCGTAATAAGATGGAGGAATAGTTTTTAATTGTGGTATTTCACAAAGTAAAATAGCTATTCTGTTGAATACATTAGGTTTTAAATATTTTGCTATTATTTCTCCAATCATTAGCGGACTTCTCTGAACTCCTTTTCTGAAAAGTAAAATGTCCTGCTATGTCGTTGTTGGTGCCACGCTTAGTAGTCGTGGATTTCCAAAATATACATGTGTAAGACCATTTTTGTTTTCTAAATAAATAATACTAGCCGACACACGCAACTTCATCGGTATCTCTTTTCAATCATGTTTGGCTGCTATTGGTCTAAGCGTGATGTTAAATATCCTACCTTAGGCATAAAACCAAAACAAATTTAAAAAAAATACGTGGAAATCATACATGACACGAGAATTATATATAATAGACTAATCGCACTGGTCTCTATTCTACTTTGGTTGTTCCAGTATTTCATCGTCGCCATAGTACATCGTGATAAATATTTAGGTACCTGCGTCTCTGTGTATTTTGTTCTCTCTGCATCTTCTGGAATATAATGCTTTTAATTTTTAACCTTAGTACTCGTAAATTGCCTGTCGTTCAAATTACGACTGGTTTGAATGAATTTTTTTGTTTATTGACCAGTATATTTATAATAGGTAAAATTATAAACTTGACCTTCTACAGTATCATTTTTACTTTTTAGCATTTTTTTTTGACTTGTTTGAAGATTTATAGCTATGGGGACTTCTACTACATTTGAACATTAACTTCAACACTTTCATGTCATATTAATTTACATATTTATTTATATGTAGACGAAGTTACTCGAGACTCGAAATATTACGTAAGAGACGGGGCTTCTTCCAAATATTATATTAAGTAATGAAATTTTACGTATCTCGTAATGGGCTTAGCTCCAAATTTATCTCAACGCTCAAGTGCCGAAAATATACCAACTTTAAGTGCATGTAAGCGTAGAGAAATGAAGACGACATGTCAGTAGACAGTTCGTATTCTATAGAGCAACTAGCGTGCTCTTAAAAGGCATATATTTTCGCAGTTAATGCAATATTTATTTTTGGTATGATTAGCTGCCAAAGTGACTCTACTCTGCCTGTTGAAAGGCCTCCGGTATCCTCACTCACTCGGTGAAACACAGCGCAAGTGCTGTTTCACACCGGTATTCTGTGAGGCCGTGGTTTCACTCCGGACGAGTCGGCCCATTCATGCCGAAGCGTGGCTCTCCCACGGTAGCTTTTAAACGAATGAGTGAATCCAGCTAAACCCAACTACCTTGTCCCTTTTCGGGATGAGGGCTCGCCCCAGGCCCGATGACCCAAAGTGCGGCAGTATTGCCGAAGCCACACTACCTCGCTTAACCAAATCTCGAACGAGAAACATTAACTAATTTTTTAATCCACCAATTGAGATTAAATTCACATTTAATGCATGACAATCACGGAGTGTATATATGAAGTGAGTCGAAATTGGTGACTTAAAGATTTAGTTATTCGATATCCCATGGTTACGGAGTCAAATTCTAGGTAGCGTGAATTCGTTGTCAAGTGATTGGAAGTGGTGAATTTAGTGATTTTGTTATTCGAGAGCGCAACACTACGACTTTATGTTTTTCATGCTAGCGTGCATTCGTTGTTAAGTATTTTATATTAATACACATGGGAGGACGTGGTATTCGAGGTTTAATTTTTCTAGGTTACGCAGCGCATCCTGTGTATACGTTACGTGGAGTGTTAATGAGATGCATTGTCCATTTACGACAGAATAAAGCTAAGTTTTACGGTCATTATATAGACACTCCGTAATTAAAGATTAATGAGTTATACAAAAGTTTTGAGTGAGACTTGCGAACGTGTCGGCAACAAAACTAGAATTACTTATTAATACACCTAGACTCCTAGACGATAGCGGAAAGCTGCGGCGGGTTACTTTTGGTAGTCGTGCGCAATAAACTTACTTGAAAGCTGTGATTTGCGTTGTTGATGCTGCACTCTGCGAAGGTGGCTTCTTCTAACTCGAATTCATCCCACAACTGGCTCTGGAATAAGGAAAACGTTTCCTTCAAAATGTGCTATTGCTGGTAATGAGTATTGGGATCCTTGCTATTTCACTGCGTTGTATGTTATCAAAAAAAAACTGTAGAATTCTTTGATGTGTGTTCTAGTTGTGTCATAAGTTATTAAACAATTACAGGCGCCGTCAAATTATCAATTCGTCGGAATCTTTTTAAGGGTTTCGTAGTTTACGTCTCGGAACCCTTAATAAATAAGCAATTAAATAGTTACTAATCTATATAAATAAAAATGAATCACCGTAATGTATGTACGCGCATAACTTCCGATCGGCTGCACCAAATTGGATAATTCTTTTTTCTAAGTGTTCGTTATTGTTGAGACAAGGTTTGTATAGAAGAAAATCAAAAGCATTTTTCAGAAATTTAGAAAATATTTACGAAAGAAAAATATGGCAGTAGTAAGTTTGCCGGGTCAGCTAGTGAACAATATAATTTAGAATTCACAGAGGTTATCAAATTAATTGCGAAGTACAATCAACGTAAAATTGTTACGACTATCAATAGCAATCAAATTAATTGCAATTAATGTTTTAATGAATTGATACTTTGTTCGAGTGTTATAGTTATTGGTGCTCAACTTGACTGAAAAATTGTATGTCAATTTGTTTTTCAGAAATAGTTAATATGGACATATACAAGGTGGATATGACAATACGATATTAAATGTAACCGTGGGCTATTTAAATGTGTTGGTTTACTTTGGGATTGTTTAATTTATCCGAAAACGGATACAAAAAAAAAAAAAAATTTCAAACAAACTAAATATTTTAAAAATACAAACCAATAAGGACACCATTTGTAATTTAAGGTCACTAACCTCAGTGGCCACGGTACCGGCTGGCGGCTGTAAAATAGTTACCTAAACGACGCGCGATGTAGGTTTACAAAGTAGATACCAACTTTATCGCCGTAAGCTAAATGCACTAGTAATATTTATTATGTATTTACATAAATTTGATCATCTCGTGTCGAGTTTACAACCGGAAGAGCATTATCTCTATTAGGAATAAAATATTGATTTTTCTCGTATGTCCTGGATAGTATGTACAATAATCCGACTATTGGTAGGTAGTATTAATGAACATTCTCCCTAAATTAATATCTTATCCGTAGTAAAATATTTACTAGCCGTATAAGTGTAACCGAGTCGAGGCATTATCTAAACTCACACAAAATAACACAACGCTCCGTAATAACTAACAAACTTTACTAATGAGTCATGTCACTGTAAAATCACTACAAATAAATACCTATTAATAATCAATAGGTACAACAACGCGACACAGGGCACCCGCGCCGATGTCGGCGGCTACTTCAAAGGTTCAAAGGTAGCGCGTGCGACGACGCGACGCCCTCGGTCATTAACCCAACGACATCGTGTTGTAAATTTCAAAAACGAAAAATAGTGTCCTATGGCTAAACTACTGAACCAATTTTATTGAAATTTTGTTGGTAGAATTGTATCATGTGTAGGTGGGTCTAGTTCAAATTAATATCGTATTGTCATATCCACCCTGTATATTGTCCATTTTATTGTGCTACACAACTAACTTAGAAGATACTGACACTCTCCACTATATGACCATACTAGTGGTTGCCCGCGGCTCCTCCCGCTTATATGTCGGCTATCTTGGTAAATAGTAGCCTATGTG
Source organism: Diaphora mendica (assembly GCA_949125395.1). Classification (NCBI taxonomy): domain Eukaryota; kingdom Metazoa; phylum Arthropoda; class Insecta; order Lepidoptera; family Erebidae; genus Diaphora; species Diaphora mendica. The sequence continues at coordinate 27,934,575 of OX421314.1, forward strand.
TTATTCTGATGTATAAGCTATATTACTGTGAAGTTTCATCCAAATCCGTTCAGTAGTTTTTGCGTGAAAGATAAACAAACATCCATCAATCCATCCATCCATCCATACTTACAAACTATCGCGTTTATAATATTATATATATTTATAGTATAGAAGTATAGATATAAGTCTAAGCGTAGATATAAGAAATCTCTACCATCCATTAAAACCTCATTTGTTAAATGATGCGCATCGTATAGCGATACATATACAATAATAATTATAATAGATGATAATCTAAATGCTCTTTTATCGACTGAACCATGTTCACAGCTAAAAAATAACATATAACTTTAAATAAATTTGGTGAAATGGCAGGCAAATGATGATGATGATGTCTGGACTCTTCAACTTGACAATAGTTGATCAATCAACATTAAGTCTCAGTAGTCAACTTGTTGAGTAGTAATAGGGCTAGAGGATCTTTATTTGTTTTAATTGAGAAATATATATTCTGAATAATAAATCTACAAATTAAATGCAGTTCAGCAGATTTGTATCAACAACATTAGTCAAGCAAGTTTGCACAAAATGTTCAGAGATTAATAACAACCTACTGCTCAATTGACTGCACACGTATGCGTATTAAGCCGTGGCAGGTCGCTAGTTTGTGTAACAAGTCTTTCTTTATGTAAATTAAACATTTAATAGTAATCTGCGCATAGCCTAATCCACCTTGTTTAATTGTACACCTTCTGCGAGCATTAAAACATAGGTATAACTTGTGCGGCGTACCAGACCCCTTTATCTACATTAGTTAATTGCAGGTGAACGCTCGCGGCCATTGTGGGCGTGTAATTAGCTTGAAATCCTATCAGCTTACCCCTGTAGTGCCATTCTCGTGGAATTAAATTTCAGTTTTATTTTCCAGATTAGGTTTAATATTTTGCGTTTACTTTATTTTTTGTGTTACCTCAAGTTTTGTATCTTTATTTGGCTTTGGAAAATAATCATCGTGTTTCAATGGCGAGTGCGAGACTGGAGTCCCAATGATGCAGAAGCATCTCAATTAGGGTTGCCAGATAGAAACTTATCAAATCCGAGACAATTCTAAAACAAGTTTTAACAAAAAAAACCGACTTCAATCTGGACCAAATTTAAATGGGACCATTCGGGAAGCACCAGCTTTCAAATAAAAAAAAAATCATCAAAATCGGTTCACCCAGTCCAAAGTTATGAGGTAACAAACATAAAAAAAAAACAGTCGAATTGAGAACCTCCTCCTTTTTGAAGTCGGTTGGAAAAAGACAACGATGTCGGGTCGCTCGGTCGTGACCATAGTAAAAATATCTTGTTGATCACAGAATTTTGCCATTTTAATTCGTTTTTCTTAGTCAAAGCTTTGCAAAACTGATAAAATTTCTGAGCGGACACCAAAATTGATAGGAGTCTGCAGTTCGGACTTAATTAAATTCATGGATATTCGGTTTCGCTCTTTAGTTCATAAACTATTTAGTTGGCTAAATACTTTTTCGCAAAAGGCATTGCTTGTTAAAATTAAAAGAACAAAAGAAACTACTCTTTCTTTAAATTAGTAAAATTTGTGGACGTCTTATTTCGGAAGCGCCTTACATACAGTTTTCAGACATGCGAACCATATATTCAATATCGTGGGAAACTCGGGAAGCATTTTCTCGCTCACTCACATGCAGGCCAGCCGTGTCATTCGGAATCCGGGACAATAAGGTCTAATTACTGGACACGGGACAAGACGCAAAATTCTGGGACAATCCCGCATTTCCCGGCATCTGGCAACCCTAATCTCAATAGACCGTCATAGTGTGGGTCACCATAGCATTGTCAGCATTCGCAATGAATGTGGTAACTTTGGCAGGCTGAAACATAAAAGTGTGCACTGGATTTTGCGTGCATGATGTGTGTGACTGTGGCAAAAAGTTCAATCCTAGCAAATTATTATACTCTTATCTTTGATGATCTCTCTTTATCTCCGATGCCTATATGGAGTTTGCCTGTTGGTTAAGTAGTTAGTAATCCTGACTGCTATAGCAGAGGTTTTGGACTGAAGTTCCTTATGGGGCGTTGCGGAGAGGTTACCTAGCCGGCAAAAAGCGTCCGTAACGTAAGATTGACTGCCTCGATGTCACAATGGTAGCGTATGCGAATGCTGTGCTTGAAGTTTCGAGTTCAAATCCCGGGTCGGATCAATTGTTTGTATGATCTGCAAATATAATTTTCGGAGTTTGGATGTTTTCTATGTATAATACCTAAGCATGTATTTACAAAAAAAGTATATTTTTATTATTTTCAAGACAAACGATTGTTCGATAAGTACGATCATTTGTGACATTTTTTCTGTGGCTGAGTATAATTTATTAGTAACTAGCTGACCCACGCAACCACGTTTACGTCTCCTATTGCCCGTAGCATAATAATTTTCCCTCGTTTTTGTAACATTCTTCATTGCTGCTTCGCTCCTATTGGTCATAGGGAGATGATATATAGCCTATAGCCTTCTTTGATAAATGGGATATCTAACACTGAAAGGATATTTTTTTGAAGAACCAGCGGTTCCTGAGATTAGCGCGTTCCAACAAACAAACTCTTCAGCTTTATTATATTAGTATAGATGTATATGCATTTAGTAATTATATAATGTTTCAGATTAGCGTAATAGTAATTCTACGAGCGTAATGTTCTCTTTGGACACGTGTGGAGTGAACCAATTAATATCATGAAATATTAACGAACCGGAAACCCTTATGCGTGGTAGTTTAGCTATTTTTACGGTCAAATACTGTTATTATTTTTGGTGTTTATTCTCATGCTATTATTACATTCGGAATTACATTAATAGAAAGAATCTTTTAAACCCAATATTTAAATGGAACGCAAAATAAAACAATAAATTAAATTAATAGTCAATAGCAAAGAGTATATAAATCACTACGTTACAGTCAATAGAAGCCCACGCCATTAAACTAAACAGTTTACATTACAAAATAATGAAATATTCAAGTTTTTTACGGCAATTAACCTAATTGCGTAACAGACCAGGTATAATAAGTCAGTGAATATTTGAAATGTAACATACATCACTAACTTATAAGACTTGATTACACCAACTGTTGTCATATGCTCTCTGAAATTGTCAGCCCAGCATTTTATTTTACAAAACGTTTACAATAGACTTCAATCCTTACAGTTTTTCACACAACTGCTTTGCAAAAGTTTTAAACAATTACATGGTTATAATACAAAAAGATTAATTATAATCATCCAATCTGATAAACTTTTAGTCCCTCTTTTTGTATCTTTTAATTAATTAATCCGCCGTGCAAATTGCAAAGTTTGGCTTCTTGCTCATCAATTCTTCCCTCCCGTCATCAATCATTTTCTTCCTGTCAAACAACAAGGATCTTTGTCATTTTCAATTAGCACTTACTTTTTTTTATAAAATAAGACCAAACGAGCAGACGTATTGCCTGATGGTAAGCGATTACCGCCGCCCATGGACACCCGCAACACCAGAGGCGTCACAAGTGCGTTGCCGGCCTTTGGGGGATGGGGAAGCGGATGGGAGGTGGGGTTGGGGTATGGTCCTCCGGTATCCTCACTCACTCGGTGAAACACAGCGCAAGCGCTGTTTCACATCGGATTTATGTGAGGCCGTGGTATCACTCCGGTCGAGCCGGCCCATGCATGCCGAAGCGTGGCTCTCCCACGGTAGAATCATGTTCCTGTTCACTATATCATGTTTACTATAAAAACATGTTCCTGATTTTATCCACTCCAGAGACGCTCGTTATGTTTTTTTTATAGATGAGCCTGCTAAAATGACTACTCTTCCTGATAGAAAACATAAGCAGAATCTAAGATTAGTGGTCACCATACTCACTGAGAATGCCGACAATGCAACAATGCAGAAACCACACTATGGCGACTTATTGAGATGTTTCTTATCTTTTGTGTTTTTGCTTTTAGATTGCCCTCCTCTAATTGCATACGTGCATTCAGAAACTATTCTTCAATGACTTCACGGATAAGACAATTTAATGACACAGTTACTGAAAACTAGTCACATACTATAATGACGAGTTACCAATTAAATTAATTACGAGTTTCTGCATCATTAGGCCTCTGATCTCACTCTCACCAACGAAACACGACAAGACGAATGCTGTATTTAGGTTGGTCATCTGTGAAAGGATAGCAAAAGCATAAAAGGAGATAAATATTAAGTTGATTTTATTTGTTCCCTTTATGTATTTAATACCTTTAAACGAGCAATTCTGTATATAATCTGAATCTCGGAAACGGCTCCAACGATTTTCATAAAATTTTGTATGCAGGGTTTCGGGGGCGATAAATCGATCTAGCTAGGATTCATTTTTAGAAAATGTCGTTTTATTCGTGTTTTTAACAATCAAATATATAAAATCAATGTACATCTAGCGCCATCTATCGCAACTCGAGCGAACTACATTAAACCTTTGTTGCACCTTATTCCAGTATATGGAATAAGGTGCAGAATAAACAGTATCAGGGCGTACCAAGAGAGGGTGCTACTTAACTTTTTTTTTTATTGGAAGAATATAACAAAAAGATTGCGTTGTTGGTTGCTGGTTGCTAAAAACCCATTTATAAAAAAAAAAAATTCGAGCGACGCTCGGTCATCCAGGTACTTTACGGTTATAGCATAACACTCTTTTGTTCTCAATAAATCAATTGTACAATAGAGTTTATTGGAACCACTTCAAACGACAAATTTATTCACAGAATACACAAGTTGTGATGCAGCGCGTAGTCGTTAAATTTACCTTACTGTGTTATTTCATTTTATTGTTATGTTTCTGTTCGCAAATTGATTGTGTTGCGCTCGGAATTTAAATATAATATTTTCCCCGTGAATGAAAAGAAAATAATGTTCATTTTCTTATGAAGTCTGTATTTCAACGTGATTAGAAGAAAATATACGACTTTTCTCATAACTAGGTAATAATGATTGGAAGAATCAGATAGTATGTAGAAAATGTCTCAATTTCAACAATTGAGGTAGGTAGTAGAGCCACGCTGATTTCAGCACGAATGGGCCGGCTCGACCGGGGCGGTACTACCCTCGCACAGAAAATCAACGTAAAATGACAGCGATCGTGCTGTCGTGTTTCGTTGGTGAGTGCGAGACCGCAGGCCCAAATAGTCTAGTCAACAAGTTCCATACTTGTTGACTAGACTAAAAGATGCAGCAGCATCACTAGGCCGCCATGGTGTGGGTCGCCATACTGCATTGTCTGCATTCGCAGTGAGTATGGTGACCACCACTCTTGGATTCTGCTTATGCTTTCCATCAGGCAGAGTAGAGTCATTATGGCGGGCCATACATAAAAAAAAAAAAAAAAGTTGAAAAAAAAGGAAAAAGCTATAAAATTTTAACAAAATAAAAACCGACTTCAAGGTTCGACTCGATTTCTTTTGGATGCCATCATCAGATCTTAGTGTCCTTATCCTGGTACCACTGCTGGGATATCTCCTTTCCATTAAAAAAAGAATCATCAAAATCGGTTCATAAACGACGAAGTTATCCGCGAACATACATAAAAAAATGTATACGGTCGAATTGAGAAACCTCCTCCTTTTTGTTGAAGTCGATTAAAAAATGAAATCATCGACTGCACGGTTGGCCTAGTGGTTTAAGTGGTCGCCATGCCATGTTCAAATCCCACATGGGACAACACTTTATGTGATCCACAAATTGTTATTCTGAGTCTGGGTGTTCTCTGTGTTGGTTTTATGTATGTTTATAAAGTCCTCTGTCATATTTCCTGACAGCAACCTATCATCTTGCCCATTCTGCTATATGCATCGGAAACCTGGGTTCTTTATAAAAATGACATCAAGCGATTAGACAGTTTCCACATGAAATGCTTAAGAGCAATTCTTCGCATCAAATGGCAGGATCGTATATCGAACTCTGAGGTGTTGCGCCGGTCAGACATGGCTGGCATAGAATCACTCTTAATGAAGGGACAACTGCGGTGGTGCGGACATCTGATCCGTATGGAGAACCATAGGCTGCCTAAAGCAGTATTTTACGCGGAGCTCCAGCAGGGCAAGCGTAAAGTTGGTGGACAGTATTTGCGGTACAAAGATGTGATCAAGAGACATTTGTCTGACTGCAGCATACCTGTGGAAGATTGGGAGAGGCTGTCGCTGGATCGGTCCGAGTGGAGACGACGGATCAAAGTCGGAACTACCAAGTTTGAGCAAAATCGTCTAGTAGATCTTGATGCGAGACGGCACTTGCGAAAGACTCGACCGAAGCCTCTCTACAATTATACACACAATGAAAGCGGACAGCTTTGCTGTGTTGCCTGTAACCGCACGTTTAGGACAAAATTTGGTTTTGCCAGTCACATCCGTGCACACGCCAGAGGAAAACCATAGGGTCGCCGTCGGCGGATTCGTCGAGGAGGACATCAATACAGGATGTATATTGCTAAGGGTCGCCGCACACGGGCCACCGGCCACAGCCACAAAACGCCGCCATCGGCATATTTCCTGTAATTTTCATATATTTTATGTGTCGCCCACCGGCCACAAGTGGCTGACCGGCCACAAGTGGCGGCCACAAGTGGCCCGTGTGCGGCGACACTAATACGGGAGTTGTCTTAAAAAACCTAGGAGGTTTATAGTGTAGTTTTAAAGTGAATACACCTCCCACGTCTCTTGTAAGCAGTGGGGTGGTTCAAAGTATTATTGCTTGCGACTTACAAAGGAAGCACTCTCTTTTAATATTTTAATGTAACCCCTTTTACGGTTCAATATCGATTGTGGATTTGGAGGTACATTACAACAAAAAGTCAAAGCTTTCTTTCTTACCAACTTCAAAGAGGCTCACTTGGAAAGTGATTTTTTTCTTTATATAATACGGATTACTACGATTTTTTTATCTTAGAGTATACTCCAGACTGATACCACAAAATGAAAATGTAGTTAGAAACACACTAACTTTAGTATCCGGCTCTGCCTTTGTATACCTACATATGTGGGTTATCTCGGTAAATAGTAGGTTATTCTGATGTTAAAGCTATATTACTGTAAAGTTTCATCTAAACCCGTTCAGTAACTTTTGTGTGGAACAGTATTAAACATCCACGCATTCTTACGAACTTTTGCATTTAGGTATAATATTAGAAGATAGAATTCCAAAGACGTAGGATCTTTGGAACATCCATTTGGCTGGTACGACTGGAGTGATACCAAGGTCTAGCAATCATAGTCTAGCATCAATGTTGTTCAACGAGTTATTAAAGTAACCGACCGAAATAACTATCAAGTTTTCATCAAGATTTTTGTTATTCTGTCAATTCACGAATTCAATTTTTGGCATGGAGATACATTGATTCCCGACGAAGGACATAGGCTATCATTTACCGTGATAACTGACATACAAGCGGGTGAAGCCGCGGCCAATAGCTAGTTAACTATACTAATAAAATAACAATCCCTTTAAACCTACAGGTCAATTTTACGACACTACGTGCGTATTGTATTCTCGCCGTCCGTGCGCAGTGAACCTATTAATAGTCATGAAACAACAACGAATCGGAAACATTTTGCATGTTCGTTTATTTATTTCTTTAGTTGATATGACATTTATTACATTTGGCAAGTTTTTATTTAAAACAAAAGCTAGCGGTAGGTACCTGATAGGTTTGCCTGTGAAAACAGGTAAACCGGAGCGTGTATGTAGCACAACTGTGCAGGTATGTCTTTTACTCAGGTCAAGCTTACCTAATGGATGCCGATCCTACTATGTAAATCTAGTTTTATGTAGATGACCAGTTGTTGTGTCCCTCCAGGTTACTCCGACCAGGTGACTAATCATGCATTCGTCTCACCGCCCAATTTACAGAGGTTGGGAAATTGTATATGTATATACTCAGCGTGAACTTTTGTACCGCGATACAGAATTATTAGTCGTGGATGTAGTTCGATGTATCTTCGTTATATGGCATTAGGTACATCTTTCTTATATGTGGATACAATTAGACAATCAGTCAAGAGATAGGCCTATGTGGATGGCGTAGTTTATAGGAGACCACAGCCTTAGGCTGTGGTCTCATATAAACGCCGTCGGTAGCGTACAGCGTCACGTTCTACGCCGCGTCACAATGCTTACTATAGAAATGTACTGTTGTGGTCTCTTTAACACGCTGACGTTGGCACGTGGACGCCGTACGCGGCGTTCAAAGCTTTGCGCCGCGTCTCTAGTTATTTCGAACCATTCCAGCGTAAACGTCGTAATTGGCGTCAATATGAAATGTTAAAATTTAATAAAGAAAAATATGAATTATTGATTGAATCAGTCCAATGTTTTAGTGCATTATACAATAAAAATAAGATGCCGCCAAAAGAGTCGAATTTATATCACATGACTACAAGCGAGCACTGTTTGTCGACGACTGTTGTAATTTGTGAACGAAACGTCGTCGTTCGCGTATGAGATATTTTGACCGCTGACGCTGTGCTCGACGTTCAGACGTCGATCGGAACGTTTATGCTGAAGTCGGACGCCGCATATAGCATTTAATAGGAGACCGAGGCCTAAACAATTGCAGATCAAAAGATATAGTCAGCTTACAAGCACTATAATAGTAGTCAGCAGCCTCATATTTTGTATAAATTCAAAAAGCATGTCCTAATTTTACAACCTTGGAACATCTCCATTACAATGCTCAGAACACGTATAATATAAAATCGACCCACCAAGTGGCGTGACGCGACTTTCAGGACAAAAAATAGGTCGCCGTGTCTTGCCGTTTGCAAATATTGTTGAAAACAATGAATGTCGTCTCACTGGGGCACGAGAGCCAGGAAAAACGCTACTTTAACTGGTGATACATATACATACATACATAATTTTTATACCATGGCCTATTTCTGTAGCGTAACAGTAGTGGTACTCCACTACTACTGTTCAACCTTAAGGAAGTTGGGGATCGCGGCTTCGATTTCCGCTCACAGGAAATTGCTACTCGTAGCAATGTATGATATTTGCATTGGTACGTACATACAAGTATCTAACTGACCGCAAGGATGGAATAGTGGTTTAAGTGGTCACCACGCCACTAAGTGTTGTGGGTTAAAACCCCACACGGGATAACAATTTGTGTGATCCATAAATTGCTGTTTTAAGTCTGGGTGTTCTTTGTGTCTGTTCAAAAAATGATTATAAACTCCCCCGCGGCTCAGGATACATTCCTAGTGCGGAAGTTGTCTTTAAAAAAATAATACTAAATGTACTATGTATATTAGGATTGAAATATTGAAATTCAAAATCATTTAGTCAAATAAGACACTAAGTGACATTTATGAAAGTTAAATTGAAGCTACAGTGAAACATTAGGTTGAGAGTCATAGATCGACACAAACAGACTGTCGGCTCTACAGATGTACCTACTGTATTGTCAAGGTATTATATTGTTAAGCAATATATTCCAATATATTGCTTGTGTTTCGAAATACGTTTATCCGAGTGTGGCGTGGCAGAGAAGGATGAAAGGATAGGCCGAAAGCATAGAGAAAAAATGAGACGGTCATTTATTTTTTAAAAAAGGGCAACAAAAGGGTCTTTGGTCCTTTCGCACCACGAATGACATATTTTATCTTTGATATTAAGTAAATCCATTTGCCACGTTGCTGCTGATAATGAACTCCGAAACTATTTAAACGATTTTCACGTTTTTTTAACTGTGTGTTGTGCTGGTGTATAATAATAATAATCCTTTATTTGCCAGAATATAGGTGTACACAGTATTATCTTAAATGTATACATGGCCCATATACATTTAATAAATTAAAAATATATGAGTGAACTGAATTCACATGCAATTTCAAAAATACTAATGTATGTCAAAAATTAAAAGATCTAAGATAGGATAGTTAACATCACGCTTAGACTGATAGGAGTGTGATTGAAAAGATAAAAATTGAGTGGGACCAGCTAGTAATTTATAAAATTAAACAATAAGCCCAAAATCCCATCTAGATAAATCATTTTATAAACCTACAGATATTAAAAAAATCATAATGGGTCGCTTTCCTCTCCCCGGGTAGATGAGGACAGCCGCCCGCACCTAGCTTTTTAGGGTTACGTGCCATAGGCAAAAAACGGAACCCTTACGGTCTGTCTGTCTATCTGTCTGTCTGTCCGTCCGTATGTCACAGCCACTTTATTCCGAAGCTATAAGAACTATACTGTTGAAACTTGGTAAGTAGATGTATTCTGTGAACCGCATTAAGATTTTCACACAAAAATAAAAAAAAACAATACATTTTAAACCCCATACTTAGAACTGAAACTCAAAAAAATTTTTTTTCATCAAACCCGTACGTGTGGGGTATCTATGGATAGGTCTTCAAAAATGATATTGAGGTTTCTAATATATTTTTTTTCTAAACTGAATAGTTTGCGCGAGAGACCCCCCGGTAACTTCTAAAATAAGAGAATGATAAAATTAAAAAAAAATATATGATGTACATTACCATGCAAACATCCACCGAAAATTGGTTTGAACAAGATCTGGTAAGTAGTTTTTTTTAATACGTCATAAATCGTAAACCGCAATTTATCTATTAAAGTTACAACGAACTACAAGAACTTTTATATTATGTTACTTGCTGCTTCGGAACCCTTCATGGGCGAGTCCGACTCGCACTTGGCCGCTTTTTATAATTACGTCGTATTACAAATTAAAGGCGAAAGCTTGGTACGCTCTAGTAAGCCATGCTTTGTTTGGTAGACCCAAATCGCAATATAATACGTCCCAGAATTTATGTACTAAAAGCTAAATAAATTCGTTGTTATCCTTTTTCAATAAATATGGCGCTGTAGCCATCGCCTCGGCTTGACACGCGTGAAATATTTGTTTGTGTAACTTTTAAACTGTTCGAAACATTTCAATAAGGCTGGTATTTTTGCACCACACACCCTCCTCACCTCGCTTACCATTCTTGCCCAGCCAGCGACAGCGACAACGCAATAATAATTAGGTACATAATTAACGGTTTAATGTTTTTATTTCGCAAAGAGTATCAATTATAAGTTTGGAAACGCTACTACCAAAAGTAAGTAAGATTCATATAAATTACATACAAGTAAAATTTTAACAAAATAAAAACCGACTTCAAGGTTGGACTCGATTTCTCTTGGATGCCATCAACAGATCTTTGTGTCCTTATCATGTTGGGATATATCCTTTTCATTAAAAAAAGAATCACTAAAATCGATTCATAAACGACGAAGTTATCCGCGAACAAACATAAAAAAAACATATATACGGTCGAATTCAGAAACTCCTCCTTTTTTGAAGTCGGTTAAAAAATGACGGTGAAAGTTTTAAAATTTCTGTCTTATTGCCTACCGTCACCCAAGGAAAATTGGTGCAAGATATAATGCTTCTTTTGGTTTCTTTGATATTGTAAATTTAAATTCAAATTTATTTTAAATCCACGAAATGTATTAAATATTTCATTATGTAATTTTTATTAAGGAATAAACAAGGCTTTATTTATTATCTATCTTTATCTTAAGGGGCGCGTCCCTAAAAACGCGCGAAAAGGCACTTGCAGTTTTGCAAAACACAAACAACTCAATTCATATTTGACACTAAAAAAAATATCTCAGTAGTTTAATAAATCAGTCTACCAATCTACCGAGTGACATTTATGAAATAATTCTTTATTTTTGTGAAAAAAAGCCTTAACAAAGATCAAAATCATCGAAATCGACCTTTTTAATTAGCACACTCTGCCCTATTTCGTGCTCTATTTTAAATGTTTTTTTTGTTATTTCGCGAGAAAAAACTATGGAGAAAAGATTTACCGGTTTAGTTTTTTATTAATTCTCACCAAAAAGCCATAATCTAAGGCTAAACATCATTCATTTTTAGCAACAAGAGTTCCATACATTTTAGTACGTAGATATCGTCTCCCGTAAATTGCAATAAATAAGTTTTATCGCGCTCAAAAAATTCAGTGCCCGCCGAATATTCAAGGTGACACCACGTCCGTTTGTAGTTCGCACTGAGCTCCATAATACGTAAATGACAAGTTTTAGGGTGGGTTGCCAGTGAGTGTCGAATTGTAACTGTTAATTTGTATTCTTGAATTTAATTTAATTTTTTTAAAGAATAATTTCAAGGAAAAATATTAGTATTTTTTATTAACACAGAACTTATTTTTATGTTTTTTTTAACTTGCTATGTATGTATATATCTAACTATATTTGTTAAGACGGAATCTTGCAACTCAATTTTGCAGATATCTTCAACCGATTGTGTTGAATTTTTGTAGGCATATGTATATAGCGTGACAATGCTTTAATATGATGACATGGAGCTGATCTGATGTTGAAGCTGGAAGGTGGTCATAGGAACTTTGTAACGACGGAACCTATCGAGTTTGGAGTCGTTTGATTTGTCTTGACGAGTACTTTGAATGCACTTTGACAGACCGAGACACTTTGAGAAATTGTTTTTAAAAAAGTAAAAAAAAATTTTTTTTAATGATTTCTGTTAGAATTGAATAACTACTACTGAAATAATGAAAGACCTTGAAATTACAGTTTTATTTTTGACTGCATGGTTGGTCTAGTGGTTTAAGCGGTTGCCTCGCCGCTTCCTACTGTATCAGGTGTTGTGGGTTCAAATCCCACATGGGACAACACTGTGTGATCCACGAATTGTTGTTCTGAGTCTGGGTGTCCATTGTGTCCGTTTCATGTATGTTTGTAAAGTCCCCCGCGACACAGGATTTATTGGATATATACGGAAGTTGTCTTTTTTGAAAAAAAACTAGCTGAGCCCCACGGTCTTACCCGCGATACTACACCAACCGCGGTTACTCCTTATATCATCAGCTACCTATCAGTAAAAATCCCGTCAAAATCGCTCCAGCCGTTCCAGAGATTAGCCGGCACAAACAAACAGACAGACAGACAAAAATTGTAAAAAAGGGTCCCATCTACACTTTACGTCATTTCCATTATTATTCATCCCTTAAGTTCGAATTTAGTCAATTGGTGAATTGTAAAATAATAGATGCCCTATCCCTTATATTATCTGATATCTGTAATCTGTAAAATCTGTAAAAAAAAAATACGTAAGTAAGATTTATGTAGTAAAATTTAGTCAATATGAGCAATAAAAGCGTTCAAAATTTATAATTTTAAGAAACATTATGTTCCATTAATATAACATATATCATACAAATTTTATTTCATAACATATCATTAAAATCCGTTGATTACTGTAAAAGATCTAAGCTGACAGATAGCGCGAGCGACTTAATTTTATACTGTGTAAAAATATATTATTTGTCCATGAAATGAATTAAAAATGAATAGGTACACTTGAACCCCATTCTCGGCCGTTGACGAGTTACTTAAAGCCCGCGGGCTTTCCGATATGACTAAGATACATTGCGTGCTTTGTAGGACATTCTAAACATTCTTCAAAGGCGAACAGTTAATGAATATGTAACTAGAAGAAAAAACCTAAAGTAAATTTATTAGTTGCCAGGGTTAGTATGCAACAGTGGCCGATGCGTTTGTGTGCATGTAAAATATGAATATGGGTGTTCAATCACAAATTCCCACGCTCAAGGACTACAGTCTTAATATATATATTTCTTGTGTGCGTGTGTATGTGACTGAACTCCTCCTAAACGACTGGACCAATTTTGATGAAATTTTTTGTGTGTGTTCAAGGGGATCTGGGAATGGTTTAGATTCACAAAAACGACTGGACCGATTTTGATGAAATTTTTTGTGTGTGTTCAAGGGGATCTGGGAATGGTTTAGATTCACAAAAACGTAAACGATGTTACGTGGGTCATAAATATGGCGGTACGAAGTTCGCCGGATCAGCTAGTCTATAATATAAAAGCGAAATACCATTCACTTATTAATCACGAAATCTCAGAAACTATAACACCTACAAACTTGAAATTTAGCAGGTAGGTTCCTTATAGGGTGTAGACATCCGCTAAGAACGGATTTTACGAAACTCCGCCCCTAAGGGGATGGAAGTCTGCGTGAGCGAAGCTGCGTGCAAAAGCTAGTTTATTATATAATGCTTCTAGACTCTTGTGTCTAGACCTATTGGTTTCTGCTGTGTTCGATCAGTCAGTGAATCGGTCTAGCAGTTTCTTCTATTCTATTCTATATTAGATTAGAAATATTTATTGTTCACATTTGAAAGTACTGCAAGAAGCTTAATTATACAGCAATGTTCTGTTAAAAAGAGCGAAAACGGCCCTATTTAAAATCGGTGCAGCGATTTAGCCAAGAAAGCGTCACACACGGACAGATAGAGCTATCTGCGAATTTATAATATTATATAGTAAATAGTATGGATAGTAGCATTTATTAGCTCAGCATTAGGTCGTTAGTTTCTCAGGTGAAACGTTAAACGCTGAGATATTATCATTATTTCCTGGCGCCACCGAAAACTGGGACGGGGCAACAGTATGTAGGTCGAATATAATTCAGTTTAGACCTCGTTTGTATCGTGTCTTTGAATGGAGGTCTTACTGAACAACAAAAAAAGTTGTAAAGCTCTTGCGGCTTTGTTAAAAAATAACAGCTTTTGTAAAAAAAGGACAATTTAAATTTAAAGCGAGAAAGAACGTCGGTTCTACAAGTAGCATAGTGGTTTTCATTCTGGAAATATCATAAAAGTTTTCTTGAAATAAGTTTCTAATGAAATACAAAGTTTTTACTTATTACTATTAAATACGTCAAGGGGAATACTTTGTACGCTTTCGAAAGAAAATTTCATGATTGCGGTAACGAGAAATTTTGAACAAAGTTACATAAATATACTTAAGCTTTGAAACAATATATGTATGTTTTAGTATTTCCTCCTGTATTTATAATAGGAGGGGATGTCAATTTCTGGCCCCGGTGATTTTGACCTAACACTTTGTATTATAAAAAGTGAAATTATAAAATGTTGTTACCCAGATTTTCGTCCACCAAAAAAAGTTGATACAAAAAGAATATATATATATATATATTACACAAATAATACTACTAAAGCTTTAGTATGTTTGTGCACTCAAGCGACGTCGATTTGTTTCCTTGATTCGTGAAAACAAGATTCTTTGGCAGGCATTGTAAGTAACATATCGTTGTTTTTCTAAAAGTACATATTCACTAGTTTTTTTCACTCTGCATCAAAGTTTAATTCTTAAATAAGTATAATCTAACCCCCTTGATCCAAAATCTTTTCAGAGTTTACGCATTTACAAATATTTGTAACAATTAAAATACCAATTTATCACAAATTTTTATTTATGAAATCATCCTTTGTAATAAAATGTTTTATTTTATTATTAACTAGCTAACCCAGGCAACGTCGTTTACGTCTCCTATTGCCCATAGCGTAAAATTTTGCCCCCGTTTTTTGTAACATTCTTCATTGGTGCTACGCTCGTATTGGTCTAAGCGTGATGATATATAGCCTATAGCCTTCCTCGAAAATGTACTATTTAAGACTGAAATATTTTTTCAAATCGGACCAGCGGTTCCTGAGATTAGAGCGTTCAAACAAACAAACAAACTCTTCAGCTTTATAATATTAGTATAGATACAATGATATCGCGGTATCCATTTTCTTTTCAATACTTACTTCAACAATACGACACCCAAGTCGGCATTAACTATTATTTTCAGTTCGTGTTTCGATTTTCAACTTTCTGTCAAATAAATCCTATAAACACAACGATATTTCCTACTCTGACTACTGCGGCTTAACATGGATTCACGATAACTCCGACTCGATGCTCCAACGTAAACAACGATGTTGAAATCAACTTTAGCCAGAGTTCTTTACAAAGTTTAGTCACTACTCTTTCAAGAAAACTTTTATGTTGCATTTATTATTGAAATAATTTTACGAGTTGGCTTTGTGAATGTAATCTATATATATAAAAGAGTAAGGTGACTGACTGACTGACTGACATACCCAGAGATCAACGCACAGCCCAAACCGCTGAACCTAGAATCCTGAAATTTTGCATGTAGGTTCTTTATATAACGTAAGTGAGCACTAAGAAAGAAGTTTTTGAAATTCCACCCCTAAGGGGGTAAATCAGGGGCTGAAAGTCTGCGTGAGCGCCGAAGCCGCGTGTAAAAGCTAGTACATATATTAAATACTAGTTGTTGCCCACAGCACCGCCTGCGTGTATCTCGTTTATCACGGCAAATAGTAGCCCATGTGTTATTCTGATGTATAAGCTATATTACTGTAAAGTTTCATCCAAATCCGTTCAGTAGTATTTGCCTGAAAGTGCAGTAACAAACATCCACCCATCCATACTTACAAACTTTCGCGTTTATAATATTATAGTAGGATGTACTTATATACATCTCCGTGTGGTGACAGATTAACAATATGAAGTATCATCTCCCTATTCAGCCCATAGCTGTTGTAAGAGTTGACAAAGGGAAGAAACTACGCAGGGCAATGTTACAGCATAGGGAAAGAAAACCAATATCTAGACCAAAACCTCTTTTTTACGAAGAGGCCTATGTCCAGTACAGAGTTGTTAAAGGAACTTGACTGAACGAAATATCACTGCATGATGAAGTGAACAAAAACTTCCTTCAGTATTAAAAGCGTTCCTTTCATTTGCCAAAAATATAACTTTACAATACTAGTGTGGACTTACATGCAAGCTTGCATACTACATATATGGTAGTTATAGTACACATCTGGAAGACCTACAACTGTATTTTACAGGAATTAACACAACTAGGTCCGGAAAGTTCTACTGGCTGCTGTCGTAAGCTGACCCTAGGGACGGTGGCAAAAGCTGAAGGCTTGTATTACGGAACGGAAAAGTTTGTAACTTACCAAGGCCTACAGAGAATGAGGGCATTTGCATGTTATAGCATTAATAACAATTTAGCAGTGTTTATTACAAGGTTAGGATCAAACTAAGTTGAGTGCAATTAGAAAGACGTCGATATCCAGCAGTGGACTACGATAGGCTGATGATGATGCCCAATGATGCAGAAGCAGCTCAATAGACCGCCATAGTGTGGGTCACCATGCTGCATTGTTGCAATGTCTGCATTCGCTATGGGTATGGTGAACACTATTCTTGGATTCTCCTCTTGCTTTCCATTAGTCATCTAATAGAAAGTGTTTTAAAATTGTTATGTTTAAGTTGGTAATTAATGTATTCAATATAGGTAGTGAAACGAGGTTCACTTGAGTGTCTACTTCTGAACTTTTATGGAAAGTTTTAGGGATAAGTAAGTAGAGCCACACTGATTTCAGCACGAATGGGCCGGCTCGACCGGGGCGGTACTACCCTCGCACAGAAAATCAACGTAAAATGACCACGTTCGTGCTGTCTTGTTTCATTGGTGAGTGCGAGACCGGAGGCCCAAATAGTCTAGTCAACAAGTTCCATACTTGTTGACTAGACTAAAAGATGCAGCAGCATCACTAGGCCATCATGGTGTGGGTCGCCATACTGCGTTGTCTGCATTCGCAGTGAGTATGGCGACCAATACTCTTGGATTCTGCTTATGCTTTCCATCGGGCAGAGTAAAGTCATTTTGGCAGGGCCATACATAAAAAAAAATTTAAAAAAAAAATTGCAGCGACACACGGCATATTTTTTCCTTTTTACGTGACCACAGCTCAGACACCAAAGTAAAGGAAAAGTAGTAGTTTTGGTATATATGTATGTATGTTCCACCGTAGCGCTTCATTTACTGAACTGATTTTTATAAATGAGGTGTCAATCGATTGGTAAAAGTAGCCCGAGTGACGTAGCGTTTAAATTTTACTTTTCTTACTTTTTCTTGTTGTTTAAACTGTAGTTTTAAACACACGAGTCGCCCCTTGAGTGACCTTCCTCCCACAAATTAGGCCCGACGGGGAGGTTAATCAGCATATGTGTCAACGGCCGCTGTCTAAACCTAGAAATAAAATAATTTTAATCCCGTAATTCAGTTTCAGTGTATTCTTGCTTCCATAATCACTCCGTTAGGGCCTGTCTCTACGCCAAGTTAACCCTTGTAATGGCTATTATTCGCAACTAAGTGACGATATGGTTACTTTATTTTACTTATAGCTAATTATGTACGCAGTACGCTAGTGAAGGGTTACAATTTATAACATCTACATAGTGACGCCTATAAAACAGTTAGTAAAGAACAGTTTTTTTTCTTTTTTTTTCAAGAATAGTCGGGCAAACGAGCAGACGTATCGCCTGATGGTAAGCGATTACTGCCGCCCATGGACAACCGCAACACCAGAGGCATCACAAGTGCGTTGCCGGCCTTTGGGGGATGGGGAGAAGGATGGGGAGAAGGATGGGGAGAAGGATGGGGGGAGGGATTGGGGAATGGGCCTCCGGTATCCTCCCTCACTCGGTGAAACACAGCGCAAGCGCTGTTTCACACCGGTTTTCTGTGAGGCCGTGGTATCACTCCGGTCGAGCCGGCCCATGCATGCCGAAGGGTGGCTCTCTTACAGAACCAACTGTGAAACCAACTGTCACATAAGCTGTCCGGAACTTATCTGCAACCGGTGAAACAGGGCCTTATAATTTAAAGACATAGTAACAGTGGTAGCATAAATACTAATACTAACACAAAAAAAAATCGACTTCAAGAACGGGAATTAATTGAAATAGGTCCACACGGGAAGCACCAGCTTTCAAATAAAAAAAGAATCATCGAAATCGGTTGTCGTGATATTGAGTTATTCGTCAATTTGTAACGCACATACCTAATGCAAATTGAAGACTTATATGGTTTTCTCATGGATGACATTGTCAGAACTAAATGGACCAAATTAAAATGGGACCACACGGAAAGTACCAGCTTTCAAATAAAACAAGATTTATCAAAATCGGTTTTCCCAGTCGAAAGTTATGAGGTAACAAACATACAAAAAAACAGTCGAATTGATAACCTCCTCCTTTTTTTAAGTCGGTTAAAAAGCATGTGAAATCTGTATTTTATACTCTCGATTGTCGGTTTATAGTGACGGAACTTGATAAAATACATTCTAGAATTAAACTCACTTGTACTTATTCCACTATTTTTAAAACTTTAATCTTGACCGGTTTTGCCCTTTGGCATATAACCTTTGATAATAAGTACAAGTGAGTTTAATTCTAGAATGTGAAATCATTTTAAACACTAATTTATATCAAACTTAGTTGGGAAGCCTTACTCGAAGTCAAAACAAGTATTACATCAGTCAGGGTAGTCTGTCGACTCGAACAGTTCAGGTAGTTGAAAACTTCAAATGATACCTTTGCAACTATTCTAGTTGAGTTGACTTCGTACATAAATATATTTTATGTACCCACACTCCTTTAGATATGCTATGTAAGGTCTTGCCTCAACTTCAGACACATTTAATGTCAGAGATAGTCGATTGAAATTTAACCACTTAGAATAGATTATTTTATTTCAATAACCAGTCTAACTTCAACTATTAAAAATCATTAATCTATATGTATATATCTATATGTATATGTCTATTATCTATATGTACTAATATTATAAAGCTAAACAGTTTTGTTTATTTGGTTGAACGCGTTAATCGCGATTTGATTTGAAAAAATCTTTCAGCGTTAGAAAGCCTATTTATCGAGGAAGGCTTAACCTATATATCATCACGGTAAAACAAAAGGAGCGGAATATCAATTACAAATGTTTAAAAAACCGGTGAAAATGACTTCATTTTAGACCTTCTATTGCGTGCGCTGCGTAAATGCTTCAAGATTCGTGAAAATAATGTCTGAAAGAATGGTTCCTCTAGAAAAGTTCTAAAAAAAGTACATGACAGCATATCTCTACCTGTTAGTGTGGGCTCACTATAATCGTTTTTTTTTATACGATATGATACAACACGCTTTAAAAATGACTAGCTGTTGCCCGCGGCTCCGCCCGCGTGAATGTCGATTTTCGCGGCCAATAGTATCCTGTATAAGATATATTACTGTAAAGTTTCATCCAAATCCGTTCAGTAGTTTTAGCGTGAAAGAGTAACAAACACACACACTCACACACATTTTGTGTTTTGTTTCTGGTAAATTATCATAACTATTAAGTTATATGTTTGTTTATATTAAAAATTATAACTCCTAATTCAAGTATTTCAAACTTAAAATTGATATTTTACATTTTTATTATACGATAAAAAAGTAATCATATAACGTACCTATTGTAAAGTATCTTTTAGAAACTGTTTAAGAACTACCAGATGTGGATGTTGTGTTAGTTACATTGAGATGATAATTTTAGGAACTGGTCACACACACTTTTTTGGAAATATAAATACAATGTAGATAATTTATATATTATTTATTAACTTTATGCACTAAGAATGTACATCGGCGGACTTAATGCCCAGAGCATTCTCTTCCAGTCGACCTTCGGGTGGTGGAGAAATCTTATAAGGCAGGTGTGTGAAATCTCATATACATAAGAAGTCCGTTAAAATTTACAATAATCACATCATATTCAACGTTATACATACAAACATACATATATAAGTAGATATACATATACAGATTACGTATACATAAATACAACATTTATACACTAAATAATGGAAAAAAAACCTCGTTTAAAAAACCGACTTAAAAACTAAAAAGTATCAAATAACTTGTATATGCTACCTATTCATAGGTTTGAAGTCGGTGCCAAGCCAAATGTAATAGTAGGTACCACACTCGCTATATTTCGAGACGAACGTCAACGACGTCACCGACGCTTCGGTTGTTTTGTTCTACGCGAAGAGCAGCTATCCCGCTCAAGGTCACGCCATATCAGGAGATATGGTGGCCATGGGACCACATGAGGAGCATACCCTTTCGAATACAAAAATAATTTTCAAAATCGGTCCACAAATTGACGGAGGAGTAATCCGTGTACGTACATACATTGTGACGATGAACAATGAAATTGAGAACCTCCTCCTTTTGGAAGTCGTTTAAAAAGGACGGTAAGCTATAGATTAGATAATTCTGCCAGTTCATTGAGAAAGAGCTCATGTACTTTATTTTTGAATCTATATCGGTTAGTGGACATCCTGATTTCGAGCGGGAGCGCATTCCAGAGTAGTACTGCTTGAACAAAGAAGGAACAGTTCACGAAGTCGGAGTAATGAGACGGACATGAGAGAAGCAGAGACCGTGGGAGAGCCACGCTTCGGCATGAATGGGCTGGCTCGACCGGAGTGATACCACGGCCTCACAGAAAACCGGTGTGAAATAGTGCTTGCGCTGTGTTTCACCTAGTGAGTGAGGATACCGGAGGCCCATACCCCAACCCCTCCCCCTATCTCCCCCCCCCCATCCCCCAAAGGCCGGTAACGCACTTGTGACGCCTCTGGTGTTGCGGGTGTCCATGGGCGGCGGTAATCGCTTACCATCAGGCGATACGTCTGCTCGTTTGCCGGTCTATTCCATAAAAAAAAAGCAGATTATTAACTGAGCGAAGATTTCTATCGTGATTAGAGCACAGGTATCGGAAATACGGAGCAAGGTAGGTAGGTAAGGATGGCGAGTTGAGAAATGAAAATAGGAAGGTAAGAGCTCGCTGATTGCACTGTAGGCGAATAGGATTGCATTTTAACTGGGAACGCAAAGCAGACACATGGTTATACTTTCGAATATTGAAATTAATTCAAATGCAGTTATTAAGAGACGGTCAAGCTTGTTAAGGAGGTCTGCATTCAGGTCGAAGTAACACACATCACCATAGTACATTCAGTGTTCCGCAAACTTTTTGGGTTCAAGGTACATCTAGGAAGATTAAAAATTTTGGAGGTACACCATAATTTAAAAATATTTTTAAGTAATAAAAAACAATGTTTCTTATTAGTCACAAAACTATATTTTTATTTTACACTTTAATTGAGCATAGGCGGTCTCATCTCTCGTCGATCGTCTTGAGGCGTTCCCTTTTTTGTTTTTTACTGTGGTAAGAGTTAAAAATCCTAATCCACATAACTTTAAATTTTTCTTATCTAGTTTTATGGTTAGGCAGATTTAGACAAAATAAAAATATCTCAGAAATTACAGAATAAAAAATAAAAAGTCCTCAAAAATCAGAACAGACTTGTCTGTAAGTAAATTCTGAAAGCTGCAGCACTTTGAATAGGAAGGGAAGAATAGAAATAGGGCGAAAATTTTCAGGAAAGGAAGAATAAGAATAGGGCGAAAATGTTCAGGAAGAGAAGAATAGAAATCGAGCGAAAATATTCAGGAAGGGTAGAATAAAAATAAACTTCGTACAGCCATATTTACATATCTGTCTCAGCTTCCTACAGGCAGTGTACAGTCGCGGACAAAGAAAAATACTTTTCCCGTTATTAAAAAAAATTAAATTAAAAAAAAATAAAAAAAAATCTATGTCCTACTTCGTAGTATGAACTCAAATCGTGCCAAGTTTCATTTGAATCCATTCAGTAGTTTCAGCGTGATGCGCGGCCAAGATACATACAGACGTCGCGGACAAAAAAAAAAAGACTATGCCCGCTTTCTTTTAATTTTTCTTATACACAACCCTTAATTTCATTCGTGTAATAATATATAATGCCTATTTAAAACCCTTAATTTAATAAGTGCTTCAATTTGACAGTCAAAAGTTTGACAGGAAAGTTGGTAGAACAGTTTATATGGGCAAAAGGAAATTGTTTTTATTATCTTCCCCGCAATTTTTCCATATTTTCTCACCGTTTAAACCTTCCCTGAACCACGGCAAACATTTCAAAACCTAAATCAGCTAAATCGGCCCGGCGGTTCTCGAGTTTTAGCGAAACAAACGAACAGCAATTCATTTTTAGGGTTCCGTGCGAAAGACAAAAAACGGAACCCTTATAGATTCGTCATGTCTGTCTGTCTGTCCGTCTGTCCGTCTGTCTGTCCGTCTGTCTGTCCGTCCGTATGTCACAGCCACTTTTTTCAGAAACTATAAAACCTATAATGTTGAAACTTGGTAAGTAGATGTATTCTGTGAACCGCATTAAGATTTTCACACAAAAATAGAAAAAAAAAACAATAAATTATGGGGGTCCCCATACTTAGAACTGAAACTCAAAAAAATTTTTTTCAATAAACCCATACGTGTATCTATGTATCTATCTATGAATAGTTCTTCGAAAATGATATTGAGGTTTCTAATATCATACTTTTCTAAACTGATTAGTTTGCGCGAGAGACTCTTCCAAAGTGGTAAAATGTGTGAAGTGACAGGGGGGGGGAGCCGGCCTGTAATTTCTAAAATAAGAGAATGATAAATCTAAAAAAAATATATGATGTACATTACCATGCAAACTTCCAACGAAAATTGGTTTGAACGAAATCTAGTAAGTAGTTTTTTTTTAATACGTCATAAATCGTAAACTGCAATTTACCTTTTATTCAATCAACACAAATATAAAAATAAAATAAAAATTGTATTATGCCACTTGCTGCTGCGGAACCCTTCATGGGCGAGTCCGACTCGCACTTGGCCGCTTTTTATAGGATATAAAAGAAGAAGATATACAAATTGTTTTGTCAATTTTGCAAGTTTTTTCTAGTAATCTATTACTGTAAAACCAGCAAATTAAATACAGTCTACTGAAAAGTCGTCTTCCTTTATACATTTGGACCTTGCTCCTTTACAATGACCATTTAACGTTATTATGGTATTTTAGTTTTTGGTTCAGAATCGATTAGAGCGTCCTCCCAAAAAAAAACTCTAATGTACAGAATTATTATAATTATAATTATAATATAATTATATTAATCTGTTTTTTTTTTTATTATACCTACTTTAAAAATTAATCATATATAGATTACTCGTATATAGGATAGGTATATCCTACTGTGAAGTTAGTGTTACTTAATTCCAATAGATGTCGCTGTTAAGTTCAGAAACAATTTTCAAGCAAATTTCATTGCTTCAGTAACGATTAGAGAGCCCTCCCGATAAAACATCTAAATTTCTTTAATGTACAGAATTGATCTGTTACATCACATTTTTATTATACGTTCAAAAGAAAATCATATTACGTACCTATTGTAAAGTTAGTTACTTGATTCCAAGAGATGTCGCTGTTTTAAGCAAAGAAACTGACAAACTCAACGTCTACAGATTTATTATACGTGATATATTTATAAATAGATCACGGAACAATATTTAAAGTACTTGCTGTCTAGCAAAAAAAGAATGAATGAAATCACGTGTTATTGAATTACAACCAAGTACATATTTTGACTTTCATCCCCTCTCTCCAGGAAACCGTGCTGAATTTATGGATAGAGAGGTTGCGATAAATCAAATACTTAATGCTACACCGAATTATACGTAATACGTTCTACGATTATTCCACGATATATTAATCAAAGTGTTATTAATTACGCATGGCTGGCAATAGGTGTCGCTACATGTTGTTTTACGTAATGATAAATTCTTTATAATTTTTTTTTCCAATAGATAGAGAGATTGTGATAAATTAAATACTTTATGCTACAATCTTCAGAGTATCTCCTTTCTAACAAAAAAAGAATTATTGCAATCGGACTACTCGTTAATTAATTACAATTAATTACACATTTTGACTTTCATCTCCCCTCCCAAGGAAACCGTCCGGAATTTCGAAATAAAAAGTATCCTATGTCCTACCTCGGAGTATGAACTCAAATCATGCCAAGTTTCATTTGTATCCATTCAGTAGTTTCGGCGTGATGCGCGGCCAAGATACAGACAGACAGACAGACAGACAGACAGACAGACAGACAGACAGACAAAAATGAAAAAAAAAATAGTTTTCGTTTCAGTATCGATAACAGAGTGCCCTCCAAAAAAATTTTCAAAATATCTTCAATGTACAGAATTTGACCTGTTACATTTTTATTATAAGTATAGATTTGTATTCATTATTTTGCAATTGCAATTAATATGTGCAATACAATAATAAAAATATCTAGTAAACTAATCTATATGTATAAAAAAAAAAAGTGTTGTTAAGTGCAAAACTCGAGAACCGTTTGGTTTGACCAATTCGTTTTTTTAAATATATTCATTAGGGCACAAGAAAGGTTTTATGGAGAAAAACGTAAAAATTGCGAGGTAAAAACAACACATTTTTTTTCTATTCGACGGAACGAAGTCTCTCGGGGCAGATAGTTATCAACAAAAATATAATAATTTTTTAAAGCAAATAAAAATTATGTTTCACAACGCAGAAACATAATTTTTGACAGTAAAACTTTTAAAAAATCATAACAATGAATTATCGTCTTGTTTTTATTCTATTTTATTATTTATTTTTTTATTATTTACAAGGTTCATTTGAAAGAATGCTTTTTATCGCGGCCTATCCGAGGAAATTTTTGATAGAAAACTTCAATTCAGATTTTATTTAGAAACGAAATTCGGTTTTCAGTTGATATTTTGTAAAAATTCTTTTATAAATTTACGTCAATGTAGTTTCACATCCATATAACTTTTTTTGTTTTTGTGTGTTTTTTAGCCTGTTCTAGGTCTGAAATAATGGATCCACAACATCTGGAATTTCTTTTACTTTTGAAAACTGTTTTAACTAGTGCACTAACATAAAATAGTCTAGTATTGGATAACGTTTTTATCGAGGAAGTAGAGCATCAGTAACAACTTGGATATATTTTTTGTACGAACGAAGACGAAGTTACGCGGATCAGCTAGTCCATACTAATATTATAAATTCAAATTTTAAGGCTAAACCGCTGCACCGATTTCAATGAAATTTGGTATGAAGATACTTTGATTCTTGAGGAAAGACATAGGCTACTTTTTAACGGGATAATAGACGTACACGCGGGCCGAGCAGCGGGCAAAAGCTATGGTTGAAGAAACTCTCAAAGAAGCTAACAGCGAACAGTTGCTGGTGACATACCAACTTAGAATTACGATAATATCCCTTAAGAAATCGAAGTAATTATTTTGTACAAACAAAAACATAAATCAAAGAAATGAAAATCTTACGGCCTTGTTGAAACCTTTGAAAGATTTAGAATATTTGGATTATAATTTACCGAGTGCACAGCCTCGAAATCTCAAAGCTACGTTCTGTTTTGGAATTTTCATGTTAAATTAACGATAGCTTTGGGCATCGCGCTTGTAACTTTGAACTTGAACAAAGGGTACAGAAATGTTTTCCAAACAGAATCTGTTAAGTTAATATATTTAGGTTTACATAGATATTTTACGTGAACACTATTATTATTAGCATTAAGAAGTTCGAATAATAATTATTTGAACTAGCGGACCCCCAGGGGTCGATATTCGACCATAATTCATTTGATGTTTTTTTTACTTTTTGTTTTTTTTTGCTTTCTGCATTCCTCCTCCATATAAACTTCAACTGTGCAACATTTCATACTCCTCCGATTGCATAATTTTCATAAAAAAACTATACTAGGCACGGGGCTGCTATTAAGAATTTCTATAATCATAAATTTCAATAACACTTTGTAGCCCGACCCGGGAATCGAACCTGAGACTTCTAGATTAGTAGTGCTGCCTCGGTGGCGCAGTGGTAGTGTATGCTACTACTGTGCTTGAGGTCTCGGGTTGGACCAAATGTTTGTATGATCAGCAAATATTTGTTTCGGTGTTTTCTACGTACAATATGTAAGTATGTATTTACAAAAAAAAGTATATATGTATTTATATCAGTTGTCTAGCCATAAGACAAGCTCTGCTTAGCTTGGGACTAGATGGCGTTGTGTGTTAGATGTCCGAAATATTTATTTATTTATTATTTAGTAGTCGCGTACGCCAACCACTAGACCAAGGGACAGCTCTGTATACAGAGGCGGATTAAGTATCAAGAGCGCCCTAGACAACCATCCCATCGGCGCCCCCTCACCCCCCCTCCATGTTTCTAGCATCCATATAATTTAACTATCTTGGCAGTTGTCATATCTTTACTATAATTTTATTTTACATGTGAAACCCTCTTGAGCTGTCATTACAGTAGGTATATCCGAGTCGACCCGACTATAACCAAATAGTGCATAAACTTTGCCGGATATAGAAGATGGCAGCTTTATTAAGACATCCGGGCCGTTCTTTTTTTGATGAACCCATCTATCGCACCAGTATAGTTGGCACCCAGGCGTTCGCTCCGTGCAGATTAGTCACAGCTGATCTCCGCAGCATCCTTTCTTGATGAACACCTGTTAGCCGGTATGAGAGAGTTCTCTGTTTCGTCCCGATCAACTCTTCCATAACGGATTTTACCGCCGTCTGCTTGGCGCTTGGTTGCCTAAATCTTTCCTTTTGCTCCTCAACCAGGACCCAGTGGAGTTGGAATTTCAGGTCCTCGATTTCTTGAATCGCAGGAATCCGAGCCAATACTAGCTTCAGGTGGCTCCCTTCGAGGTCCATGTTAGAACAAAGCCACGACCAGAACCTATGATGAGGATCAGACCTAGAACATTTGCAATCATGGCCGTGGCTCTCAGAGTTGTCTTACAGTGCACCTTTCCCCACGCCGTCATGAGCTACCTTCCGCATAGCTCGAGACGGCGACAACATCCAAGAAGGGTATATAAGAGATATACTCAGTCATAGCCGATATTCCAAAGGAACGGCCCTAAAGGCCTATAACGGAACCTATAAACGGATTACTATAAACATTTTATAATCCCTAATAACATAACATAACATTTTTCGGTCGGTGGCTACTTTGCACGGCAAACAGTTCAATTAGATGCGAGTTTTGCCGCCGAGCTTGTTAACGTTTGACGACATAACCGACGCACGGTCAGGCAACAGTATAGGAGTCCTAACACTGACCCTTGCGGAACTACTAGTATAGATGACAGCTCCAGCTGGACTTCTCATAGCGCCTTTTTTTTTTAAAGCATGGGCACGACCCGTGGTGAAAAATTCGTATTGAGGTGACGTCAGGCACACGAACGTCACTTCTTGCGGTAGACCTTTGTGGCGAGTGGACAGTGAAACCCCTTCCTGTGAATACGCTCAGGGTGGCATGAAACGATGGAAAGCACACAAATCGTTACACGCTCAATTTCTCCTGAATTTTTTTCTATACTGCCGCTCTGTCCACACTTTATTGTTTGCCGTCGTAGTCGCCACTTTCAGTGCCCCATATGCATTAGACAAATCTGGTCTTCCTAAAACTTATAGAATAATCTCAACTACAGCTGCAGTTGTATCTATTACATTTTTGTATGGAAACAGCACTAGTCGAACTAGCAACCTTAGCAACCCCCTTAGCGCGCACCCCTTAGCAACCTGGCGCCCCTAGGCACGTGCCTACTTTGCCTTAGGGTTAATCCGCCTCTGTCTGTATAATATGTACTAAATTCCTTTAACAAGCAACAACCGATATGGTCTACCCTCTTTCGCAGTCTTTTACTACGATCGCCCCCGGTACCACTGTTCACTAACTCGCTATTCACTCGTAATTGTTCTCGACACACAACACTAACAGTATCTGATCGCGAAACTATATTTTGTTGATTACGCCGGTTTTTGCACATTCGAATCTCGGGATTCCAGACATTTGACAATTTGAACCCATCCTCACGATTGAAATTTTTTGTGTTTATTAATTTCAATCGCTTCCCTGACCAATCTAGGTATGTATTGGCGTTCTGTCGTAATTATTTGTGGGTTATGAAACTCAATCCAGTGATTTGGGCTCGAGTCAATCAAATGCTTCGCGATTGCCGATTTCTGGTGGTCGTTGTTTTTGACCGCTTTTATGTGTTCGTTCATGCGGCACGCGATGGTACGTTTAGTTTGGCTAGTTAACCCATAAATGTGTTACGTGTTTCAAGATTGCAACTACATCTGCAACAAAATAACGGTGCTATAATGTCTGTATGATGTCAGATTAAGAATACGGGGTGTCGTAAAAGGCGACTAAGGTAGCAAAGTATACAGGACAGCGTCACTGCTAAAAGAAGGAAAAAACATACAATAAAACAAACACAATACAACAAATTACCGTGGGAGAGCCACGCTTCGGCATGAATAGGCTGGCTCGACCGGAGTTATACCACGGCCTGACAGAAAACCGGTGTGAAATAGCGCTTGCGCTGTATTTCACCGAGGGAGTGAGGATAATGGAGGCCCATACCCCAGCCCTCCCCTCATCCCCCAAAGGCCGGCAACACACTTGTTACGCCTCTGGTGTTGCGGGTGTGAATGGGCGGTGGTAATCGCTTACCATCAGGTGATACGTCTGCTCGTTTGCCCCCTATTCTTATTTATATATATGTTCGAATATATTACAAACTTAAATAACTTAATTATTTACGCGAGATCAAGTACTCACCGAACAGTTAATTTGTAATACAAGATATAGGTAACAATATGTGCCCGACTCATATTTTTTGTAGCGCAATAATTTATGGGCCGTAGAGTCTCGTACCTACAATTGATTCCGAAGAAAGATACGAAATATTAAAGGATTAAAGGATTTTCATAGTTAGGTATGAAAATGTAAGCGAAGTAATATATGGGTTCTTTTATCCGGGATTTCTTTGAAGTCATGTATATGTTACCTCGGGTAAAGTCAGTAAGGTACTCTATAACAAAGATATGTGTGCGTATAGAATTTATACATACATTTATATATAAATTGAATCCGTACAATTTATGAGGTGTAAAGGGTTACTTATTATAGCTCATTCAATTTTTGAATTGTATCTATAATAATATTGTTTGATTAAGTTTTATTTGTGCTATAGATGATATATCATGATCAAAAGTGTTACTTATCTAAAAAAAATGAATGTTTGTCTGTATGTCCTTTATATAATCCTAAACTATGCGTTTGATCATGTCATGATTTTCAGCAAAAGTGTTGTGCATGAGCCCTCAAAGTTGGTACGACTAATCTTTGACAGATGGCCGACATACACGCGGACGGAGCCGCGGGCAACAGCTAGTCAAAAATATTGAAATATTTAACTATTTTGTAGTACCCTAAAGTTATGAACGAGCCCGA
This sequence comes from Diaphora mendica, assembly GCA_949125395.1. Lineage (NCBI taxonomy): Eukaryota > Metazoa > Arthropoda > Insecta > Lepidoptera > Erebidae > Diaphora > Diaphora mendica. The sequence continues at coordinate 27,964,634 of OX421314.1, forward strand.
TTGGTCTGAACTGCTGAACTGAAGGCACGAAATAGAAAAGCATAGCGCGTACTAATGTCGGAGGCCAAGATACATTTAAAGTCGTTTTTTTGACCAGCCAAAATGACTACTCTGCCTGATGGAAAGCATAAGCAGAATCCAAGAGTGGTGTTCACCATACTGCGAATGCAGACAATGCAACAATGCAGCATATTGACCCACACCATGGTGGGCTATTGATGCTTCTGCATCATTGGGCCTCCGGTCTTGATTCAGCGATATAAGCAAGTTTAATGAAGCTATTACATTCTGAAACAATAGGAGCAATGACATCTATCCATACCGTATTATATTTCACTAAAAATATTAATTCGAAAGTAACTGCATGCCTGTCTCTCATTCTGCCTGTTACGCTTTCACGGTTTAACCGCAGCATCAATATCAATGAAATTTGGCATGAAGGTATTTAGGGAAGAATCCTCTTTACCTCGGAAACCGACTTACACGAGGGCAGAGCCGCGGATAAAAGCTGGTTGTTTTTATAAACAACCAGCTTCAGTAGTTTCGTCTTTTATAAAACATATGTTTATAGCAGTCTCGGACGGACATACAGGTATGGTATGGAAACTGAGGCAACAATTTTATGTAAACTTCCAGATATTACAGTTTCAATTATTTTTTCTATCCAAGTTCTGCAGTATCTGGGCCGGGCGTATATGGCCCTGCCAAAATGACTTTACTCTGCCCGATGGAAAGAATAAGCAGAATCCAAGAGTGGTGGTCACCATATTCATTGCGAATGCAACAATGCAGCATGGTGACCCACACTATGGCGGCCCAGTGATGCTTCTGCATCATTGGGCCTCCGCACTCACCAACGAAACACGACAACACGAATGCTTTCATTTTACGTTGATCTTCTGTGCGAGGATAGTATCCCCGGTCGAGCCGGCCCGACAGTGCTGAAATCAGCGTGGCTCCATTAACTACATCGTTGTCCTATATTAGTTGCACTATACGTTTTCCTGAATTTTGTCTCGTCTGAAAACGACCACGGATTTATTATTTTATTTATCCTAAAGCCTGCCGAAGTTATGTCTGCGTTATGGAAAACATGAGTAGAAGTCAAGAGTGGGTGCCACCACTCATTGCGAATGCAGATAATGCAGTATGGTGACCCACTATGGCGGTCTAGTGAGATGCTTTTCCTGTTCTGTCCTGCTTTGCAAATTAGGTTGGGATCAGGCAAAAAAAACCAGGTCATATCTATACTGCACATTACTTTATCCCGCAATTTGGAGAAGAGATGAAAAAAAAACTTCGTTTAAAAAAACCGACTTCAAAAACTAAAAAGTATAAAATAACTAACTAAAGATTTAATTAAATAAACCTCATATGCAAACCTTTAATATTGATGAAAGTCTATTATTTGTATGTGCTACTTATTCATAGGTTTGAAATCGGTGCCAAGCCAAATGTAGGTACCACACTAGCTATAGAGTCGAGACGAACGTCAATGACGTTTATCTTCCACTTCCTAACCGTTAAGGAGTTTTATCTTCCATCATTAGCTCATCATCATGAACTGACGACTACCAAATGTAAATACTGTAATAGCTTTAGAAAATATATGAAAAACATAGCATGTGCCTAACAAATTTGAGGGTTTCCTTCGATTTCCTTGGGATCCCATCATCAGATCCTGATATGGTGGCAATGGGACCACATGAGGAGCATTACCCTTTCGAATACAAAAAGAAGTACATACACGAAAAAAAAGATTATATTAAACCTCCTCATTTTGGAAGTCTAAAATTATGCTGATTCAGCAGTAACTCATAAATGTTGAGTCTTTAATATTAAAAAAGAAAATTTCCTTTCAGTTATGTTAAGGTCGAGTAGAAAAAAAATATATATAGCATACTTATAGATTTATTTAGCACTTAGTTTGATTGGTGGCTCCATGTTTCCAGCGGAACGTGCCTTGGCTAAAACTACGAATAGTATTTCTGTACATTTTAAACTAATTAAATTTAACTATTAACACCGCGCCAAACTCCGCTGGGAAATTCATTATTAACATAAATTGTTGCGAAGAACTAAAAGTGAATGATGTAATCTTTTCTTAACCGACATTAATAGGTTTCTGATTTAGGTAATAGTGAAAAAGTTCGTTAAAATTGAATAACCTTTCTAACTTTTAAACTTTCGCGTTCCAGGATGTAATAATTATTAGTTATATAATTATTAGTTAATTAACGCAATCACCTATTTAAAGGTAGTACATACCTCCCATTTGTCTGACGTTTCGACCAGGTTGCACTGGCCGTGGTCACAGCAGTCACACAGACAGCCAGCGGAAAAAATATAATTATTAAATAGCCTTGTCCTGCCTTTGTGTAATCAGGACACAATACTCCAAGCTTTAATTTCGTTACGTATTAGAAATCGATTCCTAAATATATTATTTAATGTTTTACTCTGATCCTGAATTGTGGATGATGACCACTACGCTATTAACTATGTAGCCATGTAAGGCTCCTACACGCCGAACATGCCACCGACATCATAAATTCATTAAGTTCTTCGTCTTTTGATGAAATGGCAACCAGCCGGATCTCTCGGATCAGCTGTTTCTGCCAATGTCAAGAATCATAAGTCTTCAAGTCTTTAAGTCTTCGTCGTGATGAAATTAATGATAAAAAATATAAAAAAATGTGGATGAGATGAAATGGGGCCGTCTTCCGAAAAAACTATCTCCATTCATTAAGTTAATGGTGGATTTAGCTCTGTCCCAATTTCATTAATTGGCACATCTGACATCAAATGTCATCGAGTGTCGCAGTTGCAACACGGTTACGAGCCTATACGCCCCGTAAATCGCTCCCTCAATAAATTAATATTTTCGATGGAATTTTATTTTTATCTGAATCCAATTCGGCGTGACTGTTTGTACCGTGAAAATTATCAAATTACTATTCTGGCGTAAAGTAAATTTCATAATAATAATATTTTCGGGTATCTGAAACCACAACGCCATCTAGTTTTAGGATACTTATCAATATTATTTTGTAAATAGAAACATACTCAATATATGTAGGAAATAAAAAAAATAGCCAAACATTTAACATAAAATATCAAAACAGTTCTTTCTTTCTTTAGAACCAGCAAAGGTCGGCAGAAAAAAGGCAGGAAAAAAGAAAAGAGGTAACTATTTGTATTTTTGATTTGTAATCCATTTCTTGTTACAACCAATATTTTATCTTATTATTATTTACTGGTGAGAATTCTGTAAAAGTTATGCCACAAAACTATAATATTTAAAAAAATATTTTCAAAATAAGTTTCTTCGTATAAATTATGTTTCAAACCTTTCTGTATTTTTTATTTTGTTATTATTTTAAAACAACCTACAACGCAACCCATATTTCTTTAAGCTGCTAAGAAAAATTTGATACTCACAGAGAGTCCACCGAGAGTCATGAAGTTTTTTTACCTTATTCTTTATTCACTAAGTTACTTTCTTTTATCATTTAGTGAATATCCCTCGAGGATATAAAGGAGTATATAAAGATTTCCATATATATCGTATTACATAGAGAGCGGTATAGTTATAGCTGTGGGCTTACTGTAACGGGGTACATTTACATGTAAAGATGTTTTTTTCCTTTCTAAAGCATATTTCGTATATGAAATAATGTGTTATTTGAAATAGTTATTATTTGTGGAAAAGGGAATACCAAACTATATTTATATAATTAACTAGTTTTGCTTCGGCTTCGCCCGCGTGTATGTAGGTTATCGCGGTATATGGTAGCCTACGCCTATTCTCAAGTACCTCTCTGTCAAATTTCATTAAATTGGTGCAGCGGTTTAAAGTGAAAATGTACCAAAGAGTAACTTTTGAATAATATTAGTATAGATATAGGGAATACTTGAAAAAAAAGTCGTGTGGTGTCGTGGGACACCAGATAGGAACGACATTCCTTCTCAGAAATACAGATGGCACTATATCCAGGCCATCTGTATTTTTGATAAGGAACTTCGTTCCTATCTGGTGTCCCACGACACCATACCACTTTCTTTTTAGGTATGGCCCTGCCAATATGACTACTCTGCTTGATGGAAAGCATAAGCAGAATTAAGAGTTGCGAATGCAGAAAATGCAACAATGCAGCTTGGTGACCCACACCACGGCAGCCTAGTGATGTTTCTGCATCATTGAGCCTCCCACTAAATCTAAATTGGCTAAATCACTTCGGAGTTTATCGTGAGCAACAACGTGACACTAGAATTCTAAAGTAGATGTAGTATTTAACTAACAAGTCTGATAAGCTCGTTATCTATAATTCTAGACTCTCTACTAATGTATCCAATTAAACTTCACTCGCTTCGGTGACTTTTCTTCCATAACAAACTAGTAACACCTACTCGTACAACAGTGCGATCCACAAGCGTTGCTAATGCGTGTTAACAACTGCGTTCGTTTGTGTTAGTAGCGATAGAAATAAAATCAATCCGCTACTTACGCCTCGATGAAGCGTAAACGTGTGCATTTCAAGAACTAGAATTTGCACCTCATTAAAATAATCGTCGCATGCATAATTACTAAGACAGGGTTCAGATAAGTGACGTTTAACCGCGCGTGTGGATTGTGTCAAGGTTTTACATGAAGCGCGGTGTTAGGGCGTTAAAGTTCTGTTTTAAATATAAATCTATATACAAATAAATAAAGTCGAAAAAACTCAACTAATAGAAAATAAAATAAATTTTCATTTCGTTGTCTGTTCGGATTATTTTTTTGTATTTTTAATTGATACCTTAACTGCGTTGTGTACTATTAGGAGTTATCAAACTAAATTTATATAATATTACCTTAACGGATGTAGGTAAACTGGTTTCACACCTTAAACTAAGTGTGAAATGTCAATGCGAGCTTGTAAAACGTGCGTTTAACGCTATATTCCTGAAGTTAACCTTAGACTATATATGATTATCTTATGTAGTTAACTAGGTACATAATATATAAATTAACCTTCGCAACAGAGTCTCAAGACCGCTACAGAGCAATTGTTGAAAGGCAAGGTCTGGAAATCTGAGGGCACGGGCGGTGCCACCGCCAAGTCGAGCAAGCAAGAAAAAAACCGGCCATACTATCCTTTTCTCGAAGCAGTCCAAGCCATTTTCGAACTTCATTGTGGATAAAACTAGAAGCCTCAATTTTCAGTAACCAAGCAGACATTGTATAAAAACAGTACATTTATTACATATTTCATTCAATTTGAACTAGTAGTTTAAGAATTATAACTAGTCAAAAGTATCTTAATTTTGTCATTTCATTGGACATGGTATTACATGGACAACTTTTTACGGTACAAAAACTGAGTGGCGATACTTGGTTTTTCTACAAGTTATGTTTTTAATGGCATATCTTTTAAACATTTGTAAAAATTTAAAAATTTTAACAAAGAAAACCGAATTCATTCTGGACCAAATTTAAATGGGACCATTTGGGAAGCACCACCTTTCAAATAAAAAAAGAATCATCAAAATCGGTTCACCTAGTCGAAAGTTATGAGGTAACAAACATTAAAAAAAAACAGTCGAATTGAGAACCTCCTCCTGTTTTTGAAGTCGGTTAATAAAATGAGGTTTACCCATTGTTAGCTACTTTATTAAGACCTCGAAAGTTGCAAATGATTTGATGAGTAAGTATGAAGAAATTTGATTGCAATAAATTATGACGATTTTTAACATTTTTAAGGTCCAACAGTAATTGAGATCCAACATCTGCGTAGAAAACAGAGATCCTACAAGGCTTTCATCTTAACTTTACTGGGATAAGCCTGAAAGAATAAATATAATTGTATTCCTTCGAGACCTTTCTCACACACGAGAACCACGCAAGATTGGGTTGACATTTATCTTTACATAGTGGAGATAGTTCTACGGTCGTTTCGCTTTATCTGAATTTAGGGCCTGACCACAATAATTCGACTATCAGCCTGTTCAATTCTCTAACATTAATCCATACTAAGTTATAAATCCGAGAGTAACTCTGTCTGTCTGTCTTGCTTTCAAGGCTTAACCGTAACACCGATTTTAATGAAATTTGGCATGGATATACTTGAATTCTTGAGGAAGAGCATAGGCTACTTTTTACCGCGATAACCAAGATACAAGCGGGCGGAGCCGCGGGCAAAAGCTAGTCATTGATATTAGATGATAGGGCAGTAACAATTATTAAGCTGTTGGTTGAAAGTTGTTCTCTAACAAGGTCAGTATATTCAGGGATTAATTGAGTTCATAAGCCCATGTTCAGATGACGAGCGCTCAACGCGCGTTTTGCTAACGCGCGTTTACAACTACATGTAATTTGTTCTAGGGGTACACATGCTAACGCGCGTTTTTACATGGAGCTGTTAACGCGCGTTAGCAAAATGCGCGTTGAGTGCTCGTCATCTGAACATGGCCTAAGTCGTTATGAAGTTAAACTTCGGAATTGGGCTAATCACTGATTTGGCTCAAATTTTGATAAACATTTTATGTCTCTATAGTTTTCGTTAATAACTATGAGAAATTTATTTACGTGAAGCACAAACTTTGCACCCTTTTTACAAGAATTATGTGAACTGAGGAGTATTAAATTTGGCACAGTCAGAGTTTATACCTATGGATGAGAAGTGCAGAAAATAAATTAAATTAAAAAGCTTTTTAAAAACAAGCTTTTAGAAGAATGCCTCGTGACGAATCAAACGACTTGCGACGTTTCTTTACAGAGTTCCTATGGCCACCTTCCAGTTCTAGCATCAGATCGGCTCCATGTCTTTATAATATTGTATTGTCACGCTGTATACATATGCTTGCAAAATTTCAGCAAAATCGGTTGAAGATATCTGCTTCAAAATTGAGTTGCAAGATTCCACCCGAACATACAAGCTTACATACATACATTGCAAGTTAATAAAAAGCGTGTAAAATGAATATGGTCGAACTTTGACAACTAGGCGAACACTAGTTCAAATTGACACATGATAATTTAATAAGTAATTAAGTAGCTCAAGTTGCTTTTTGGGAGTTTGATGAAAAATATGATCAGTAAAATAGGATTTAAAATAAACTGACTACTTAAACTAAGTCTAGTATAGTAAGTAATTCTTATGTGCCTACAACACGCGCTAGTATCACCACAGTTTTGCCTGCGCAGGCCGGCTTGTACACGGAACACCGTGCGTGTGGTTGGTAAAACTGTATCACGCGCCAACAAACTGTATCACGACAGTTTTACCTGCGCAGTTATAACTGTGGTGATACTTGCGCGTGTGGTAGGCACTTTATGTTCATTAAGCAAAAAAGTACTTAAAATATCACAAAATGCTGTTGATCCACTGTTTTATATAAAGTCCAAACGTAACTCCAGACTGTTTAAAAAGGCTACTTTACGCACATTGTATCTTTTAGGAAACTAATTTTTCATCACATATATGGCATAAATTTGTTATCTGCAGGTTTCCGTTAGATATTTATTGTGATGTATCAGTACCCTTTATTGTATTTTTTTGAATAGAGGCTTAACAGTTTCTTTTTCTTTCAATCTTACACCTACATATCTAAATACATATAAATGAATTCCCGAAATGTATGTACGCGCATAACTTCCGATCGCCTGCACCAAATTGGATAATTCTTTTTTCTATATGTTCGTTATTATTAGGATAAGGTTTGTATAGAAGAAAATCAAAGATTAACAGATTTTTTTAAAATAATAAAATATGGCGGTACGATGTTCTTTGGGTCAGCTAGTTTAACATAAATAAAATAGCACATAATTCTACTCCTTGCCATGTTTCTTTGAACCGTTGTTTTCTGTCTGAACCATAATATACCATATACCTAATATATATCATGGTTCGTTCATGTTTCTAAAAGACGCTTCTTGCCTAAATCTTCTATTTTGTTAAATATTTATAAAAGCAGCTAGATCTTTTATTCATCAAGATATACATCGTCATGGAAAACCTTTTATTGTATACTTGTGCTTCTGTGACGTAGGTCAATTATTTATTTACGAACTGTCACGAACGAACGCCATGTGGTATGAAAATGAATTAAACATAAAAATGTAATATGGTCTACCTAGTTACTAAATCACATCGAGTGAGTGAGGATACCATAGGCCTATATTATTCAATAGAATTAATGCAAGCGCGTAGTCAAATTGTATTACTAGGTGCTCAGTATTTAAAAAAAAATGTATTTGCTTTTTGATTTGTTAGAATTCAAACTTATTTGTAACTAAATGGAAAATTGCCGTATTCAATTAAAATTTTCGCCTCCAAAGCTCCAAAAGTGAAAAAAAAAAACAATCAATTTAATTTAAACCACATTGTTATCAGTAAGCGACCGAAATTCACGCCAGTTCAGCGGAATAACAATACAAAAACGTGCCTGCTGTGTAAACTATGAATGTTGTGTGAACTAGGGCGTGGTGTTTCATGAGAAGTGTTCCACTATTCCGAGCATGATCCGTCAAGGCCGCAAACATTGACCTTGACATTGGTGCCGCAACAAAGAATCTAAAGCCCAAGAGCCTTAAAACCAGGACTGCAATATAAAAGCTCACAGCGGATTGTGTATCTATGGTTTTTTAGAAGTACATTTCAAGTGCCGAAATTGTTAAAGTAGATTTGAAATGTAATTTTAATGTAACTTTAAATAACAACTCTCGAGATAATTTTGAAGTGATAACTTATTATGGGAGGGTAATCCGCTTCGTTACGTAACGCGTTACGGCGCATACGGCAGCGGTAGGCAGGCTCCTCCTACCTCACTCTAATCCACAGCGCTAGCCGTATTTCGGAAAGTTGTCACCTAAGCTTTTCTCAAGTTAAACAGTTTCACTATTAAATAGTTCAACTTACATTAGTTTAAGTGATCACATCTGTCGGGCGTCCCAAGACGCACACGTTTTTTGTACCTCTTTTGAAGCCAGTTTAAAGAACCTCAGGCGTCCAATATATTCGTATGAAACATAATAATATCCTCATACATCTCAAACACGGTTTGAGACTAGGCAGACTTGTTTATGCTGATATGGTAATCAGACTGCTGATAAACAACCTTTTTTTATTTATTTTATGGTTGTCCCTGCCAAAATGACTACTCTGCCTGATGGAAAGCATAAGCGGAATCCAAGAGTGGTGGTCACCATACTGCGAATGCAGACAATGCAACAATGCAAAATGGTGACCCATGCCATGGCGGGCTGGTGATGCTTTTGCATCATTGGGCCCCCGGTCTGGCACTCACCAACGAAACACGACAGCACGATCGCTGTCATTTTACGTTGATTTTCTGAACGAGGGTACTACCGCCCCTGTCGAGGTGGCCCGTTCGTGCTGAAATCAGCGTGGCTCTACTATATCTACATACTACATATCTATCTATATATATATATGTCAGAGACACAAGAATAAACGAGAACATGAATGACAGATACAGCCAATCTGGACCAAAGCCAAACACTAATCACTACTAAACGGATACGAATTAACTTAAACACCATCAGCAATCCCCCATGAGGGGATTGGGGCAACGCTCACCCCTCCGCGATGCCCTGTGGAATTCGCCACCTAGGCTAGTAATTCCCCCACTGATAAATATCGCCTCATACACACAATATAAAACACAGAGATACAATAAATCGCAAATCAAATAATAGATATGGTCGTCGCGAGATCTGAAGAGAACTGTGTCCTGTTGCCGATCGCGCCGCTTTATATAGAGTGTTCCGTAGTGTTCGATAGTGGCAAATGTTTGTATCACTTTTATTATTTGGATACCCTCACTCCGACATATATATATATATAAATGAATCGCCGAAATGTATGTACGCGCACAACTTCCGATCGGCTGCACCAATTTTTTTTATTGGTTCTTTATTGTTAGGACGAGGTTTGTGTACACGAAAAATTAGAAGATAACGGGAAAAGTCTTTTTTTTAGTCCGCGACTGTAGGTACACTGCCTGAGGGAAGCCGAGACAGATATGTAAATATGGCGGTAAGAAGTTCGCCGGGTCAGCCAGTTATAAATAAATTACACTCAGACACAGAACAAATATTGATCCAGTACGAAAGATTTAGAGAATGAGCTATCATCACCATTTCAGCCAAGTCAACAGGTTCAACTAGTCCTGCCCCCTTAGCAAAGATGCAAGTGTTTCGCTTCAGTTCTCTTTCTATAAACGCTAACGCCTTTATTCTCTTGTATTATTGACTCATTTATTGCTTTGGCCGCATGACTTAGCGTTGAGATGACGTCGTTGCCGCCGTTAGTTTTCTAATAATGTTTATGTTTGTAGAACTTGGCAAGGGAGCTGTGCTGCTTGCATGCAACGGCTTCCCGCGACTTTCACCAGGTCGTCGGACCACCTATGTTTCGAGCACGAATGGGCAGGTTCGACCGGAATGCGGATCCGGGGCTTTCCCGGGGTTATATTGAGTCTAATACTAAAAAATACCTATCCCACCAAAAACATTTTCATGTAAAATGTTGCCAAGACGACTGCATATGGCTTACCCTGTGAAAAAGATATCAGATCTCATGTGGAACCAAGCTTCTGAATCTACACGTCCTAACTCTACCAACCCTAACTTCACAAACTCTACATCTCAGTAAAAATGTATGGCTTCGCCGTTTCGCTACAGTTACGAAGGCGAAACGAACGCCTTTTGTGTTTACAAATATCTAGTTTCTGAAGTAATGTGTTATCGGAATATTTAGCTTCTGAAGTAACGAAACAGCCAAGCCATACATTTTTACTAAGATGTAGAGTTTGTGAAGTTAGGGTTGGTATAGTTAGGACGTGTAGATTCAGAAGCTTGGTTCTACATGAGATCTGATATCTTTTTCACAGGGTAAGCCATATGCAGTCGTCTTGGCAACATTTCACATGAAAATGTTTTTGGTGGGATTTCATTTCTTTTGGTAAGTTGCTTAAGGCAGAATTGTTATTGTTTTTTTTTTCATTTTTTAGGGTGAATTTTTTTGTACATCTTCTTTCTTTTTTCGAAAAGCTCCGTATACCAAAAATAAAATAGCTCTAGCATAAAATTTGTGAGAGTCTCATACAAACTTCCACCCCCCAATTTTGGGGGTTGGGGGGCAAAAGTAATAGGTTTATGAATTTTTCTGTTGTTTGTATATTAAACTTAGTTTACATACCAAATTTCAGCTTTCTAGCACTTCAGGAAGTTCCCTAACAGTTTTGATGATCATCAGTGTGTCAGTGACGAAATCGGTGTTTTTTAGGTTTCAATAAAATCTAAAGTATTAGAGCTATGCAATTAAAACTTTGTATCTTTTATTAGTCTTTTATTGTCATCATATCCTGAGAATTTGAAAGATCTGGTATATCGAAAACCAAAGTTATGAGGGTTCAAAAAAACGACGAAACGCTTCGAGAAAAGGTAGGTAGTGCCCTTGCGCTTCGCTTGGCTCGTCTTGGCGGGGGCACGACCGTGCCCCCAGAACTATTAAACATTTTCGGTAGAATACCTAATTATTCTCTTGAAAACTTGAAAAAAAACATATTAAACGCTGTATTTCATGACTTTCGCCTTACACTCGATAGCCACGCGTAGTACGCAGGTTTCATTACTATTGCAATAGAGTGAAACGCTACGAGGGGGAATACCCTGGCGTCCCCGAGACAATATCTTAAATAAATAATATTTAATTTTTGTTACTTTGACTTCTGTTCTCTGTTTAAGTTCGCCTATTTACTTTTGTGTACAGGAGTTGTATTTTTGATACACATATATATTATACTAGCTACTACTACCCAAGCAACCTCGTTTGCGTCCAAACTACCATCCCTCGTTTTAACCCCAAAAAGGGGTTGATTTCTAAAGATACTTTATTAGTACACCTCCACACCATCTATAGAGCATACATTTTAAATTTCACGTCTCTTACTTCAAAAACATAGGACTTTCATACAAACTTCCAACCCCTGTTTTACCCCCTTAGGGGTGGAATTTCGTAAAATCCGTTCTTAGCGGATGTCTACACCCTATAAGGAACCTATCTGCTAAATTTCAAGTTTGTAGGTGTTATAGTTTCTGAGATTTCGTGATTAATAAGTGAGTGGTATTTCGCTTTTATATATATAGATAGATTCAAGAGCGGTCTGAGTTTTAAAAGAGAAAATATTTACCTAAGGACGATCGGTTGTCCGGTAGTGAGCAGTGCGTCGGGTAGCTTGACTACTCGTATTTTGTCAAATAATAAAAGTTATGAAAATCTAAAAATACACGTTTAGTTTCTTCTCTTTAAGTCAAGTTAAGTTATTCAGCTCCAGACTTCATTAACAGACTATTCCGTTTAAAAACAAAAGAACGTAAACACATTTATGTATGTTTTGTAAAAACACTTAACAATATCCAGACAGCACCAAAATACTATATCTATTGAACAGTTCACCGTATTCCAGAGAAAAATATCATAAAAATTAAAAAGAAATTCAATACTTTGTAAAATAACATTATGGCTACAAAAACAGCAACATTTTTATCAAACTTATGTAAGTCTTATCCGAAGTTTTTTTAATCCGGGCTTCCTAATATTTCGGCAGAAATATTAGGAAGTAAAAAACATTTAGCTAATATACTTGTATGTTTTATAAAGTTAAGCAAAGTTATCGTTTATCTAATAAGTGGTACAGCCTTAATATGTATTTTTCATGTTCACATACTCTAACAAAAGTACAAAATGACGTCATAGGGAGGATTCCATAGGGATGTTGACATAAATAGCGAATATATGAAAAGTTATGTTTTATAGCAGGGAATGTAAGAATGCTGAAAATCATATTTTGTAGATGTAAATATGCTTAATTCCACCAAAAACATTTTCATGTAAAATGTTGCCAAGGTAAGCCATATGCGACTGCATATGGCTTGTGAAAAAGATATCGGATCTCATGCAGAGCCAAGCTTCTGAATCTACACGCCCTAGCTCTACCAACCCTAACTTCATAAACTCTAACGTGACAGCTTAGAGCGTTTAAATTCGAATTAAATTAAACACTAAACTTATTAAAATGTTTATTTATTTAAAATTACTGAATAATTTTTTTTAATATATTTTTTTCGTAATATTTACGTTCCTGTGGACACAGTGTCCACAGGCCAGGTGGAGTGATGATCTGTGCAAGACGGCTGGCAGGAGCTGGATGCGAGAAGCCGAGGATCGAACCAAGTGGCGCGCAATTGGAGAGGCCTATGTCCAGCAGTGGACTGCGATAGGCTGATGATGATGATTTACGTTCCTATCTATAAAATGAAAACAGTTTTAAAAATTAGTCAACATCCCAATTGTCATGATATTAAATTCTATACAGTTATA